>CM022474.1:16143530-16299695 GCA_011952105.1 Coreoperca whiteheadi | reverse complement strand
GGGTGGGGGGGGGCGGTATTGTGGGGTACAATCTCCAAACAATTCCATATCCCTTTTAGCCATGGCCTGGCTTTGGCTGTGAAGCGGAAACAACTTTGAGCCCTTGTTAACAATGTCCCCAAACTCCACTAAAGGTCTACTTTGCTGTCTTTATACTTTATAGTAACACTTAGAAAAGTATTTCATCGTGCAGCTCCTGACAGCTTTGTGGTTTTTCCTGTGGTACGTGGATTGACTTGATTTATATCTCTTCTCCTCTCCTCTCCTCTCTTTAAGCAGGACTGATGTCCAGATGGTGTGCCCCTCCATGTGCGGTCCAATTCAGCTCTCCCTGACCGTTTCATGGGCCACAAACCGACCCAAGTATCCACGGCCACTGCTTGACTCAACCCCACCACGCACTGTACACCTCACCCTTAACCCCTCACCCCTAACCTTCACCCTCAACCCCCCAACTCCCTCTGTCTCATTCTCTGTCAAGTCTCTACTCACATTTTGACAATCTTAGCCCTCCCGGAGCCCAATATGGTAGCCCGCATTCCCACTCTAGTCTTGGCTATGATGTGTCGGGGTGTCTTGCTCTCTATCGGAGACCCTCCTCCATCCCGCCGTGAGATCCGCATCGAGGGAGATCTGGTGCTTGGCGGCCTGTTCCCGGTGCACGAGAAAGGTGCTGGGATGGAGGAGTGTGGCCGCGTGAATGAGGACAGAGGGATCCAGAGGCTGGAGGCCATGCTGTTTGCCATAGACAGAATCAATATGGACAACACTTTGCTGCCTGGGGTCTCCCTTGGGGTCCACATCCTGGACACCTGCTCCAGAGATACGTATGCACTAGAGCAGGTGGGTGAGCATGGTCGCTGTACATAAAATCTGCATGTTTCTCAATGGGAGATAGTTCCTGACAGTATTTAAATACACTTTTTTGTCAAAGGAATGCTTTTCTCATCTTAAGTACATCATTGAAATAATAGCTCAGTTAGTGTTCACAGTGTATCTGCATTTACCTGTGAATGCAGATACAACTTGTTAGATACAGCACAGTTCAGATACAGTTTGTTTAATTAGCTGTTTGTTCTCTTGTGCTGCCGGGCGACTTAAACTTTTGCTACATTTTATATTTAAAAATGTTGCTGTGTAAAGTAAGTTGAGGTGTCAGAAGTAAAAAGTGCAATGTTTCCATTTTAAAACTATAAGGTCTCATTAAAAGGTAATATTCAGGTAAAGTAAATGTACCTTGAAATTCTATTTTATCCACTACTCGTAAGGGATCTTGCCTCAAATGATAAAAGCAAATCCCTGATGAGAAATAGAGATTGAAGCTATTTGCAAAAAGGGAAATGAGCCGGATATAAAAAAGATAGCACTTTCCCTCAGGGATTGTTATCTTCAGAAACATATATTGCATCTTATTGCTGAGCTATTTGAAGATGATGCATCTAGTGATCTTATACAATGAGCTCTTTGACTGATTGTATAAACCCTGGATTCTTGACGTTTGGTTCCCCTAATGGGTTGCAGGTTAATAGGCTGTTTGTCCACAAAACAGCATTATGTTAAAATGTGCCTTTGTCTCAGAGGAGTTAATTTGCTATTTGGACCCTGTACTGAAAGCATTTTAGAGCCCCAAGTCAGAAGGAATGATTATTATAGTCCTTTTAAAAAGATAAAAAATGTACATTATAAAAAACTAATAATCAGTCTTTATTTGTTGAGTATTGTTACATATTTCTTATAAAGAATGCAATTCAAAGTGTTTCAAAGGCTGATTAAGAATAAATAGATTATATAGACCATATGGTACCCAGTATGTTGCACAGCATTTGATATAAAATATCTATGTGGGTGTTTCCTAGGCTCTGGAGTTTGTAAGAGCCTCCCTTACCAAGGTGGATGACACGGAGTTCATCTGTCCAGACGGATCTTACGCTCTGCAGGACGACAGCCCGCTCGCAATCGCTGGAGTCATAGGTGGATCCTTCAGCAGCGTCTCCATCCAGGTAACACACAGCATGCAGGTCTGGGAGTATTTATACAAACACATTTTACAATCATCATCTAACGTCCTTGGTGGCTTCTTCTCTCATCTTTTGCTCATCCTTGCACAAGTACCATGACCAAGTGTGCAAAAGCTGACGTCCATGGCAGTGCAAGTGTGTCTATGTCTGTGTCACCACATATGTGTGTGTGCGTACTTTTTTCTTAGACTCAAGTCTTCCATTGGTGTGTTCTTGTGTGTCTCCCCAGCTCTTGTAGCTCTTGTCACAGAGCTGGGTAATTTGCATAGTTTAGCATAAAACCTTCTTCTTCTTTACTCCTCTGTGTCTGCACAAAGGCATCCTCCTATCAGTCCTTAAATCCCTAATCTCTGCAACTGTCTCTCTGTCTTCTCTTTCTCACCATCTCTTTTTCTCTCTCTCCTATTTTATGTATGTCTTTTTTTCTGTCCCTTAAATCTTTGCTCTCTTCCCTCTCATCATTGCCTACTTCTCTTTTTTTCATTTCTTCTTTATATGCATTCAGAGGCACCCCTCACGGCTATTTGGGGAGAACGCAGTGTATGCTGACCTCAGCCCCCTTCTTCTCCTCCTCCTCCTTCCTGGGGCAGCCATTGTTAACACATCTTGTCTGTCTCTTGTCCTTCATCACACATAATTACCCCTTGTTTTCTTGCAGCTCATTCTTGTTGCCCTTTGTTGCCGTTGCTGTTGTTTTTACCTGTCTTTTCCGAGGGCAGCACTGTTTACGAACTGTGCTCTGCTTTCTGATCTCTTGCCAGTGAAGCTAATCCAGCTACTCCTTTATGCCTCTCTACTTGGCCAGTCTGGCTGTTGCTTCTAAATGAAGTAATAGGGAATTATTTAATGTTTAACCATGTTTTGAAGGCATTTACATAGCAGGCATCATTCCTTCCTGCCGTCCGTACACATGTGTGTATGTGTCTGTGTGTGTGCGTGTGTGTGTGTGTGTGTGCGTGTGTGTGTGTGTGTGTGTGTGTGTGACTTGCATTCCAAGCAGAAAACACACAGCAGCCCTCCACTGCACCAATTTTTTTCCTCCTTCCCTTTAATTTTTTTTCTGCTCGTCTCTCATATTCAACCTATTCCTACAGTACATCTCCCCTCTCTCTTTCTCACAGGAAGGGAACAGCTTTCACTAACAGAGTAAACTCTCCGTGTCCCTACAGACAGGCCTCTTAGCTAGCTGTAGTCATTGTTCAGTGGCAGGTAATGGAGCAGTGCAGTTACATTTTGCAGCGTGACCTTCCCTGACATTTAAGTCAACTGCCATCTTAAAACGATAAAAGCTGCCTGAAGTACTACAAGCAGCGATCCGTGTGTGTGCGTGTGCATCAGTGCAGGTGTTTGTGTATGTGTCGACACGTCCTTGTGTGCATCCATATATGTATATATATATATATACACATGTATATATATGAGTGTGTTTTCTAATCATCTACATTATTAGTCTAATGAGATTCTGACATGTTGTCACAACAGCTCATCAACTGAGCTATGAATGAAATATAGAAAATCCATGAGTGATGCACTCTAAAAGGATTAAACTGAGGCGAGAACAGAATGGCTGCGTAGTTTGGGTTTATTTGTATGTGTGTGCATTTGATTGTATATGTTTACATGTCGTTGTGCACATGAGAATGTGTAGCAATTATATTTCCACTGTGTTGGCGTCTGTGACTAAAATTGTAATAAAGAGAACATGACCCAACACCAAACAGTAAAGGGGAATATTATATGGACATCAGTAGACCCCAGATGATGTGCATCACTAATGCATGAGTCAGTGATTTATTGAACCTCTGTGTAAATGCGTGTATGTGTGCGTGTGTGTGTGTGCGTGTGTGCTATTTTGTGTTTCTCCATGGGCATATATGCCTATACTTGCTGCATTGTCCTTTATCTTCAAATAATCACATTATGCATGAAGCAATTCATGTTCTAATTTTTCCTTTGATAAAAAAAATACATTAAGGATCATTCCAATTATTTTTGTGGGTCTTATTTCCAAGTTTTTGTCAATGTGCCAATTATTTTTGATCAGACTTTGAATACTTGGTTAAATGAAGAGCTTGACACTCATGGCGATCTGCTCTCTAATACAGACCAGTCAGTCAGGAACATTTAAAAAGAAAAAACTCCCCTGCAGTTAGATTTGTCTTTAAATAGCTGTTTCATTTGCAGTTAATTATATTGTATTTAATATGTTTTGGCATTACTCACACATTTTTTTCTCTGCTGGCTGACAGTCCTTAGGCAGACATCTTGACTTGTCAGCTACCAAGAATCATCTTTTAAAAAGACACATAAGTGTTTTTACAGTGAGTGTTTCAAATGGTTAGTTTTAGGTTTGACTTTTTTTAGTCTCCATTTGCCGCATACTGAAACACTACTTTATTTACTTTCTAATGTGTGGGATACCCAGTTTTTATCTGTAGTGGCATGGATCAGATATGAACTCTGTTATCTGTTATAAATCTAATTATGGTTGCACCTTTCAAACTATCCAAGGGGTGGACACATCCTTTGTAGCAGATCCTCTGCTATGCCAGATAAAGGGTTGATTCAGGTCATTCCAGTGTGGTTTTTAGTGAAATCCACATTTTCCACGCAGAGGTTTGTCATCCCATGAAATACACACAAAAAAATGTTTTTTTTTAGTTACTTCACCACTTCTCCTGCGTATCATCCAGCTTCCTGCTCTCTGTGTGCACATGTATGCTTTTTCAAGTACCCTATGAAATTAATTTTAACGTAATTGGCTCTGTTACTGCCACATCTCAAAACATTTGTATCGTAAACACTATAAGTAACTGCTTGTCCGCATTCACTCTTTAGTTTAACACATTTCCTCATCGCAGGCCTGACTGATATCATGTGCTTTCAAACTGCATTCCTCACTGCTGTAACTGGTGGTCAAGTCTTAATTAAATAAATTACTTTGTATATCACTTCACATAAATGAATCAGAAGTTAATGGGACAAAATACCACAAGATTCAGGAAAATCAAATTTGATTCACATCGCATATCAAAATACAGTGTTCATAAAGGTCAACAACACAATTGTGATCAAAAATTCAAAGACTCAAGCTACATGAAATCAGAAGGATAGAATGATTTAGAATAACATTATGGGAATTATCATTTAAGTTCTTATGCAGAGAATGTTGTTAGTCTCTCTAACTAAATTGTATGTCTCTCCTCATATAGCCATTTGCTGGAGAATATAGGATAAAAAATGGTTATCAATCAATCAATGTTAAGTTCCTAGTACTTATTAAAGAGTTGTGATAGTTTAAGTTTGCAAGAGTAGGTTTGGAATTATTTCACCTGATTTATGTCTCATTTTTGTGCATCTCTCTCCTCAGGTTGCCAATCTTCTCAGGCTCTTCCAGATTCCTCAGATTAGCTATGCTTCAACCAGTGCCAAGCTCAGTGATAAGACCCGCTATGATTACTTTGCCCGCACGGTTCCCCCTGACTTCTACCAGGCCAAAGCCATGGCCGAGATCCTCCGGTTCTTCAACTGGACGTACGTGTCCACTGTGGCATCGGAGGGTGATTACGGTGAAACCGGCATAGAGGCCTTCGAACAAGAAGCACGCATGAGGAACATCTGTATCGCCACTTCAGAGAAGGTAAGGCATGGAATAGAAACCAATAGAATGAGTTATTTTCTGAATATAAGCAATCTTTGCTCAAAGCCAGATACCAAAAAACCCAAAACTTTAATCAGCAATGTCACACTGATGTATGGTCTGAAGCTGTACCAGTAACAGTGAGCGGGGCACTAAATTTGTGAGCTCATAAAGTTTGTCGCCAATGTCTTATCTTGTCTTCAACACAAATGGGGTTTATATTACACTGGTGTTATCAGTTGTGAACCAGAAAATGAAAGCTTATCTCCAAGAACTCATTCTGGGTACTTTCACACTCATATTTCATCTCATTTGATACGGAGGTGCATGATGGTGTGAGACAGATGTATAGACGACAATGTTTTGCTTGTTTCTCCTTATGAATGATGGTGATAAATAATCACAAATGGGGACCACAAACCTATGTCGGAGTATTTACAGTACGTCTGTCATTAAATTCATGTCCTTTTTCTGGCCAGGTTGGGCGTTCTAATGCCAAGAAGTCCTATGAAGCTGTTATCCGTCAGCTCCTCCAGAAGCCGAATGCCCGTGTGGCTGTCCTCTTCCTGCGGAGTGACGATGCCAGAGAGCTGCTGGCAGCTGCTGCCAGGCTTAACACCTCCTTCATCTGGGTGGCCAGCGATGGCTGGGGTGCACAGGAAAGCATTGTCAAGGGAAATGAGGTCACAGCTGAAGGAGCCATCACACTTGAGCTTGCAGCCAATCCCCTGCCAGAATTCAACCGCTACTTCCTTAGCCTAAACCCAGTCAAAAACCATCGTAATCCCTGGTACAGGGAATTCTGGGAGCAGCGGTTCCAGTGCTCCTTGGGTGGTGGAGGAGTAGGAGTAGGAGGAGGGGGAGGGGTTGGATTGGGAGAGACACCTCTCCCACCGTGCGACAAGGACTTGTCAATGGACAAGAATAACTTTGAACCAGAGTCCAAGATCATGTTTGTGGTGAATGCAGTGTACGCCATGGCGTATGCTCTCCATAATATGCAACGGAGCCTGTGCTTCAACACGACCAAGCTGTGCGACAGCATGAAGGCATTGGATGGGCGCAGACTCTACAGGGATTATATCCTTAATGTCAGCTTCTCAGGTAAGAAAGCTGGAGCATGGCGAAGACAGTGAAGAGTTTTAGATAAGGTGTTCAAGGTGAATGAAGAGTGAAAAGAAGTGAATGTTGGAGAGGATGTTGGGGAGGAAAGGGTAAAGATAGCACGGAATAGACAGGAATGAATGTGCTGTGCCTAGATAACAGTCCTCTCATGAACAACACAGGGATCTTGTCCTTCTCCTCTGCCAAAGCAGCCAAACCACAGAACATAAAAAGTACTGAGACAAATCCACTTAATTGCTATGTATTGTCAAAGCCAGCCTGCCATTGACACCTATTACCCATGCGTAATTGATAAGACACTACAAAGTTGCTTTGAGGAATGAGAGCTGCAGTTAATCCGTCAGCCATATTCTTCTCTCTTGCACTAATGAGATTGTGTGTGTTATAATAGCTCCTATAGCGGCCTGCCTGTCTGTCTGTCAGTCTCTGTAGAGTTAGAAGAGAAGAGTCAGAGGATTGGCTTGACTGACAGATGGCGTACAAAGGAAGCGTTATAAATAAACTGCTGTGTCTCGGGGACTGACACAGGTTTAGAGGTGCTTATTCCTCCACCAACCGTGACCAGGAGCAGACATCAAAACAGCCAAACAAACAGCTCTAACATGGAAGCTTTGCCACGGGACGCTGGGGAGAGAGCAGGAGGGATGGATGGAGGACGAAAGAATGGCACCACATAGGGAGGGAGGGGGACAGCCGCTTACAGATAAGACTGACAGGCAGACTAAAATGAGAAAAGAGAGTTTGGGGTAAGGTAAAAGGGAGTATGACAGAAAAAGAGATAGGGAGGGAAGGAACAAGGGAGCAATGAGGCAATGCTGGCATGGGACAGTGTGCGTCAGCAGAAGAAGAGGATTCTCTTTGAAATTCCCCATCTTCATTTCTGCTTCAAATCAAAGGACTTAGAGCATTTCTGCCTGAGAGGAGGGAGACAGAAAGAAAGAAAGAAAGAGGGAGGAAGAGGGTGAGTATGATAGAGAGGGAAGGAGAGAGAGAGAGGAAATAGTCAAGGCGATTGCAGTCGCAGCCTCCGGTTGGCACCAATGATAACCACTCCCTTATAGGATGTATACAGAGAGGGACGGAATAGATATGCAGATTCACACATAGAAAGTTTAAAAATGCTGCGGAGTAAGTTGGAGAGGAGATGAGAGGAGGTGTGAATCACGCTGTGACTTCCCTACATCTCTATGTCTGATCATCTTTCTCCCTTACATTCTCCTCTCCCGCTCTCCCCTCTTCATGTCGCTACTGATGTATGTCCATGGGGCACATGTCTTTACTCTGCAGCAGGGAATGAGTAACAGCACGTACAAGGGTCTTGAGTTCTTTACAGCTCAGTGTCAGTGACAACGGTGACAGCATGGCAAACAACTCTATCGATAAAAAATCTATTCAAAGAATCTTTGTTGATAAAACGCTAAGGGTGTTGAAGGTGGCGGTACAGTTAAACTGGGAGCTGTGGCAGCGTTTGTTTTGAGTTGTTGGTTAGCCCTGAATGATGCACTCACACTGCTGTACATATACATTTTTCCATCTACAAGGAAGGAGCTGAGGTGAGTTGAGGTTGAATGTGGGGTATAAATACTGCAGCATCACTATCCGCAGTGCTCTCAGTCTGAACTGTAGCAGACGGAAAACCAACACTGTTCACCGCTCTCTATCTCTCTCCCATCCCCTTCCCTTACGCACACATGCATGTTCATTATACACCTGTTACATTGCATCAAAGTTTGATCTCACAGAAATCTTCATGCTTCCTAACGCACTGAATTACTATCCTCTGTCCTTAACTTTACATTCATAACACAGCGGATTGTGTCTTTAACTGTTTCTGTTGCGTGTCACTGACAGCGTATTTAGTACACTGAGGCAGTATGTTGTGTGGTTAGAAGTGTGTTTTCATATGCAGCTCTCTTCATCTAGTCTCATCGCTCTAGTTGCTATGGTAATGAAACCGACACCATTGCCAATTGTTGAAGTGATCTGGTAGATCATGGGAACTGCTCCCTACCAACTAGTAATAGACACAGGGGCTACATACTTCGAACACAAAACACGCACGTACATATGCACAGGAGACACATACACAAACACGTGCAAACCAGTCAGCTTTTTTACAAAGAGGACGCTTGAAATGCTTGTTTTTTTTTACAGCATGAAATTGCAGACACCCCCAACCCACACACTTTTCAAAGCCATCATTCAACTCCCACCCACCCACCTCCCAATCTGCAGCAAACATATCAGTATATAGACACATGCACCCAGTCTTCTGTCAAATAGTGGTGATAGATGTGATATTCCCCCTTCTCTGCGCTTTTGTGTGTGTGTGCGTGTGTGTGTGTGTGTGTGTGTGTGTGTGTGCGTGTGCGTGTGTGTGATATGTCTGTGTTAGCAGAGGCGGTGTGCCTTCAGGGCCATATTGAGCAGAGAGCTTACTGCAACGTTTAGATGCTAGAGAATAACCTTCACTTCTCTCCCTCATTTTCTCTTCACACTCTTCCTCTGTCTCTCTGTTTCTGTCATCATTTGTGTCTCTCTGTCATTCTCTCTCTTTCTCTCACTCTTTGTCACTCTGTCTCTCTAAATGTCTCTCTGTCTTCATTCTCTTTCTCACCAAGAAAGTGTCCTACTCTCTGTACATCAAAAACAGCACATCCCACTCAGACTTCACAAGGTTGCTCTCCTGCCTCCACCGCCTCTCTGTGCCGGTCTGTTCCTCCACTCCTTCACTTTGCTCATCCCTCCATCCATCCTTCACCTTTTCTCTATTGATTCCTCCGTCTAAAGGCTTTCCTCCGTCCACCTATATCTCTGCTGCTGTCACTTCAGTTTCTTGCTTTTCTCTTTTGCTATCTCCTCCCTTTTTTCTCATATTCTTCTCCCACTCTCCCTTGTCACTTCCCTCCTTTCTTTGCCCTTATCTTGTCTCTTGGCTCATCCTCCCTCCCAGCACCTCCTGCTTTTGGCCTGGCGTTTCTGTCTTTTGTCTCCTCTATCTCACCACCTCTCTTTCAGTCAAGCCTCAGCTCTCTGCTGCCGCACCTTTCCTTCTATACATTTATCTCCTTTGTTCTAGACTTCCTTCTCTACACCATATCTGTCCACTATTCCCATGTGGCCAGTTGGTCCATGGCCCAGGAAGCGCCTCGGTCCCCAGGGACTGAATCTACAGGGAGAACAAATATAGCTAATGTGATCTGTCTGTGTGTGCATTTGTGACATGTGAGTGCATCCCCGAGTCCATATCTGTATGTGCTCAGGGATGTGTGTGTATGTCTGTGTGTGTGTCTCTGTGGAGCACAGATGTGTAAGGTCATCAACCCTCTGAAGGAAGAAAAAGAGGGGCAAGAGAGGTTTGTCACACCATTAGCATGCAGAGCCGTTGCATCTTTATATTTTACCTGAAACAGATGTGCATCTCTGCATGGACCTATATGCAGTGTTTTCTTTGTGAGGCCTAAATCAGGATTAAATAAGGGATTCAGGTGAATTGATGCTTGGAAATACAATTCCCTAGCCAACAACTAATCAACAGCCAGCTTTTGAATTTTTAGTCACACGCTCACACAAAGAAACGATTTGCCCTCTCTCTCTCTGAGTCTGTATACCTCTCTCTCTCTCTCTCTTTCTCTCTCTCCACTTTTAGATTACTTATTCCTACTTATTCCTCCCAAGCCCCTTTGCCTCCTCTCTCTCTCCTTGCCTTTAATACCCACAATCCCCCTTGGGCTTCGCTTTAGCCCGACATGGCCGAGAACATAATTAATTTCACAGCTTCTGAATGAAAAGCCTGTTTTCACCATGCTTCTAATTAAGCTAGAATAATAAGGTGTTTCTCGAGTTAGCGGGAATGCTAAAGTATCTCACAAAAATGATGGAAATGGTTAGGCTGCGTTATAACAGGAGTTTGTCTCATCTAACTTTCTTTGCTCTTTTTGTACTTTTATTTGTTTTATATTCTGTGGCCCTAGTTGTTTGACTAACTGCATTCACAAAAATGAAGAGCAGATTTTGGTTGACAATGCAATGACATATATTCACAGTTGGTCTGCACAAAGGGAACTTCGTTTTGTTGAGTCAAAACATGTCAATTTATCAACTCCATGATACACTGTATCCAGTGAACCTCAGCTACACAACATGAATCATTTGCGGAGAATGTCGCTTAGAAGGCATGTTCCACCTTTGGATGATGGCGACACCTTCCACTCATGGAAAGTCACTCAGAGCTGCAAGTAGTGCTCAGGGCTGAGCCTGCTGTGGGTCTCAGCTGGACTGGACTGGGCCAGCAGGAAGTATTGTATGAATGAGGTCATGCAGAATCATCAATCATCACTGTTTTAGGGCTTAAGCTGTGTCATAGTATGTGTTAAGACACCATAGGAAAGCCCACAAACTGCTGTTAGGAAGGATTCACCACATTCAATCCTTCAAAAGTTTGAATTGGTTCAGTTCACAGTTCATCAAAGTCATCAAACAGAAACAAGCTGTAGAAAGGTAGCTGAGGGACAAGCTTCCTTTTAGATGCTCTAATCCCCACTTGTCTATTGTGCGTCTGCCGAAATTCAAATGCTTTTTAGCTAGTGGCATGGCTCTATGGTTGGCAACATCAGTCTGTCGATCAGTGGGTCCACCACTTTCAAAATGTTCACTTCCTGTAAAATATCTTAACATCTACCCAATGGATTAACACCAAATTTTGCCCAGACATACATTGTTCCCAGAGGATGAAGCCTTATGACTTTGGTGATCTCCTGAATTTTCCTCTACTCCCAACTATTGCATGAATGGCCATGAAATTTGGTAAAGACATTCCCCTCAGGATGAATTGTAATCGCTCACCCATAACTTTTATCATCATGTAGCACAATCATCATTTTAAATTTTCACCTTGTCCAGTACTTACATTTACATTTACATTTAGTCATTTAGCAGACACTTTTATCCAAAGCGACTTACATATGAGGAAGACAATGGAAGCAATTATAACAACGCAGGTAACTTTGGTTTATGACCAAATACCTGTATAACGAATGACATTCCCATCAGCCTCAGCTGTACTTTGTGTTTAGTGCTAATTAGCAAATGTTACCCTGCTAACAAGCTAAACGAAAATGGTGAATATTGTTAACATTATACCTAATAAACCTCAGTATGTTAGAATTGTCATTGTGAGCATGTTAGCATGCTGACATTAGCATTTAGCTGAAGTACATCCTCACATTGCCGCATGGCTGTAGAACCTTAGTCTTCTTTAGTCAGATCCAAAATCTTTCGGCCACTGGAACTCTGAACACACCAAACATTTGAAATTCAGCCCAGGACAGTGCTGAGGGGAGAGAGTAGGCTGACATTTTTTTTGGGAATCTTGTGGTTTACGGGATTCCTGTGGGAGTGGGATGGGACAGGAGTGAAAATCCATTCCCGTGTCACCCTCTAGGAGAGAGTGGCGCCCATCAATCCAGGACCTGGGCTGCCAGTCTCATCTCTCTGCAGTCACAAGAGGAGTCTTGGTGGCCTTCGCCAGCTCTAACTTGCACCCTCATACACTTTTCTGATAATCCGCTCTGTCACGTCAGCAAGGTCGCTGGTGTTGGTTATAGAGAGGAATCACCAGTACTCTGAGTCTATTGCTCTCTGACTGTGATCTGTTAGAGGGACGTCAAGGACAATACAGCGTCCTCAAATGGGTCTGTAGGCTAATGTCATTATCTCTTTAGTCTGTATTACACATAATTACCACATACAGCTAATTAGGCTTCAGCACACATCTAAGGTCCTAATAAGGTGCAGTTATGATAATTAGCTAGTGGCAAAGTGTTTCTGTGAGTGTGTATGGGTTCCTAAGAGGACAGGCCCAGCTTGTCTTATTGCTCAAGTGTTATTAGCAGACTTTATTATCTGCCAACTTGCTGTATAATGGATTCATATCTCTTCTTCATCTGAAGATATTATCAGCACCTTCTTATTGAAATCATTTTCATTTAGCTGTCACCTAAACATTTAGCTCGAAAATCCAAAGAAGTCTTGACACTTAGAATTTCCTGTGACAGAGAGAGGAGAAAGATAGAGGGTTGTGCTGTCTCTGTGATTTATGGATTTCATAAACCCTAACCCCCTCTGCTGCCATCTGACACGCCATTCTTCTCTGAACACACTGAGCTTTCGCAACAATAGCACAGCTTTAGCCCTCGTCAGTGTTGTAAGCACGTACACACACACACACACATATTCACACACGCCACTAACAGCAGGGTCAGAGCTTTGGTTCTGTCAGCACAGCCTCCCACAGCGCTCAGAGCAATACCTTAACCATCACACTGTAAAGTAAAACCTAATGGAGCTTCCAAAGGCGTGTGTGCGCACACATCCTCACACACACACATACACACATTTCAGCTCAGCAGCTTATTCGCAATCTGTATTTTATTCCACTGATCCAAAACTGTATGTTTGCAGAAAGAATTTGGCCAGTGATTTCTTCAGTTACCCAATGACAGAGATATGAGGAAGGCAGCACAGTATCATCAATGCTGCTGTGCACTGAAGACCAAGAGCCTTGTTATACGTTGAAGTAAGATGCTTTATAAATCCACTGTACACTGCCACTATCCCCAGCCACATCATCATTTGACAGGGTAGGCGGAAGCGTATAACACTCAGCCCTGATCAGTTTGTCAGCAGCACCAAGTTGATCGCTCTGCTGTAAGTACAGAAGTGGCACTGTAGGAGTGACATACACAATGTCTGTGTCAGAACGACCCAGTGTCAGCACTGTCAGGTCCAACACTGCCTGCAAGGCACCAAGAAGTTATTCCCTGGTCCATGGCTGCTTTTTTTTCCATGGGTTTTTTTAATGGTTTCAGCATCCTGCCAATTTTACAATCTTTTCTGTTCCCACATCCTCAGGGTAGATGGTAATCCTTTCATTACAACTTGTATACAAACCAATTTGGCAGTTTCAGCAGTGTACCTCCCTCACATAAGAGACCCAGAGGTTAATTCTATCAATGTGTGGGTAGCTATAGCACTGCCCAGAGATTCAGTCTTCCGCCTTCATGCCTATATGACTTTATGGGCAGTTTGTTAATGATGCATTTGGTAATAAACATTTTAAGATTGGAATTTAGAGCAGCGTTTTTGTCCCAATGTGACCTTGGGGAAGGATGGGAGGCCATTGATACACACAAACAACAGCAATACTTTTGTGACTGGCTGGTCTTCAGTAATGAAAACACTGTTGTAATGTCCTTCACTGTCTGTTCTGGAGTCCTAAAGCTTAACTGACCATGGCTTATTGTCTTTGTCCTCAATGCTGCTTTTAAGAGGCATCAATGAGACATCAATGGGATGAGTGTATGTGATTGTTTAGCTTCAATCTTTTTTTTCCACTCGTCTTATCACTTTCTTTACCACTCTTTGTCTCCACCTCATCCCCTCCAGCCCCTTTCTCTCCTCCAGGCAGTGAGACAACAGTGAAGTTTGATTCCCAGGGGGACGGGGTGGGCCGATACAACATCTTCAGCTACCAGCGCTCTGCCGATCGTTACGGTTACGTGCCAGTAGGTGAATGGGCAGAGATTCTGAGTCTGAGCAGCGATCTGATTCACTGGCCCAGAGAGGTGGTGCCCACCTCGCAGTGCAGCGACCCATGTGAACGCAATGAGATGAAGAAAATGCAGGCAGGTAGGAGATTGAATTTCAACAATGTTCTTTTTTTTTCATAGCGACATACCATACCAAGCAGCAGTGCCTTTTGAAAAATCTCAGGCTGTCACTCTCTGCTGTTCATATTCCTTTTTTCGTAGGTGAGTACTGCTGCTGGATCTGTACAGCCTGTGAGCCTCATGAATACCTGGCTGATGAGTTCACCTGCTCGCCCTGTGCTCCTGGTCAGTGGCCTACTGATGACCTGACGTCCTGTTACGACCTTCCTGAGGACTATATTATGTGGGAAGATGCCTGGGCCATTGGTCCAATTTCCATCGCCTGTGTAGGGTAAGTGATAAAGGGCTGTCAACATGTCAGATTCTGACTGGTCCTGAGGTGTGTGTGTGTGTGTGTGTGTGTGTGTGCGTGTGCGTGTTTGGTGCGTGTTTGTATGGATGTTTGAGTGGAGGAAGGGAAATGACCATTCACTAAACCCCTTCCGCAAACAGTAATTGTCCAGTCATGCCTGTTTTTAATAACTAGTTTTAAATTGTATAGTATTTATCCACTAGCAGGTCCTGGATGCCATCAGCCAGTTTAGGATAACATTAGCAGCTCTGTCCTGCCTTTTATTGGATTTGGGGATGTTTACACTCCAGCAACCCCAATCAATTTTACCCAAGGGAGCATTACGTTTGTCAAACACGTCACTTTGTCCTCATTCTAAAGATTTTTCTCTTGTATCGTTAGAACTGAATACAAGTCTGATCATACATTTTTCTTTATTAACAATATCATCATTATAGAACAATGCTAGGACTATTTACTACTCTACACTGAAAAACAAGAACAATGCTACTTCTTTATTTACATGTCTTCTACATGAATTATCAGTTGGTGAGGATTATGACTTTTTGCCAGGGACATGCAGCTTTAGTCTTTTTGCATATCATGTCTGTAGTCATCACGTGTATATTTGAGACCCCTTTTGCAAGATTCTTGTTTTAAAATGCGTCCACTGAAAACATACAAAAATCTTTTTAATCCAGCTCATAGAGCTAACATTATCTTTTTTATTGACAGTTGTTATTTCAGCAAAATCGCCGTCAGCTAGAAATGAGAAGCCTGCTTTTGCCTGACTGTCTGACGTCGAGGAATCATTGTTTCAAAAATAAAATTTCTGTGGTAAATCTTCCACCATTAAACTGCAGGTGTGCCATGCAAGAAATGAAAGCTTCACAGGCATAAGAACAGTAACTAAGGGGGTGGGGCTTAGCGAACGGTCACTTGAGGCTCAATAATATACATTTTTCACTACACCACTTTACTTGTGCTTTTCCATACCTAAATATGTATTATGATGGACCTATACACCGATATTGGAAGTTTTTATAAGTTTCATTATACAGTATTTATAGCTCAGACCTACTTGTGTAATTGTAGAGACCAATCAAAACTGTGACTTCATGAAACTGCTTGCCTGTTTTGCTGTATAACTTCCCCACTGTCCACAGGTTCATGTGCACTGGTCTGGTGTTCTGGGTGTTTATCAGACACAACCACACACCACTGGTGAAGGCTTCAGGCAGAGAGCTATGTTACATCCTCCTCTCGGGAGTCTTCATGTCCTACGCCATGACTTTCCTCTTCTTGGCCAAACCCTCCCCTGCCATCTGTGCCCTACGGCGCCTCGGCCTGGGCACGTCATTCGCTGTCTGCTACTCCGCCCTCCTTACCAAAACCAACAGAATTGCCAGGATTTTCAATGGCGTGAAAGATGGAGCGGGTGCAGTGAGGCCACGCTTCATTAGCCCGTCCTCTCAGGTGAGTGATTGCAGAATCATGTCCATCCATCTACATCAGTCAGATGGCTGCATGGACAGACAGACAGTGGATCCTAATGAACTTACCTGCCTCTCCTCCCTTCTTTTTTTTAGGTGTTCATCTGTCTGAGTTTAATCTCCGTCCAGTTAGTGATGGTGTCAGTGTGGCTGCTGCTGGAAGTTCCTGGGACAAGGCGCTTCACGTTGCCAGAGCGACGCCAGACTGTCATCCTCAAGTGTAACGTACGCGACTCCAGCATGCTGCTGTCCCTGGGATATGACGTGCTCCTGGTCATCCTGTGTACTGTGTAAGTGTGTCATAGCTGATTCGATTCGCCATGATAGTTACATAAAGGGTTCCATCTAAAATGCCTTATGGGCCATGTTTTCATCCACACCTACAAAAAACCTTGTTTGACAGTTTGCTTAATTCCTACATGGTCATCAATTGTGGTCAACTCTTTCAATTCAAGAAGTTTTGTTCTCATAGCAACAATCATTTCAGTAGTGTAGGTATCAGATTTTTCCAGATGGTGTCTATCTAATTAGAATTATGGTTCTCTCCCTCTAGGTATGCCTTCAAGACCAGGAAGTGCCCCGAGAACTTCAACGAGGCCAAGTTTATTGGATTCACCATGTACACCACCTGTATAATTTGGCTGGCCTTTCTTCCCATCTTCTATGTTACTTCCAGTGACTACAGGGTATCTTCTTGCACACACACACGCACAAATACTTGTCTCATTTAGACATTGCATTGACCTACATTAATTTCCTGTTGAGTAACCCTGATCCTAACCGTAAAGGCGACAAGCCCAAGCCCCAATCCAACTAAATATAACCACAATCTTAACGGAAAAGTTCAACATTTCGGCAAATATACACTTATTTGCTTTCTTTCCAAGAGATAGATGAGAGGATTGATACCACCCTAATGTCCGTACGCTAAATATGAAGCTACTGCCAGCAGCTGGTTGACTTAGCTTAGTATAAAGACTGGAAGCAAGGAAACAGCAAACTTGTCTCTATCCCAAGACAATAATCCAGCCGTTTTACGTTATGTACTGAACTCTTTCTCCAGTTTGTGCTAAGTTAGTCAGTTGCTGGCTGTAGCTTTATATTTACCATACAGACACACGAATGGTATCAAACTTCTCGTCTAACTCCTGGCAAGCAAGCGTATTTCCCAAAATGCTGAGTTATTCCTTTAACCCAAAACTTTTACCATTTACCTTATGGGGACCAGTTTTTTTATCCTCAAACATGAGCACGTTTAACATGTGACTGTGTGAGCAGTTGTTTTTTGTCCCCTCAACATGATTAATGCATGCACACAGGTCACAAAAGGGTGAATATACAGGTGTTGTGGCAACTTAAACAATTTCAAACCCTGCTGGCAAATGTCCCACCTCTGCAGTATTGGGATGGCAAACAGACAGGCTCCATCAAACTGCTGACACATGTCCAGATTTAACAGCAAAGGGGAGTGAGTCTTCACCGGATCCATACAAATCTTAAACATACACACACACCTTAAGCACACACTTCTACAAACACACACACACGCAGTGCACTGTATCGAAGGGCATAAGAGAGGAGTGCTGATGCCAGGGCTGCTCATGATCCCTGTAGAAAACAGCTCACTTTCCCGCTCTCTCTATCTCTCTCTCTCTCTGGAAATAAGTATTTATTTGGCCTTGTAATCTGACTTTAAAATTAGTCAGGTAGAGGCATAACATCACCAACATGCACAACCACCCACTCACACACAAAAGTATATACACACACAGAGGAGATGTTGAAGGGTTGATTACTAATGTGATTCTCTGTACAGTAGTGTGATTGTACCGTGAGTTGCTGT
Organism: Coreoperca whiteheadi; assembly: GCA_011952105.1. NCBI lineage: Eukaryota > Metazoa > Chordata > Actinopteri > Centrarchiformes > Sinipercidae > Coreoperca > Coreoperca whiteheadi. Next base: position 16,281,575 of record CM022474.1, on the reverse strand, counting down.
TATTCAACCCTGTAACCCTCTCTAACACTTTTCAGCCACGCAGTTAGACACAGCAGAGGTATGGCAACCTGAAAAAGACACACAGCATACACAGAGAACCACAGAGAATGAAGTTAAAGCTACTACTGAGATACTGTTAAGTTTGGCCTCTGTGGTCTCAGTTGATTAAGTCTTTTATTGATCCATCCTGTAATTGTTATCCTCTATGTAATTGTTATTCTCTTGATTATTGCAAGGTAACAAAGTCTGCCAATAAAGAGTTATACTCTCACTTTACAGGCCTCATTGGTTCTATGTATTTAAAGAGATGGGTTAATTACTTTTTATGCTCTAAATATAGCTACGGTTTATCGAATCGTCTTTCATTTATTATTGTTTTATTTTCTATTAAGCACTTTGTAATACTCATTCAAAAAGTGCCTTTGAAAAATGTTCATCAATACAGATTATTATCATCAAATTAGCTCTTAACGGTAATTACTTTGGACTATATTAGCATAAGATTTATCCATCAAAGTCTGGCCAGTAATTACTGTCTCCTTTTTTTTTTCTCTGCAGGTTCAAACCACTACCATGTGTATCTCAGTCAGCCTGAGTGGCTTTGTGGTCCTGGGCTGTATGTTTGCTCCCAAGGTCCATATCATCATGTTCCAGCCCCAGAAGAATGTGGCCAGCCATAGACTTAACCTCAATCGCTTCAGTGTCAGTGGGGCTGCCACCACATACGCATCCCACGGTAGGTTACATGCAGTTACCTCATTTTTAAAGAGACAGGGTTTAAAGCAGCACTCTTTTGGTCTTTTTTTTTTTTATTATGCCCCTGTCAAATGGATGTTTTCATCATTCAATATACAGCACAACAGACAGCAAGATACAATGAGATGCCAAGAAACAAGCATGGCCCTAAGAAGTGACTCAAATGTTTAACTAACATATTTTTGACAACAAAAAAACATGTATATATTAACCGTATATGTAGCACACATTGGGTGGACTTTTAACATTAAATAGCTTGTTTGTATTGATAGATTGAGTTAGTATCACTTCATCCCCTCAGAAACACAAATACATACGTGTTGAATCTATAATGTGCTTGTAACATAAAGTTGGTGCCTATTTATAATATACATGTATGCTGCCTCAGAGTTCTAAAAATGCTGTTCTACTTTAAATTCTTTAATACTTTAATTTATCTGTTTTTCTAGCTTCTGTCAGCGCCCACCACGTCCCCACCGTGTGCAACGGGAGAGAAATTGTCGACTCCACTACTTCCTCTCTGTGACCACATCCAGTCCACTCTCTAAATCTGCCCCTGCGACTGTTAGCCAATCCATGAACATTATCCCCCTCAACCATCATTCCCCGCTTATACGCACACTGTATCCACACACACACACACACACACACACACACACACCAACACACACACACACACACACAGAAATACATGCACAAACATACAAAACAACCTTCCTTGTGGACTAGAACTATATTGTTTCACAAATGTAGAAAGTGTGTAACTATAATTAAATTATTTTCTAGGGATGTACATACATGGAATCGCCATTGTTGTAAGTAGAGAAACAAAAGAACAAAAAAAGTTTTTAGGAGGAATTTTTGGAGCCTTTGTTTTTGATAGCTTTGTTATGATGCGGTGTAAATAGACATGCGCTTAATCATGGTAGGAGGGTGTGTGTCCCTCAGTCTGGATGCACATTTGTGGCTCTGCTTGCCTCATCTGCAATATCCCACAGACTTTTTATTCTCATGCTTTTTTGTAGGTCTCATTGTAATAACCAATTATGTATGCATTTATATATGTGTATCTGTACATTTGTATATTATACTACTGATGGTTCAAACAGCACAATGTTGACAGTCTTGTAACCCTAGAATGAATGTGGACAAAAGCATAAACTGGATAGTACAAGATGGCTGGAACAGACAATGTACAAAAATCCATCAAACTCAATGACTTACAGTTACACTGTGCAAGAACACAATTTTCAGTTTGAGGATTCATCTATTCACATCTTTATAGATTTGCTTTACATCCGAGATCCGTATAAAGAACCCATTGTGGCTGTTTTTGCAGGAAAATATGTTTTGCTTTTGATACAAAATGTTCATTTTTCTATTTCTAATCATGGAAGCCCTTTATCTAAATGGCCATAGTTCCAGACATGTGTTCACCAAAGCAGCAGTTCACTCCCACTCTCAAACTACTGTTTCTTTCGAGGATTGCTGTAATGGATTGCTAATAATAATTAATAGCAGGGCTGAAAAGATATAGTACATCAAATGCATTTCTTTTGCCTCAAACGTGTCAATACAGACAGCGCTGCAATAGTTCTGTCAGCAATAATAAATTGGTGTCTTAATAGTCTTAAATGACTCAAATACTAATGGAGGGAAACTGTCTGTTTTGCTGAGCACATGTTGAATTTTTCCAACTACAGGGAGTGGTAGTTTATGTTTTTGTGCCCCATAGATACAGTATGTGATGTTTTGAATATGGCTATGTGCCTTAATGTATGTTTGATAGTGCTCCAGGTAGAGGTTGTAAGAGATCAGCTTTACATTACCAGCTGCAAGTCCTGGTTTGGTAAATGTAAACATGACCCCAGTATAGACTACATGTTTCAGGGCAACACAATGCCGGTAAGTTTTATTCCCTACCAAGCCTTCTGCCACTGATTGTTTACCTGAAGTGTTGAAACAGTTAATCTAAGGAATCCTTGGGTTAAAACGACTCTCTCTACCCGCCCTTCTTTCTCCAGTCTGTGATTAAAAAAACATGAAATGGATATTTCTGATAGACACCCATCACACTGATTTTACTTTACATTTTTTACAACTTAGCAGCTCCAATAAAAGAAGGAAGGGGAAGAGAAGCTCACATACCATAAAGATGAAGTCGTTGACTCGTCAACTTATTGAAGTGTGCAGTTTACATGTCTGTGTTAAATGTGTTGACGTTGAGAGGCACAGTGGAGCAGCTGGCTTCGGCAGTCCCAGAGAGGCTCACGAGAGGAAGCAGAGCACACAATGTCAGCTGCTGGCAGATCCAATCAAACAAAATTGAATGTTAGAGTAGAACTCCTATACATAACATTTATCATAACATCCATATCCATCAAACTCTCTGTTTGTGGCTGGAAATATGACAGCCTCTCCGCTGGGTGACAGTTATGAGTTGGGGGAATAAATTACAAAAACAAATGAATAACGTTTTTCTAAGAAAATCAAAATCGCCTAAATTAGGACTAATTTAGCATTACAGCATACTTCATTTTAAAGTGTGGCCTCTCATGCAATAATTTTTTGCATTTAGTATTGTAGTAAATTATTAATAAACTGCTAAATGGTTACATTATATAGTATACTGTCTAAAATAAAGTGTGACTGTTATACTTGATATTTCTTAGAAAATCTGTGATCAGAAACATTTATTTCCTTCCCCAGCCAAGCATTTCAAATCTAGTTTCTTCATGTTAAAATTAATATAGTAGGTACAGGCAGAACTGTTGAGCATTCATCTCTTGACTGGTCCACACCTTTACACAGCCAGTCTCCAACAGCACCCTGTGATTAGCACACTGAATGATGGATTGAAAGAATTTTAGAGGATGCGCCAAGATGAGCCGACCTACATTGGGGCATATGTGTTAGGTGCAGAGAGCAGGAGGAGAGAGCGATATGGCAGAGCAGAGGGGAGCTGCTGCTGGATTATGTAAAGCACTCCCACAGCCCAGAAGTCACAACGCTTCTATGGAAGCTCAAAGCATCTCAGAGATTCACGGTCTTTGTTAGCAGAAGGCTTAGCCATTCACTCAGTGGTCCTGCTCCCACAAGATACACCCCGCATGGCAGGTTGCTATGGACAACCACCGCCACATCCGTTGCCGGAATGCCTATTTGTCTGCTTGGAGAGGAGGGTGGGAGGAGGGGTTAGGGAGGGCAAAAGAAGAGGAATAGAAAGAGGAAAAACGGGTTGGTGCTGGTGCTGATTCAAATTGGCAGTGACTGATGAGATTTGGCTCAGCAAGGCCCAGTACTTTACTCCCAGCTTTTAATGGCCACACAAATAGACCACTTAACCCTGCTTCTCCCCTCATTTAGTCCAGGGACTAGTCTCGGACAACAGTCTCACACTCTTCCTTTGACCCCCTCTCTCTCAATCCACCTCACCCCTTCAACCTTTCCCCCAGCCACCAGTGTCCGCCTCATCTCCGCTCTATGTGTGAAACTGGCTGCTGAGTCGCTCTCAGCCAAGACCACCTAAGCCAGACCAACAGATTGGTACCCCACACTTAAACTGAAGCACTCAGATCTGGGTGCCCACTGAAGCATATGCCAATGAGACGGCCTTGAGGAGGTTGGAAAAGGGATAAGGGGAAGGTAGATAAAGGAGCTGGAAGATGAAAATGGGACCCAGATGTAAAGAAAATGCATTGCTTTGAAATACATCACCTTTCTCACTACACTACACTGAGTGTATCATCTCATGTACCCACTATCTCTCACTGTGGCTTTCCTAATTGGCTTTACTCATGAATATCCCTTTCAAACAGCAAGCCATCCACTATGGACATTGTTCCTCTATTCAGCCTCTGCCAACTGCCATGTGCTCTACAAAGGTCTCTGTGCTGTAGCCCCCACTATACAACAAAATGTGTCCTTGGCCTCTAGGCTTTGAAACATGACAGGATCTCTGTGGAGAAATGAAGTTGAGGTCAAGTTGAACTCTGGAACTGGCCAATCGCAAAGCAATAGTTCCATGTTCATGATACGTGCAATAAAGAGGCTGTGATGACATCATAATAAATAACAGCAAGTAAACAGCTGTTGTCTGCTCGTCCTTCTGTGTCTTGTCTGTCCTGCTCAGAAAAAGTAGCCCAGTGTGTCTGTGCGCAGAGCCTACAAATCTCAGCTGAAATCAAAATGTTGAATGCAAGGGTAGATAAATTTGTCTCTTCAGCAACATTAACAGCCCCTCACCACCACTTCCACACACACAGACTCTATTCATAGCGTGTTTTGGCAAATGTTGAAAGATGTCTCTAAAACTCCTGCCTAATCTGTTCCCTAAGTGATGGCACTCCAATTAAACCATCTACTGGAGTGCTCCCTGCCTTAGGACAATGCACTCCAGTGTGCAGGCTCACCCTCCTCAAAAAAAGAACGACTGAAAGAAAAGAAATAAACAAAAAGAAAGAAAGAACAAATAAATTCTAAAGAAGACAGAAATAAATATGAAGAAAGAAAGAAAGAAACCGTTAGGGCAGCATTTGTCAATAGTTTTCTGTCTTACGTTGCCCTCAGCAACACCGTATGATAGAATGTTGGGGTTTTGTAGAACAGCAAGAGACACGTCAGGTTGTTGATTCAGTTCATGAAAATATTAGAGATATTGCAGGTATGTTTTCAGATCATTCCTGCCCCTGACTCTTATTTCTAGCTACATCATACTGCCCACAGTATGATGTTTTGCCGATCTACTGTAGATGTTCATTCTTTTCTTGTAGCCAGGCAATGATCGCCATCTGGTGGTAGGCTCAGGTCATTACACAAATAACCTTTGTATACACTGAACTCCACAGCCAATTTCCATCCCCATTAAACTGTTAGGCAGCATGCATTTTTAATTGACTAGCAGTGGTGGAAGAAGTTCTCAGATCATTTACTTGAGTAAAATTACCAATACAACAATATAAAAATACCCCATTACAAGTAAAAGTCCTGCATTCAAAATCATACTTAAGTAAAATTATAAAGGTATTGTCAGTTAAATGTACTTAAAGTATCAAAAGTAAAACTTCTGTGACTGTTATATTATTATATATGACATTATTAGATTGTTAATACTGTAGAGTTAGGGTGACACTTTTGCAAATACATTTACATACAAATTTGTACTCATGTTTTGGACTTTTCTCTAATAATCTTAGTATTTTGTTAATATATTGTATACTTTATCTCTTTTACTGTAAATAAAACCACCTGTGAAGTTTACAGAGGAAATCACTAAAATTTTGCAGGACTGCTAATACCTCATAGCAGGGGTATAGCACAAAATTCTGGATCCTGTACATACAGTAGGCATTTTCTATGGGCCCCTTCCCACATCCAAGGCTATTCATTGTAGTACCTTTGTGGGCCCTCCTCAAACAAGGGCCCTGTATACTCGGTCCCCTTTTTCCTCCCAGTCCTACGCCCCTGCTTCATAGACCTGTGAAACATGACAACGGGCCTCAACTACACACTGCTTTTTTTGTAACGGGTCACAAGCAAAGAAGGTTGTGAACCCCTAGTTTAATCGCTAACAGTGCATGGTATTTTATAAGATTATCATGTGTTTTTAAAGTAAAATCTTAATCTGAAAAGTGAATAGTAATTATAACTGTCAGATAAATATAGAGGAGTAAAAAGTAAAAAAATGTAATCTGAAATATAGTACAATATAATGGATGTACTCAAGTAAACAATCTCAAAATTGTACTGAAGGAAAGTATTTGAGTAAATGTACTTAGTCAATGTCAACCACTGTTGGCTAGCAGCAGTTAAGTTAACACCTGGACTTGTTATTTCTGCATGTATGGAAGCAAACACTGCTGATTCCAATCTAAGAATACATTATAACAGTTTTCTCTCAAAATCTGAAGCCAACTGAAGGCCAGTAAAGAGCTGAGCAATGTGAGCGCTCTGAGCCACAGGGGCTTAAATAAAATTATTTATAGAAATATTAAGTGTATAGTCATAATATGAGAAAAATCCCCAAAACGGGACAGTCCAAATAGCTTTCATCTTGTTATTTCAGATTTATGAAGTGCTGAAGCCATGTTACCCAGGCGAGGGTCAAAATAGTGACAGATACTCAAGTAATCGGATAGATTTTTAGTTTTTCCCACTGGTTCTTTAATATAGCTTCAAAATATTCACATTTAAAATGGTGCTCGAACCGGATATTTAATCAGTCAAGAGTGTCCCACCAAATTAACATTATTATGCTGCTTAAGATTTGTTGTTCTCACTTTCCTGTTTAACACAATCACTCTGGGTGGAGTCTGCATGTCCTCCCCGTGTTACCCTGGGTTCTCTCCGGGTTCTCCGGCTTCCTCCCACCGTCCAAAGACATGCATGTGTAGGTTAAGAACTCTAAAATTGCCCCTAGTGGATGAATGTGTGCGTGAATGGTTGTCTGTCTCTGTGTCAGCCCAGCAACGAGTTGGCCACTGTCCAGGGTGTACCCTGCCTAAGGCCCTAAGTCCCTGGGATAGGCTCCAGTCACCCGCGACCCCCAAATGGGAACAAGCGGTAGAAAATGACTGACTGACTGACTTTCCCGTTTAAACATGAAAGGGATCACACACTGAAAATTCATACTTCACTATTTTTACTTAAGCTGTGTAAAGTGATACAACATTCACATACTGTATATCAATAACTGAAACTTTAACAGCTGTAAAAGACAGGCCAAAGCACTATACTTTGATAAAATGGTTTACTGAGAAAAGTGACAGGCTTTTGAAGCATGGAGTTTGGGCCACACAAGAAATAAATCTTTGGATAGAGGAAAAAATGTCAAACGTATACGGTTACTCCCACAGTTGTAAATATTTAACACCATCAGGAGTTACATAATTTTTCATCAACAAAATTACAAATGATGATCTTTGACTTACAACCCCTCAGCTGCCCTCAGCAAAGATCAGTGAAATTGATCTTTTTAGCGTCCGCTAAGTTAAAGGGAGGAGTAGAGTAATAATTCCAGTTCATGAAATGCTGCATCACAGACTAGCTATACAAACAGAGTTAAAACACTGATTACACAATGGTACACAATGTGTCAAAATGATGGCATTTTACTCTACATGTCTGACAAGTAAGTATATGTAATGACAAGTTTTGCAGTGCTCGGAATAGATTACATTTATTTTGTCAATTTTCTATGGAAACCATTGTGAGCTGTGATTGAAGAGAGCTCCTGTTCATTGTAAGACGATCTTATGATAGGGAAACATTATCTCTGTCACTGTAAGTGAACATTTGTCATTACAAAAAATCTTGTAATTATAAGAAATTCTCTTACTAAAGGAAAACTTGTAAATGTATTATAAATATGTTTAACATATATTTGGTACAATATTGGCACTTTCTGGAATAATTTGACTTTACAGCTCAAATCATTATCATGAGCCATAAAAGGGGCAAAAATGCTCTTAGTAGCCTGCATTTTCAGGACTGAGTAGTACACTTGTAGCTCCAAGTAAAAGCCAAAATTTTCAGCAAAGGTTTTAAGTGTTACATTCAAAAGTATTCAACAATTAAATGATGTTGCTTGAAATACTTTTTTCACCCACAATGCCAGTTAAACCCCTCTGTCTCCAAGCCCTTCTGTGGATTTACCAAAAGAATCGGTCGAAAAGTGAATCAATCAAACTGGGTCCACTTATACATAAATACATCATAATTTATTTGACATACATGGAGAGTCAACACCACAACCTCATCTGCATAACATGACATCTTCATTTTCAATTGGTCAGCAGAACACTTCCACTCATTACAATAATTTCAACTAAACAGAACAAACAGATGAGAAGACAGAGGTTTTATATGGCCAGAATATACCAGTCTGTGTAGACGTCTATGGAAGATGGACACACACACTCACCATGATGATCCTGATGGCAAATTACACCAAGGCTGTCTGACGAAATATTAGACACTACACAGACTAAAATTAATATAAAAAAAAAAAAGAAAATCAATCAAATAGGTCCTTGTCTTACCCTGAGCTCTACGAACAGCCTTTCTGACATAAGTTTGAATCAGAATATTACCAGGAAGTGTCTATTGCACACACCTGCTTCACAGTACTAGGCTCTGTCGTACCAAGCTTTAAGGCCACCATGCTCGTGTGACTTCTCTGAACCTGGCTCTAGGTGCACGACGTGTGTGTGTGTGTATATGTGTGTATTTACACACAGTTGGTATTCCAGGTACCACAGATCATTATCGGGGTGGTTGGTTAAAGGGGTTGTGCAGTGGAAAGTCTCTTGAGGGTCTGATCCCGCCCCTCACTCCCACTCACTTTACCACCGCCTCTAGCTCCATACCAACGCTTTCGAGTGAGATGAGTTAAGCTGCACATGTTCATACTTCTCTCCATTTCCCTAAAATCAAAAACAAACATATTCATTTCGTAATAGTTTAAAAGACATTTACCATAGTGAGATTTTCTTACTGTAAAAGCAAAATGATGCTGTGACTCTTACCTTGGATGCTATGGCTTTGAGTTTCCCAAGTAGAGAAGGTTTTGTGTACACAATTTCATCCTCCATGTCTCCCTCATTCTCTCCCTCCATCACAGCACAGCTGTCAGCTCCTGGCATCTCACACTCCTTATTGGCAGACATCACCAACCGGGAGTACTTGAACTCCAACCTAGCAAAGAGACAAGCGATTGAATCAATATTGTAGGATGTTGTCCTCATGAATATTGACAAAAACTGTGGTGTGACAAGGACGGAATGGCAGGAGGGATGGGCTCAAACAACAGGAGTTGGGAGATAATTGTAGGAAAGGAAGAAAGAGGCTGGGAAAGTAAGGACAAAGAAAGAAAAGATGGGAAGACAAAAGGAAGAAAGGAAGGACAATGAGGAGAAAGAAAGACAGGAGGGAAGGAAGAAAAGTTGGACAGGAGGAAAGAACAAAAAAAAGCAGGAGGAGGAGGAAGAGAGGGAATAGGGATAGAAGTAAAGAGATAAGGAGGGGTGAAGTTAGGATGGAATACAGGAAGGAAATAGAGGGGTAGGAAGAGAAGAAAGAAAAAAGGATGGAAGGAGATAGAGAGAAAAAAGAAAAGAGATTAGTAAGGATGAAGGTGGTATGAATAAAGAAAAGGGGAAGTGATAGGGAGGAGTGAGGAAGAAGGAAAAGATGGTAAGACAAAAGTAAGGTCAGTGAGGAGGAAGACCGGGAGTAAGGAAGGAAGAAAAAGAGCAATGAACTTAAGAGGGAATACAGGAAGGTAGTAAAAAAAGTAGGAAAAGAAAGGAAAGAAGGAAAGAGATAGATAGAAAGAAAAATGTGGAGGAAGAAAAGAGGGAACTGTACCTTTTGTTCTTCTTCCAGAAATAGCAGGTTAAGGAGACGAGCAGCACTGCAGTGAAAGCTCCCAGCCCTGCACCCACCCGTACCCAGAACTCCATACCCTCACATGGCAGCGTTTTCTTTTCGGGCAATGTCACACCTCCTATACACAGCTTCGGCTCAGTCCACAGATACAGCAGGTCCTGTGGATGAACACACACCAATGTGCTTTACTCAAGAACCAAAAGAAATCTGTCCCAGTACTTACACAATAACTATGTCCACACACACCTGGTGTCCTCCCTTGCAAGCTCCCTCTATCTGATGGTAGTCTCTTTCTGTGCACGTGGGACAAGCTCCTGAGCTCTCCCACAAGAAATGAAAGGTGCAGCCATCGCATGTTCCTGCAGGGCACTGACTGTAATAGCCAAGCACAAGCTGTCAGTTATGCACCAGATCACAGCATAGATCAACGTCACATGTGATATTAGACAGGCAACCAGTGAAACAGTGATAGAGATTTAGCACCTGGGAACTGAGCGTTCTCCTTTAGTGCTCTTCTCTGGGTTACAGCGAAGTGTCACCACTGCACTCCGACCTGACTCACAAGATGAGGTCACCTCCAAGGACCTTACCAACAAAAACACAAAGCAAGACAAAACCTTAGAGCACTAAATGTTTTTGATGTCGAAAAAAAGTGACATAATAGAGGTACCTGTAGTAGAAGTTGACATCAGGGACTTTCTTCGAGGTCCGAGGGTACAGCTCCGGTCTCGCCCTTATTCCATCAAGTGTATTATCTACAGTTGCTCCTGTTAATGATACAAAGAAAGACTGATTTAATGTATGCACGTGCAATAAATGCATTTTGATTTTCTCTCTTCTGTAACACGAATTGAACATAACAGACCAACATGACTAGACCTTTTCTTGTCACTATATTTTTTTCTTTTTATATTTCAAAGCAACGACCGACGTATAGAGCATACCAAATGCATCTCTTCACACTACCACTGTCTGCATCTTACGTTCACTAACCAAGGAATGTGTCAGCAAGGTTAATGGACTGCGAGGAGAGCGCTGTGTGGAAGCCTCGTCCGCTGGCGGGGATTATTGTTGACTGACAAATAAAGGCCTTGACAGCGTTGGCTGCTTCGCCTTTCTCTCTCTGGGAGTCAGCGTTGGATAGGTCTGTTACATTATCTGTGCATACTGCCAACTGACCCTTAAATAAAGAAAAAGAGCAAATGGCAAAGGCACTGCATTCAGACACACAAACTTTATTCTCTATATGTTTGTGTGTGTTTTCATCTCTTCACACCTGTCCTCCGCACAGGCTAATATTGAACTGGTGGAAGTACTTGGTTCCTTTGGAGGTAAAGCTCGGACCGTTCATCAGTGAACCCACAGACCCAAGGAGGCTGAAGTCAAAATTCAGAGTGACATTGCCTTCTGTGTGGGTGAAGTGACAGTCACTGTAACACAAACTGTGGTTCTGTAAAAAAAAACAAATACAGGTATATAGGTCTCAGTTTCACAAAAAGGAATGAATAGAATAGCTTGATTGCTTTCCCAACACCAACAAACCTCGTCACTTTTGCTGGCTGGTCCACAGGGTTTGCAGGCATCTGGGCCCGGTGTGGCGTGAGACACAAGGTATGTGTTACGTGGACACTCTGTGCACTGGCTTGTGTGCGTGTCTATGTAATGTCCAGTTGGGCAAGGCACACACGCAGAGCTGGAGGGTTGGGTGCTGAGGGCACAGGCCCGGCACCCAGAGGACACCCCATCAACAGCGTTAGTTACTGAGATGGAGTAGATTCGTGCCACGTCGTTGACATGCCTACGTACCTGAGAGAGTACCGGAGAGAGACAAACAGGCCCAGAATGAACTGAAGTGTATGTGTGCTGCTTTTTAGTTAGCATTTTCCAGAGGCTCTAACACCAACCCCTACACATGAGTGGATCATAACGTACAGTATTGGTGCTTTGTACAAAATGCAGTTCAGCCCTCACTTGAAAAGCCCACATTCCTGCAAAACAGGTGATTTAAAAAGGCCAAGTGAAGAGGAGGTCAGGGACCAGGTCAGGCCAGATATTAAGTATGGCCCTGTGGTTCTTCGTCACAAGTTGAGGATTCACCTCTACTTCTGCCATTGAAGTTGGAGGCATCTGGACTGGATGCCCTACCCCAAAAAAAAAAAAAAGTCTCCAAATGTTCATGCATTGTGCAAGGTACGAAGTGAGCCCTGTGATAAAGTAGTTTGTTTGATTTGTGGTTTGGTTTAAACACAAACCACCACTTCAGTAATGATCTTTAGAACCCAACAGAAGGGAGTGATAGGTGTACCAAATGTGGAGTGGATTTACAACACTAAAGGCTGTCAGAGCTTTCTTGTTTTTGGACATAAGACTAGGAAGGTTCAACAATAAGACGGAAGGTCAGTTTTCCTGATCTTTTGAAGGACGAAGTGGTCAAATCCTAGGTCAGTGGGCTGACCTCCACAGCTCTGCACCGAGGTTCATTGTGGATATGCGACAACATAAAAGTGTACTGGATTAGGACTACTTACCTACACAGGCTTGTCTTCTTTCTGCTGATCATGGTTTCCTACTGCCATAAACATGTCACTTATACAGCGACAAATTTGACATTGTAAGATTTTCATTGTCACTGTAAATGTAATCCCTTACAGTTTCGCTCCTCAGCATTTGCATCATGACCTTGAATTTCAACAGTCATCCTCTATCCTTAACTGAAACCATGTTTTAAAGACATGATAAAACACAGTATGTTCACAGTGTTTTGAATCTGTCTTTGTTTATGATCCAGAGTGCAATTATACATGTGAACTTATTGTGATATTGTTTAAGAAATCATTTCAGGATGGAAATGAAGGTATAAATGAAAGTAGTTAACTCATACTTACATCTGAAGGTTGGTTAGTCCTCTGGAAAGCCCATGTGTAGGAAACCGAGGCATTCTTTGTCATGACATGTGTGTAGGACTGTCTTGTTTTCGTTCCCTCCCATGACTCCACCACAGTAGTGCTTTTCCTGTTTACATCCTAAAAAAACATGTTCACTTCATTCACGTCGCCAATATAATAATATATAAAGTAGCAGTCAGGTGCTATTCTCACCATCATTAAGTAGAGCTCGCAGTCAGCTGAGCACAAAGTTTCAAATGCAAATGTGATGCGACCAAACTCTGTCCCAGAATGGCTTGACATGGACGTAGGGAGCCTGATGGCAGATGCAGACGGAGAAAAGTGGAATTAGTCACAACAAAAAGAAACTGACAGCTCAGTGACGAGGGTGGTGGAGTCTGAAAAACACAACATGACTGTACTGACTTGAAGCCAGGAACATGGATGTTGAGGATGAGGTAATCATTATCCGAGCTTCCTGCTCCACTCTGGATATGATCACCTGCCACCTCCCAGCCTAAAGGACAGGACAAATCCGCATTTCTCAGCTATTTCAAGAAATATGTACATTTAGGTAATATTGGCTGGTTTAACTCTCATCAAGCCACATTAAAAGAATAGGTCTACATTTTGTGAAACACAGTCATCCTCTTTCTTGCAGAGAGTTATAGGAGAAGATCGGTATAATCATCACATCTGTACGGTAAATACGAAATTACAGCCAGCAGCCTGTTAGCTTAGCTTAGCACTAAGACTAGAAACCGGAAAATAGCCACAAGTCCGTACAAAAACCAAATTGTAAAAACGACACGTTGTGGTTTTACTAGGGGCTATGTGCCAGACTCTTTCTAGGCCAGGCACAGTAACTTCCTGGAGTGTCCCTGTGAGGTTACCGGGCAACCAGCAGAGATTCTATAAAGTTAAGGCACCTGGCCCAGAAATAGTCCAAGATATAACATGTTAATTAGTGAGCTTTAGGGTAGGTACATTTTGTTACCCTTGTTCCCAGTCTTTAGTGCTGAGCTAAGCATCTCTTGGCTTCAGCTCAATATTTACCGTACAGACATGAGAGATATCGATCTTCTTATCTTACTTTCAGGTTGAAAGCGAATACCAAAATGTTGACACATTGCTTTAAGAAAGGCCAAGCTGAAGATAAAGAGAGAGAGAGAACTACTAGACAAACACCCACCATTCATATTGTCACATTTGGAGTTGCCCACATTGAAACAGGAGGTCTTCATGTTTGCAGGAAGAATATTCCACCATTTATACTCGTAACCCAAGGTGGGCTCAGTGCCTGCCGGACACTGATTACATGCTGGGGGATGAACGCAATGAAAAACGCAATAAGGAAACCACACAGAGCAAAAACAAAAGTGACAAATATAAATCAACAGAGTTCTCAGTACGTTTCATCCCATCAGAATAGGTCCCAGGTGGGCATGGTGAGCAGGTGGCTGTGTCATTGTTATAGAAACCGGGGTTACAGGGGGGGCAGGGCTCTCGTTCTCCACTTGGAGGCAACGACTCAGCTCCACTCACATCCTCAAGACAGATCTTAGGTTCCATCCACTTATATATGACCTGCGTCTGAAATTACACAGTGATGAAGGGTGATGGAACAGACCAGAAACTGTAATTACAGAATGGAACTTCTTGGGCTGTTAAATCTAGAGGTGGCCTCCTTTCTCTCACCTTGCCTTCGTGGTCACATGCCGTGTGGATCTGGAAATAGTCCTTCTTGGAACATGGAGGTCTGTCCTTACACACAGCAGATCCCTCAGCTTGGGATAGGAAAGTGGTGATAAAGCAAAATAAAACTAAATTAGTAAAAGAAAATAAAGTAATTATCGTTTAAAAGAGCAACTACAGAATACATTTTATAATTTACCCAGAATCCCATAAATGCTGTAGTACTAGCAGATACTTTATATCAAGGCAAATTAAAGATGAGAAAAAACAGCAACTGAACAGTCTTTTTATTACACGCTCATTTCATTTGACCAGGTTAAAATATCGCAAATGGATCAAAACTGTCAGGTCAGACAGCCAGAATTGTTATTATAATTAATATCATCTACTAGCTTCTATTGATTTGGAAGAGCTGGCCTTGCCGCTCAAACAAGGTCTAGTACATCAAAGCATTGACTGCTTTACATGTGGAAATGCGTACAAGTAAATCCCTGCTTCGAAGTTTTCGAATCCCCCTTATGGCGAATTTTAAAACTAGGTCGGTGACGTCGCCCGGTACGGCGCAACCGGGGCCCCACCCTGGAGCCAGGCCCGGGGTTGGGGCTCGAATGCGAGCGCCTGGTGGCCGGGTCTTGCCCCATGGGGCCCGGCCGGGCTCAGCCCGAACGAGTGACGTGGGGCCGATCTCCCGTGGGCCCACCACCTGCAGGAGGAACCGTAGGGGGCCGGTGCTTTGTGGATTGGGTGGCAGTCGAAGGCAGGGGCCTCGGCGACCCAATCCCCGGACACGGAATCTGGCTCTAGGGACATGGAATGTCACCTCGCAGGGGGGGAAGGAGCCTGAGCTGGTGCAGGACGTTGAGAGATACAGACTAGAAATAGTCGGGCTTGCCTCCACGCACAGCTTGGGCTCTGGAACCCAACTCCTTGAGAGAGGCTGGACTCTCTACTACTCTGGAGTTGCCCGCGGTGAGAGGCGGCGGGCTGGTGTGGGCTTGCTTATAGCCCCCCAGCTCAGCCGCCATGTGTTGGAGTTCACCCCGGTGAACGAGAGGGTCGTTTCCCTGCGCCTTCGGGTTGGGGATAGGTCTCTCACTGTTATTTGTGCTGACGGGCCAAATGGCAGTGTAGAGTACCCGACCTTCTTGGTGTCTCTGGGAGGGGTGCTGGAAAGTGCTCCGACCGGGGACTCCGTTGTTCTACTGGGGGACTTCAACGCTCATGTGGGCAGCGATAGTGATACCTGGAGGGGCGTGATTGGGAGGAACGGCCCCCCCGACCTGAACCCGAGTGGTGTTCTGTTATTGGACTTCTGTGCTAGTCACGGTTTGTCCATAACGAACACCATGTTCAAGCATAAGGGTGTCCATCAGTGCACGTGGCACCAGGACGCCCTAGGTCGGAGGTCGATGATCGACTTTGTGGTTGTTTCATCTGACCTTCGGCCGTATGTCTTGGACGCTCGGGTGAAGAGAGGGGCGGAGCTGTCAACTGATCACCACCTGGTGGTGAGTTGGATCCGATGGCGGGGGAGGAAGTTGGACAGACTTGGCAGACCCAAACGTACTGTGAGGGTCTGCTGGAAACGTTTGGCAGAGTCTCCAGTCAGAGAGATCTTCAACTCCCACCTCCGGCAGAGCTTCAACCAGATCCCGAGGGAGGCTGGAGACATTGAGTCCGAGTGGACCATGTTCTCCACCTCGCTCAGAGCTGTGGCCGCAGGGTCTCCGGTGCCTGTCATGGCGGCAATCCCCGAACCCGGTGGTGGACCCCGGAAGTAAGGGATGCCGTCAAGCTGAAGGAGTCCTATCGAGCCTGGCTGGCTCGGGGAACTCCGGAGGCAGCTGATGGGTACCGGAGGGCCAAGCGAGCCTCAGCCCGCCCACCCATTCAGGGTGGTTGCAGAGGCAAAAACCCGGGTCTGGGAGGAGTTCGGTGAGCCAATGGAGAAGGACTATCGGTCGGCCTCGAAGAAATTCTGGCAAACCATCCAGCGCCTCAGAAGGGGGAAGCGGTGCCCTGCACACACTGTTTACAGTGGGGGTGGGAATCTGCTGACTTCGACTGGGGACATCCTTGGACGGTGGAAGGAGTACTTCGAGCATCTCCTCAACCCCACCGGCATGTCTTCCATTGCGGAAGCAGAGGCTGAGGGCTCGGTTGCGGACTCGTCGATCTCCCGGGCTGAGGTCACTGAGGTAGTTGAGAAGCTCCTCGGTGGCAAGGCACCGGGGGTGGATGAGATCCGCCCTGAGTACCTCAAGTCTCTGGATGTTGTGGGGCTGTCTTGGTTGACACGCCTCTGCAACATCGCGTGGCGGCTGGGGACAGTGCCCCTGGACTGGCAGACTGGGGTGGTGGTCCCTCTGTTTAAAAAGGGGGACCAGAGGATGTGTTCCAACTACAGGGGGATCACACTCCTCAGCCTCCCCGGAAAAGTCTATGCCAGGGTACTGGAGAGGAGAATTCGGCCGATAGTCGAACCTCGGATTCAGGAAGAACAATGCGGTTTTCGTCCCGGTCGTGGAACACTGGACCATCTCTATACCCTCTCCAGGTTGCTGGAGGGTTCATGGGAGTTTGCCCAACCAGTCCACATGTGCTTTGTGGATCTGGAGAAGGCATTCGACTGTGTCCCTCGCGGCGACCTGTGGGGGGTGCTCTGGGAGTATGGGGTCCGGGGCCCTCTGTTAAGGGCTGTCCGGTCCCTATATGACCGGAGCAGGAGTTTGGTTCGCATTGCCGGCAGTAAGTCAGATCTGTTCACGGTGCATGTTGGACTCCGGCAGAGATGCCCTTTGTCACCGGTCATGTTCATTGTTTATATGGACAGGATTTCTAGGCGCAGTCGGGGGCAGGAGGGAGTCCGGTATGGGGACCACAGGATTTCGTCTCTGCTTTTTGCAGATGATGTTGTTCTGTTGGCTTCTTCAAATCAGGACCTTCAGCGTGCACTGGGATGGTTTGCAGCCGAGTGTGAAGCTGCGGGGATGAGAATCAGCACCTCCAAGTCCGAGGCCATGGTTCTCAGCCGGAAAAGGGTGGCTTGTCCCCTTCAGGTTGGTGGAGAGCTCCTGGCTCAAGTGGAGGAGTTTAAGTATCTTGGGGTCTTGTTCGCAAGTGAGGGAAGGACGGAGCAGGAGATCGACAGGCGGATCGGTGCATCCTCTGCAGTGATGCGGTCGATGTACCGGTCTGTCGTGGTGAAGAAGGAGCTGAGCTGCAAGGCAAAGCTCTCTATTTACCAGTCGATCTACGTTCCTACTCTCACCTATGGTCATGAGCTTTGGGTAATGACCGAAAGGACAAGATCCCGGATACAGACGGCCGAAATGATTTTCCTCTCCAGGGTGGCTGGGCTCTCCCTTAGAGATAGGGTGAGGAGCTCGGTCACTCGGGAGGAGCTCAGAGTAGAGCCGCTGGTCCTCCACATCGAGAGGAGTCAGCTGAGGTGGCTCAGGCATCTGTCCCGGATGCCTCCTGGACGCCCCCCTGGGGAGGTGTTCCGGGCATTTTCAACCGGGAGGAGGCCCCGAGGAAGACCTAGGACACGCTGGAGGGACTATGTCTCTCGGCTGGCCTGGGAACGCCTCGGTATTCCCCCGGAAGAGCTCGAGGAAGTGTCTGGGGAGAGGGAAGTCTGGGCGTCTCTGCTTAGACTGCAGCCCCCGCGACCTCGCCCCGGATAAGCGGTAGAAAATGAATGAATGAATAAATCCCTGCTGAGAAATGTACTAAAATATATCAGCTATTTGTTTTCTAATATACTATTTCTTATGAAGTAAGAAAGTAATCTGATACTTTTATGATACGATAGTATATTAGAAAGCAAATTTCTAAAAATATAGGAGCATTATTAAAAATACAAGAGCATGCTCGCTACACATCATCCACCAAAATCTGCTTTGTGCAATCACACAAACCGTCCGCGCTGAAATAACAAGCATGTTTCTCCTTTAAAGTTTGACTAATGTGGCTGAAAATAGGACAAGCTCTCGTTCTGTCCTTTAGCTGTGTTATTTGCTTCTGTGAGCAGCACTGATAACAATTAGGCTACACTGACTACTGCACTGCAGTGTCACTGTGTTGTTCAACATACTGTAGATTTGAAATGCTGAAATGCTTTTTCTGCGCGTCAATGTGTTCCTACCTGCATACTGAGTGGTAGTGTTACAGGAGGTGCACGAGCTGGCTCCGTGGCCAGAGTAGGTGTCCCGAGGACAGGGATAACATGTAAAGGAGCCTGGGACACGGCTGAAAGTCCCCGGCTTACATGGGAAACACTCTGATGTGTAAGCGACTCCTGGTAGAAGGAAATGACAGACAGAGAAGGAAAATAAATATTTAATTAGTGTATTGATTTGTCATTGATTACAGCCAGGAAGTGTGTGTGTGTGTGGGGGGGGGGGGGATTTGTTACTGACCTTCTATTTGAACATTTTTCAGCAAAACAGGCTTCACCACTTTTGTCCCCATCAGGACCCCGCCTGTCCTCCAGTAGAGGATGTTGGTGCCAGATTTCAGGTTCACCTAGAATACACATCATTTCACGTATTACCAGTCAAGCTGTGGCATGAGCACGGTCAGTGCAGTAGTTAGGAGAACAAGTTTGGTGTCCACTTTATGTAGCTTTAACTCATGAGATATGCCATCTTAAAAATGACCCTTCCTGCCTGCTTATGGTCTTTTCATTTAAATGGAAATAACGCTTAAAGCTACACAATGAATATTCTGAAAATAAACTCTAAAAACAATCAGTAGTACATATTCAGCAATAAAGTCAAGCGTGCAGTGCTTTAATGCATATGAGAATAATATTATGTAAGTGAATTAATATGTTCTACTTCATATGGTTTCATATATTTATTCAAGGTGCATCATTGGTGTAATCAAACTTTAAAACAAAAGCATATGATCAAACCCAATTTGTTGTGTATAAAGCATGTAAATTAAATGGACACTAAATTGCAGAAAACATGGACCCATCAAGTTCAATCTAGCTGGTTACAACCAGCGGCGGAAAAAAATAAATAAAAATAGTACCACATTTTAGCCCACACAAATACTTATTTCTTTAAACTTGACCATAAGCTAAAGAAAGAAAAACTAGTATTTGCTCTTAAGAAGATCCACACAGTGTATTACAACCAATTGCAATGTTTTACTTGCATTGCAGGAACTGAACTATAGAAACAGTGTGACTGGAAAACTACCGGCGACAACACTAAGTGATGCCAGCCACTCTCTGTCTACTAACAGGCTTCCTGCTTGTATCCACCCACTTCTTGCTGCTCAGCCTAGGTTCAGCACGTTTATTTTGGGAGACCAAGGCCAGCTGCCAAAGATCTGTCCTCCGTGGCTATTGATCATCTTACGGCATGAAACTCTTACCGTGTGGGTCGCCCATTCACCATGATTGGTAAGTTTGAGCCACTTTGTATCAGCAGACTGATCCATCTCCTGACACTGGTCATTCTGGATCTAAAACACACACAAATTATCAGTGTCAATCAGCTGAAACTCTCACCTCTTTTAAGGTAGCATTTTAGAACTATAATAATATTTGTTAAATACACTCATGCACTAATACAGAGTACAATATATTAATGTATTGATGTGACTTTTGTCTCTAGACAGAATTACATTTTTGCATGGCCAATTTTAATTAAACAATACATCTGCCTTTCATAATGGGAAAAAAAAATGTAAGCACTAATTTTCATCGTTTGATTTGCCATAGCAGCAAAAGCACAGGTGCAACTAATAACGTTAATTGTGGCTCTGTTGCAGCAGTAAGCCATGTCAGTGAGCCAGCGTGCGTGGGCTATTTCCAGTTAGATCAAGCATTTTTTTCCATTAGCATTGTGCCCATTACATTTTTATGGCATTTATGATTTGTGAATTGATTGAGACTTAAAAGAAATACTGAAGTACTTTACAGGGTGCCTAAAAACATTTTACTGGCAGTGTATACACAAGCACACTATGTACACACTCTCAGCATCCACTTAAACAGATATATTGATGGACAAACAGACCGATATCATTTTGACAGAAGTATAAAGATAAAAGCTAATGAATGCCTGAAACTCACAAAGAACTCAAACAGCAGGTTGTTGTCTGGATACTGGTACTCAAAGCTGACAGAGCCCTGTTTCTTCAGATGCACAGCATAGATGAGAGAGACTGTGCACTCATCCCTGTTGGACTCCAGGTAGTTTCCTTGAGGCACCCAGGAAGAACTGCAAGGAAAAAGATGCAAAATTAATTTTACACTTACAATCTGGCATTCATTTTTTCTCGCGTCCTACTCACACACCTGTTGCAGGTGAGCCTGTTGTCTCCGTGGGGACTGTTTTCCAGGGATGTTGCCAGGCTACTGAATCCAGCGGGCATCGAATCCCATTGGTCAAAGCGGATACCGCTGCCGAGGGAGTAGCTTCCTGCTGCACACTGGGTACACTCCTGAGCCGACATCTCCAGGAACTCCCCAGCCTTGCATGAGAAGGCTGGAGGACACGAGAGGATGTACAGAGGGATGGGAAGAAGAAGCTTATTACGTTAAATAAAGTCGTTTCCCAACCTTTGCATGCCGCTGCAAAAATAATACACACAAAATAAAATCACAAACCGTAGATGACAGGGAAGTTGTCATGCAAATCACGGCTGCATTCAGTATAATGTAGCCCCAGTGATCAGGGAACTTAATCCTTACATCCTGTTACACACTGTGTCTGTCTCTGCACTTTTTTCCTCTGAGCCATCAGGTCTTCTGCACCTGCCAATGTTTGCAGTGTCAGCTTTTCTTCATACATGGTTCCCACACCTTCTTAAACATCAAATTCAAGGACTTTCCAGGCCCAATTCCCTCAAATTCAAGGACCCAATACGGCATAGTTTGAGACACGGATCAATTTTTTTTAATGAGAACTAGCAGGCTTTGTGCTCACTTAAAGAGAGAGAGCTTTAATTTCTGTTCTTGCACAAAATATATAAATTCAAGCACTTCCAATGACACATTTCTATCTTTAAAAAGTTTCAAGGCCTTGATTTCCCCCCCCTCAAATTCACAAACTTTCAAGGCCCTGTGGGAACCCTGTTTATACCTGAGCTGGTCAAATGGCATTGTGATGCCTCTAAGCTTCAAAGCAACCAATGGAAGAAAAAAAAAAAAGTGTGTGTGTATGCAATTTTTGTAGTACACTATCTGAGGGTATGTAGTGTGTGTTAATGTGAACAACAGAAAGTACTTGTAGGTGTGATTTGATTTCAGGATAGTTTGCTGTGGTACTCATTTTCATGGTGACATAATTAATTGGTAACAGTTGAAGGCAGAATAAGTAGGATTTTCCACAAAAAAAAAAAAAAAAACGTACATGTATAGACGCTCCCTCTCAATCCTCTTAATGACCCACTGGGAGCGTGTGGCGGTGTTCCCTATCTGCAGAGACCCCGCCCTCTGCCTAGATTTTCTTAATTTATTAGCTTGCTGAGCTCAGGACGTTTCTGGGCATCAAACTTTTGGCAGTGGTGTGTAGCCCCCAGCCAATAACAGCGCGCAGGCTTTGAGCTCAGAACTCTATAAAAGATTAGCAACATCGCTGTCTCCGTCTCACCTCTGTCTGTCTGTGTGTCTGTTTGACCAAGGGCGGGGCTGAGCTACACTCACAGTGCAGAGAGGCCACAGGGTGGATAATATGAAGCCTGGCTTTGGCTTCATTCAATGTAGCTCCTTCCCGCAGGGTTGTGCAGAAGTGATTTTATATATGCTTTAGAACTTAACGGCCGTGAAACAATCAGCAAATAACGTTTTATTTGTCTGAGTCACTGCTTTGTTCTCACAAACGCCACTCACTCTCTTCATCCATCTCTAGCTCTCTCTCACCTATTGAGACGGGAATGACGGGCCAACAACAAAGTCCTACTTATTCTGCATTTAACTTGATTAACTGGGCCTCTTGCATGGAGAGCATGATATATCCTATGTAAGATTGTGTTTCCAATTGCTATGAGGAAACAAGTGTCTGGTACTCTCCCAGTGAATTTTGTCTGAACAGGAAGAAGGAAACAGAAAAATGTCACAATAACAAAAGGTAACAAAAAAACAGTTTGCCTTTACAGAGGTATGCAACATGAAAATGCAAATGTCTACAAGCAATGTGGAAGTAACTCTTCAATCTGTTGTTGAAGTCTAACAATGAAGGTAAAACAACATTCTAAGGACAAGCTATTTCACCTAATTATTATTATGAAAATAGTTTTCATTTTATGCACTCTACACATATGTAAAATATCTGTTAGAAAACACTATCTGGCCATTAACATGCACCCCATTTTGTGAGTGACACACACAGAACAGGAACAATCTGAATCCAGCCATTAGTGACAGGGTGTTGCAACAGCACAGGGAAAACCTGTTTTAGGGAAAAAAAATCACCACCTTGTAGAACAATATTGTGTTTTTACGCAATTAAAGTCTGTCTTCCTGGCTCCATCGTAATAGGGCAGTGATAAGGTCTGTCAGTAGCCCCCTCCCAACAAAAAAACACTCCATATGACTCACCTTTTACTTAGCAGATCTGTTTCCATGGAAAAATATTAGCACTGACCTATACTGTAATAATTATCTACATGGGCCTCTGAAGAAATGTGCCACTCAAAAGCAACAACTCTGCAAACTTAGTGTCTTTTTATTCTAATAGTTTATAAGTAAGAAACTCTATTGGGACAGATTTCCTCTGCACCTCATATTAAGACACATACAATTGTGGCACGCAAATTAAGCCAGCAGCCGAGCATTTATGTGTTTTTCTCTGATCTTGTTGGCCCGTGGATGTGCTCTGTGGCTGGTTGGAGCACATCCAAACAGGGTCAGTCAGGTTGTAGTGGTGGAAATTTCAGGCTACTGATAAGACTGTGAGATACACACATCAGCGCTCACCCTCTTACACACTCTCACACATACTTACTGCACTCCGTGCCGCGGACTGGCTCCGGTAGTCCAGTGCAGGCCCCAGGCCTCTGTGGGATGGCCACTCTCCACCGAGATCCTGTGCTGTCACACTCTGTGTACTCATAGTAGTAGTCTGTCTGTCAATTACACATACGCAAAACATCTGCATAAGAAATCAGTCGCCACGACAGTCTTCGACTCAGACAATGAGCAAATGTAGGCCAGAGGCAGGTCAGTAAACATCACACCGCAAGAGGCCTCCACCCAAATCAAAGCCCTGAGTCATCTCATTCTGGGTGAGAATGTTTTGCAAATCAGAGCAGACTAAATGGATGGCGCTACTGCATTAGCAACCACCACTGAAAATATCTTCCACATCCAGCTGCTCAGGCTTACAAAAGACCACCGCCTGCTACGGTGTTATCTCAAGCCACAGCCAATCTTCTGCCCTGGATACACAACATACCATCTCCACGGCGATGGGAACAGGGGTGATGGCTACTGGTAAAACAAGTGGAGGCGTTTTACCAGCCGCTTTTCACATTTTCAGGATGAACACTCAGAAAACCATTAGTTAGATGTTTTTGCCTCCACAGAGCTTTTCACCATCTCTCTGTCTACAGAGGAGGGTGGCCTAATTTCTGACAGTTTACATAATGTTGCTCCTTGAGCCAAAGCAGATTTTGACACCACGGCACATGCAGGCTCTTCTGTGTGGAATCATTTTCCCCGGTGTCTTGTGATAGAGTTCAGTCACACACACTGAAGAAAGGACAAGAGGAAAGATCTTTTAATATTAAAGCTGCGGTGATTCAAGTCACGGGAAATCGACTAACAAATAGGACTGTATTCTGAATTCAGTTTCCCTAAACCATTATCATCTCTTGTGACTCCTACAAGAGCCGTGGTCAATCACTGATATATGGCAGCCCTTCAGCACTCATCTCACAACATAATTTAGCATGAGAGCCTTTACTCCTGGATGCATTTCGTGAGATTTAAACCAAGATATCAGCTCTGATGTCATAGATCTTAACTGGTGGGCTGCAGTAATCTCTGTGCCAGCGTGAAAACAGAGATTGTCTGTCTGCATGTGACTGTGCTGCCACTCTGGACTGAGGAGGTGTTGAGCTGAGCCAGACCAGAGGGAAGGAAAGGCCAGTACATGCAGGAAACTGATAACAGCCTGAACAGCACTGAGGGGTGAAGTGCAACATACACCAGAGCTCAGAGATTCATGCTCCTCCATGTTGTTCCAACTTGCTCTCTTTACAAAAAGAGCAATGGTTAAGGTGCATTTTGTCTTCCCAGCAAATGATGATGATTTTAACCATCAAACCATAAATCCGCCCGGAAATGTGTCGTCAATTTTTAATCGTATTTGATATGGTCACAGGATTACTCACTGGCACAGCGTGTGCAGCCATAGCAGCCCAATCAGTGCGTCTTTCTCATTGCCATCCCCGGTAGAAAGCTATAACAATAAACGCGGAGGCAGTGAAATAGGGTGAACGCGTATTGATCGACAGTGACATCTCTCACCTCACTACACTGCCGCTGTCCTTTGGCCCCGTAAATCAGCGCGCAGAGGATGAGAGCGCAATTGGCGACGAACCAAGCCGAGGACCGCATTGTGGATCATCAAGGGGGCGAGGGGGGGGGAAAAAACTCGATCCAGGAGTGAAAATTGTATCATAAGCCTGAGCCAGATTAATGCTTGGTCAGATACAAATCGACACCTGCTTCTGTCGCCTCTTGTGGGCAGATTGTAACCCTAACCACCTGCGATTACCCTCAGACCGTGCGCTCCAGGGCTTCCTCATCACAATCAAGCTGGGCAGAATAACAGAGTACTTCCGGTTAAGGTTGTTAAAGTAAAAGTCGTGATGCGTGTATGAGGGGGAGGGATGCTCGGTCACGAAGTCGTTTGTTCGTTCCCGTTTTTTTTCTAATCATTGTGGTATAATCTTGTTAATGTGCAAACCAGTGTTCATTGTGTGCACTAACGCACCCATTTCCCTTCATATGATCCACTTTGTCACTTGAATATGAAGGCACAATAGTAATACATCTGGTATTTTCTGGCTATATATCTGCTAACTTGACGCTGCTGTTTGTCTGTGTGTGTGTGCGCGCTTTCAACCACCGGCTCTGACGCTCCTATGACGTCGCACAGAAAAAAAATGTATATATATTTTGTTGTCTTTAACCTATCGTGACAAAACATTGAAAGAATGCTGCGCAATATATTTAGTAACTACATGTATTTAGGTTAGGCTACATGTAGCTTCATGTATGAAATATTACTAAAGGCAAGCTAGCAGTCTCTATGGAGGTCATTAATGTAGATTTGTTTAGGCTAATGTCGCTGTGAGAACAGGGATTTTGAAAGGACCAAGCTGTATTGTGTGCTTATCTTTTAAAACAGCTTTGTGTTAGACGCAGTATATTGTTCCAAAATCCTAACTATTGTAGTCCATATCACTGACCGCCAGAGGGAGGCCAAGCTCTGCAGCGGTTCATCTTTACTGCAAGATGGATCGCATTTTCTGCTTTGTGTTATGTATCTGCCTATAATGAGAACATTCAATTTGGATTTTCGTGCCTAAATTGAATGATTTGCATGGCCATAAACTGCTTACTAGCAACTAAGGTCCGGGTAGGTGAGCAGAATTTGTAAAAGGTTAAAGGTGTATTCCAACATCTATCACCTTGTTTAAAGTAGTGCAATGGTGGTTCTTCAGCAGTTTAATAATAGTGGGGCACCATTGTTCTACTTCTTTAAGGAAATCCCATTAAATCCTGTTCAGGTCTGTAAAAATGTGTCACTGTCTTTATGAGAGCCACAGGTCCTTTTAGGCTGCTGTCACATAAAGAAAATATTATCCAGCTTTCTCTTTCCAACACGGTGTAAGTTACCTCAGAATTAACATGTTGCAGAAAATGTATATATTACATAGAATTACAGAAAGTTATCACATGCCTTTCATTAAATACCCTCGCAACTATATGGTCCCTCTAAGTTTTTAAATACTGAGCACAAACTATATCTCTGTTGACATCCATTATCTAATGTGATCATATGTTGTTTCTGGTGTTTCTCCGAACAGCACATCCACAACTACAAGACTAAGTGCTGCAACTATCAGACCTTGAAAGAGTGCAACATCTTCCGAGCCATCAGGAACAGATCACTGTTCAGGACAAGATGCTAGGTGTGCCCGGTGGTCACATCATCATTGTAAAACACAAGCACAAAACATGTTGGGTTATAGATTAGAGAAGGCAATATGAACAAAATGTATAATGTGACAGTCAATCAAACAATATTTCATATTATTTACTACAGTATTCAAAATCTTAGTTAAACACAACTTAATCCCATTTAGCATTTTTGTGAATTTTACTAAAAAATAACATAATCAACACAAGTGGACCAACCAACACATCGCATATTAAATATGTAATTTCTAAAAATCTGCTTTTGAATGTTCCATGTTGGATTTAAGAATTACTAAATAAATGTAAATGTTCCAGATGCAGAATTGCTCCAAATCTGGAAGTTAAAATGTTTGAAATTAAAGTATCTAGACTTCAAAGTTCCACATATAGATGTGAGTGAGCCATTTTTCGCTTGTGATTTTACACTCAGTCATCAGTTTATTAGGTACACCTATCTAAAAATCAGGCAGTCGAATAGAATAGTCATGCAATAAACCCTTCCTTTATGAAGGTTATAATGTTTAGTTTTATTTGAAACAGTTTTAGAAAAGGTTGTCATTCAAACTTGTGGTGATTTTAGATAGTTTATGACATTCTAAATTAAAGTATGTCACAACCGTTGTCCAGTGTGCTGATCATGGGACTACCAGGGTTTCTGAAGCTGTCCATGTCACTTTCCTTTGTTGATACGCCAACAGGTGGGATTCTTTAAAAATGATGAGATGCAGTTTCAGTTGTCATGAAAGAATTAGCCCTTTCAGACATAGATTCTACTGTAGGAAACGTATTCTGCAATTCTTGTTGATTGTCCTATTTCTGGACACCAATAGTATTTGCTGTAATCTCAGTCATCTCTGTGGTAACACCAAGATGTAGCCTAATCATTTGCCACCTGATGTATCAATTACTACTACCACAGTGACTATCAGCTGTGTTTTATTGGTATATATAATTGTGTTTTCACAAATTTTCAATCAAGGTTATCGAAACAGTGTCTGCTGTACTGGTTAAATAACCAATCCAAATCCTGGGAACCTAGCGACCAATAAGGTGCTCTACAGTTTTGTGATAATGCTACGCTTGATGTTATCTTATGAAAAATACATATATTCTCCAGTAGACCAGGCTGGATAAACTATTGATGCAAGTCTGCTTTATGTGATTGTATGAATATTTAAGTAGCTGTCAGCCAAGGGCAGCTGGGTTTATCCTGTCTCACTCATTCTGTGAGGTGGGACACAAGGTCTCTCTCTCTCTCTCCCTCTCTCTCTCCCCCCTCCTTTCTCTTTCTCATCAGAGGCCTATCGCTTACGGTGTTTGCCTGTAACCTGAACTCTCATATTCAATCATCTGTAACACTCCAATAACCTTTACACTCTAGGCCACTGCTCTGTGATCAGATGGGTTCATTAATTAATAGTGGTGAAGTGTAGGGCAAATGTATGAGTAACTGACCCTAAATCAGATGGTAACCAGAGTCCCTGTGGCCCAACCCTTACCTCCAAACAGAGCAGGGACTACCTGGTCAAGTAATGAGACACCCACTGGCACAGTGCAACTTACACACACACACACAAACCCTGAGACTCTGATACACACATAGGTTGTCAGGGAGGCAGACAAGGGACTATGAAGGGCTGAAGAAAGACTAACCCTCGCCTGTGAAGAGTGGTTGAAGCCACTTTGGTTGGGAATCTATTTTCTGTGAGAGAAGGAGAGAATTATGCAATGACAGATCGACCTACTGACCGAGAGACGGCCAACACAGTTTGGACTTTTAAGGTTAAGTCTGGGATAAACTGATGATACAGCTGCTTCTGGACAAGTGAATAACAAATGCTGCCACGATATAACCAGAAGACATGCTCAAATGGAGGACAGCTATTGAGGATATTTGTTGACATGGATCAAACTGAATGTCTTCCCTGGATAAAGAGATATTTATTTTTCATACTTCGCTTAACAAGCGTGGAAATGGTTGGAAAGTTCATATTATGTAGCGCATTTGCCTTTATCCCACTTGAAGGAAAATATGCATATTGCTTACTGGTTATTGTTCATACTCTTCTGGTTTTTGATGATGTACAGTAAGCTAATAACTTCCTAATGTTGCCCCACAAACGAGGAAACCAGAGATCCACCGAATGTCAGTTCAATTAGGATTTATTTTACTGTCTCTTTTGGTAATTCCTGAATCCCCCAGCATGCACGGACTACCTTGTTCCTCTCTGGGCCACTGTTTTGGTAATCCGTCTGATGTTAACACTGATCCAGCACCAGCTCAGGAGCCGAACAACTCCAGACGAAGCGGAAATAACCACAGATTTCCGTCAACAGACCCGGTTATATCCCAGCCAGAAGCCCTACCAGGCAGACCACAGGAGCAGCAGTACAGACAGCCTCAGAGGACTGTCAGCATTATCTCCACCCACTCCACCAGAACCAGAAAAGTAAATGGTACCAACTCAAACTCTATCAGTCACCTGCAGGACACTGATGACAACCTATGCTTTGAGTCACCTCCACCGTGCCGAATTTTCTCCCAAAGCTCAGAGGATGATGAGCTGGAGCTGGACTATAGTCCGGAGCTGGAGCTGAAATATCCTCAAATCCCCAGGCCCTCCATTATTATCAGACAGCCTAAGGTAACTAAGTTCTGTTTTCACAATAAGTACAAATTTGAGGTTTTTCTACTTTACTTACGTATTTCTGGTTTATGATACTTTATACTTCTACCCCACCTCATTTCAGAGGGAAATATTATAATACTATATAATACTTTTTACTCTACATTTATTTCATGAAACATATCATCAGCTTATAAAATATAATGTATTATAACAATTTAAACTACCCAGCAGTATATGAAGTAATTAATATTAGCTTCGCCATGACCAACTATAAAAGTACAGTTTACATACATCAATATTAAATATGCAATTATATAATCATATAAAACTGATGGGGATTGTTCTGCATAGTGAGTAATTTTACATTTGATAATTGAAGTACATTTTGTTGCTAGTACTTCTCTACTTACATAAGTAACATTTTTGAATGCAGGACCTTTACTTGTAATGGAGTATATTTATAGTGTGGTATTGATACTTTTACTTAATAGATATGTCAATATGACAGCAATCATTTTGACAGGAAGAAAACTGTGTCGTAAGATCATCATTCATTTTTAAATAATTAAATTTAATTGTTTACAGTTTTACACTTTCTGCTACAGCTTCTGCAGTTGTAGATTTAATGAAATGCATTGTATCACCACAAGGGGGGGTATAAAACCCAAATAAAGACATTAGTAAACTGAGGGTTGTGTGTAAGTAGACACTGATCTCCCTCTGTTTAATTGAATCATTTCTCATCAGAATACCACAAAATCTTCTTATCAGTGAGATGTGAAGCTCTGAAGCTCAGAACACACATGCACACTCACACACCCACTTTGCGGTCAGAGTGCTCAGTGACTGCAGATAGGATGTCACTGAAATGTGTCCTGAGCTCCTGTTCAACATGATCTGTGTCCCTGATCCCTCTAAACACACACACGTGCCTTTGTCGTGTGTGTGTGTGTGTGTGTGTGTGTGTGTGTGTGTGTGCTTGTACATGCTTATTTGTGTGAGTATTGTTGCTATTTAATCTTGACTAAAACTGGCCAAACACAGTCTTTCTGTACACGATTATCTTCCTTATTCAAAGAGGAGGATGACACATTATGTAAACAGTGGCTCCTCTGGCTCTGATCAATAATGCTGATCAGCAGTGGAGACGGCAGAAGAATGAGAGGGAGGAGGGGATGGGTTTTAATAGGAATCCTGGAATTCACACTGTTGATTACTTAATCCAAAGGGAGACATCTCATCAGCAGATGCTTAGACATCTGTTGGGTTGATCGTTTTAGACCAGAGGATTGTCAGTTTTGATACGGTCTAAGTTAAGAAATCTGTTGTGAAACTATTAAACACATGGTTGATTTATTGTGGCAGTCGGATACAAGCTTCTTATGAGAAGCTTGGTCAGTTCGTTGACCAACTAAAATATTGAACCAACTGTAACCAATACGCAACAATTTATGTAAAAGCGCCCTATCATTACCTTATAGCAGTGTTTTTAAACATAATATGGATCTCACTTTATGTGGTAAAAAAGGAAAGATGTAATACAATGTTTACTTTAGCAGAGCAAATATTAATCATGTGTAACACCCTCATTCCTCATTGAACTGTGATCTTGACAGCAGGATCAACGAGGCGGATTGAGCCACTGGAGCAGACGCATGATCGGACCATGTGAATTAACCCTTGTAGTGCTCCACCTCCCTATCAGCTGACCTCTCCCAAATCACAGCCAGAAGCCTTAGTGATTCCTGCCCTCAAGGCGCAAATTAATGTCCCCTCTGTTGTAGAGCTCAAGACACTGAATGTGAAAATACTTGCAATCAATGACAGGCATAATGTGAAAACACTGGACAGTATGTCCAGTAAGAGAAATGAGTAGGAGTGTGTGAGCATGACTAACAGAAGGTGACTTTTGGAGTTATTATGTGCCAGTCCAGCATGTCATTTCACAGTGTGCAATTCCTCTGACTTAAACATTAGTGTCTTTGTTAAGCTGTCCAAAGGCTTTGGTCTTTGTGTGTGTGTGTGTGTGTGTGTCTGTGTGTGTGTGTGTGCTATTGTTTTACTTTATACGTGGGGTCCAAAAACCAGGAGCCCACTATACTTGTGGGGTCCCACCTCCCCACAATTTTAAAAGGCTTTTTGAGGGTTAAGACTTGGTTTTAGGGTTAGGGTTAGAGTTAGGGTTAGGGTTAGGGTAAGGGTTAGGTTTAGGCATTTAGTTGTGATGGTTAGGTTTAGGGTAAAGGGCTAGGGCATGCATTATGTCAATGATGGGTCCTCACGAAGATAGTGCCACAAAATTGTGTGTATGTGTGTGTGTGTGTGTGTGTGTGTGTGTGTGTGTGTCCATATCAGTGTGTGATAATACGCTTGTTGCATTTATCTCTGACACCTCCCTCTTAGGCCGGATGTGTTTATGGAACACTTCCTTTATCAAGAGCAGAAACTACTGTCATATCGGAGCATTAGGCACAGCAGACACACACATACAAACACACACACAGGAACAATGATTATGGTTCATAAAAGCATGTTCATCTAAAAACAATCAATACAAACTCTTCAGTATCAGCCACACACAGAAGTGAAAGATTACTGAACACTGTTTTTAAGCAAATGGAGGGGTTGATTTGAACAAGACGATACAGAGCAAAGAACATGAATATTCAGGTGTAGAACAATCACTGACCACTAACGCTGGCTTCAAACTGTTATCATTCTGTGGTGCATGAGTTCAGCCTTCTGAGTTGTACTTCTCCATGTATCTGACAGTAATTTCTTGTTGTGTTGCTTACAGACATTTAGCATTAAATAAAAAGGTGATAATCCCTGAATTCCCATCCCCTTCCTTGTTACTGTCCTTGTATGGCAATATTAAGACACAATTTGCATGTTAAATTACCTCCTGTTTACATGATTAATTGCAATAATGTGTGACATCATGTGTGACGTCATTTTGTTTTTATAATGGGCTGTAAAAGTAGGTTTTGATATTTCACAGATGAGAAACAAACTAAGCTGAGGCTTAACTGTTACCTGCTTGCATCTGTGGCTGTAGGCCTATGTGTAACCCCATATGCTATAGACCTAGTTTTACATTTACATTTAGTCATTTAGCAGACACTTTTATCCAAAGCGACTTACATATGAAGAAGACAATGGAAGCAATTATAACAACACAAGGTAACAAAAAGCATAAGTGCACCAGAAACTAGTCTGTTAAAGCCCAGCACAGTATACAAAGCTAAAGATAGGAAGTTGTTGTTCTTTTTATGAAAAGAGATAAAAAGGAAGTAGAAGTTAGTAATTGTCAGTTAGGTGTTGACGGAAGAGATGCGTTTTCAGGTGCTTTTTAAAGGTGGCTACAGAATCTGCTGATCCTGTAGGAGCAGGCAGATCATTCCACCAATGTGGAACGGATCCAGAGAAGGTGCGCGAGAGCGATTTTATTCCTTTTTGGCATGGTACCACCAGACGTTGTTCGTTTGCAGAGCGCAGGGTTCTGGCAGGGACATAGGTCTGTATTAGCGAGCGAAGTTATGATGGTGCAGAACCAGTGGTGGTCTTGTAAGCTAAGAGCATCACTTTGAACTTGATGCGGGCGACAACAGGGAGTCAGTGTAACCTAATGAAGAGAGGGGTTACATGTGCTCTCTTCGGTTCATTGAAAACCACTCTTGCCGCCGCGTTCTGGATCATCTGCAGAGGTTTGGTTGTGCCTGTGAATTAATCTAAATCACATTGTTAATAAATATGCCCCCATATGGGATTTTATTCATATTTTTCTTAAATTAGCTATTTTAATAAGATCCTTGGCTTTTTATTGCCCCATAATTACACCTTGCTTTTTTCAGCCTCATGTAGGAATGTACCTATTGGTGTGTGACTGATAATGCCCATTAGATTAATGTGTTTGTTATTCAGTGTAGGTGACCTTACAGTGACTGACAGTATCCCTTTGTGTTCCCTTCCCACACAGTCCCCTCAGGAATCAAAATTCCAGGAAACGGCATCTGACAGGTCGGACGGCAGGGAGACCGAGGATGGAGGGTTATCAGGTACGGAAAACAACAGGAGCTTCCTCCTCTTTCCTCTCCGCTCCCCTCTCTACCTCCAGCTCTTTCACGCTGGAGTTGTTGGGCACAGATTTGAAAATGGAAAAAGTTTTGGCTGGAGCCGTCCTCTGCTGATGGAAAAACAACTTTGATTTTTTATGTGGAGAGGAACATATTTGTGAAAAGAATTACTCTGCGTGTGAGGGAACGATCGGGTTCACACAGCCGTGCCCCCAATGTGTCAACGTGTCATTATGAAAGAATCTTTTTTCCATAACTTCTCTGTTTAGTGAGTGATCAGCGAGACTTCTCTTTGTCTGTCTGTAGTAAATAATGATCCAGAGGAAAGGATGAGTGTACGACTTTGTGTGTGTGTGTGCAGTCTGAGTTCTCTCACCTTGCCAGGATGTCTGGGAGGAGCTGAGTGCTGGCGGTTACCTTGGCGATGAGTCTTGAGGCAAAGCACTGGGATGGGTGGAGGGCCACAAATTGGTAAAAGGATGGAGTTGAGTGGCTGATTAATAATGTGATTGAGTGTGTACATTGTGTGTCTACATGCGTGGCCAAATGTAAGTGTGAATTTGAGTGTAGTCAATGTGTGCCAGTAGAGCTACAAGAGAGGGTGTGTAACAAAGCCCTGGCATGCACAAACCAAGGCTGCCCCATCTGCAGTCAATCTCTCGGTCTTTTGTTTTCTAACTCCATCTGACAACATTACAAAGAATGGATTTTGGGAGTGGGGGTTGGGAGATGAAAACATCTCACCAAATAATGCAGTCCAGAGCAAAGACACCATAAACTACGGCCTCCAAAATGACAATATGTCTGAATCAGCAAAAACATAATTTAGAAAGTTTTACAACGGTGGCATTTATTGTATTGGATTACATAATATTGTCCACCCCCTATACATAACATCCCATGCTTTTCATGAGGTATACATCACATGTATTTAAGTTAATGAAGGGAGGCACTCCTCTCAGGTATGGAGGGTGGACAAAAAGGCAGAACAGGTTTTAACCGAATGACACTGCCATTAATGCTTAGCTAACCCAGTGTTTTAGCTGCTTTTAAAGGATTAACATCTTTAACTGTGCCTCTGTGCCACAAGCACATGCACACACACTGAAAGAGAAAACAAGAGAACATCTGCTATAGTACATGTGGTTCTTTAGGAGTTGTTATACCAACACAAAGAGAACTGTAAGCTTGACAACTGAGCTCTTTTTATTCCAGTGAGAGAAATTGAAACAATACAAGCACACTTTTGCCCCCCAACCCCCCCCCAACACACACACACACACACACACACACACACACCTCCAGGATAATATGAGGCACCAGGGGGTAATGTAAATACAGAACCTCCTTTGTCTCTCTCTCTGATACACACACATGCACACAATTGTCACACTGACCTTGATTTCCTGTGGTCATGGTGTGTGTGTTGTTGTAAGGGCCTTCCTGCTCTGTGTGTTGGAAATCCAGCTTATTCAGCTTATTCACACACAGACAGAAAGACAGACAGAGAGACAGACAGACGAGTGGACGGACAGAGGGCGGGAAAGATACATGGCCCTCTATTATGTTGCTTGTGTCTCCTGTGGGGGCTTACCCAGGCTAGCTTAATATCTTTGTGTCTGTTTGTTTCCACACCGTTTATGATTAACTAGGTTTAAATATTGTACTGTATGTTTGCACACGCCCAAGTATAAAAACAGCTTTTTATGCCTCTATTAAAAACTTGCACAGGGAGTAATGAATTACATCATTTGTGTATCCATGAAAAAAGTCAGTGTTCCTAAAAGTTTCAACATATGTGTGGTGTATCAATTCTTAAGGGTCCAGCAAAGATATATATCCCAGGCACACATAGAACATACTGTATCTGCGGTCTGTGTTATAAAATAGACATGTAAGTGGTGGGCACTTTAGTCCAAGTCTGTGGATATTTCACCCTCACTGTACTATAACAGAGCCATCTGCTCTCATTCCTGTTGGCAGTCATTAGGCTAAGTGGAAAGGCTCTGTACAGTAAAGCTCAATAAATCTGGGTGGCTTGACCAGTAATAACAGCCTCAGCGACAACATTCAAAGACTGCAGTTAAATTACTGTACTGTGATCATTTTGCATGTGCTCATATGCATGATATTCAAACACATGCAAACACAAACACACACAAAGGCATGCAAATGCAGGAAATGGCATGCAGCCTATAATTTGCTCATCTGCAACACTTGACTGAATCGTTTGTCATTTGAATGGAATGGAATTTTTGGTCAAATTCACCCTATATGGCTGCTATGTGTTGTAACAGAGGAAACGGATGTAATGATACATAAGAATAAAAGTAGTGACAAAAACCTTTCTAATGCCATATCTGATTAAAAAAAAAACATGGGACCACAGAGAGGCAGCCCTGAAAAAGTGAGATTTATTTGTCACAGGAATTATTGCAGCTCCAGACTGCATTTTATGTCTCTGCAATATATTTATGACAAGGGAAATGTCTGAGATGGTGTTAAAGAGAGAGAAATAGGGAATTCAGGTAAGAAAATTGTGAATGACACAGCATGACAGTGCATCAGCAGATAAAAAACAGAGACAGGGAGCGTTTGAGTGGGTAATGAAACTGGGGAAGAAGAGATCATTTCACAAGTGCGCTGAGAGGCTGACGCAGCACTGACCTCACAAACCTCATCCATCCAGGCACCGTGGTGCATGTGTTTGGATGTGTGTGTGCGTGTGAGTGTTTCCATGCCTGCGTGCGTGTGTGTCTGTGCATCTGTGCAGAAAGGGACACTGTGGTGTGAGTCATCCAGCAGTGATTGAATTTGCTGAACTTTGGCTGAACACTCACAGGGAGAAGAGGGAAAGGCGGGATTAGCTGAATGCATTACGTTACCCCAAGAACTGGTGAACGCATCTCAGAGACAGACAGGGTGACAGTGGGAGTGTCACCCAAATTTTATTAAAAAATCTGCCAGCTTTATTAAAGCTACACGAACAGCCTGCACACACACTCTTTGTAATGCGCACACATGCGTGTGAGTACAGAAATACACAACTCGCAAAGTCACTTACAGTGGCCTAATGGCAATTTCTTCCAAAACACATGTTATAAATGTGGAATATTACTTCAGTACAGAATTTTATCTTGTGGTTTCTCTACCAGTGCACTGAGGTTATATGCCCCAAACTGTTGCTGGGTCAGACATGAGGGAAAAAACTGAGTGGAAAGAATGCTTTAAGTCTGTTTGGGATGAGTAAGAAAAAGAAGAAAATGGTGGTTTGGTGTTAAAAGAGAAAGGCTGAAAATTTCAACAAGTATCTAAAATGTAACCAAGGGCTCTTGAACATACACTGCTTCAGCATATGGTGGGTGTACTGCTGGTGTAAACCCCAGTCATTCAGAAGTAGGTCACACACGTGGGGGTGGTGTTTAGGTACACTGCAATTACATGTGATTATTTACCATCTACTCGTTTCCTGTGCTGGTGTGTAAAGAATGGCTCCACAACAATAATGAATAAATCACTTTCTTCTTGTGCATTTTCAAATGCTATTACATCTCATTCTGTGTCAGTTTCCTTCACCATTGAGCAACAAACGTGCACAGAAATGGAGCACAAAAACTGCACCACTAAGCTCTTCAGTTAATGTGATTTGAGTATAGATCCTTATCTTAAATTTACGCCTTGCCCAGAAAATAATATTCCTCAAACCTTTTCCAAAAGGGATTCACTATTATCAGTTTTAAGACCTGCCCTCGCTAACAGGAAGACCTCTCTGTCACCATGGTTTTCAGATAACTGCCATATCCTGTTTAAAGTGGAGGCCCCTGGAGGCCTGACAAAGAAAAAACAAGGGGCCCCACATGCAAAACCACATACACAAGTACACACATTCACAAGAACTGTGGGGAAGCCCTGGCACAATAACAGAAACATCTGTCCCAAAGATTTGTCTTCAGATACCAGCAGTGTGAGATAGAGAGGAGCGGGAAATAAAGCTATTCATTTCGCGGTAGTGACAGTGAGGAACCCCCCCCCATTTACACACAGGAAGAGGCAACAACATGACCTTCACTGTTCAAACCTGTCTGAATCACCCAATCAGCATTTAATTACAGCCAAGGGTCCTGTTAACTCTGTCATGTGTCCACACAGGTCAGTCAAGGGACATATTGACGTTTT
The DNA here is from genome assembly GCA_011952105.1 of Coreoperca whiteheadi. Taxonomy (NCBI): domain Eukaryota; kingdom Metazoa; phylum Chordata; class Actinopteri; order Centrarchiformes; family Sinipercidae; genus Coreoperca; species Coreoperca whiteheadi. The sequence goes on along the minus strand of CM022474.1, from coordinate 16,243,795 downwards.
GAGCTGGCATCACATTGTGTACATGCACAACACAAATTGTAGGTAATCAGGGTAAAGAGCACTGTGGTTTAAAGTGGAATTTTGTGTCTATTCTAGAGCAAAAAAAGGGGTTTCGTTCAAACCACTATTTGGGCGTATCTCAGCAATGTAAATGTCCCGCTGAATCTCTTTATCTCAGTTGTGGATTAGCGGAAGAAGAAAATTGAAACCTCTCTGAAACGGAAACCACAGACAGATGCAATATCTCTGCTGATCACTAAAGAAGTTGCATCACTCAAACAGCCTGTTGCCACAGCAGTGAGAAGGTAGCCTACCTTCTTCCTATAGTGGTTCTAAATCTAACATGAGTTTGAATAGCAGCGAAAGTGTTATTTTTAGTTAGACATACCTGTCGACCAGAAATAAATGAGGTATTATACTAACTACACTTACTAGCTACTATCTAACTATGTATTTGCTGTGAACAGTAACTTCTTGGCATCTCCAGTGGTTGCCTGGCCACTTGGTCCCAGCCAAGAAACAGTCGAAACAGTCGTGAAACCTCAAAACTGTTAATAATATATAATATGTCAATTAGTGAGCTTCAGGGGTGTAGGTAAGCAGGCTTGGTTACGTTTGGACAGACCCAGAACATTTCTCAAAATATCAAACTATTCGTTAAAGCAATAGAAATACATGTGGCATATACCATGGTGAGGATGGCTTGTACAGCTTTAGTGATAGTTGTTGCTATGACCGTTGGTTTATCATACAACTTTTAGTCTCTTATACACAACCATGTGCTGTAAATGATTTTATACACATTTGTGTGTATGCTTGGACATACACACATATACACTGCATACACATCTGTTTCCTGCATGGTGGGAGCTCTGAGCACGGTGGTCTCCAGAGGCAGTCCTCTCTGTCAGAAGTGACCCCTCTCATGACTCATCCTATTGTTCAGCTCAACACTTATAGCCACCCCTCTCCTAAATTATGAGAAGGGCCTTAGGAATGCTTTATTTCTCTGATGCCCCACCTCTCACATGTTTGGATTTCAAACCGTTCTTTTCGTCATTTCCAGTAAACCTGCACTCGTAGTTGTACAACAACTTAGATCTTTATCAATCAGAGATCAAACCAAATGAGATATAGTCAAAAAAAGATGTGTGCCCTCTGAAATAAGCAGGGCAATGTAAACTGACAGATCACCATGACACTAGGGGTTTTGGGGAGCGGATTTAGCAGAAGGATGGTGGATAAGCAGATCCACTGACCCTTCATCAGTAAGCAGATTACTTTTTATCACAAAGAATGCTCAGGATATTCAGTCTGTGACAATAACACGCAGCAGACTGATCTGTTGTAATCAAAGTGAAGAATGCTGAAAAGATCTGCCTGAGGGAATAATGAAAACTTTACCCCTCAAATTCTTGAAGAAAAAGAGCCTCAATTTTTCAAGGACACTATAGTCGCGAGTAATTACAAATGCCATGCAGCCAAACATGGTTCAAACCCACAGAACATATTTAAATAGTGGAGATCACAAACTTACCAAAGATTCCAAATAGTCAGGCCAGATTTTGAAGAAATGTGTATAAAATCATTTACAGCACATCTGGAATATTTCCACTTGATAGAAAGATGTAGTCATAAAAATCTATGCCTTTGGTCAATGAAGTGTTGAAACCAGAGAGCACATGTGATAGTGATATGATACCTTGAAGTTACCTAAAGTAGCATGAATTGGTTGTTTTGTAACTGACATATAGATGTTGTGTGTTGTATACAGATACAGCAGAAACATAACTGCATTATTTGAACATTTGTGTTTCCGGCCACCACATGAATAAAAGTCCAAAATGTACTCTCCTTTTTGATCTGTTTTGCTCTCAATCAACTTATTGCTGCACAACGCTTACTTGTCAGTTTACTTCCAAGGAGGGAAGATGTTAAGGGGTTAAAAAAAGAAAACTAATGTTAAAATACAATGAAGCTATTGCAGCTTAATAAACCACGTCAAAGAATCCATACTGAAGGTCTGAGGTCACCACTCCAGCAACACTTGTAGCATAAAGAGCAACTTTATTGTCAGACCAAAGCTTGAAAGATATTGCACTGCAATATCACTGTAAATAATGAAAGAATAATGATATCTATAACATCACTTATCACAGGCTTTAACGCTTTTCAGTAAGTGATATGGATACCCATGACAACATTTTCTAATCCAGTGTTAATTTGGGTGCGCGCGCCCTTCATCCTCGCCCCGCCCTGGGCACGAGGAGTCCCCACTCGTCGACTTTCAGTGAGCAGACATGAAGACAGAGGAGGTGCCCGTGCGTGACGTCACTCCACCCCTCCCTCCCATCTCACATTTACATTTTCTATGGGTCCTGACTGAGTGCATGTGTGTGCTGGAGCTACTGAACAGTTTAAAAACGCAGAGTCGCGCGGACACACCTCAAGCCCAAGAAGTGATCCGAGGACGCACTGATGTGGCCTGAGCCACTTTGGCAGTATAAATATTAAACAACTTGACTTGGAGAAGTCGCGTCGGGGTCGACTTTGAGGTAGGTGTGTATGTTTGTGTGTGTGTGTGTGTGTGTGTGTCTGGAGCTCGTGCGTTTTTCAAGAGGTTGTTTCGCGAGCGCACTAACAAAAGCAGCACGTTTGAACGGACTTGTCTGCTCCCGTCGGCAGGAGCAGCGGGTTTGGGTTTTAAAAAAAAACAAAACTGGAAAGTAACGAGGAAAAGAAAAGACCGAGAGAGCATGAGATTGCAAAATCAAACTCTTGTTTCATTGTCTCCTTTTGTTGCAGCGCACGACTGTAGTGGACGGGACAGTGAAGAACAAACACGTTGAGGTCGTTGTACAGCATGTACAGACTACAGTTACATTGACTGTGGAGCTGATTGTAGGCTATTCATGGCAGTTGGTACTTTGTACTCTGGGAGAAGAATAGTAGAAGAAAAAAATAAGCGTTTATTATTCCCAGTATGTCTGTCGTACTTAGAGAAGATGTTATGGGGACATGTAATGATCACATATGATATTAAAGGTGGCCATATCTGTACACCCTTCTTCTAAAGAATCAGTCTTTTTGTAAGCCAAGTAAAGATTATTCATCACATATTCAATCACATATTTGTCTTAGAGGGCTTCACGACACAAGACTTGCTGTGTTTTTCTTATTGTCACCATAGCCTACAAATAATAATGTAATCTTTACTCTTGAAATGAGGCCCATTTGTGAGACCAACAGCTTTAGAAGAGGCCATATTTTATGGATGGGCTATATCTGAATTTGTCATGTGTGAGTAAGACTGTGTGTGTAATAGCACAGCAGTGACTACAGCCTTCTGTGTCAAAGCACATGGTTCAGTCAGAGCTCACACACTGGCCTGTGCTGTCATCAGGCGCATAGACTAACTGTCATGTGGAGAGTTGTGTGTGTTGTTTTTTGATGGGGCAACAGGTCTGAAAGTCTCCAACTTATGGCGTTTCTTTTTCACAGTGTCTTATACTTTGTTAAAAGACCTCCGAGAGTTGCGGTCAAACTTTTACAAGACATTAAACAAACAGGGTCCAACCCAGTATTAGCCAGATGTTTGCGTGTGTTTGCTGGCTGGAGGCGGAATAGCAGCCTAGCACTGAGCAGCTTTAACATGTCAAGTAGGTTATCTCTGGATCATCAGATGTGTTCTAGTCGGAGAAGTGACTAAAGCAGGTGGTGTAAATGAGTGTGTTATACTGTAGGTGCAGAGCTTTCAAGAGTGTGGGTGCATGTGTGTGCGCAGGGAGGGGAAAGTTTCTCGGACATGTGGTAGTCATTTGGAGGGGAGTTTGCTAAACGATTTACATCTGTTTTCTGATCTTTGAACCCCCTCCTTCCCTCTTCTCTCTCCTGTTTCTCTTACTCTGTCTTTCTTGCTGTCTTCTGTTTCCCGTAAGGGCTGATGCTGTCACTGTGTGTGGGGTGGGTGTTACAACTGGAATGCTCTCAGTTCCATTATTACTGCACTCAAAGGAATTTAAATATGTGAATGAAATGAGTTTCCTTTCTATAATGGCATGTGTCCATTAGTGGTTCTGGTGCCTTTTTCAGATGTATCGTTACAGACAACTTGTGAAGGAGAAAATAAAGATTTTGGTCAGGAATGGGTTGGTGTCCAGGAGAGGTAACTGGCAACCACATGTGTTGACAGTATTATCTCCCACAGTCCTGCTGGTCTGTCTGTGGGCACAACATCTTCATTACTCAGCAGAACGCACTGATCGTTAAAAACACACCGCACGAGACATGGTGTTACAGTGTGTGTGTGTTGTTTTTTTTTATTTTTTTATGATCAGGCTCTCTTAATAGTTCTTTACAGACATTTTGTTCACTGGTGGTGAAAGACTACCTTGCAGCAAATGTTTTTTAAGTCTTTTCCCCCGTAATGAGCCATGTAAACAAAGAGTGAGGTTTCAGAGGGCCTCTGTACTGAGAGTGGAGTCCTCCTGGTTAAAGCGAACACATCTCCACTATGTCCAGTTCCAGCCTGCAGGGAGACTTGGATTTGTGCATGATCTTGGATTTCCATGATCTAAAATTGTGAGCATAGGGCTGGATATTTTAAATTTTACACATTTGTCAGTACAATACTTGTGTTTCGATACTGATGCCAAAACAATACTTTTTTCTATACATTACTTTAAGGAATATGATGTTTTCTTCTGAGCCGTTGTTTCTGCATTTAGCAAAGCCTCTCAAATAGAGCAGTGTTCAGTGTTGTCTTAAATAGCCACACAAGCCAAGCCAGGGCGTTGCCAAATTAAAACTGAGAAAATGATGACTCCAATCAGGCAATATCTAATCAAAGAATATGTAAACAAGACCCAGGGTTTCCCTCAGCATTTCAGAGTGGAGGTGAGCCACCCCGCCTGAAACTAAGACGACCTTTACTAACATCATAATTAATAGACCTTTAATCAAATATTAACCTTAAGAGAAAAAGAGTTTTAGGTGCTATTTCACACAGCAAGTGTCATATATGTAACGAGTGTGGCCATTGTTTAGGCCGTCATCTGCTAACTAAACTGCTCACGAGACCAGATGTGTGGAATCTGGGTGGCGTACCACCACCATTTCCTGGGGTAAAACCTGGTTGGCTGGAAGGTTGTGCAACAAAGTCTAGGGTTTTACTCATTTTAGTTACTTTCCTTCAAACTCAAAGTATATTTTAGTTTAGAATTATGCGTTGTTCCTTAGTGTCATTATGTAAAATATCATACATATCAACATCATAAGGAAAAAGTGCACTTTTATGAAATTAAATAATAATGTTTAGGGGAAAAGAGCAGAGGTGCCATTTCACACAGCACCTGCCATATATTTATTGAGGGGGGGGGCTGTTGTTTGGACTGTCACCTACTACTTAAATTTATCATGAGAAAAGATATATTAGGATCTTGGTGGTTTGCCACCTCGACTAAACAATATCCTGAAAGAAAACCATGAAGCCCTCAAAGCATTTGGTGCAACACTCGATATGATAGAAACACATTTCAGTCAGCACTACAGCCCTGTATGAGCATCATGTGCAATCAAAAGTGATGCAATCACAGAATCTTACAACAGAACAAAGGATCTGTTTACACTGCGCTGTAGTTTTGTTGCCATGGTTTTAGATTATGATGTCACGATTCAGGTATTGGGTTTCCTGATGGAGAGCTGGTGTGGGATGGATGGTGGGGGAGTGTGTTCGTGTGTGGGTGGTGGGGGTCAATTCATAGAAAGTCAGACATGCAGAGGCTCGACTTACTTAGTTTGAACAGGCTCAGGACTTGATGTTGATTTACTGATCAAAGAGATAAGATATACTGTATATGCATGCCACAGAGACTCAGCTTCTCAAAGAATCCCATTGATTTTCCTGCTGCTATGCTGGAGCTTCAATCACAATGAAGCACCATTACTGTGCTGACCACTCTGCGTAGTCTTGGAGAAAGGAACACACACACACAGACTCTAAATGCCTTCCTCCTTGCTGCTTGTTAGGTTAAAGTATAGAGAGATTGGGAGTTGGAGCTGCATGAATTGGATTAAGCTCTTTGTATGTCCGTATCAAGATATATGATCCTGTCAAACAAAAACAGGAACATACACCCACAGAAGAACAGAGCCACTTCTTTCTGTTACAGCCTGAAGCCAACAGGGCTTTGAGAATGTATACCCATACAGGCTTTGGAAAGTTTCATCAGACAATGAAACCGCATGATTGCCTGCTGTCCCAGCTAAAAATATGCATGTACATACTGTATATTTTGTGTCATGTCAAGCATAAAGCATAGAATCAGAGAACAAAGACTCTTCATTTGGCCTGCTTTTGAACACCTGGTTACCACATTATACGTGTGTGTGTGTGCGTGCACAATCAGCTTGCACCCCTGTGTGTCTGTCTGTCTGTCTGTCTGGCTAACTGTAGATTGTCTGGTTCCCCAAGGTAACAGTTGTTATTGGGGTTTCCTCTACTAGCATGTAAACAAAGGAGAAACTCCCAAATACACCCCGGTGTGCCCCCCAGCCAATGAGAATTGAGCTTCGAGCTGGGCTCAGCCAGTAGACGGTGAGGAGGGGCGTGACTCTGCTCCATAAGGAAAAAACAGCAGTAAAGCACAAAGCTTTGAATCTGGAAGTGGAACAGACAGCAGAGCCATAACAAAGACTCTTCCTTTATGACTGAACGGCACTTCACACTGCTGAGCCAGACAGAACGGCTGTGGCATTTTAACTGTATGGCTTTAGGGTTCATAAAGCACAGCTAAAGCGACATATATTGGAAATGCATTTAAGAGGGTGATGTGTGTGAGGAATGTGCAGTATATGAGCACATGTTAACATCTCAGTGAGGAGGAGCCACATGAAACATGAATGTTCTCTGTCTAAAATATGTCCTCTTGTCTGTGTATGAAAACAGTCTGGATTCTGTGCATGCGTTGTTCCTCTGTTTCAGACCACCTGTTCTGGTCAGGTCTATACACATACATACAGGACCATGTGTCAGTGTCAGCTGTGAGGGAGTATAGACCAGCCTTTTGTATTTGACTGACAGGTGTGACCCCAAACTGTACCCCCTTACCAATTATTCAAGACATATGTTCAGAATTGTGGGGTGAGTAAGCACTTTGATATGAACCTTTTTTTAAAGAAAAGTGCACTCAAAGATGTCAGTGTATGAATATACTAGGTCTCTGGCTATGTGCGTCTGTGGCCCTACATGTATATGCTGTTGTGTGCCAGAAGCAATAATCACTTTGCAGGTTCATCACATTCCTACAGGATGACTCAAAGTGGTGTCTGTGCCTTTTCATTCCATCCCATTCACTCTGTAATCTGCCTCAGCCCGGGGCTCACAACGTGTGGCAACAGGACTGTGATCGAGCCACCGTACTGAATAACTTCAGTCAGTGCTGAACACAAACTGTCAATACAGGAATGTTTAAATTCAAAGGGATGATCAGTTTGTGCTTATCTGAGTAACATCATCTTAACAATAAAAGTTGTCATTTTAAAGACAGCTGGTTCATCCGAAAACGTTGGGGCACGTCAAGTGACATATCTGGATACTTGCTCATGTTGCAATCAACTCCTAAAAGCCAGATATGGAAGCAGTCAAACCTCTCATTATAATCAGACAAGAAGAAAATGCAGCCACTGGGGTTTTCCAAGAGATGCAAGACACGAAGAGCGATGGAAAGTAACATAGACACAGATATGAATAACTACAGGCACAAGAAACGACCATCTTCAAGCCAGGATCACAACACTGGGATTTCAGTCAGACCCCAGAATCACATTAACATTGTATTAGAATCATTGCGAACGTGGTGAATGTACTGGTTTGTTTCTTCACTTCTTTAAAATGGAGAACAAGAAGTTACTTGTGCAGAACATAGACATGAGAAGTAGAATTGTAAAGGTTCTTCCCTTTCAGGTTTTTAACCAAAATTACAATCACCGGTGTACAACACAGGCCTTTATGTGATGGGAAAGTTTAAACGTCCACTTCTCACTTCCGAACACTTCAGCTGCTATTTAATGTCCGGATTCCTGAAGCTCCTAAGGCCCTTGCATGCATACAGCCATCATGAGAAGCTGACGGTGATAGAAAATATAGCCAGGGCGATACAATAACATATCGGCCGACAGTCATTTATTTTTACATAGACACGTAACATAAACAAACTTTTTTTTTTGATAAGGTTTGCCTAAATTTGTTTTGAAAATATTGTGACCAGGACTTGTACTGAGGGGATATTATAGTTAAAAAAACCAAAACTTTTCAGTGCTCTGTAGGGGACAATCTATGAAATGCCATCACTGTTTCTAAATGATCGCAAATGCTTATGCAGATATTTATGCTGTATATAATATGCCAACACCAATTTATCTGCAATAAGCTAATAAAGACAATTTATTAGTCCAGGTCTACTAGTAAAAGGCGGACCCAAACTTCAATTGAAGACAAAGAAAAAGGATGTATTTTACAGTAGGCATTGGGTAGCCAGAGAGATGAGAACTAAGTCAGAGGGAGAGAGTCACAGTAATTCAGATGTTTTTGTTTGAACTATTATTCCTGGCTGTCAGGCGTAGTAATGAGTTTGGGTGTTTACTTTTCATCATGACAGTTTATAGAGCCGCCTAGTATTCCCTTAATGACATCAGAGTTTTAAACATCCACAGACACGCACACATACAGTACTGCGTGGCTTTAACTCATGCCTCCCTCACATGATGCACTAGGCGTTAAATTATCCTTTCATTGTGTGGGTGTTTGTGCATGGGTGTGCATCTGTGCTTTATGAACCCTAAAACCCTGATTGTAAATTCCCATACCCCGCATGTCTCCCTAGTGACGTCCTCATATTGTGGGAGCGGGGTGGGTGCTTTCGGATAAGGCCCCCGAATTCCCCAGCTCCTCTTCTCCTCTGCTCCAGACCCCCACTCCAAGGCAGGAAATACAAAACAGATCTCAACCCCCAAACTCCCAAGAATACTTTTGAGGAGACATTTTCCTCTTACTCTCTGTCTTTCTTTGTTTCTCCCTCAGATCCTCTCATAATTCAGTCCTCTTTAGCCAAACGCTATGATTGTTAGGGATACTTGTAGTATAAATATACTTGAATTAAGATCACATCACATCTTCATTCGCCACTCTTGCTATCATCTTCTATAGTCTGGCAGTAACTGTAAATTTGATCTATTGACTCAAACTATTGATAGCACTAGCGAGAGTGGAACTTTGCATTTGCATTGTCTACAGACAGAAATGTGTTTGTGCTCCTGACTAGTTCATGGTGTTTGTGTTTTGTCTTATCTTATTGGATTCTTCTTTCTTTGGCACGCACTGACATGTCAGTTTTTCCTGAGGGCAGCTTGAGTGTCATTTGTACGTTATTTTGCTAACCCATAAAGTACTTAACTGAAAACATAGTGTGGGTATGTGGGCTGTGTTTTGGTTGATACTGACTCTGAATGTGTTTCTAGCTGCGAGTGACAGGAAAATGTGTGTTTCTATTGTTTGATTCTGTGCTCTGGATGTGCATACGTATATCATTGCGCTGCCCAGCATGATTTATGTGTCGTCATGCGGGAGGCTTGTAAATGAGCACGTACATACACAGCGCCTGTCCGGGAAATGAGCTCATAGTCACTACTAGGCCCCCGGCTCAGCTTCTCCTTCACTTTCTCTGTCACTTTCTCTCTCACACGCACACCCCTGCTCCCATCCTCCACCCCACGCCACACACACACACACACCCACAGCTGCCAGTTAGAAGCTCATCTATCTGTGTGTTTTAATTAGGGCCTCCCCTATTTATGGCTGAATGGCCGCTTCATTAACAGAAAGTCTAGGAGATGCACACTCTGATCTGTCCGGCTTGTAACACACTGCAATGGGGGAAAGGGAGTGTGTGTGTGTGTGTGTGAGAAAGAATGGGTTGTGGGGGTTGCTTTAGGGGTATTGATGACGCGATTTCCCCTGAGGGGTGGGCCTCCCATCTGTGAGTGGAATAGAACAGAATCTGGCCAAAAAAAAAAAAAAGATTCATGAAGATTGAACAAGAGGAACTATGTGGGGTAAGAGGGAGATATCTGAACAAGAGAGCAGGTGGTAAAATGTTACATATTTTTCTTCAGTTTTTCATGAAAATATACTGAGTCTTTATGTCTGCAGCTATAGTCAGAATATGTGGAATTCATACCTTTTTGTTGAGCTTCTTTTCGTATGTTAGCGTTCCAAAACTGCAGCTAATATCAAGAAAATATACAAAGGCCAAAATCCCAGTTCAGAATTCATTCTTGGAATTTCTCTTTAAGCTTCTTATTAAACAGTAACAACCACCAATGAGTAAAACAATGAATTGACTTTGGCTCTACTCTTTCAAATGTTGAGTCCCTTTTTCATGTTAGATGCGTCCACGATCAGCAGATATCGAACCGGATGCTGAAATGCTGATCAATCCTTAGTACGTTTTTGTGCAGGATACTGTGGAAAACAAATCCTGACTCGCTTATGATGGAGTGGGTGCGGTCAGCCATTTACAGCCAATGGCGGTTGACGGCCCAACCCCGCCCTGTGCAGCGCTCTGGATGGCCCGCTCTGTTTGTGCCTGTATCCTGGAAGAGCACAGGGGGGTCAGATGGTGAAGCAGGCCACCAGCTGCTCTCCTTGCCTTCATTTTCTCTGTCTTTCGAGGCTGCAGCAGGAAGAAGGCCACTGTTAGCTCATGAGAGCTAAACCATGTGATTTTCTTTAAAAAAATGTTTTTATGTTTTTCACCTAGTCTGTCCGTCTTGGCACTGATCCCAACATAAAGTTATTGAGCTCTTTCTTCATCCTGTTCCACGTCAATAACAATCCACTTTTGTGCAATAGTTTGTCTTTCCTGTAGCATTCAAAGTATTGTTCGTCTGCTGCCTAGAAGTGAAAGGAAATGATAATGGCCAATTTAGCTTCTCCTCCGCATCCCTCATCATTAGTCTTTCTGTGCTCTTCTCTGTTTGGTTAGATGAGGACGAATGTTTTTCACGCATAGACTTGTCTTTTTTTATACATGATCGTTTGCATATTTGTTTGTTTACAGCTAAGCTGTGGAACCTGCAATAACTGATTTTTTTTATTTTTTTTTTGTCAGCAGACACAAGCTGTGAACACAATAACATATCACCTTTTAAGTTGATATGTTAGCATACAGTTGTCTATTTACACATCAAGCAGACACAGAGCAACGTTAGCGTTCATTTGGAGTTGGGTTTCTGGCCACCTGGCGATTTGTATTCTAATATTCATTCTCTTTTAGCTCTGAAAAATATCTGGCTCTTTAGTTGCTAAATGCTCCCATAATGTTTAGCAGCTCTTCTGTGTTTTTGTCTGTCTGCTGGTGCTGGGCAGGTAGCATACAGTGGGTTTTTCTGAGCTTTTTTTGCTTAAAATAGCTGCCTGCTGCAAAAACCCCACGATGAGGGCAGTCAGAGGTAACCAAAATGGTAAAGTTGCGGCCTGGAAAACAAAAACAGTGAGCTGAAGGAAATGATTACTCTCCGTCGAGCTGACGTGAACTGCAAAGTTGGTTGATAATTCTCTGTGGGCTCATCACTACGAGGGACACCTTTTAACATTACACATAGTCATTTTATCCATCATTGTTATAAATATTAAATATTGATTATAGCCGTTTTTAAGGTTGTTTTTGACAGTTTTTTTGGTTGCTGTCTCTACAGTTATGCCCATTTGAAGCCTTCAGGTGTCAGTATAAGTTGGCAGCAGCTCTTTCCTGCTCCGCGGTGCCATGTCACTAAATGAAGTTAGGGTGATGGCAAGTCTCCATGGCAACTTTTAGAGAAGATGAATGTTGAGGGGGAAATTGAGAAATGAGTCTGTATTATGAATGCAAGTCTTTGTGGATATTAGCTCATATAGCAGAGCAGGCCGCGGTGATGCAATCACTTGGCACAGGGCAGGCACTCTATCCCTCTGAGATAAGTCATTCTATCAGCTTTATATCAGCTCTAATGCAACCTGCCACTGTGGGGTGCACTTTCACACACACACCGTCACTAGTGCAAACACGCTTATCAAACACATTCATCGAATTACTTCCTTTTGCTGCCAAACACGTTTTCTTTTCACATGTATGCAGTGAAAAGAAAAGTCTGTGCGTGACAGCAGGGTATCAGTGATATTATTGAAAACATATGTGTATAGTTTCAGCCTCTACATGGACTGAAATTTCTCCGCTACTTTTTAAAATCTTTCTTACTATTTTTCTTACATTATTGATGGGATATTTCCTGCAGCTGATTGAAAAATGTGACATTTCACAGTATATGAGATCACAGTCACACACAGGTCATGAGGATGACAGGGAGAGAGTGAAGTAAACAGAGGAAAGCTGTCTTCGGCCAACTCCCTATCCTCCTGTCCTAGACGCTCCTCTGACCCAGTTTTTCCATTGTTTTCACTAACTTTCTTCTCATTTTATCCCTCAATGACTCCTCTAAATGCCGCGTCCCTTGGACATCTTGGAGATTCAGATCTTTTGAAGGCTCATTATCTGTGTGCCTGTTATCTGTGCTGTAAGGGTGTGTTTCCAAAAACTATAAACAAACAGTTTTAATGGGATTCCTGGAACAGCAGGTAGTGTTGTCCCAAAAACTGTGTATCCACTCACTGACATGCTCGGAGGGTTGCCTTCATAGCACATGTTGTGTAATACAGTTGTATTGCAGATATTAACACATACAATCTACTGTATGCGTTGAAGTAGAACGCTTAGTAAGACCGCTATAAAAGGACAGCTTTTTAGACACAACTATGGATTAAATACAGGTCTGTATCTGACCAATCTTGGAACACTTGGTTATCTACTGTACTCTTTAGGTGTTAGACTTTAACTGAGATTGAAACACGTTATCTATTTAGCTTTTAAGTGAAACCAGACAGGACATTAAGTGTAACTACTAATTTAAGCAGGGCTCCAAGTTTCCTTTTGAACTCCCTATGTCACTTCCCCTCTCCCACAAGGCACTCGTGAAGTAGGAGCAGATGTGTTAAGCTAACGGACACTTTGACAACACTGCCAGTCTGTGAGTTCCTCTACCCCCCCACTTCCGACATTAACAGAAACCGCCTTTGATGTACACAGCACGTGTGTGCTCACATGCAGCCCCTGATAGCAGCAAACGCAAAAGCTGTTCTGCCCACCTCGTCCACCTCCCATGCACAAACGCTGTCACCGTGTTCTGGCTGTGTCACATAATGCACTGTGACTTGCGTGTTCCTAACCACATTATAGCCAGTTATGTAGTATGTAATTGAAAATACAAGTAAAATGTCTTATTTTTGCAACCAATTCATGAATATTTTCTTCTTCTAAACTGGACGTGTGTTACTTAAGATGATGATTTTCGAAATATATTGTATACGTAGATTTTAAGATTTGTGTTGGCGACATTAGTTAGTAGGCTAAACACAATTTTTAAAAGGTTACTAATCTGTGATTAGAAGGGATTACCCACCACTGAGTACAGATCACAACCAACTGGAAAAAGCAGTTAATTTGTCAACATATTCCACTATATCCATCAAGCATATTTATTATGTGGTATTTCTCTCTCTTTGTTCTGCCATGTGCAGCCACAAACCATGTTTATCTTAGGCTTCTTTGTTATGGTACTGACATGGTTAAGTTTCGGGGATGCAAGAATATCGACCTCTAGTGGTGTCTTCAACTCATTACACCAACCCTCTGCATGTATCTTTTGATTATGAGGACACCCGCCCCCCACCTTTGAGTCTAGCACATGCAGTAAAATGCGTCTTTGGTACAACTGATGAGTGTGATTGGACCACTCACGTTCCAAAATGTCACTCAATGTTTTCGGTCTTCATGAATCTGTCCTTGCCGACGGGAGAGGCTCGCTCACAGGCATTTGAGAACATGGTTATTTAGAAATCTGAGTCATTCCCCAGACTGTGGGAGAAGAAACGTGACTTTGTTATCTAATATTGAAGTGAACAGACTCAGCTAATTTTGTACTATTACACCAGTGTACTGCTATTTTAAAACAGACGTCTTTGGACTACACTTTGGACTACATTACTGCTGAAATAAAAATACCATGAAGAATCGGGGAAGAATCAGTTTCTTAAGGGAAGAAATTGTTTATAAACTGTTCTTCGCCTGGGGATGAAAGTGAGTGGGAGGGAGTAGGTGAGGGAGGGACCAGAAAGGGAGCGAGACAGTGTGTATGTGTGTGAGTGTGAGAGCGGAGCTATAAAACAGACTTTGAACTCCAACCAGCTCAGTCACAGACAGCTGTGCAGAACAAAGCACCTCTGCTGTGCAAGGCTCTGGAACATACTGATAAACAGGACACCGAAATTTTAATAGCTTTTCCTGGAAAATACATTCTGAATCAAAATAGCAGAGATGACGACAATGTTCAGATACCCCGTCTTTCCTCATCTGCAGGGTGAGTTAAGCCAAGATTGAACTATCTGCATTTTTTTAACACTTGATAAAAGTTAAGTACTTAGCTGTTTAAGTCTTACATGTGTTGAATATGTTTTAAAGGGGAATGTTATTCTCTTCTCATTTCAGTTGGTTAGAGCATACATTTTATCTGTTGATGTGTTCATTTAAAAATTCACAATTTTAAATGGGGCAAGTGGGCCATAAGTCAAAAGGCAAAGCATACTGGGGAACAGTGGCACTTAGCTGCCATTTAAAGCTGTTTGCTGCGGTGTTACTGTATGTCCCCTGTGATTAACATGAGGCATTGGTCAAATTATCCCAGTTATTTCTCAGCTTTGTAATGGCCTGAGAGGTTACCCTTTGATCAGGAGACAGCAGATTTTCACACATCCTGGAAAAACAATAGATTGAATCTTTGGGTTACTAATGTATTGGTAACTCATAAAATATATTTGTGTGCCTGAAAGATATTAAAAGTACTGATTCACCTCTTCATTATTTTGCATATGGCTTCTGACAGGGGTATGAAATGTTCTTTTTCACTCGGTGTGGAACAGTTATGTAATTCCAGCGCTGAGTCCCTCCGTCACTATAGAGACCATTCAAAAACTCTGAGTTTATGCCAGAGGATCAGGCCAGGTGCTTATATCAGGGTTTGAAAGGAGTGTAATTTTAGAGAAATAATAGGTCCCTGAAAAATGGTTGCCTTTGCAACACAGATTTAAAGATTTCTCTCACCACTGCAATGCTGCATCCGAACCTGTGTCGTAGTGATGGTTAATTATAGGCCCTTTTCATTTGTTTCTGTCGATTCAGATCCGTGTGACCCTGGTCTGTCGCTGTCACCGGGGCGGAGTGTCATGGCGGAGCCCGACTATCTGGAGGGAGACTGTGATGAGCTCATCAAACCCAAGAAGCTGATGAACCCAGTCAAGACCTCCCGTAACCACCAGGACCTGCATCGAGAGCTGCTCATGAACCAGAAGAGGTCAGGAGACAGAAAATTACACCGTCATTATCTTTCTCCCTTTCTCTTCTTTATGTCTTTATTATGTGTTTCCTACTAAACATGCGTGGTAATTCCCAGGTAAGCTTTGAAGGAATAGATTTCTTATTTTATGAGTGGCAACCCAAAGTTTTATCATGGTTTATGGCATATAAACAAGACAAGTTCAGTGTTCGATAAAGCTGGCTAAAATTCCATGCCTATGATAAAGTGGCTATTGATATTTCTACACGTGCAGCATGATTGGGCAGATAATTGTTTATTCATTTATTGGGTGATAAAACTCTATTGTTGTCCAACAGTTCTTGAGTCATCATCATCTCCTCCTTGTTTGTTTATGGCAACAATATCAAGTTTGCCCCGGAACAGGTTAGACAGGGAAAAACAGCACAGTGTCCAGATCCCGGCTAATTTAGTTAAACCTCTACTAATGCAAGGTGAGTTAATACGGTAACCCTGCTACTTTCCTGTAGTTGATCTGATGGTATCCATGCAGGCTGTGCTGGTGCTTCTGTAGTGTGTCACTTTAGTTGTCTTCACTGGTCCCTCCAACCTCCAGCAGCAGAAATATGTAGAGCTCAGGATATACAAGTTTCATAGGAGCTATTATATAAAACCTCAAGTGCATCAGTGTGTCAAAAATTGGTTATGTAAAGGTCAAACAGATATCCTGTAGGATAAACCTGGTCTGGCTGCTGATATTAATACTAGATAATGCAACACGGGATTTCATGCAGTGTGTGTGAGCATCCATGCATCCGTGTGAATACACATGCATAATGGGGCCTATGATCACCCTTTTGGCACTAAATGTTTGTATTTTCTCTCACCAAGCTTTGTGCCTGTGCTATGAATAGCTACGTAAACACGCGCCGTTGACAGCTGTTATATCACAGCAGCGATGCTCTGTCTTAAACAGGTCAAAGAGTGAGGTGCTTTTGTACTGATGGAGACAGGGCATTAATGAATGAGGGGAAAGAGGCCAGGGTGGGCAGGATAAGGAGGCCATGGAAGAATTTAACAAGAAAATATTGGGGGGGGGGGGATTCCATTCGAAATGCTGCAGAGTATTGTTTCTAGTCGTCTAGACAGAGAATGTCCCGGAGTATCAGTAGAGGTCTGTGAGAAAAATCTAGTGGGCTTTTGAGGGGATGAACTTGTTTTGATTGTGCTCTCTATCGTGTACTGAAAGTATAGAAAGCTTGCCTGCGTAGTGGATTAGTCCTGCTGATGAGAGTGTGTGAGGGGGGCGTTGGATGGATGGATGGCTGTACGAAGAGGGGGGAAAAAAACATGTTATGTAATCAAGATTACAAAACAGTATCTAGCCGAGGGCCTTTCTCTGCCTTTGCTACCTTCACTGTGGTGACACCCTCCCCACACACACACACACACACACACACACACAAACATGCAGAGGAATTTCAGAAATTCGGCCACCAAGACTGGTGAAGCATTTGAGCAGATGGAGCTATTGATGTGTGGGATTTTGAGCACATATTCTTCCTAGTCTGCTAGAGAGCGTGCATTCACTGGAGGGGTCGTAGATAGGAAGGTCAGTGATTACGTTAACATTGCCCATAGTGAAAGAAGAGTTGAGTAAGCATCTTTATAGCCTGTCTTATTGTTTTCAGTGACCTTGACCCTCCTCCCTTTCTGCTCGAGGTGCTTGAAACCAGCCTGACCCGATCACATCTTTTACCCTCTGCTCTGCTTCAGCCTGTTGAGTGCTTTCATAGGACCTTCATTAAGTAGTGCCTTGTTGTAAATTAACTCCCACTCCTTCTTGGGACATCGTGGGCTTGGTTATGTAATCTTCAGGATTTAATAAGGCATTTAATTAAGGCATTGTTGTTGCTAAACTGCAGACAGGTAGACACGCTGTGTTTTCTTTGAAGAACCGACACAGCCTGTGCAGAGTCAGGCTTTCATGGGGAAAGGAAAATCAGTAACCACGAGGAGAGTAAAGTACTCTGTATAATATGTTTTTTAAACTGAATTTCTGATGGGCATGGAGATTGGATTTTTGACCAACAGATAGCGTCTGTCCTTTTACTGCTCTTTTTCTTGTGTGGCACTTAATTTGCCTTCCTAAGCCTTTGTTGTTTCTTGGCTTTTGCCTTTCCTAGCTGACTCCAGTCCATCTCTGTTGCCCTTTGTCTTGTCTACCTGTACTCCCAAGTCTCATCCTCAGCCCCCACCCTTCTCTCTCCTAATTTGGAGGAGTTTGGAGCGTTACATAACATTTGGTATTTGCAACATTTGCTCTTCTTTGCAAGACACACTCACACTTTACTAAGATATCCCTTTCCTCGTTTTGAATCTTGCAGCACAAACCCGGGCAGTTGTGTAACAGTCTCTCTGGTTTCCCAGCGACTTACCACCCCAAGACGGCTTCCATTTGAGGAATATGTTAGGTAGTTTAAGATATGGGTTGTTATATTGGGATTGTTTTTGGTACTTTAGAAAATGGGGGAAAAAAAAGGGAAAAGGGCTCATGGTTTCAGCCCTCTTTTCCAAAGTCAGCTCCAGTGCTTTCAACAGTCACGCAGATTTGTAAATGTGGAACAATCTGTGATTGGCTCAAAATCAAAACTTTCCTGAAACAAGACTGACATGTTTAATCCAGAACATCTAATACAGATCTGCATGTCAAACTAGAATGAGGTCATGGTCATCATCTGTTACGCATGAATGTGGATGCTAATCTGCCTCTGAGTGGGGCTCTGCACAGTGTCATTAGCGTGGGTTGTCGGAGGTTGTTCATTAAGCTTTATTTGAGTAACATGCTGCCTCGCTGATTGCTTCTGCACAGGGGTCTGGCTCCTCAGAACAAACCTGAGCTTCAGAAGGTTCTGGAGAAGAGAAAGAGGGAGCAAGTTCTCAAGGCTCAGAAGGAGGAGCAGGAGGCCCACAAGAAGAGGAGCGACCTAGAGATAGAGCTCATGAAACGACAACAGAAACTAGAGCAGGTAAATGATTGAAAGAATGACTATAAACTGTAACTTTAGCACTTAGAAGGATGCATGTTTTTACTGTATCTGATCACAAGATGAGGTTTAAAAGATGTTGCTATCAACAGATTATCACTTCTTTAATTAGTTGAATCTAAATTTTAAAATGTCTGTGTTCTTGCAGCTGGAGCTGGAGCAACAGAAAATTGATGAGGAACAGGAGAACACCCCCGAGTTTGTGAAGATGAAGAGCAACCTGCGCAGGACCAAGCAGGAGACCGACGGGGAGGAACGAACCACCTAAAAACCAGCAGGGGTGTCTGGGTCTGGCTGATTGTGTGCTTGTTTGTGGGCACGGAGACGTCAGGAGTGTGTGTACAAAAGAGAGAGCATGTTGTCTGTGGTGCACGGTGGTGACCTGACCGTGGTCCGAGATGAACTTCCTGGCTTTCCCAACCTAGCTGTTCCTTCCTGCAGTGAGGAGAGAGACTTTACAGACTAAAGACCCCCCTCTGTCTGCCTGCCACGGACCGCCAGTACTCACCTCTGCTCCTCACACCCATCCAGCAGCACACAGCACCCCCCGCAGGAGGGACCTAACACAGACATGTTACACGCCTTTCAACAAGGGCGAGCAAGCTTCCAATGAGCGCTGATGGTGAAACAACCAAACACACACACACACACGCACACACACACACAGGAGTTTTCATCCCTTCTCTTTTCACTCCTCTCTCCACAGCAAGCTGTCGTTTCTGTTTACTGTTATCAATGTCGTCGTCGTTTGGGTTTTTTTTTTGTTCTCATCTTCAGAATCAAATAAGGAAAAGTGGACACTGGATGGACTCTTGAAGCTGTGTAATGTAAAAGCCAAACAAAATGTTGTGCTTTTGTTATTTATGTTTGTAGCTTTTATCCCAGGTATAGGGGAGGACACTTTTAGTCGTTCTGTATTTTAGTTTGTTTTACAGCATTGTTTATGAAGCCAGAACAAGACAAAGGGAGTGTATGGTTGTGTGAAACACTCAAGTTTGCTTTATTATTATTTTTTATTTTAATTCTAAACATGCCATTTCCTCAGCTAATGCAATTTTGAGCAATAGTAGAACTCCCAGGCATGAGAGTGACCTTTTCTTTATATATTCTGTTGTTTTGTATGAATCAAAGTGTTACTTAATAAATAATTTAAGTTTATGTTAGGTTGTTCAATAAGAATAAGCCTTGATCCCTGTCTGATCAGTCTGTGTGTGCTTTTATGAACAAAGGACTTGGTAGAAAGTATAGGCCACCTGTTATAAAAGATATAATTGATTGGTAGTTCTTGGGATATCTGCATGGCTCCTGAAGCAACTCTGATAAGCGTCATGGAACTTAATCACTTGAGTATTTTGTCTTGATTTACAATGGAGCCATATGTGTGCAGACAGGTCATTTAAATCAGTAAATCTTCATTAAAGTGGCAAAACAACTTAACTGGCATATGTAGCCATTGACATACACAAATTCCAAAATGGTTAATCATGTGAGAAACTGTGATCATTTTGGATGTTAAAGGGCACATTTAGTGGGTTA
The DNA here is from genome assembly GCA_011952105.1 of Coreoperca whiteheadi. Taxonomy (NCBI): domain Eukaryota; kingdom Metazoa; phylum Chordata; class Actinopteri; order Centrarchiformes; family Sinipercidae; genus Coreoperca; species Coreoperca whiteheadi. The sequence continues at coordinate 16,223,753 of CM022474.1, read as the reverse complement.
TTTAAATACCACACACAATAATATTATGGGTCTAAATTTCTGGTTTGTGGGTCGCCAAGAGAGGATAGCGATTATTTTAATGGGAAGAATCAGATTTATAGCAACATAACCCTGTGTTCTTCTCCAGAATCTTCTTTTAAATAAACATAACTTTAACACGTTTCATTTATTTTTCTTTATTTTGTGTGCTGCTGGAGTCTGGGGATGTGTCACCTAACGAACAGCAGTCTTTATTTTCTGAATGGAACATGATGCAAAAATAACAGCAAAGCAGTACGCCTATCAACCATCACTGATAAGCTCTGTTTATTTAGTCTGAAACTGATGTTGATTTTGCTCACAGCCTGCCACAGTCAGATGTCTAGAGCACTATTTAGAACAGAAGCAGGGTTTCAGTTATGCTGCGGCTGGTTTTCAGTGATGGATTTACAGATCTGGAAAGTGGCAAATCAGAGATTGTACGACATGTGGCACAACCTAGAATCCAGCAAAGTAATCACACATAATATATAACAATGAATTAATAGTATTTTCTTTGCACTATTTCCATAAATTAGTGGCACTAATAATATGGGTCCTGGGTCACTCTAAGGTTGAAGCCAATAAAAAAGCAGCTTAAAGTCTCCTCTTAAAAATATAACACAGAATTTGTGGTTTTGATGGGTAAAGCATAATACCACAGAGGTCTATAATTAAAAATGAGCTCAGGATGGCAAGATGGTTGAATCAAGCAAAAAGGAAGGCATTATTTTTAAATAAAGAAGCATTTGGTAATAATCCAGAGCTGTTAAGAGTTATATATTTCTTGTTTTTGGTTACAGTTTTGACCAAACAAGTACACAAATCAAAACAAACACAAAAGTTACACATATTTATTATTTGCAAAAGTTGAGTTTAATTTCAGTTGGACTTGAAATGTTTTGGTAATCATCTTTTGTGTGTGTGTGTGTGAATGTGGCTGTTCAGGCAAAGTGGAGCACCCCAGTATATATCAGCCAATAGCTAGAAAAGGAGAACTGTCAGATCCAACAAAGTCCTCTGCACTGGAAAATATGGCGCACCAAATAACAGGAGCAAATCCAGTCAGTCAGTCAGTCATTTTCTACCGCTTGTTCCCGTTGGGGGTCGCGGGTGACTGGAGCCTATCCCAGTGGCTTTGGGCCTTAGGCGGGGTACACCCTGGACAGTGGCCAACTCGTCACAGGGCTGACACAGAGACAGACAACCATTCACACTCACATTTATCCACTAGGGGCAATTTTTAGAGTTATCAATTAACCTACACATGCATGTCTTTGGACGGTGGGAGGAAGCCGGAGAACCCGGAGAGAATCCACGGTAACACGGGGAGGACCTGCACACTCCACCCACAGAGAGATCGTGTGACGTTAGCAAATCCAGTACTTTGTTTATATCTATCAGTAATGTTTGTTTTGACCAGTGGAGGGCGATACAGCGCTGCTCGTGCCTCCAACATCCGTGAAGAACAACGCGATCCAAGCGCTCATCAGTAAGCGACAAAGATGGCCGCTTGTGGGCTATTCCGCTCCGTGTCTTCCAACGTTTTCACAGTTTTGCCTTTACTTACCAGGTCGGCTCCACCTCTTCCGTGGCGGCTGGCCTCTAAACCTAATTTTGGAAGAACGCTAGCCTCTTCTAGCCGATTAACAGCAGGTATTCCCCTGTGAATATGTCTTATTGCAGTGTGTTAGCTGACATGTTCGGTAGCCAGAGGCTAACATGAGCTAGAGAAAAGGACACGAGAGCTGACGACGCTGCTGCATGTCTGTCTGTGTGTTTTTCTCCTCGTTGTCATACTGCTCGGGGATTACGAAATGCTTCAAACCCTTCCAGTGGGAGGCTCTTTGTGTTCTGAGTCTGTTGTGTTGTCTTGCAGCACTTAAGTTCACAGACAAACACGAATGGATTCGAGTAGAAGACGACGGAATTGGGACTGTCGGTATCAGCAAATATGCGCAAGTAAGGTCCTCGGCCGTCCGCGCATTCGCACACACGTACAGGCGCTAAAGTAACTCTGTTTGCTCAAATCTTTGACCTTGCTTTCTGCCGCTTGCAGGAGGCTCTGGGAGATGTAGTTTACTGTGGACTGCCAGAGGTGGGAACACAGCTGGCTCAGCAGGGTATGGCGTACAGGACTAACGTTAATATGAAAGGAATCCAGTCATCATCATATCTTACGTCCCTGGCGGTGTGGAGAACATTCAAACTGTTGACTACAGCCGATGATACTAATATTACATCGATTTTGTGATATGAGACTTGTTAATTTTGGTATTTTTGATGTGTTAAAGGTTAAATGCCCCCCCCCCCATGGGTTTGATGTCAGCAATTCAATGATGCAATCCAATGTTGAGAACTTATCTGACTAGTGAGCAAAATAAATAGACACCTCTGCTTGCTTGATCAACATACTAATGACTGATTATCTGATTTTGTCACCACAGTTATTACTTTATAGATGACTGTAAGCTAGTTACTCTTAGCATAGTCCAACCCAAAGGCATCAAGAATGACATTTAAAAAAAAGAAAAGAAAAAAGGTTGTGGTGATTAAACTGTTGGTTTAAGAGAATGAGGCAAAATCCTCCTCTTGTGTGTGCAGTTTTGAATTTTTTATACATGTATTTAGTTTTTCAACACAGGTGTTTTCCGAAGCGTGGATATCAACTTGTTTTTCTAGATAAGTGATTCTGCATTTTAAAGCTAGAGCTTTTCCCCTCACATACATTGGTGTTGAGAAACAAGCAATTTCTCAGCTGCTGTAGTTTGTAAAATGAATTTAGCTTGTAGCACCTGTGGTTGTGCAAACATATATAGATGTCCTCATGCCACTAAACACCCACTTTAATTAAAAACGTAGCAATATTTGCCTGTGCCATATTTCTGAGATGATGTGACTTTGATGTAAATGCACTTGTTTCTAACTTCTACTGTCACAGATGAGTTTGGAGCTCTGGAAAGTGTAAAGGCAGCCAGTGAGCTGTTTTCCCCTTTGACTGGAGAAGTTGTCGAGGTCAATGCGCTACTGGCAGACAACCCTGGTCTGGTCAACAAATCTTGCTATAAAGATGGTAAGCATGCACATAAAAACACGTAGTCCAATCTATGTAGATCATTCTGTTTATCGGAGTATGGCATTAGGAAGTGAAAGAAGCAAAACATACTTTAGGCAACCCCCTGGAGTCTAAGGTCATTTGTGCAGTTTGTACATTGACACCAGTCTTTGCTTATTTTCGAAAAACTGTTACTGCAGTCATCTTTTGACTGGTGTATATCTTGCAAAAGATATCTGCTCAGTGTTTGGAGTCAGTACACTGGGGAACTTTTTGTGCCAAACAAAAACAAAAGTTTTAGACTCAACTCAAATGTTTTCAGAGTAATGCTTTGCCTGTACTTTTCCCAAAAACTTTAATATGGCTTTGATTGGACAATGAATACATATATACTGATAAAACATTTTTACAGTTTTTGGTTTTACCAACCATAATTGTTCTCAGTAAAGGGCTGTGAGGTTTAAGGAAACGGCTAATAACTTTATTCTTTTTTGGACAGTAGATGGCAGTAATGCAACATAACATAGAAGACAGCCACTGTAGGATAAAGGAAATGAAGCTGGTTTTGTATAATTATAATTACTATCTTGTACAATATTTTTTTTATTTTGTTTAAAAATTAACTATTATAACATATTTTGTGTCTTTGACGTGGGAACCATCTTTACCCTGCGCCTGATCCATATCCGTGATTTTGCATGTTTTAGCCCATTTGCTGTCCCAAGTACTTAAATTACTGCTAACCTTTTGCCATGGCATACTAGTGCTTTACATTTATTCATGTTTTTCTTACCTCCCAATCAGCAACTAGCTTTCCTTTCATTTACAAAGATGAAAATCCACTTAAGAGACTTGAAACTTGGTTGATATGATAATCTATCACACTGAACATTGTCTGCTTTTGGTATTGTCAGAAATACATTATCATTACATAGTAATGCACTGCAAAACATTTGAACTTCATTTCCACAACAGCTTTACTATGAATTGTTAATGTAACTGTGAAAATGGGCAAAAGTATGCAAAAAAAACTGATATGGTCCTTGACTCATAAATTAACCTGATTTTTAACCTGTTCAATATAGGTTGGCTGATGAAGATGACCATTGCCAACCCTGCAGAGCTTGATACTTTAATGGACGAGGCATCCTATGAGAGATACATCCGCTCCATTGAGGACTAACCTAACACCTCCTTATAAGTGCTATGCTCCCTCTCTCTTTCTCAAACACCACTGGCAAGGAGATCCACAAGTTGTGCCTGCCAGTTACAAAGTGACCATGCTTAGCATCCACCAGGGGAGCTCACGAGCTCCAGATTGCTGACCTGTCAGTGTTGTAGAGCTGTGAACATTAGCAACCCTTATCTAATGTAAAAGACTGAATTTAGGGGGGCGACCAATCTGCGCTGTTGAGTTGTTGCAGCCTCAAACCCCCAAACAGAAGAGACTGAGACTCAGTCAATAGACGTTTCCAAGCATTTCAGTCAAAACTTGAATCACTGTTGTAGGACATTGTTAGACTTGAAAAGGCACTGTGGTCTTTAATAATAATAATAATAATAATGTTGGTCTACACTGCATGTATGACAGCTACATTGTAAACAGGGGACCTGTAAATTAGAAAATAAACATTTCCTGAAACATTGTGTTTTGTTTGACATTTTTTATTTCCCAAACTTTAGAAAGCAGCTTGTCACATGAGGTGTGATGGCTTATATGCTTGATGCTATGTCAGAGCATCACATAATATAAATGCTAGTTGCATATTTAGTCATTTGCATCACTTAAAAATAAGAAAAATAAAACCGCTCCAATCAACCGTCCATTTCCACACACAGATTTGGAGCCTAAAGTTAGAACCCATTATACAAATATTCCGTATACAAAAAGGTCGCCCAACAGCTGAAATTCAAAACACAAGATTGGAACCTACCACCTCCAAATTGACTGACGTATTTTAATTCACATACTGACAATTAAATGTCCATTTTTCTGATGCTGTTTATATCTGTTTGTAAACGCTGTAGAATAGGCCTCTATTTTGAAAATGATCTGCTGAGAAACACTGAATGCAATTTCTTCCCCACTTTAACTCAAACTCACAATGTATGTGGAACATACCGACTGGAAAGGAAGCTGCACTGAAATCAAGTATATTAGCTAACCCAAACCAGTGTTTGTCACCTAGGCTAGTATGATACTTTTGCTCAATACTTGAGATTATACTAAATACTTGATGTCCAAATTGTTACGAGCATTTTGCATCCCTCTTGCAAACTTTGTCTTAGTTGCCTCAACACAAACACATCTTCCTCACTCTGTCCATTTACATTTAGTCATTTAGCAGATGCTTTTATCCAAAGCGACTTACATATAAGAACATTCACAAACCGAAGGCGCAGCTTCGGGAGCATTTGTGGGGTTCAGTATCTTGCTCAAGGATACTTCGACGCATGGCTGGGGGATCGAACGCCCACCTTCCTATTGGCAGGCGACCGCTCTGCCACCAAGCCACAGCCGCCCAGTCCACATCCAGTGCAGATTTAAAGAGGAGACTTTTTGGCCTGTTCTTGCCTCATCTTCAAGATTATTATTCTTCTTGTTCATGTGCATTTTAATAGTAAGTGTCTGGTCACTTAGAACCTGTAAACTTTCCGTCTTGATCTCTGGGTCACCTGAGAGAGGTGAGCGCCCCACCAGGTACTTTAGAAAACTTGTCAATGGCTGATGGAGTTCTTCTGGCCCCGCCCCGAGGTGCAGGAGGCTGAGGGAGTCCCTCCATTCTGTGATAATCACTCTCCAGCCTCTCTTTTCGCTGGGTTCCCTCATACATCACGCTGGCAGAAAAGTCTTTCGCATTAAGGAAGGCAATGCTCTCATCCCTCTTGCGGCTCACGTATCCTTTTAGAACAGCATTGTAGGGATTTGAGGCGGCATCTGCATCTGGATCCTCTAGCTGGTGTCTGAATTCCACGCGTGTGATAACAGGCAACAGAAACTGCTTCCCCTCTGTCACTGCAGCCCCATCCCTGTGTGATTTGCCCAGAGCTTCAGAGACCAGGCGTGGGGGCAGAGGCACCAAGTCGCAGCCTGAGCGCTTGTCCACATACTGTCCAAACTCTTTCCGCACCAGAGCTACATCTTGCAGAGACCGACTCCTCTGCTGCTCCAGGTCTGTAACTATTCGCTCAGGATATGTCTGGCCAAACACCACACCTAAACAATGAGGATAGCAAGGAAAGGAGATTTGTATGTTAAGGTGTGGAACTGCATACCGAAGGTAGGACGCTTAAAATCAAAAGTACTCTTTTAAAATAAAAAATATTAAGAAGCCAACAGATGACCCCGACAACCTTATGATGATAACTTCCTCACCAGCACGTCGAAGCATAGACGCGGGACTTTTCCAGGGTTTGTGAATAAGCTCGTCAGGCAGATCTGCAAGTTCAGGACACCACTTCCTAACATAGCTGCCGTAGGGGTCGCAGGTCATTGCTGCATCGATGGGGTGCATGACAAAATTCCAGTGATCCAGACCACACATGCCCCCATTCTGCCACATCATAGCATCTATGGCAACATCTGCATCCACTAGGGTGTCCTAAACATGTTGAATACAGTCAGTAAGTACTTAATACTGTGTGTTACTGTATATGATATCTATTGGCGCTTTTCCACTGCACAGTACCAGCTCGCCTCGACCCGACTCGGCTCGGTTTGGTTTTCCACTGTGTAAAAGTTGCTTTTTTTCGTATCACCTCCGGCGAGGTTCCGAGCGAGCTGAGGCGATACTAAAACGTGACGTAAAAACACGCAGACTGCTGATTGGTCAGAGAGAATCGTCACTATTCACTGCGTCATCATTGCACTCGCCAGACGGAGTATCCTGAATAACCCCGCCATTTTTAAATAGTTTGGCCAGAGATCGCGTGATATACCCATGACTATTAGGGCAACTGGGAAGAATACGCCGTGGTCAAACGAGGAGGTGCAGACTTTCGAAGAGAGGATCCAGCGAGATCCTGTGTATGTGTGTGGGTAGCCGGTGTGTGTCGGGTAGAAGATTACGTCACGGCAGTTTCCTGCGGCATCACTATGACGACCAGGTACTATTGTGGAGGTACTATCTGCGAGACGAGGCGAGTCGAGTTGAGCTGGTACTGCTAACGGAAAAGTGCCGTGTGTGAGTGCATTCTGTGCCTGCATGCATGCACGTCTCACCTGGAACCAGCGATAGCCTTCTTGCCAGGGCAGGTGGAGATATGCTATGAGAAAAGATGCCACCACATGTCTCATATAGTTGTTCATCCAGCCTGTCAGCCACAGCTGCCTCATGGCTGCGTCCACCAGAGGGTAGCCTGTTCGACCTCGCTGCCAGGCCTTCAGGTGGCCACCATCACTGCTCCACCGCAGAGCCTGTAAATACCAGCGGGTGAATAATGCTTCGTAATAAATGTAGTTCTTCATAGTGTGATATATGCTTTTAATTACTGATGAAGAAGGTGAAGGGTATTTCATCTTTACGTATTTCTTTCTTTGCATTTCTGTGTAACATTTCAAGTAAATGTTAATGTGTTATCAAGATGACTGTAACCTAATTCTACCTTGTATGGAGGTCTGAGGGATTCCCAGGGAAGGTCAGGAAACAATGTTAGCTGCCAGTAAGCCAAATCTCTCCACGCCAGTTTGCGTTGGAACTTTGGGGGTCGGCAGCGTGCTCCTTTGGCAGCCCACAATAGCCAGCGTGGGCTGAGCTGACCAGAGTGAAGGTATGGAGACAGACAGCTGGTATTTGAGGCATCAGCCCTGCCTGACTCTTTTTCATATCTATACACACCTAGGACGCATGGGAGAATCATACTGTTAGATCATGACCTCACTTCTCAACATTCCTCCAAACACAGTGTGTGACGTGTTTAACAATCTGCACACAAGCTGTCTCACCATCATGAAGAAAGGCCTCTAACCGCGCATGTGCTCCTTCTTCACTGAAATCCCAGGATTTACGAATGTTAGTTGCCCAGTCAATCTGAATGCCAAAATGAACATACGAAAATATTAAGAACTTCCTGATCTAATCTTAATGGTATTTTGAGCTGTAGCTCGGCCCTGCAGGACTGCTCTGCTCTGGTTACTGACCGTTGTGCCATCCTTCCTTTGGGGCATGCGTGCCAGGCCTAGTGTGTCCAAAGAGACCTCGTTAGGCCAGTGGGCAGGTGTGGGGAGAGATACAGGAGGGTTCAGGGGAACCCCTAATGCGGTCCCTGGGTTCTGTCTACAGCAGCGCATGAAGTGAGACACTGAACCTATTCCTAAATAAATAGAAGAAAACACACAAGTTCACCAAAAAAAAAAAAAAGAACTTACTGCCAATCGGCTTGTATTGCTATACATATTTCTCGCTTTGATATTTATCACAAATATTTCAGAAAGCTCAGTACACCAAATTCACTTTGTTGTGACTAACCTCTGAGTCCCACACCCTCTGTGCTGACAGAGTAAGGGTCTCTGAGACAGTACGAGTGGAACATCCTAAATTCAACACCATCTTTCTGAAGGGCTGAAACCACCATGTCATCCCTCTCCTTCAGCCAGGGCTCATACATGGCATTAGCCAAGACTGTTCTCGCCCCTGTCTCCTTTACTAGCTCCTTCAGGGTACGCAGAGAAGATCCAACCTCATTGCCCTCTCCATTTGCCTTGAGGAAGACAAGATGGCTGCCAATGCGCTCCAGAGATGAACAGAAACAAGATAAAGCTTGCTGAAGCCAGTATTTACCTGTTAAAAAGAAAATATTTGGTTCGACAACGGTCAGGACTGTAAATTAATAAGCTTTTGTTCTGTATGAAGGTTAAAAAGCACAGCCACCACTAAGGGCAGAGATGTATTGTGCTTTGACAAAGATTGCCATAAACACTGATTACTAGATCAACTTACAAGCTCCCCCCATAGCCACCGTAATCCCAGGTCCCTCCTCCTCTTCCGGGCTCCAGATGAAGACAGGGATGACAGGTACACTAAGCTCCAATGAACCAATGAGAGCAGGGTTGTCACAAAGTCGCAAGTCTCTCCTGAACCACAGCAGCGCCGGCGGGGGTGCTGATGGAGAACAGGGCAAACCTACAACCTGCTGGCCAGCGCCTTTACGCCGCTGTCGCCTCTTCTTAGAGAGTTTTGGTTCCTCTAATTGATTCAAAGGTGCCTCATCCATCATGCGGTCACCTTCTTCAACCGTGCCTTGCTTGGAAAATGAGACAGACAGTCTGGAGACACACACAGTCTGGCCTGTCCCTCGTGTCTCCTTATCATATTTATCAACATGCGTGCTTTTCTGAAGCCCAGTCTCTCGGGTCGTCTGTGGCGGGTTCACCTCGACCCAGGGTCCAGTTTGTGGTGAGGTGGTGTTTCCTCTCCTGCCAGCTGCATCTGCTAGCTGGGTGTAGCGGCTTCCCTGAGGCTCAGATTCCACGGTCAGTTGAACAGCGCTTCTCTGATCCGGTCTGTCTCTGGGTTGCTGAAGTCGAGACTCTTGGCTGGGAGTTGACAGCTGGTGATCTTTCATTTCCAGTAGAGAGAGAGCCAATGCAAGTTCCAGGTCATCATCTTCAGGCTACAATTTAATTAGGACAACCCATTATTACTACTGTTAAATAACTGCTTATAGTCATTGGGGTAGAGATGGAAATGTTCATGTGCAAAGTTTGCAGCTACATGTGCAAATAGTCACAATCAAACAAGTCCATGATGATGACAACTTCGCCATTCTTATTCGTACTAGGTTAGTGCTAATGATGAATACACCAATACATAATATTTTTGTTTGTTTGGTTTACTAACACTTAGCATTAATGACAAGTATTTCCGCTGAGCAGAGGTCTCACTTCTTACTTTAGAAAATGCAGGTAATATAATAATAATTAGACTATGGTTACATGAAACACCTGTATTCGCAATTGTCACCTATTTCTTACAGCACATTCTTAACTGTTAAGTCATTGTGTGGGGTATTTGGTCCGGAAATGATGAGAGCGTGCGGGGCAGCGGCTCGCAGCACTCAAAGCTAACACGAGCCATCTTTACCTGACATCTCAGGGCAGCGAGCCCAGGAACGTCACAGCGAAGGAGCGACCGGCGAAGGTCATTAGCAAGAGTCCGCTGGTTTTCTCAGGAGCTGGTAGGCAGGAAAAGGAGCTGAAATGCCAATAAAAGTGGCCCCTAGATTTAACAGGTGGCCAGAATGAAAGATCCAAAGGGATCTATTTCTGCTAATGTCAACTAATGTTAACTAATATAGCGACAGCTGTTTGCAAACACGTTAGCCACGACTAACGTTACTTCACCCAAGTTTAACGTTAGCTATTTTGGAGTCTTTTTGCCTCTCGTAGCGGTCAAGAATTGCAACGTAAAGGGGTAAGAAACAACAGACCAACTTTATACGTATACATTTTAAACATTGCTGCAGTCTTGCTCTGATTCGCTTTCGTGGGATTTTTAAATACTACTGCTTGTCTTTGATTTACATAATATCGCTAACGTTACTTTTTAAAATGTATTCTTATCTCTAACAGGTTTCTTTTTTTTTAATGTTCTTTCATTGTGAACTACTTCGTAACCCACGTATTAAAGAGTGCTACCACGTATACTTACATCCAAGAAACGCTCACTGACCGTAGAGAAATACCCCTCGTAGATGGAGGTGAGCACGGCGTGCAGGGAGCTGCTGGCCGGGGACAGGGGCTGGATGAGGGACAGGAACTGTGCGCGGGTCTCCTGGTGGCCCAGGGCCGACACGCACGTCGCAAAAAACCCTTCAGGATCCTCTCGACCCACCAGCACTTCCCTCAACATCTTTCTCACTAAGGCTTTACTGTCTTCGGCACCAGCCACTGCTGAGTGAGGCATCTTCAAGTGAAAGGTGACGACAGATTATCTCTATAAAATGCTGCCAAATTGTTGAAACTCAAGCATTTACAACAGGGTTACCAAACAACAGCTGATTTTGAGTTACACAAGCCATGTGTCAGTGTTTTGTAACCTGCAAAGCTAAAGGTTTGCAATGGCTTAATATCACCAGTAGGGGGTGGACCAATCAAATAAATAAGAGCTATGTGGGGAGGATAGTGAAACCCATGGGTGCGTGGCTGTTTACAGGATGTGACTAACAATTGGGATTCCCTGTTTACATTTCATTCATTTGAAATTAGGGCAGAGATATATGGATACAATATATCTGTTTTGTCATAAGTTTCTCTCTCTGTGTATCACCTTCCCATATAAATATAATCACTACTCTACCAAATCATACATTTCAACTAAAATGTGTCATGACAGGGATCCCCACAAGCTAAATCCAATCAAATAGAGATCTTTGGTTCATTTTGAATTGATGTAAAAATGCTGGGGGGACATCTCCCTTAAGATAATCATTCTGTAATTTTTAAATAGAGTTTTATCTTGACAGGAATGTAGTCCTTTTCAAGTGCACCCTGTGATGTGAGACTAAAAAACAATGCCAGGAGACCTTGTACCCAGCAGTGAATTTTTAACCATGGTCTGTATTCATGCCGTAGAGGGGTTACTAAGTAATTTGTGTTTTTTTTAAATGAGACCATGCATAAGCGTTTGAATGTATGCAGCAGGGAACAATATTTTGTGACACTTGTAGACCAAACTCTAAAATGCGTTGTATAGTTGATAAGCTCCACTTATAATAATGTATCACTGGAATTACTCAGTCTTATTTTGTTCATGCTAAAATATTCTCAAGTATTCATCTAAAATGTGACTCAGGGCTTCATATACAAAGACATACAGTCTCAATTATTCAGGCTTTTATCTGAGAAGTAGTCAGAGCGTATGAAGGGGAGATGTGTTGAGAGCTGTGGTATGTGGCGGGAGAAAGACAGAAAGAGAGGGAGAGAGAGAAAGAGATTGAGAGAGAGAGAGAGAATCAATAGTGTTTAGACAGAGAAGTGGAGTCTAAGTGTGTGATCAATAGAGAGCAGAGAGGAGAGATTAGCTGCTTTTCTCTCTCAAACTAACACTGACAAATTGGTGAATTGGTGTATCGGCCCTTGGGCTAAACGGATTGACCTGCTGTTTCCATGTTCTACCGTGTACTGTCAATAAAGATCTGTGTTCATTGTGGCTCTCAATGAAGAGAGTGAACGAAGCACCAGAAAACAGGAAAAGGGAAAGGAAGGAAGGGAAATGGAGAAGTCAAAAGGGGGAAAAGCGAAGCGCAGCTCAGGTGCCCAAGTAGCCCTGATCCTCACAAAATGTCCACACCTCTGTCTCATTAACACATACGTGCACTCACACGTGCATCCTCGTGCACAGTGTTATAAAACCATAATAACGTCTCCAGGAAAATTAATGGAAAGACAGATTAAAAAATAAGTGAGGAGAAACGGGCCACTGGTGTAGCTATTTGCAACTCATAAATCATTCTGACACACCCACGCGCGTGTAGACACATGCATATACACACACACGGGCATACACACGTACTGTAATTAACCACAGGCTATTTACTCTCTCCTGCTGTAAATTAGACATGCAGACACAGTTATTACATTAGGGGGATCTGCCATGCAGAATACTAACAGGAGGAGGAGGGGACACCGGTGCACACAACAAACCGCTCATACAAACATAAACACACACACATACACATACATAAGAAAGAGGGTATGGAAGAATCATAGACTGACGGGAGTGAAAATGAAGCTGCAGCACAGAGAATAGGGGCCCCCAGCTCTTTGTTCCCTTCTGCATTTCATTATCTGAAACGCCAGCCAACACACACGACACACACACACACACACACACACACACACAACGCACCTCCCCCTTCCCTAACGCTGTCTGCCTCCACTCCATGTACACAGCACAAAAAGAGAGGAAAACAGAGATACTGCGTCAGTGCCATTCACTGGCATCTGGACTCGGTCATGACAGGTATGTCTGCATGGTCATCCTGAGCAGATCAGCCGAGCCAGAAGCTGCTCCGAGTTGAACAGTTCCCTTTAGTCTGTGCTGGCAGAAAGCACTTTCCCATAAATTCTATTTTAAGCAGAACAATAGGAGATAAGGACTTGATTAAAGCAAGTATTGATAGTCTGTCTTGGGTAGCTTGTCTCCATTTAGTTCATCTGAAGTTTTTTTTTTTTTTCTGGCTGTCCAGCTGTTTGTGTGTGTGTCCTCTGGTTCCCCCTACCTTCCTCACCGCTCTCTGTCCCTCTGTTTTCCCACGGTGATCGATAGCTCATTACAATCATTGACTGCGGCTCATCAGCACCTGTTAAAGTCTGCAGAGACAGAGAGAAGGTGCGTCTGAGAGCGTGTGTTTTGTGATGCAAGTCTATTGATAAATAGAAAAGATTGGCCTGGAAGTTTTACAATTGAATGTTTTTTTTTCTGATTCACATTTTTTGCTGCAGACATCTAGTTTGTCGCTGCTTTATGGTCTGTGGTCTTGGGGAACATCTTATTATGCAACTCACGTGGGTACCATGGTTTGTTGCTATGGTGATTGCCAAGGGAGCCAGAGTATTATAGGTGTTTATCCTAGACAGGAGCAAGGCTACTCACCGTCTATCACACGGGGGTACACGCTTCAATTTACCACACAGTTTGGACCACACATTAAGATCAACATAGTCACAGAGGGACAAAGGGAAAACACAGCATACAACACAGGCAAGTGTGGATGTGATTTAAAGGATAGATTATTCAGTATTCATATTCCTGGAAGACAGACCTTGTTCAAACACTCAGTTGTTGGTTTAATGCGTCACTGCAGGGTTTGTTTTTGGAGAGGACAGACTGTGAGCATAAAGAAGCAAACACAGGGAAAAAAAGAGACTATTTGAAACTACAAACCATGGTTAAAGGCAAGGAGAAATGTGTAAAAAAACACTAAATAAATCAGACAATAGTGAGACCTCAAGAAGTCCCCCATGGATTCATTCACAGGATGTGGTCTAAGAAAGGAGGAGAATTGGCATAAGAGTGTGAAGTTTTAAGGAAAGGGGATATAAATAGAGTGAATACAATGAAGGAATGAAAAGAGAACTCTCTCAGCCCATGCATAAATTACACACATCATTTACATATTCATTATGTTTAGTGTACTAATGAGAGTATTTGCTTAATACCTCTACCACCACTAGCAGCTTTTGTTTGACATGAGAGATTTTAAAGAGGAGGAAAAAAAGACAAAACCAAGGGAGAAAGGGTCATCTTAGTTAAGTGGGTGAGGTCAATGGCACACAATCGATTTTACTGATAATCAAATCAATGGTATTGCTGTTTAGTGTGTGTGTGAACAGGCACAACCTGCACAAGGCTGTTGGAGATGTGAAATGAAGCACTCATGATGGGGGTTGGTAAAAGTTAATTACAACAACACAAGCTTTCTCCAAACTCAGGGCTCTGTTCGTCTTTCTGCTCTTGTCTCGGTGGAATAAGTAACTGCTGTGGTAATTACCTACAGAGTAGTCACTCTGAGCATTCCTTCAGGTGCCAAAGAAGTCTCCCAAATGACAACAAAGACCGCCGATTTGCGGCGTGCATTTAAGAAATGAAAAGTTGTACACATATCAATTAAGTAATGTGTGTATATACAAACGCAGCATTTCATACACACAGAGAGGGTAAATGATTCAGAAAGGGGATGAATGAAATTAGGGGAAGAGAGAGGGATGGAAATGTAGAGACAGGGGGAAGGGCAACGGAGGGATGAGCTACAAATGAGAGCGATGGCGGTGGCAGGTTGGCACAGTGCCATCCAGTCAGGACTTGAGCGGGGGCGGGCATGGGCATGGGCGAAGGGGCGAGGAGAATAAGAATGGAAGAGGAAGAGAAACAGACCTCCATACTACTACCATGGTGCCACCTTGGCACAGGCACAGTGGGGCGAAACGAACAGCAGAACGGGCAGAGAAAAGGAAAATATGGAAATTATCTAAGGACAGCAGAGCATAGAAGTGAGCAAGATGCCAGCAGACAGAGGATGACTCAGATGTAGATGGATGAAGGGAAGCATAGAAGGATGTTGAAGAGAGAAATGGATGATACTACGAAACTGTAAGGTGTAACTTCGTGATTGACCATTGTCGGCGGAAAATCCTGCATTCTATCAATTTTCTGACCTTTCTTTCTCTCCATGCCAGCCACGGCGTGCCAGCCAGCGGGCACCATGCCAGCCTGCAGTCGTGGCATACACGAAGCGATCGGCGGAGAACTGTCTTAGTCGAAGACAAGGAGACTCACCTCTGAGGATTTGCTGCTAATCACCGTTTATTTGCTTGGACAAAACCAAGAAGAGGTGCCCAGGCAACGGTTGCCAGCGACTCAGTGATGGCATCTTTTCAGGGGCGGCAAGGGCGCGGGGAGAAAGATGGCACGCTGCCAAGCCAACATAACACACATTTGCAAACAGAAACCTCCATACGGTGAGCAGAACATTTCGGATGCCTTAAATGTTTTGGCGATGGCATCCCCTCAAGGGAGAGACCAGAAACAGAGATGGCACCATGCCAAACGCAAACTGGGAGACATTTACGGGTGCCACCAGAAGCTGTACAAAAACGTAGTAAATATGGACACAAAATAGTAGCAGAAGGTTGGAACCAGAGCCACGAATGCAACTGTGGTGGGAGTATGGGAGAAAAACCATTTCCTCGATGCCAACTCTTCTCAGTGCCAACTGCTGCACTGGAAGAAAGCTGCTGTCCATTACAAAGAACTAAGAAAAGGGAACGTACCATTCCATTATGGAGAGGAAGAAGAGAAATAATGAGCAAAATGAATAAAGGATATAAAAGAAGAAGAAGAAATGTGGAATTCTGTGCTTAACGAAGAACAGTGGGGGTGGGTGGACAAGGATGATGAAGAGCCTCTTTCCCGCACATGCACACCTGGGATGTTCTTAAAGGGATATCCCCTCAGACTGCTGTGTGTCAAAGGGAGGGATGTGTTGGCATCATCTCCAGGGTGTCAAGCTGTGTTTCTCTATTGCCAGTCAGGGAGGGTGCTGCAGTCGTCAGGGGCGGGCAACTGTCTGGGCATCTCATCTGCAGCTAATTAACAGCCACACACTAATTCTAACAGCCGATCATAATTAGCGATTTAATCGCTCGTCAACGCTTTTCTCCCCCCTTAAATTGTGCCTCCTATTTGGACACGTGCGGATAAGCTAAGGAACGCTGGATATCCCCTCCCCTCCTCCTCGTCCTTCTTTCCTCCATCCTTGGCTCCAGACTCCAGTGGGATCTTAATTAAGCCTGGGCTTCATTATGCAAATGGAGTACAATAAACGACAGCAGAGGTGGAGCTGGATCCACACTGAAATGGAAAGGTGGGAGGGGAGCACTGGAAGTGGAAAATAAAGAGATGTGGAAGGATTTCCAAAATCGTCTATAAGATGTTATTGCACAACAATAATTGTATATTGTTGTAACATGAATGTCTTCTGTGTGCCACCGCATGTGGCATGAAACCAACATTTTGTGCTCTGATGCTCCATCTCTGTTGCCACTGGAAAAAGTTCTCTGAAATAACACTGGATACGCAGAATGTCATCTCTCATAAAGCAAATTCATAAGGGAATGGTGACAATGAACCCCTTAATATCACCAGTTGGCTGTTGTCGTGGATACGAAGAAAGATGGGAGAGATAGAGAGAGAGAATGGAGGCATACAGAAACACTGACAGTGGCAGCAGCATGGCAGCTAATGTCATCTCAGTTTAATCATCGCATGGGATCATGGGGTTCATGAAAATTCATTTGCATATCATTAAACGGAGAGAGGTTATTTGGTGCGGGCAGCCAAAATGGGATTGGATGAAGGAAGGAGAAAAAAAAAAGGCAAATGGAGGGGCTCGTTATTAAACAGCAATGTTTTATAGTCCGCCAGCCGATTCATTTAATTTGGGCGTAATTAAAATGTGTCAGACTCAATCAATCATTCCAACGGGGATACTATCAATGTTTCAGTCTGCAAAAAGACTAATCAGTTGATATGCGGTCGGACATTTTCCAATAACAGTATAAGTGCTTTAGTCTACTATGAGCTTGACCCATCCACTCTTTTTTCTAATTTATCTGAAGGAGTGTATCAAAACAACCATTGTGACTTCTATGTATTGTGTCGAGACAGGTCTATCTCTGACAGGTGGTGATGTCACCCTGTGTTAGTCAGTAAGAGGATAGCTCACACTGTGTTTTTGACCTTAGTAGTAAGCTGTCAGTGGCGTGTATGTATGTGCTTGCATACGTGCGTTTCTCATTTGCATAAGTGATGTAATTAGACCGCCCTTTCACATGCAGATCAGTTTGACAACATGGCAATCACTCCAACACACACATACACTCATACACACATATACACACGCTTACTGCCGTGACCACCCCCATATCATGGGGAGTCTGTTGTCTGTGGGCAGAGAGTGTAAAGATTAACATAATCCAGCTAATAAGTGTGAGTAATATTCACACAGTGACGCGTGGCGTAGACACTGTCCTGCTGATGCGCATTTGTATCTCATTATAGATGTAAAGTACTGAAGGGGGAACGACAGGGGGGTGCTAGTGTGGATGGGGGATGGTGAGGGGTCACGAAAAAGTGTGGGCCTGAATTTAGAGACACCCAAGAATGACAATAAACAGCTGTATTTTTGTAAAGTTATACTATCCACCCTTTCTACAGAAGTCTACAGAGTGCCGATATATAAAGACAGATTACATAGGATACCTTATAACTGGGATGATCAGATCAGTATAGGAAGTTTTTCTAATTTTTCCATAAAATCAGTAAAACAATTTCTCATTTTTTTCTGTTCTTTACAGTTTTAAGAAGCTACAGAGTGTCAGTTTTTGTGGCAGAATGTAGGAATTATAAATAGAGCGCATTTGCGCTTGCAGGGTAGCTCTGCCACATGATTGATTAGGATGGTGTGACGACCATTAAAAAGTCATTTAAAAGATGGATAGGGACCACATTTCCAAATAAAACCCACTTTATACCTGATGAAGTGCTGAACAAACTCTCCTTCAAAGACATTTACTGATTACTCTCGGCGTGTGAGTGAGTGTAATGTGGGAAGCACCCATGTACTTGTGTGTAGCTCTGCATCAGGACAGTGGGTAGTGATGTTCGCATTTTTAAACCTAAAATTACATCACAATTTTGAGATTTAAAAAAGCAGCAGGATATTCATTTGGACGAAGGTGTGAACTATCGGCGTACAAGCAATGCCACACACAGGCTTACACATGCCCACACTGGTTGAAATGTGTCTGATAGCACAGCATTGCTTTGACTTCAGCTCTATCCAAAGCAGAGCTGTGTCTAAATGTGCGAATGTATTTCAACTCTGTCTCTTTAACTCAGGGCTCCACCACAGCAGCATGCTTTGGGATTCATGCATAAACATGAGCTGGCCTTTCAGCTCTCTCCTCACATAACCAATCTAAATCTAAATGAGCCCCCACTACAGATACACCAGCAGGCAATGACATTACACCCCCCCAGCTCCAGCCCAGCCCCCCACTCTACCCTACTACCCCCAGCGACACATATACACCAGCAGGCAATAATTTCACGCCATCCCTCAAAGCCCCCGCTCCACCTCCTCTGCACACACACTTGTACCCCATTTTGCCGCAACCCCACCAGCTGCACAGTACTCATTTGATTAAGAGGGGGAGGACAGGGAGAAGGAGAAATGGTGGGGGATCACTTTATCAGGATGACTTTCTAAGATGGCTATCATCAGCTAGGAAGCTATCTCAAGCCCTCTTCTGTGCTTACTTTGCTATTGTTTTCCCCATGTATGTTTATCTGTTCCCTGAAACCCCAATCAGAACTGTTTCACAGATATGTTTCCTTTGTTGTCGCATTCATGTGTAATGGTGAAACAAATGGCTAGCTGCTGGAGAACAAGGAGCAGATACCAGTTTGCGCTTGAGAATCTGAATGATCAATTCTGAATTCTTGTATTGTAGTTTTTCCCTCTCTGGGAACCACTGGAAAGTTTTACACAGAAAAGAACAAAATAATAAAATCTGCTCTACCAACCTACGCTATGGTCTTTGAAATGTTGCATATGAAAATCTCCATGTCCTAAATGTGCTGTAGTATGCAATTTTCCTCCCCTCTCCCAGAGTCGTAAAACACATTATCATCAGCAGCAGCAGAAGCAGCAGTGTAATTCATCCGAGGTCGTTAATATTCATCATATCATTTAGTCACAAAGGAAACTCATCTGGCTGAATGTCACAGATGTAATTAATGAAGTGACCCCAGAGGTCATGGCTCCATTCACCAAACGCCTTCCACACACTGCCGTGTTAAAAAAAAACACACGCACTCACGGTTTCACATCAAAAGCCTTCCAGCCAGACACACACCAGCACCTAACATACAACCCGGAATATGAAACACATATAACAGGCACATACCACAACATTCATAAAATGGCTTCTCTCAGTTAGACCAAAGGGATGAGACCAGAGCATGCACCAAAGCAGACTTTATTTAGCTCAGTGGAGTATGGGAAGGGAAAGGAAGAGAAACACACACCAATAGGAGAGACCTGGGGGAGGGAGAGTATAGAGACACTAAACCACTGGAGCAGGACATAAGGACAGGTGCACATCACAGGTATCTTTTTGGTCATCACTATGGCAACAACATATCCAGAAAAAAAATTAAAAGAATAGTTTTACCTACAGTAAGGATAACAGAGTCCCTTCACCATAGAGGACGCCAATATGTACATCTTACAGTCACTAAGATCAAGAGAATACGAGAGAAATGAAATTTAAAATAATCAGTATACAAAAAACTGCCTTTGTGGTATTTGGAATGCACATTTCTGTACAGAAGAAAGCTCATTGGTATTGTCGTAAACATTGGTTAGTTTAAGAACAAAACATGACAGAGTTAGTCAGTCCACATCCTTTGGAAAGTTGGCTGTGATGTCAATCTGAGTTCAGCAAAGCTGTTTTAGCAGGACAAATGAACTAGAGACATTGCAACACAGAAGAACTGACACCATACCAGTGGAAGGTTTGGGGCTGAACTCCTTCAAATAGCTATGCAGTATCTCTACAAGTATTGAGAAGTTAATGCCCCAAGCAGGTTTTTCTGAAACTGGAAGCTTGAAAAAATATTTCTGGTATTACGAAAGCCATGTTTATCTTCTGAGTAGGGGTAATTAATATGATACTGAAAAACAAACCTGATGGAATTGAGCCCCACATATCCATTTGTTTTCAACAGAATAACAGGAGGAGCAGTTTATCAACAGCATCACAGGTATCATTACAGTTTGTAGTCATTAAAGCCTAGTGGTAAAGCGATCAGAGCATGCATCTTTCTACAGTATCGTTAGAAACTACAGTACATTAGCAGCAAACTGGACATCCTTAAGGGCTGAAGTTTAACACTATGGTAAAAAAAGAAAGAAAAACAAACTGCAACATTTCTCAAGAGAAGTAAAACTCTTTAACCGCTATATTACAGACTGCCATGGCTCTAGTTTGGGGTTTTGGTTACAGTCTCCAGTGTGCTTATGAGAGGCAGAAAACAGTAGCTTAGATATAGGGACTCCTTCCTTTTTTAAAAACAGCAATACATCGTCAAGTAAACAGTAGCGCTTATTTTTGTAGGTCTTATGGTTAAAGTATTATCACGTCTTTGGATTTTTGTCTTAAAGCATTAATTATTGTTTAGCTATTATTGTTATATTATCATTATTACAGTTAGAATAAGGACTGGTTGTAAATGAACACAGGAAAAAAGGTAGAGAGAAAAAATAGGAAAGTAGGTAGGGAGGGAGTAAGGGGGAAAATAAATTAAGTGTACAAAAATAACATCAATAACATCCGAAGTTTTTCCTCAGCTTTGCGCAGTAGCTCTCTGTCTGTAAGTGGAAAAGGGAGCTATGTCTCAATCATCCAATGAAGTCTTGAGTCAACCATACAAAAGCTAAATACTGTACATTTACCCCTCACACTATTAAACACTTTAGTTTCAATAAGGTTTTTGTAACAATCTATTACTCAGAGGTGAAAAGCTCAGATCTTTGAAATACAGAGATGTTTTTGTATATATCTTTTAATACTTAGTCAAAGGTTAAACCATGCTTTTTCTGTTTTAAAAACAGAAAAGTACAGTATTAAGATCACATCTGAAATGGAGCCATGTTGAGCTGTTGACCTGAGCATAGAAAGCTTTACATTAATCACATAACATTGGTCAGCCATTGGTATATTCAAATAGAACGGAAAGGCAGTAAGTCACCTTGCCTGAACATATCAAAGCTGTCATAATCTTTTCACAATCATGACACTATTATATTGAAGCAAGACAGTTTATCTCAATCCATAAGATTTATATTAAGAAACTATTACTAAACACACACAATGTAAATTTGAGTTTGGTTAAAGTTTTCATATACAGTTTAATGGTTGAGTGCTATAAAAAATAGTTTGCCCCTTTCAGGACAAACTGGCCTTTACGTTCTGTGCTATTTGGGCAGTTATCCACTAAAGGAACATAGAAGGTGTACATGTACAACAGAAGACTCAACATTGGCTTGTGGAGGGTGAAGCTGCATTCTAGCACAGTATCAGTCTTTTGGTACTCAGCTTACCTATGCCAGCTGCAGATCTCACCCATTCACCGTACAGACGTCAGCTCTGCAGTTTGTTATTGAAAACAAACATGTTGAAACTAAATCCACAGACATGTAAAATTTTGGTTACGAGCTTTGGAATCTGAGTCAGTCTTTACAAAAGCTCTATGCGAATACCTCCGTCTATTTCAAGGATATTTTCAGTTGTTTTTTTTCTTCATCATCTTCTTCTTCCACAGTTAACTGCTTTGTTTTTCCTTCAAGTTTATCTTTTGGAGCTTTCTATTTACACTAAAATCTCTTTGACAATTTCTTTTCCAGACTCTTAAAGACTGGCACTACATGCTACACAGCTAGTCATCTAGCACTGTCTGGTGGAGGGCCCACTGTGAGTCTGTCATGCAGACTGAGAGGTAGACTGCAGGTCTAGCTGGGCAGTGAGGTCACATACTTGGAGAATGCTCTTTGGCCTCTGTGGCATCTGGTTGGTTTTATCAAGGTGGTGTTTGGTTGTAGTAAGGTGTCTGACAGAATAGGGGGAGGAGCTCTTTTCAACAAGACAGGACAGACCAGGAAAGAGTTTAAGAACAATATGAAAAGAGGAAAGCTGTGGTAGAGAGGACTCTGTTTGGGCTCTCTCCTACTTTCAGTTGAGAGAGTTTCTCTTTGGGCCACTGTGGCTCTGCATCTTTGGGGTGTTCAGGTTACAGGTTTGGCAGCAAAATGGGCAGGGTATATGTTTAGAGGTCAACAGCAGGTGCAGGAGGGGTTTTGGGGAGAATGTAGTAGAAGGAAGCAAAGGGGCCATAGTCTGCCTCTCTAAGCTCTGTCTCTCTCCCCTGCCCCTGCGGACAGCTCAGCCTGCTCCCTCTCTGCAGAGTCAGAGCTCAGGCTCCTGGCCCTCTTCTCCTTGGCTCTGGCATTCTGGAACCACACCTGCAAAAAGATTTTTATGAATAAATATTTGCTATTACCCTTAAAAGCCTTCCTGAAATTATTTAAATAAATATGTTTTAAATAAACGTATAAATATAATTTATGAATTTGAAACATTTACCTGCACCACGCGGTGAGGCAGTCCCAACTCCTGGCCCAGTGCCTCACACTCACGTCGTTTGGGGGTACGGTGGCTCCTGTAGAAGTCTCTGAGCTGGAGTACCTGGAAGTGGCTCATCTGTGTCCTTTGGCGCTGCTGCTGATGGTGGTGCTGCTGCTGCAGAGTTTGTGTCTCACCCCAGTCTGAGCTTGGACCGCCAGATCCCTCAGGACTAGGAGACCCATGGTCAGCCATACTGGCACCCTCCTCACATGGATACTCCTCATCATCTTCCTCATAGTCATCCTCCTCCTCTGGGTTGTTTAGATCAGTGGTTGAAGACAAAGAGGTCACGGGGGGATTCACAGTTAATGCTTTGTTGCTGATGAAATAGCCATGGTTTAGGATATGGTTTGAGGAGAGAGATGGGCCTGGTCGGTCCATGACAGATGACGTAGCCATTCCAATCTTCCCATTGGATCCATTACTCATCGATAAGTTGTAGCCTGCTCTTTCAGCCTCTGCCCAATGGCGTGACCTCATATGGGCATCCAGGGCACTCTTTACCTTGAAGAGAGCCCTGCAGAATGGGCAGCGCAGGTGGTTGAAACCCAGGCTGAAACTGGATCCTGGCCCCATTGACCGGAATTGTCCTTTTCTCTCTCTGGCTCGTGTATTCTGAAACCAGACCTGTGAAGGAAAGACCAATAGGTTTTAAAATTCAAAATACACAAACGCATTAAGTCATTTTCTATGCCTAGCATTTGGTCCCTCTCTCTCAAAAACATTCACACACAATGAACATCCATAAAGTACCTGAATCACACGCCTTGAGAGGCCTACATCGCGTGCAATGCTTTCCAGGACACCTCTGGTGGGATTAGAGTCCAAACTATAGCGCTGATACAACACTTCAAGCTGTTCTGGGGTGATGGTGGTTCTCTGACGCTTATCCCTTCTGTGCTCCTCCTCAACCTCTCTACCGCCCCTTTGGCCTTCAAAACTAGCCTCCGAAATAAGCTTTGAACTCTGCTTCATTGGTGTCAAGGAACTTTGAGAGAGGCTGGTGAGGGTGTTACTCAAGTGATCAGATAGTGTGTTCTTAATTTGTATGCTGTTTAAGTGTGAAATCATGGGATGTGTGGGATTAGAGTGCATCTGGGACATTGCGCTGGAAAGCATTTGGCTGGCCATCAGGGTATGGTTGGGGTGGAGCATCATGTAAGGCATGGTTCGGTCTGTGAAGCCAGAGTGGAGAAATTGGACCTGGGACTGAGCTGCCAGGAGGTGCCTGGTCTGATGCTCCTGCCACAGCTGGAATGATGGCAAGGACATTGGACAGAGACTGCACTGGAACTGAGCCTGGGTTTGGGGTTGGAGCTGGCTTTTTGGTTGGGTTTCAGTGGATAGGCAAGAGGTGGAATCAGGCATCTGAGTGTGGCTTGTTTCAGACTCTGGAGTAGCAGGGATGCTGGGTGATGTATCAGCAGGCTTTTCAACAGCTTGATCAGAAGGAGGGCTGAGTGAATGCCCCTGGCTGGAATGAGCAGTGGACAGGATGGTGAGTACTGCTTTTTGTGAAATGGAGGAAGAGCAAGGCTGGGGCCTTTCAGGAGTATATTCTGGTTGCAGATTGGGCTCAGGTTGTGGAGAGGACCCTGTTTTCATGGCCTGAACAATTTCCTTACGTTGGATGTCTGCATCTGAAATTCTGTTTTTAGTTTGAACAAGAGCTGGGAATTTGTTAGCCTGAGGAGAAATTGTTCTATCTTCTTGTTTCCCAGTAACAGGTTTTAGGTCACCTTTGGCTGTTGGATACTCACTGTCTGTGCAGTGAGTGGAAGAATCAAGAGCAGGTGAGTCTGGGTGGGTGTAATACTCATAAGTCAGATCCATGGAGTTTTCATTCTGAGATTCATCTTGTCCTTCATCCCCACAGCTGTTATCATCATCATTCTTGTAGCAGCCATTTCTCTGTCTGTGACTGTTATCAAGCTGGTTTTTCCCCCTTAATCCATCATCAGTCCCCCGGTCTTGATTTTTCCGGGCTCTTTGTCTAGCATTTTGGAACCATACAACAATGACTCTGTTAGGGAGAGACAACAGAGCAGACAACCTGTCATATTCTTCCTCTCTGGGGTAGGGCGTGGCTTCAAACACCCCCTGCAGGGTCTCCAGCTGTTGCTCCGTGAAGCGGGTTCGGGAAGAGCGTCGGCCCCTATGGGGCTCTCCCCTCTGTAGGTCTGTTGTCTGGGGATGTGGGGAGGTGATGGCTGGAAGGCCGGGGGACAGTGAACATGGAGAAAAAGTCAGAGGCTGGTTTTGTGCTACTTCCTCTCTGGACTCCTCCAGGGCTATGGTTGGGGGGTTATTAAAATTGTAAGGGGAATCCTTGTCTCGCTGGCGCTCTTTAAAAAGGGTGTTACGGAACCAGTGTTTGATGACTTTATGAGGCAGACCAGATAAAGCAGACATCTTGTTGATCTCTTCATCACTGGGGAGGCTGTTAATATCAAAGTGTTTTCTCAGAACAGTCAGTTGATCCTCAGATATTCGTGTCCGGGTTCTCCTACCCTGTTGTTCAAGTATTGTTGGGCTGACTTGGGGTTGCTGTCCTGTTTGGATGGGGCTGGACTGGGATGGTTGACCCAGCAGTGCATGATTGAGCTGTGGAGGCTGACCTTGCAAAGCTGGGCTGAGCTGTGGCTGTTGCCCTAGCAGTGATGGATTGAGTTGAGATTGGTAGAGTTTTGCCAACTCAGGGTTCACACTTGAGTCCAACCAGGGTTGGGGCTGGAGAGCCACAGACTGCATCATAACTGGAGAGAGGAGAGGCAGCTCCATGGGGAAAGGAATGGGAGGTATGTTAAGCTTAGGTAAAGGCAGGGAGGGTATAGAAAGCTGGGTCAAGGGAAGAGGAAGCATAGGTATTTTAGGTAAGGGAAGCGGTATGGACTTAGCTGGGGATGTGGTCTGAGAAGTAGCTGTAGCAGATGTGCTTGGGATGGGTGCCTCTTGTTGTGGAAATTCTTGAAATTGAGAAGGAAATGGAGGAGAAGAAGGTGCAGGGGTAGTTGGTGTTAGGTCTGTAGCTGGAGTGCATGTTTTGGTTATGGGGTCTAAAACTGAGGGTACAGGGGAGGGTGTGAGGGTTTTAGCTTGAGGCTTAACTGGTTCCAGTGCTGGTTCTGATTCTGAGGATGGGGTTGGGGCTGCAGCATGGGTGCAAGCAGTTGAACTCTCCCCAGATTTAGGCTGCGTGAGGGGGTACATCTGGTCATACTGCAGCCTGTATTCTCTGGAAAACCTTTCCAGTGCAGCAGTGGGAAACAGCATCCTGTGAATGTACTCCCGGTGGCTTTTTAAAATCAAGGTATCTGAAAAAAACTTGCCACAGTCTCTACACTTTTCTCCTGTTCCACAGCATCCTTTCTTGTTATTTGCTGAGTCCTCATCTTTGTTCTGCTTTTTCTCTTGTGGCAAGCTTTCTATCTCTCCATTGCCTTCTACTCCTTTGTTATCCTTGGTACAGCTTTTCATCTTTCCATCCTGTAGTCCACTTAACTCACCTCTTTCCTCCTCTGAGCACACCTCCATCTTGTTAATATCAGAGTACTTTTGTCTGTCTGGTATCATATGAGTTGATATCTGCTGCTGGTGTCTGTGTCTACTTTGTATATATTGCAGTGCTAACTCATAACCATAACTCTGCAGCAGGGCTCTGAGAGGCTCCCCATTCACAGCAGCATAGGGCACTCTGGGAGGAGGACATTGCAATCCAAGATTAAATGAAGATGAATCTGTTTCCTCCTTCTGACTTTTATTTTTAACAGTAACAACAGGCATTTCCTCTTTTTCTTCCTCAAGACTAGAATTACTGTGTTCTCTTTTTGTCTGCTTGATGGAGGATCCACTGCACCCTGCTTCAACCTTGGCTTCACACTGCACATGATCATTTGATTGGCTAACAGCTGAGCTTGAAATTAGGGTTTGTTCCTCATCTATTTGGGGTTGGGACTCCCTTTTAGCTTCTGCCTTAACGTGTTCTTTTGGGGTGGAGTTTGCAGTTACTAACTGACTAAGTTCTGGGCTCTTGACGGCTAACTCTGGGTTAAGCTGCATGTCTCCTGACAAGTAAAAGGGCAGAAGAAGTTGCTGCTGCAGAGAGAGCAAGTTGTCTGTTGCCAGGGGAAAGTGTTGTTTAAGGAGATTCTCTGGCCCCAAGGGCAGGTGCTGTATCATATGGGACTGGAGCAGAGCTGTGTGTTGTTGTAACTGAGCTTGGGCCTGTGCCTGAGCCTGGGCTAACTGCTGCTGTTGTATTAGCATTAGCTGATTTCTTGATGCTAGAAGCTCTGCCACTCTCTTTTTAGCCTGTTGGCTGTCGGTTGGGTTAGAGCGGGTTGGCTGGGCCTCTGCTGCTAAACTCAGGCCTAATAGCGAAGAGGGTGAAGAGCTTACTACATCTGGCCGCTTGGTGAAAGGCAAACTCTTGGATGTTTCCTCTCTGGTGGTAGCAGCCTGAGTAGCAGTAGTGGGGACTGACACTGGAGCAGCTACACTAGATGCCGGGGTCTGTGGAGCTGAGTTCTGGGCAGCACGAGCTCTAGTTTGATGAAGGACAGAGCGAAGATGTATGTCCAGTGTGGAGCTCTGGCTATAGCCCACTCCACACAATCGGCAGCGGTAGGGCCTAGGATCTGGGCCACGGGGAGCCTCGGGGGCAGCAACACCTGTGCCAGAGTCCTGCAGGGCTCGTCTGGCCCGGTGAAGATGGGACACAGAGTTATAATGGACCAGAAGAATGGTTTTCTGGGTAAAAGATTCAGAACATATGGTGCATTTATAAGGCCTGGTTGGATCCAGATAACGGTCCATTGTGGGGTTGGAGCTCTTTTTGACATGAGAGCTGGAACTAAGTTCTGATATGATCTCCTCATGTGGCCCGTTCTCTGGCTCAGTTAAATCCTCCTCACCTCCATCAACTTCACCAACCATGTCCTGCTCTTTAAATTTAACTTCTTCTTTCCGTTCCTCCTTTCCCTCCATGCCAATTGCTTCTTCCTCCATCTCTTCTTCTTCACCTTCTCCTGCTTCTTGGCCCACTTGAGGTGATAAACTAAAATCTTGTTGAACTAAACTCTTATTATGCTCTGTGTATTGTGCAGTATGAGGCGGCAAGAGTGTATTCTGCCCCTGTGTGTTTTCCAGCTGTGAGTGTGTGTTCTGCATGTGTCTTTGCAGGGCCTCCTGACTGCGGCATTGTCTAGAACAGAGGGGGCACTCTGTCGCCGCCCTCATGGCATGGTACTGCCAGTGCAGCTGGAGCTTCTCCTGAGTGGGGAACGCCAGGCTGCACCTGCTGCAACGGAACCGGTAACCATGGCGATCAGAAAGGGGAGGGGGGTCACTGGATGGGGGGGAGGGTGGGGAGGAAGGGGGGATCTGAGTTGGGGACTGAGGAGCCAGTCTGCCATTGGAAGGGTGAGTGGTGTTTTCTTCTAGGGGTGGGGTGAGCAGAGCTGTGACATCTTTGGGTGCGGCTACATCTCCCTCAGTGTTCTCCACTGCAATGCCTACAAAATGCATAAGAAAATAGTGATTGTGATTTTTTATTTTTATTTTACAACAACATTAGGCCAACAAGACATGGTGTTGTGAACGAATGGCCATGACATGATTCTTTAATTAATATCTAAATTGTGGTCAGTTTTATCATTCATTTTATACCAACCTTTGTTAGCCTTGGTGTTTTCATTTTTCTGAGTATCATCTGTGCACAGCTCTGTCTGTGGTTCCATCTGCAGCTGAGGCTGCGGTTGTTCCATGGATGGTGCGACCTGGAAGAAAAAACAATGTGACAATTTGTCAGTTTTGGGCTTTCTTGGTTTTATTGACAGTTACACTAAGTATTGTTTTACCAATTCAGACTAGAAGAAACATAGGATATTACCATATTTTCTGAATCCAACATTATGAATAAAACATTTTTATTTGTACAGCATTGAAATAGCAAGAAAATATCGAGATGTATATACCTAGAGTGCCTCCACACCCTGTTTTAATATCATAAAACATTAAAATGTGAATGTGTAAGTGTATCGTTACATCTTGCACCTGCCTGCACAGCAGTATAGACAGCAAGGCACATCAATTTGGTAATAAGTGTATATGGTGGAGATATGTGGGTCTGCCCTTCAGCTCCAACACCACCCTCCAACATGCCCCAAGGGTTTAATAAAACTTTACTGAGCTGAATAATGAATTTATTTAAAAATCATTCTTCATATAGAAAACCTCCATCTCCACAGCTTCAAGCACTGAAAGCAAATACTATATCTATGCAAACAGCTAGCTACCCTAAGGAAGGGACAGACAGCTAAAGATGAGATTTACATGACAAGAGTTTTCTCTGCGTAACAGCTTCATAAGAGAAAAATAGAAGAACAACCGCACATACACAGACACACACATATATATATATATATATATATATATATATATACATACATACACACACGTACACACACACACTGCAGAGAAAACTGAAGGTCAGACTTAATCTAGAGAGCGTAATTGGAAAGCAAGGTACATAATGGCCATCATCACCTCAGTCTGAATTAATGAACCTCAATTACTATCAGAGAGAGTGAGGGAGGGGTAGGAGGGGAAGAAGGGAGGATGATTGTGGTGGTGGTGGTAGTAGTGATTTGGGGGGGGGGGGGTAAGGGGGGTAGAATTTGAAAAAAGCAGGGAGAGGGAGGGAGGAAATATGGGGCAATGAACAAAAAAACTGCTTTGGAGAGAGAGAGAGTGAGCAAGGGAGGGGTAACGCATAAGAAATTGAGAGAGCGCTTGGGAGAGACAGAAAGGGAGGGGCAGGGACAGAGATTGCTGAATAGGAATGATAGGAGTAGCTGGAGGGGGGAGAAAGGGACAGCAGAGGGGAGAAAGGGTGAAAAGCAGTCAGTCAAGTGGAGGCGAAGAGCACAAGAGACAAAGGCCACTTAGCATACGGGCCAGGGAGATGGAGGATGGTGATGTGGATAGATGACCAGTCTTTGTTAGTTGGAGAGACACAGTAAAAAGCATGGGGGCCCCTTTTTTAGCATGACTGCACTTCTGGTAATAGAGGGCTACTTAAACATGCATTATAGAAAGACTGGCTTTTCCCTCACTCACTCAGTCAAACCCTCGCTCTTCCACTCTAAAAGACGCTCATACAAATACACACAGAATGCACGGCTGCATCAAAGATGATAGCGGGGAGCTACTTAAACATGCATTAAAAAAAAAAAAAAGCGCTGCCTTTCTCTCTGGTGCCTACTTAATGGAATTGTCTCCCTACATTTCACTCGCCCCCATCCCCCATCGCTTTGCCTTCTCATTTTCTTTTGCTTCCTGACAAACGCAAATACAACAAATACGCACTTGCATACACTTACTGTGCTGATGAGCTTGTCTACACAGTCCTGCGCCACACTGTGCACATGTGTGAGATGCTGTTGAAGGCGTGTGTATGGGAGTTTAACCTGGCACAAAGGGCACTGGACAGTCTTAAAAGAGTGGACAGAAAAGAAGAGGAGAGAGAGAAGTGAGAAAAATAGTTATTAAAGTGAATTAGAAGGCTGCAAGAGAGCATAGATGTGCATGGGTTTGTGGGATTACACAAGCAACTGCCAGGTCTTCTAATCTAGAACTGAATTTATTGTGTCCATTGTTAAATTTTATATTCACATGGACATACTTAAATTATTAAAATGTGTGTCAACTTGTGTGTCAACTGCTCACCTGCTGGTTCTCATTTTGCTGGTGTATTCTGGGGCGTTTGGTTGAGATGGAGTTTTCCATTTCCTTGCATCCAGAGGATGGACGCTTAACTGGGGGCAGTGACTCCCTCTTTTCTCTTTCATCCCCTCTAGTTTCTTAAGTAAGTAAGAATGTATATGAACTTGTAAATAGATTGATATTTACTATGTATGTAATATATTATCATATGTCTATAATATGTTGTAGAATGTCTCTAATTGTTTTGCATGTAGACGCAGGCATACCTGTCTCCTCAGAAATCTGCTTCGCCCCCAAGTTACTGTCTTTGGTTGTGTCCAAAGGACCAGTGGTGGTCTCACTGGAAGTTTCCATATCCTCACTGAGGTCTCCTGGGAGGGAACAAGAGAGAGGATTAGTTTACACAAACATTGCGCTTGATACAATTTGTTCTCACAGACTATCAGGCTAATTATAGTTTATATTATTTTCTAGATAGCATCCTTCAAAAAGGCCAATGTCTTTGGACCACACTTCATTCTTCTTGCTTGCTTGGAGTAGAGGTGATATGGATTTACAACATATCAGTTCACCTCGGTAAGTCTTAATTTACACATACACAAATCACAGGATACACTTTATTCACAACTGAAATGTTGAACCACTCATTTTAAATGTGCCTGCAGTACACAGACTCCAGACAATGTAAATTCAGTGTTTTATCTTAAACAGTCTGCAGACTGTTGACTAGCCTCCACCGCCCCCATTCTTGTCCAGGGGATTTGTATTGGTCTATTGATTAGCCCGTGCTAGTTAGCTGTCGTCAGGGGTTATTGGGAATATAACAAGGATGTGTATCGACTAATCAAGTTACTTGATCGATATCTCAGAAACAGCCATTGCCATTTTCTCATCCTTTTCATCTTAATCCCACCTGCTCTCTGATGTCAGGAAGCACATGTAACATGAAATCAAATATACCCACACAGTTCACGTTCTCACCCATGTCACCATCAGGGCTTTTCCTGATGGTAAAAATGGCTGCCAGCTCCTCTCCACCCATTGGCTGCAGCTGTAGTAGACCTTCCCTCTGCTGATGGGTTGGGGTTTGACTGTGTTTCAGAACTTGGAGTTTAGAAGAGGAGGAGTGGTTGCATAGGAGACAATGGAACAGCCACGAACCTCCATCAACCTCACCATCATACTGCTGCAGGAACTAAAAATAATGAGGTGGAAAGGAGAGAAAGCAAGAAAATTATTTTGGCTGGACAACAGTTTATAAATCTAGTCTGATTATCATGAATTGCAAAATATTTGTGTTTCAAATTCTGCTTCCAGCTCTTAAGACAGAGGGGTTATTACTGAGAGCGTACTGACTCTGTAAACCCGGACGCTGGCCTCGTGGTGTGAACTAAGGGAATGTCCTCGTAGCTTCTCCAAACTGCTGGTCACATAGTCACACAGGTTGCACCTCAGCTGGATGGGGTTTCCCTTAGCAATAAGGGCTGCCCCCTCCTGACCCCTGTCTACACCCTCCTGGAGGTGAGCAGCAAGCTGGTACCGGGTGCGGTGTCTGTCAGTCTGGCAGTGCAAGGAGAAGTTAGCCCTCAGCGGGGTGGTGTAGCCACACAGCCTGCAGTGACAGCCACCAGCGACCAGGGAGCACCACTCAGACTGGGGAAGAGAGCGAGGGGCGTTCAGGTGCTGCTCCATAGACTCTAAGCTGTCAGACGAAAAGCAGGAGCAGACAAGGCATTGAAACACGCCCTGGGAGAGGGGTCCAATGGGGGACAGAGATGGGGCTGGAGGGGGTGAGGGAGAGGGAGAGGGAGAGGGAGTCAGCGTAGACCCAAGGGTGACTGGCTGTTCTGCGACTTGTTGACTGGTCAGTCGCATGTTCAAGGAGAGCTCAGCACCTAAAACACAGAGAGAAACCCTGTAAGAATTCACACATTTTTCACACACACTTTTATGATGGATTACAGCGAGAGATGGGATGCATTACTCACCTGTGTTTTGAAGGTGTTTAAGCTGCGGGGAAAGGCTCCTGCAGTGAGAAAGATAGTAACCTCTCTGGAGCCGTAGCATGTTATGTGTGTGTTTCTCGCTCGTGGTGTGTATGCGCAGGTTGCGGGCAATGCTGGTCTCGTAGTCGCACACATCACACCGCCACCGCTTACCATGAGAGTTAGAGTGTGCCGGTGGTGTGAGCTTGGGGGGCTGGGTAGTAGGCGTGGGAATAGAGAGTGGGAGCTTGTATGCAGGCTCATCCACTGCGTGACCATTGGAGGAGCTGCTATTGTTGGTAGTGTGAGAAGTGTGCAAGTGACCATTCGAGTGTCCCCCATTTTGAACGTTATTAAGGTGTTTATCCGACTGCATGTGTATGCTGAGGTTGCCTTTCGATGAGGTAGCATAGTCACACACCTCACAGCGGTAGGGCTTGTAGCCACAGGCGTAGGTTTCACCGCGGGCCAAGCGAGGATGGGGTTTCCCCGAACTGCAGTATCCACACACACCTCGTGTTACACCGCCACACACACACTTTCCCCCAGAGGCGCCACACACACACTGGCCTCCCGTCTCCGGATGTTTCTCTTTCATGTGGACTTGCAGTGTATGCTGAGACTTATAGTGCCAGTTGCACTTGGGGCATTTCAGCGTCTTGCAGGAATTGCGTGAGTGCATTATGGTCATGTGACTCGTCAGTGAATTAGGAGAGAGGTCTTGGTTGAGGTTTTGAAGGACAGCTTCTTTCTGCTCTCCTTCTTTGTCTCTCTCATCATCCACCTCTGTGTCTAGCTGACTGTCATTTGGTTCTGGAGCTTTGGCACCATCTCCATTGGAAATGGAAGAGTGAGGAACCCCATCCTCAGCAGGTGTACTGGCAGGCTCCGTACCTGCCAGTGGAAAAGCCAGAATAGACTGCTGGGATTTAAAGCTCTGAGGAAACCCAGATATCCAGCCCTGATCTCCCTTAATGTCTTTTACCTCTGTATCGCTCAGCAGGGCAGAAGAGGAGGACGGACAAGTGAAGTGCTTTGGAGAGGTGGAAAGAAAAGGGGAGGGCTTTGGAGAGGCGGCTATTTTGCTGTCGAGTGTGCCACTGGCCTTTGCAGTGCTGGAAGAAGAGCTGTGCTGGCTCTGTTGAGGTAATAAAGAACATTTGGATTTGGTTTGGCTTTGGTTTGAGATGGCCTCCTCCTCTTCCTTCTCTTCCACTCCGCCTCTGCTGCTAAGGGCTGCTGGAAGGCCCCCTGTAACTGATGCCTCTCCCACACCTACATGCACCTCCCCTTCTTCCTTCCTTTGCCCTGACAAATATCCCTCCGTGAAGTCTTCCTTCATCCCCTGCTTTTGACACGCTCCGTTCTCCTGTGAATGTCGGCCTCCTTCTTTCTGCTCACCTCCCTGGGTCTCTTCTCTAGCCTGGGACCCCTCTGCGCCCTCCTCCTCCTGCTGGGGCAGGGTCAGGGGCTCTTTGGCAGGGGCCATGGCTGAGGTATGAGAGGAGGACCCCTGCTCAGGAATGAGCGCCAGGGTCAGGAGAGGAAGAGATAAAGCCTGGGGACTGAGGTCAGCATCTCTCTCCTCTCCTCCCCCTCCATCCCCTCCTCCTCCCTCACCACTGTCCATACCAGAGGCTACAGCTGCCACGCATAGCTACCCCACCTGTGTGTGTTTCAGATACAGAAAAAGAGAAGAAGAGAGTAGGACAGACAGAGACAAGAGAAGGGTGAAGGGTAAAAGAGGAAAAAATTTAATACATGAGTCATGTAAATAATATTGCATAACAGTGCAGGCCATTGATTACAATCCCTGGATAGCATCTGTTCAATACAGCCTTCACAGTGCACAATACAGAGACTGGTTACTCAGGGGTTAGCGTTAGCCCTTAATGGGAAAATCAATAGAATGAGCACTAAACTAGGTGGAGGAATGAGGGTAAAGGCTACGCAGGAGGTCTGTAATATTCCTCAGGGGATAGGATTAAATAGAGAACTGAACGCTTCTGAGCTAAAAGGGCTTCCACTAAATTGCCACACTTAGATAAAAGAGGAATAATAACAGTTTTTAAAGCCATTGTATCAGTTGCTGTATATTTTGCCGTGCATTAGTGCAGCGATATTATGTGAGGAAACAGGATCTCTGTTTAGCACGAGCCATTTTATAACACATGGTGCAAACACAGGACACAATATGATAAACACCATAAAATATGAGGCAATTTTTGATGCAATCGCTTGTGGTGTTGCAGTGCAGTGTATTACATTTTGACCTCTCCCCATCGTATGTGTATAATATTGCATCCACCCCCTGCACATTACAAACACACCTATACACATAAACAGTAAAGCAATGACGTACAATTCAGTAATTAAATTCCTTTTTGTAATCAACTGAAACTTTATGTACTGTGCAAGTATAGTTAATAATGATGGAGTGTTTAAAAACACAATAAAAAATGGTATATATCAAGATTGCATTTCCTTGGCTTTTGAAATTTGGTTTTAATCAGAATCAGGTTAATTGGCCACACATTCAAGGAGTTTGACTCCGCTTTTACATTGCTCTCTACGTACATACACAGAAGTAGACATGAGTGTGGCAATGCGAAGCACAAACACCACCAGTAACATCTGTAAACAGTAAGACAATTAGTGCAATGCTGCACAGTGCTAATGGCGCTTTAATGAAACTAGCAAAGGGCTATGGCATTTATCATACATGAATGACCAAAAGCATTCAAGGTAATCCTTAACATTTGAGATATGAGGTATCACAAAGATTCTGAGTCACCAGCACAATCATGCATCACTACAGAGACTCCCTAACAAATAAATCGGGCCTCTCATCCTCTTCTGTTTCTGACTGACAGATGGATGCCACATGAGACAGATACACCTCTCTTACTCTGCGTGTGTCCCACAATCTCATTACTGACCTTTTTTTAAATCAAGGAGAGACCTTAATGTACCCTTTCACCTTCTCCTTCAACCAACCAACCCCCTCCTCCTCTTCCTCCTTAAACACCCTCTCTCTCCCTCTCTCCTGTAGCCACCCCCTCTCTCCTCTCTGCACCTTAAAGATATATGGCTCATATCGGCACTCTGATAGTGCTTTAATGTAGTGTGTTTATGTCACAGGCCACAGACCCTTGCCCACTGCAGCTGTCCACTGTCCTGCCGGAGAGTGCTGAGGGGCTGAGCCTGCCTGCCAGCAGCTGAGAACAGTCTCTAATCTGATAAAGATTTTCATTTACACTGCAATCAATAACCTGGGTCTATCGGCAATGTAACTATTTATACAAACATTCCGGGCTCTCTATCGATCACAAATGCGGGAAACCATCATTTAACAACCTGTGTGTACATCTAGGTTTGTGTGTTAATGTGTGTACATCCTGTTGTGCACTGAAAACTGATTCTGATCATGTCAATTAGGCACACACTTGAAACACCTGAAATGTAATGTGCATATGAGCGATTGTTTGAAAATGTTAATACACAAGACATCTTTGTTATTAGGTGTGCATGCTACACACTTCGCGACATACAATTATGTCCAAATATCCAACAAAAAGTGTGTTCCCTAAATCTATCTTAGGCTTGTGGTGTGTGTGTGTGTGTGTGTGTGTGTGTGTATGTGTGTGTGTGTGTGTGTTAAGAATAGAGAGAAAGGAGAGACAGGGGTGTGAGGGGGACAGAGAAAGAGAAAGAGACTGAGAGTAGAGTTGTGTGGGTATACTTTAGGAAAATGCATTTTGTTTGTCATTATAGGACCTGGACAAATACAGTTGGACGTGGACAAATACTGTTTTGAACGCGACTGCTTTGCGTGAGGACCAAGTGGACCACATAGCCTACACCAGTCTGAAGGTAATGGCACTAATCTGTTTTTGCATTATTCTGGGACCATACAACCGGGGCTGTTTGAGAATACCGGACGGGCAGCGACATGAAGTTCACTCCCCGTCTCTGTCTGTGTTGTCAAGCCACTGACCGACATTCAGCCTCCAGACTACTTCAGCCTTTGTTTACAGTGGACCGCACCGTACCACAGTCCGAGTCAGCTAAACCAAGAGAGATCGCGTTCAGTAACCAGTAACAGGTGACTCAGTGCACAAGCAGATCGACAAAAGCTTGATATGTGTTAAACTACAGGCTGCACTGACCAAACACCCCCTCCTCCCCACCGCCGGCTTGCTTCCTCGTCCCTTAATATCGTAAACAAATGGCAGACTTACATTTCTGCAGCGGCTCTGGTACAAAGCTCCGTACGCTGAATGTGTAGTAGTCCAGAAAACAATCGTATAGAGAGCCCACTCATTCCTTATGAATGATCCTCTGCGATTTTACGGAGCCAGGAGGAAAAAATGGGGAGAGGGAGAGAGAGCAGCGGGGTCCAAGTTGTTACCAAACAACAGTGTAATTAAAGCTACATATACGCTGTAGTAAACAGAAGATGGGGGACGGAGGGGTTTGTGCGAGCTCCAGAGGTAGAATGAGTTCTGATCACTGTGGGGGGAAAACACTTGGCTCTTTATTCCTGCTAATTAGTTTCCTTCAAAAAATGGCTGAGATTACGTCCAGTGCGCATGTGCGTAATTGCGCAGACACCGCTAATTAGCCCGTTTTGATCAATAGGATTCCGCGAGAGAGAGAAAGAGAGGGAGGGAGGGGGAGAGGCTACCGGGGACGCAGAGAGAAGACGACGAGGAGAAGAAAATATTCAAAAGTACGACAAAACACAGCCGAACGTTGAATTTTAATTAGCCTACAGATATTATGATACAAAATTAAAATAATACTTTTTTGATGGATATTAAGCCACATCACAGCTGATCTAAAACATGTAGAGTGAAAATAATATAGCACAAAAATCTCAAGTTACACCAAAAAGACGTAATAAAATACCACGAAGTACAAGCATTTCAAAATAAAGTAGATATTGACAAAAGGCACACACCTTTAATCCTAACAGGCTTTTTGGAGGAATATTACGATGCCGGAAAATCTGCCACAAAATGCGACACTATCACCGTGATTCACTATTGAGGACTACAAACACACCACAAGGCCCTGGAGGATTATTTTAGGAGTACCCTATTGACATTTAGTGTGAGATAAAGCTGAGCTAGACGCTCAAATGTAGGCATTATGTCCTAGACTTTAATTGCATAATTTTGATGAAATATAAAAATGTCTGCGTGATAGCCTTGCTTTGGAAAAGTTGTGGCCTGTAATCGCAAGGTTTTTTTTGGCAGACAAATGCTCACGTCTCACAAAAGAGATCTAAAAACGAATGCTTACAACAAAAGGAAAAAAGGTCTCGTGTAAATACGCGTGAATATGAAATGAGACATTGCACCCTTGATTGTTGTTGGGCTGAGGCTGCAGGTCCGGGGTTTCTAGCAGTGGTTTGCTTATTAACGCTAATTGTCTCAGTTTTGGAAAACAAAAAAATATTTCAGCCTAAATTGATGCGTCCAATTCCCATGTTTGTCATCACAGAAGATCTTTAGTTTAGTGTGTTTTTAGCTCCGGCCGTGCCATCCTCGCCACTCGGGTCTATTGTTATGATAATGCTATTGTGACTTTCACCCTGGACGTGCAATCTGTCGATCGTCCATATTTAAGAAGGTGAAAATTGCCTATATTTTTAAGATCAAATAGTATCTTTTTACTTTATTAGGTTTTGATTGTCAAAGCTGTCCTCGTCCTTATTTAATAACTGTCTAAATCCAAATTTAGAAAGGTATGAAAGGCTACAATGTTACAGCAAAAAGTCTTTATGGAAAGAAATTACTGGAATATTATAGTATTGCCACAGGAGGTTAAAAAAAAAGGCTACAGCATTAACTGCAGCAAGGTTACTATCAGTTCACTGTTGCGTGAAACAACCGCACTACAAGGCCATATCGTATATTACATGAATATTAATGATCATGTTGAGTGCACTGACATTTTGATTTGAGTTTGTCTTGGTTTGGTTTGATTATTTTCTTGCATTTGTGCAAATAAAGAATTGATGCATTGGCCAAAGAGTTATGTGCCAAATAATTTGCCTCTACGTTTGTAGAACATCCAATAATTTTTTGAAAACGTTTAAAGTGATTGTCGGGGTGGCACATGCCACCAACCAAAGATTGCAGGTTATCACAAACATAAATCAGTGACTGTTGTCTTTATGCCTACATGGTTATTTTCTGTTGTTGTTATGGCTGCAGTTAGAACGGTTACAATTGTATGTCATTTTATAAGCAAAAGACAATGACAGTGAATGGTGATATTTTAATTAGTTAGTCCATGTCCCAAGTTGTGTGTCACTGCATTATGTATGTGTGTGTGTGTGTGTGTGTCTGTGTGTGTGTGTGTGTGTGTGAAAGAGAAAGAAAGAGAGACACACAAACAAGAATGTATCTGCTAGGTGTGTCCCCTGTGTTTATGGGTTTAAATGGAAAGAAAAATGTTAAAATGTTAATTGAAGCTAAAGCAATGTGGGGATCTGCTGTTTGAGAATGTGTATCTGTTCATCCTTACATGTACATCGATTTTTTAAAACTGTAGTGTATTTACATTATATATGTTGTATATACATTTCAAATG
This sequence comes from Coreoperca whiteheadi, assembly GCA_011952105.1. Lineage (NCBI taxonomy): Eukaryota > Metazoa > Chordata > Actinopteri > Centrarchiformes > Sinipercidae > Coreoperca > Coreoperca whiteheadi. Next base: position 16,184,617 of record CM022474.1, on the reverse strand, counting down.
TGGGCTTCTCATAACAGAATAAGCTGTCAACAGATGTGATGTTGGGAGAAATAACATTAAAAGATTTGGCTCTGATAATTTTGCTTTGATTTTAAACCAATTATGTAGCCTATTCAAATTTCATCATAACCAAATGATATTTTACACTATAGTGCTGTGATGCAATAATAAAATGCTTTCAAATGATCCTTCATATTATTTGCATTTCCATTTCCATCGTCTCCATTTCAAACGATGAAATGGCAGGTGAACACACACTCACACACACATTTGATTGTCTACATTTGTGTGCGAGGAATGTGTCATATACTGTATGTGGTTCACAGTTATTATACACAGGCACAGTCCTCTCAAAAGCAGTCCTCATATGAGGTCATAGTTTTAATAGAAAAGAATAATTCTCCTGATTGGTTTAAATGTACGCCTTGAGAAAGTTCAGCACCGATGAGAGGAGACGCTCTCCCTGACTGGCACTGCGAGTTCATTTCCGTAGTGATAAATATAGAATTCTAATATTTTACCATTATTAAAGCTCTTACATTTACAATTTGCACACTCACACACGCACTCTCTCGCTCTTGCATACACATTCAAACATGCACAGGCCGCAGTGTAAAACACACCACACTTTACATGCCTTCAGGTGTATGCCAGGGGTTGTTGTTTTCACTGTAATATATAGTTAGCCCTGCCACCAATTTACCCTGTCAGTGCTAATGGGGCAATTAACCACTGCGGTACCCCCCCAGGCAGAAGGAGAGCCAAAAGCTCCCCAACTCCAAACTTGTCTTTATGACATTTATATGACAAAATGTGGGGGAAGCTGGGGACCCATCTGACACTTTGGAGGGTCCTTAATGTCACTCCCTCCCTTGCCCCCGCTCCTTTCTGCCCCAGGGTATGGCACTGAGCGGGAAGTGTAATACATCATGTACAGGAGAGACTAAGGCCTCGTCCACGAGGGAGAAAACTTACTGTACTCTGCATCCAAAGCGTCAATGGGGCAACTCTGATTTACACACTGTGTTCACTTCTGTATAATTGTGAATGTAAACTGGTCTTTATAGCAAGCCATACACACACAAACACACTCCAACTTGACCTCGTCTTTCATTTAAGCCTTTTTGGCGTCTGTAAGTCTCTCTATCTTTGTCTCTGCTCACATTCCCCCTGTCCTTCTTACATCCCCAAGGAGGCAATAACCTCCCAGTGCTTCCCCTTGAGCCGTTGTCATAGTAACTTGTGGGCTGGTCGACATGACAACCCCAACATGGTCCAGAGATAGATGATAGGCCAGAAATGGGGAGGGAGAAGGCACATGGGGGATTTGCACCCCCTTTAATTTGGTTTTTCTGATTCTGAGTCAAAATGTGTTTTTTCTCTCCCTCTGAGGGTGAGGCTCATTCAGCATCTACCTGCTTTACATTTATACAGGTATTTACAGCCTGCAAATACTGTCCGCCTCTGAGCAACTCCACTAAACTGTTAACCTGCGTTGCTCTATGGTGCCTGGATGGACTTTGGCGAGGGAGAAACAATATGTCTCAACCTTGTTCTATAGTCCCATTAATGCTAAAAAAAAAATCGTAATAGTAAAAATGTGATTTAAATATTGTGCTATTTTCCTTTCCCATCTCCATCCAACAGACCTGTCGTTTACTTCCAAAGCAAAGGAAAATAAATGGTGAGTGCAAGAAACCTGTATGTTCTTACATTTTGCCCTTTTTAGAGTCTGCTATTTACTGTTTCCACCAAATTCATTAGGAGGAAATGCAGATATTTGAAAGCCCAGGACCATTTTATTGACTACCACAAGTTAAACAGGTTCAGTTTTGCTGCAGTTCACTCCATCAGTCTCTTAAACTTGCTGTTGTGGAAGAGAATGAATGGTTCCTTCTCAAACGCAATGCAGAAGTGTCAGTTTGCCAGAATATTTACTGACGTACATGTGTAAAAGGCACTAGCGATAGTTGATAATAGCTGACCTAGTAGATTTTCACAAAAACATTTCGCCTCTTTATTACATCTTCTATTTATTACAACTGTCCTGTTTTTCATGACGGGCCAGTAGGATGGTCCTTCAAGTGGAGGACTTGGTGAGAAGAACCGTCCTCACTACAGAAGTCCTGAGCGAGATGATGAATCTCAACCAGCTCCAGGGGTGCTACCCCTCAGCTGACCCTGATCTCTGACCCCAGTATGGAGGGTAGCTTACAAAAAGAGATATTTCCTATAAGGGTCAATAATAATCATTAATCGGGACTATAAAATACATATTATATTTCAAATATATATATCAAATGTTAGATAGATATCATATATGCATACAGTATAATACATTAACAGAACAATATACATTAACTCCAGGCAAGGATTTTGAGGTAAAAATATAAAAACAAAATGGACAGAATTGAATGATAAACAAGATAAAAACATTTCACCACTCATCCAAGAGGCTTTATGATTCTATTGGTGAAGAATCATCTGGCTTTGAACCTTGTTCTCAAGAAACTGCAATATAACATTTGTTTGATTTAAAACCGATATATGGTTTTTTTTTGCCCAAATTTAATGGCGTAAACGAATCAAATACAGAAGAATTCCCTACCACTTAATAAAACTCATAAAGCCTTTTTTATGAATCGTAAATCGTCGATAAAATAAATAAATTATATGTATATCAGATTCACCTCTTAATTATTTTACTTACTACCTTATGGATAGAAAAGATTTTGTAACGACCGATTTCCGCCTCTGATGTGTGTGTGTATCAGGAACAGGTTTGCTCAGGCACTGGACCACCTCCATGCCATGTTACAGAGTCCTCCAATTTCATTTCTGCACATTAACCGCAGTCCCGGCGAAGCAAAACTGAAAAACTCGTGTTCTCCCTCAGGTGCCCTGACACCTACAGCTGGCCTAAATGGTTTGGTTCCGTGCAAAATATTGGTGTTCTTATTGCGCACTTTAAGATCCGGTTGTGTTTCTCACCTGGCCTCCTGTTTGTGAGACTGCGTCTTTTTTGTTTTGGATATGTTTGATGTGTGTGCTTGTTTTCGGGGTTTTTTTTTGTTTTCTCTGCCTATGACAGATGAATTTCTCCTTGGGGATCAATAAAGTGCATCGTCTCATTTCATCTCATCTCGACTCATCACCTCAGCTATGGCCTCCTGCAGGAGAACATTAATAACGTGAATGTTAGATGTAGATTAGTGTGCCTACAGGTAGCCAATATTTAGATCCAATCATACTCGACCATAAGTTGAATGAACATATAGACAGATAGACAGATAGGTGGGTGGACGGAGGGCGAATTGTTATTCATTCTGTATCCACTTCACTTTAAATGGCTTCGATGCAAAACGTGCCAGTACAGTAAAACTGAGCAACAGCGCCCCCCGATGGTCGGACCTCGTAACTGAAAACATGCCAGCCAGCAAAAACACAGGAGGCTTGCCGGTCACCGTACATTCGCGGAAGTTGTCACAGCGTTATTTAGTAGAAATGGATGGACGGTTCACCTAGGTGAAACTAAGGGGGATTGTGTTTACGTTTATTCCCGTCCTTACTCTGTATTCCAGGAATCTCCATGGACGATGAATGGGAAGAGGAGGTACGAAATACCACCGAGTACTGACGTTACCGTGTAACAGCCGAGTTAACGTTACAGCAGAGCGACGCCAACATTAGCCTCGCGTGGTGTCTGCATGTTAGGTTACTTAGCCTGGGGATTCACGTTAGATTAGATAAGTTATATGACGACTGCTGAGTTATTGTGTCAACTTCCAAATGGTAGTTTCGGGGACGGACTTCCCACCAAATATTGATTTGGGTTTTAACTTGTATTAATACTGGCTCTGTCACGTGAACGTGTGTGGGAAGCCCTTAGCTAGATCGATATCATTCATTGTCTGACCAAAATATTGTGTGAGACCCCTGGAAAGGAAAGTAGCTAACTATATTTTAATTACCTTTTATTTTTTTCTCTTCTCTGCTCTTTGACTAAGTGCAGTCGTGTTCATTGCTATAACTCAACACATTCACTCTGTTGGTTGTTCAGGAGCAGCTTGTTGTGGTGGAGATCTCCGGGATAATCAACAATGACTTTCTGTCCAAGTGTCGGGGCACGTGCAAGATACTGGTGAGTTTCGGGTATGAATGCTGTGTGGTAAAAAACGAGAAGAAGAAGCCATTCGTGACCTCAACATCAGCGTAGGTCTCTCCCTGCACCATTCACTGAATCAGCTGTGTCCCGTGTGTTGCAGGATGTTGACAGTGAGAAGCCCATGATGCAGGTTGGACAGTATGTGTTTGCAGGGGAATATGAAGGTAAGACTGAAGTTGAGAAAGAATACGGACTGCTCGTGTAGCTTAAGCTGCCTTGTGATTGCTGTTAAAATAAATGGCTAAATGCCTCCTCCTTTCCCTGTTTTTTTTAAAGCAAGTTGTCATGTTGCAGACACATCACTTTACACCACCTCCAAAGAGTCATTACAACCGGATACAGACTGACTTTTGTGGTTCCCTTAATGAGAAATGGCCCAAACGGCACCTTCAAAACTGATAATCATAACACCAATGGCATTATTAATATCTTGTTTTTCAATAGAAGTTATGGAAATAGAGGCATATTTGTAATAAGTATGGCTAGTCATAGTGGTGCTGATTATTTTTACCAGCACAAAATAGCCCCCATGAGCTCTCATAATAGATTTTATCATAAAAATAAATGTCAAATAGAAATTGTACGTGCTCTCCTTCTCTCTTCGAAGATGCTTTGGGAACTTGCGTGCTCTTTGAGGAGGGACCACAGAAAGGTAAGGTGCTCCATATATTCTCAGTGTGCATTGTTGTTTCAGTTATTCTTGAGGTTTCTTTTTTGTTTTTATTTCTTTTTTTCCACTTATTGTCCATTTTGACATATGTCTGCAGGAAAAGCAGACAGTGGTCCAGAGCTCAAGTACATGTGCCACACCGTAAGGAAACTGATGATGCAACGAATCTTCCTCACTGAGAATAAAGAGGGTGAAACCAGCGCAGGTCAGCCAGAACAGCTAAGCAAAAGCTGACGCAATCTCTTTCTTCAAATACAGTTAATATACATTTGTATACAATGTGGCTTTTTAGGAGTAGCTTCACCCGCCTCCTTTTTTATTATGCAGCCTGACAAAGAATCTGCTTTGCACAACTTTGTTAAAAACCTGAAAACGCCTTTTTGTGTTGTCCCAGCAGGGAGTGGTCATAGTGGTGAACAGTCCAATCAAGAAGAAAATACCAACCAACAGGGAGAGACAGAAGATATGTGCAACACCAATTTGGAAAACTCAGCAGAGGGCTGAGATATAAGTATAGGCTTTGTTAGGCTATACTATGACCTGCCTATACAAGTGTAGAGACACCAGCATTTGTGAGGCTGTGAGGGACCACGTGTCTGAAACACACAACTCAAATATTGGATTTATACAGTTCAGCAATCATAAGGAGAAGTGTCTGTATTACTCTAAGTTGCACAATGTGTCACAATCTTTTGCCAGAAACATATAATGCCTCTTCTTCTTTGAAATCTGTGAAGTTAGTATTTGACGCGACATCAATGGGACTAAAAGACACCTAAAGGAAAAGGGGCTTTTACAAATTTTCATGTAAATCCATTCCTTTCAGATCCACGTAGGAGGGTTCCTGGGAAGGGCACTTACAGGAATGTGGTGCAAGCCCTCAGTTTAGCAGCAGGAAGTCCGCTCATCGGGCTTCTCTGATATAATCATTTTGTGTTTCCGCTGATCATGATGAATATTTAACCAGCAGAGGGAGAGAAATCTGCTTGAGCTGCAAGGTTGTAAATAAGGTTTAAGAAGTGAGAAGAGTGCATGACTTGAAAATGTCAAGTCCCTATTTTTCTGATTTGTCATGATGTGGTTTGATTTATTGATTTACAGTGTTAACAGCCAAAGAAATAAAGGCATTTTATTTGCTCATTAAATGAATTGGGCTCACTGAATACTTACCATATTTATGGGTAGGTCTTATTGGGATTTTTTACTTTTGTGCAGTTTCTGTGGGGATTTTTCATTTGCATAGCGAAAACTTGTCAATCAGGCAAAGTTACTTTTATATTTTCAATAACTGTAACTAAATTAAATAAATAGAATTCCTACAGCAATTTACGGTGTTTCATTTGAATAATTGGCGACAAAGTACTTGTCTGTGGCTGCTAACGTGCTGCACACCTGTCCCACACGCCATGGAGCCAGTTTATGAATGAACGCAGTTTTGTTGACTTTGAGGACGTGGCGGTTCTCGACCAATCCAATCACCGATGTCCCCTTGAAGCGGACCAATGAGCGGGCGACATCACACTCGCCTTCTCAAAGCCTGATAGGTCGGTTGGTGTTTTAGCACAGGAAGTGCATGGGTGTGTTTCCGAGGGGAGGATCTTAAACGGCAACGAAGAACTTCCCTGAAGACGCCGGTGAGTTCTTTTGGTAAATTGAGGTTTAAAATACAAAAAATACAAACTCAAATGTGTTTGTCCTTCAACTAGTTTTCTCAGAATGACTCAATCTGTGAAATTATATAGTTGCTTATTTATCTTCATTGGACGAGTGAAGTTGCAGGTCAGCAGGTAAAACTAACGGTGCGCCAGCCTAATGTTAGACCCTAACCTTGGATTTGGATGGTAACGTTACCGGTTACTTTACCAATAAGAAATAACGACCACAAACTGTTGCTGTTGACTCGTAATACAAAGACGATTGCAAGATGTCGAAGGTGTCTGTCTCACTAAAGTAGTCAGGACAAACGTCTGCTAGTAGGTTGATACGAAAATAGTCAAGGCAAAAATAATCTTTTTTCTTTTCACTGTAAATTGTAGATTTCTTAATTCTTGTTGGAAGGAATAGGCTGACTGTCTGTTAGCTTCACCTCAGTCATACTAATGTGGGAATAAAACAGCTCTGCAATAAATCATCTCTCTATGAAGGTTTGGATGTTTTCGTTTTAGTTGAAACGGTTTGATTGTTGTTGTTTCACCTTTATCTCTCCACCCCATTTATATCACGAGGCTAGACTGAATATTAGAAACACATCTCAGTAAAATGCAATTCCACAGGTTCCACAATGTTACTATTTTGAGAATTGTCGGGCCAGTGGTCATACAATATATGGGATGTCAACTTCTTCAAAGTGCCAGAAGTGCAACAAATAAGGGATTGCGTCAGCTTGAACAGATTAGCCTAGCAATTCACCTTTCATGGCCTGAGTATGTGCTTGCACTGTGAGTCATACGCTTCCAGACTGGCCCGTGCAGAGCTGAGTAGCCCGAAGTTTAAAAGCTGTGATCAGAACTGACAGAAAAGTGCACTGTTAACTTGGATATGCATGCAATACAAATAACCATAGTTTCTTGGTGTCTTCTTTTCAACCCCTCATCCAGACCGTGTTTGTAGGATGGAGCTGCGGCCACTTGTTATGTGTTTTGCCCTCTGTGTGGTTTACGCCACCAGCAAACCCACAGAGAAGAAGGACCGTGTTCACCATGATGAACCCCTCAGCAACCGAGAGCATGATGATGCAGAGGGCTTTGACTATGACCATGAGGCCTTTCTGGGACAAGAGGAGGCCAAGACCTTTGACCAGCTCACACCAGAGGAGAGCAAGGAGAGGCTTGGGTAAGAATACATGTCAGGCAGATTGTGTGAATCTGTTCTGGAATCACCGATGTCTAATGACCTAGTTTCACCTCAGGGAGCAGTAAAGTTCATCTGAGGTGGTGCACCACTAGATGTTTGCCAAATTTCTGTCATTTCTCTACAGCATGTTGGTTGAACGCATAGATGAGGATAAGGATGGCTATGTGACAGTTGAGGAGATGAAGAAGTGGATCAAGCACGCTCAGAAGAGGTGGATCTACGATGATGTGGATAGACAGTGGAAGAGTCATGACCTCAATGGGGATGAAGTGGTGTCCTGGGAGGAGTACAAGAACGCCACATATGGATACATTCTTGGTACGGCTGCAGACATTTGATGTATCCCCTGAAGTATAACCTGCATCGACACGGAACACAAATTTACTTTCCACACTTGCACACACTGAACAAAGTTGTGACCTCTGACTTGCAGATGACCCCGACCCCGATGACGGCTTCAGCTACAGGCAGATGATGGCTCGCGATGAGAGGAGATTCCAAATGGCCGACCAAGATAGTGACATGAAAGCCAACAAGGAGGAGTTCACAGCCTTCCTTCACCCCGAGGAGTACGACCACATGAAAGACATCGTGGTGCTGGTGAGTGATAAACACACACTCGCACAGGTGTAAAGTGATGACACTAACACTGTGGCTGCACTTCTTCAGTCGTTCCACTTACCCTGAGCCCTTGGTATTACGTAACAGCATGGGCCAGTCTCACCAAGTTCACTTCAGTTTTTCAGACAAGTGGAACAACACTTACGATGGCGTCGGGAAGTCTACGAGGGCATGTTGAAAGACTAATGAAACGCAGCCCGTCTTTTATATCCATCTCACATCCTTGTTCTATATCCTATAGGAAACTATGGAAGACATTGACAAGAATGGCGATGGTTTAATTGATTTAGACGAGTACATAGGTGAGTTCTTATTGCCAATTTTCACATAAGCATCATCAGTTTGAGCCACACAATTTTGGTTAATTATTGGTGGAAAACCAAGGCCGATAGAAAATATAAAGTTAAAAAGTGCATGAAAAGCTGAGTATTGGTCAATGTGTCTTAAACCACCGCAAATACTATAAATACTTGTACAAAGCAGCATTGCAACATCAGCAACACCCTCACTGTCACTCGGCCTGTTCCCTAGGTGACATGTACAACCAGGACGGAGACTCCACAGAACCCGAGTGGGTGAAGACAGAGAGGGAACAGTTTACTGAATTCAGAGACAAAAACAAAGATGGGAAGATGGACAAGGAGGAGACCCGAGACTGGATTCTGCCCAGTGACTATGACCATGCTGACGCCGAGGCCAAGCATCTGGTCTATGAGTCAGATGCAGACAAAGTATGTACTGTAAAACGTTTCAATTATTTCAACAGAAATTGATGTTCTCATGAATTTTACTTCCCATCTCATCCTCTGAATATTGAGGGGAAGCAGAACTGCGTTTGTGAAAGCATTAATACATTTATAATATAAGTGTGCTTATACAGTAAGCACATGTTTGATCTCACTCTAGTTTGGGGCATTTTTGACACTTGTTTGTCAGCCAGTCTGTTTTAGACATTACCATGGAGGAGCTGCATGGTAAATGCAAGCGATACCGGCTTTCATCTCAGCCTTGCTGACATTGTAGTCCTTTGGGATATGTTTATTGTATAATTAAGATGAGAAAAGATATCTTAATTATTGTCCGCAACCAGTGACACAAGTGCAAATCGTAAAAGACATACCAAATTCCTACGGTAACACATACTTACAACATGAAGTAACTCCATTTCTCGGTAACAGAAAAAAACCCTGCATACTGACACAAATACAAGACTTATCATGTTTTGTTCTCCCTCCATCAGGATGGCCGTCTGACCAAGGCAGAAATCGTCGACAAGTATGACCTGTTTGTGGGCAGCCAGGCGACCGACTTCGGAGAGGCTCTGACTCGACACGACGAGTTCTAACATCCAGCTGCCTCCAAAAGACTCTGTGTTTATCTTGTGTACCACCTTACTCCTCCGACAATTAATGGAGTATTTCAAACAAGATGAGCTCACCTAATCCAACGCCACGGACAATAATTTATTTGATTTCTTTTAATGTGTTCCATTGCACACACTCTAATGTTCAAAGTAAAGTGACATGCTTGGCCAGTGTGTCCTTATGCTCAGTAGTGCGTAACATTGGGATATATCGACAGCCTTTGCTCTGCTTCCACAAACTACACTTGCCTGTTCCAGGTCAGGTAAAGAATAAACAGTGTTAGATTATTTTAAAAGGATGATTTTATGAAATAGGCTTCTTTTTGTTACCAAACCCTAAATAGAATAAGTTTAGGCTTGCAGTGTACTGAATAGGTTATTGTACCATGTATTTTTGCAATGCACTGGACTGTGAAGGGTAAAGCTGATGTCTAGCCATTAAAATTTGTTCAACTACGCTGTCTAATTATGTATTTAGACTCAAATTGAAAACACTAGTTGCTGAATAACTTGTACTTTGTTTTCATGCCTTTGTTGATCATAACGCGGTAATGCTGGAGTATAGGATGTTTAGAATGAGGAGTAAATATTAAGTTCCAGTGACAATAAGGATTATTTGGACTAGTGCTATACAGTATAATCAGTGGGACCACGCTGTGTCTGCTATACTGGTCCCCAATGTCCATGTTCAGACAAGCTCTGAGTCCTACCAAAGGGCGTGCTGGCTATGTGTTGGTTGAAGGAATCAAGATGAATTTAGGAACTAATGGATGCTTTGTCCTCGAGGCTGCCTCTTCTTTCTCATCACCTGAATAGTGTGCCCGTGTGAATCTGTGTGTGTGTGTGTGTACATATATTACGTGACACACTCCCCTTTTTTTGAAGTTATGTCGAGTTTTGTTTGATTCAGCTGAACTAACTAATTTGAGTGCCAAGCAAAAATCTTTGTCCTGTTTTTGTAAGCAGTTGGGGGGGGGGGGACATGCTTTTTCCCTTCAAACTCTTTGCCCTCCTACATATGTTTGTTATGCTTGTATTATCACTACCACTGTTTATAACCACTGTTGATCATTTTTATGGTATACTATAATGTATATGATAATGGGTTTTTTTGTGGTTTTTGTTTTTGTTTTTTTTACAGGCTCACTGCAGCGACCAACCTTTCACTAGTGACTTTACTGTAAATAAGTTGTTGGTCTGCAAACTGAGCACTAACAATCAGGTCCAGTTTTTGTGATTGAGAAGAATGTCTCAATAAAACAAATACAATTGGAGCTTTTAGTCGGCTGTATTCTTTTGACTTGAATTACTATTACTAAGCTATTTTTCTCAGAAGTTGTTTCTACCAATACATAAGTGTCTCTATTGTCACCTTAAAAAAACACTTCACATTTCAAATTACTTCTAAAATGATCTCATGTAGTATTAAGTGGAAGTTGAAATCACTCTGTGTTGTATTAGAATCCCTTGTATCTATCACTGGTTTTCCTCTGCTTTCTTCCTTTTTAGGAAATGCTCAGTTTCCTGGTTTCCTTTGGGCTGTTGACCCCACTGATCTCTGGATTGTTGTTTCAGACTCTTTTCCTCTCACAATCTCTTTCAAGAGAATCGGTTGCCCCCTACTTTCCCCACAATAAATCAAATATTGGCAATTTTAATATACAGACACTCAAGTCATCACAACTGAATACATATTTAATGCTTGTGATCTGTTTTCTAGGTTTGTTACTGCTAATCCTATACACATCAGCCAACGGAAGCTTGGGGGAGCATTTTCTTACCCATTTACATCCCAGCATATATGTCAGACATATTTCTTAATTTACTTAATGAGTGCTTTTTTTTTTAGCAGCTCATCATTAAGGACCTTCAATGAAGCAGTTTTTAACTCATCGCTTATTCACCAAATCTGATCTGCAAATATAAACTTTTGATCATGTGGTCTTATGTCGTCCTATCTGTATTTCAGCTGCGATGTTTTTGCACTTTGCTTCACACTGCTGCACTTAAAAAATTGTTTGCATTCTATGTATTCTATTTTTAAACTTTATTTAGTGGGTTTTATATTCCATCATATGTAATTTGTGCATGTCATTTCTTTGTTGTAAAGCATTCTGAGCTGTATTTCTTGTACCGAAAGTCCTATACAAAGAAAGTTTATTATAATTATTATTATTATTCAAGAGTCTTTCCTCGCTTGTTTTAAAGACACATTTGTCTCTGCAGGAGAAAAGCAGATGTTTGATAATCTTAACAGACCTAATGGAACAAGCAGACAACTCATTTGACAAGCTCATTACTTGTCGTGGCATGCTGCATAGACTGTAGTCATCAAAGAACTGCAGCTTTCTCTTATTTGTTTCGTCATTAGCGCCACCATCTGGTCAAAATTTCAATTTGTCCAAGACTTTGGTTTATGACTAAATATTTGCTAAAATAATGACATTCCCAGCAGCCTCAGCTGTACTTTGTGTTTAACGTTAGTGCTAAATAGCAAAATGTTATGTTAGCATGCTAATCTAAGCTAAACTAAGATGGTGAACATGGTAAACATTACACCTGCCAAACAACATCAAGGTCCTGCCCAGATTATTATCCCAACCTTAGCCTCGCCGAACCTTTACCTAACCCCAACTGTCTTTAATCTCAACCCTGACATACAAATTTTGACCTTTATACCTAACCTCACGCCAACCATCTCAAAGGATGTAACCCACCCCTCTGGTTTGGCAGGCCAGTCCCAGTGCCCCTGCCCATATCACCGGTGGGATTTATAATTTCACTTTAATAACAACTCTTGGCTCATTGATTCAGTTAGACAATAACTTTACTCATGTTTAAAGAAAAAACTGAGGCAGCTTGTAGAGTAGGCATAATAAAACAATGAATGCTGCGTACAGTACTCTGCAGCTATTTAAAAGATAAATACATGGAACCGCACAGGGTGCAGAACTGCTGCTGCACGTTTCTTTGTGAGTGTAAACATTCAAGTGTTCCAGCAGTTTTCTACACTATGTGATTCCATGTGGATTTACCTTTGAAAGAAAACACACACACACTCATTATTATTCGTAAACATTCGAAGACAATATATTTGACTCATGACTGATTGATTCAGGCTGTTCTACTTGTATTAACCTTGCAATGAATGTCGTATCCTTGAAAAATCTATTAATAATTTACACTGATACCTTTGATTTAAGAGTGCATTGTGCATTCAAGGTCACTCGGTCCTTTCTACTAGGACTAGGACTGGGACTAGGACTACTAGGCAAACTATATGGTATAAATGGAATAACATTATGTCTTATGTTGTTAAAAGTTTATGTTTACATACAGTATAGAGGATACAGTGTGGGAACATATGGGTGTCTTCTTTTATGTGGCCCATGTGCTGTATATCGGACGTATGTATTCTGTACTCCTACTTGTCTCAGCAGTACCTGCAGCACAAGCAGAACCAGACTGTAGCATTTCTTTCTTGATCAATGCCGTGTCCGCTTGTCTGTGTCATCCATCTTTACCTTACTTGTTCCATTATCTGTCGTCCGCCCCATCACTTTCAGTGTCTGCAATATTGTAGTGACATCACTTACTAAATGTGATAAAAATGGGATTACAACGAGCCATCACTCTCAGCAACTCTTCTTCGTCTGGCTCTAACTCACCATCACTGTTCATGTCTGCATCTTCATCGGCCAGAAAATCATCATCATCCTTATACCCCTGCATGTTTCCTGAGTTTGTCGATGGCCTTCTGACCTGAGACGGACTACCGGCGTCTGCAGTCCCATCTGGGTGTTCTGCTTGGTCTGTTTGGTCCAGTGAAGTGGAGGGTTGGTCTACCTCTGTGTTTAGAGTCATCGATGTTTGCTCCGGTGTTACTGGAGGTGTATCAAGGGGAGACGTATCTATATGTACCAGCTTGGCTTTTAAAGGTGCACACTCTGGGGTTGGTTGAGGTGTGCTTGTCTGCGTGGGGAGGGCTAAGGACTGTAAAGGTGAATATGGAGGTGTCTTTACACGAGGTTTGCGGAAGGGTTTGTCTATTTCTGCTGAAGCAATTCGGGTATTACTGCATGGAACACTGGATTGAGAGGAGGGGCTGGTGACAACTTCAGCAGGATCATCGTTGGTTGTTTGTGTAGTTTGGGAATCAGGACAGGTGAACGATGGAGTGCTAGTGGCATCATGGGTTGCAGGGCTAGGGCTGGTGTTAGGTAGTGCCCCAGTAGGGTCAAGGGATGAATTAGTTGGTGAACCACGGTTTTCTTTGGGTGTAGCAGCATCTTGAGCCATATGTGTGGGGCTCACATCCACAGTGGCTGGGTGAAAGGTGGGTGAGCTAGAGGAGCTTTTGGTTGGTGTAGAAACATTATTATTGAAGATCACAGGGCTTTGCAGAGTCTCAGTGGGGATGTAGCTGGTGTCGGGTGCAGCGGCCATTCTGGGTCCTCGGCTGGTGGGGAGGTCTTGGTGGGAGTAGGTGCCAGGCTTATCTGGGAAGCTGAAGGAAGGATTGCAGGTTCCATATTCTTCATTGTTGTAGGGTACTTCCTCCATCTGCGGCATGGCGCCACCATGACTCACCTGAAGAGCAACCACATCAGGTCAACTTATGGAAAAAGAAAACTAACTAGAGAAGGTGAGCGAATGATTCTGGTTCAGTGTGATGTGTATTAATTGCCAGGCCTTCTAACAACCAGGCAGTGTAACCTTAAGTGAGTGGGAGTGAGTGAATTAATTACAATGTGAGTAATTTACACAGACTTATGAGGTGCTTCACATGTTCAAATACCGTATAAATTTGAGATTTAAGGTATTCCGGACCTCTGAAACAGTTGTTTGACCAAAAAAATTCTCAAAACAAGGCCCATCTTACTTTTTACTTCAGAAGCTTTCAACCAAATCTTGTAGCCTTCATGCGTGGATGGAGTTGCTCATTTAAAAATGGTTTAGTTGTTTCTTCGGAAACAGTGAGTAAATTGGATCTTGTGTTGAGATTTTTTTGTACATTTACTTTTAGTAGGATTAGGACAGTTCCGACGTGGACTAATAAAATAACTATTCTAGAATAAGTAATTGTGAAATGGCGATTATGACTAGTATACTGTAAAGAGTTTATTAAGGAAAGGGACAGGACATTTAGGAGAAGGATGAATATTAGCTTCAAAAGTAAGTAAATAACTTACCAGTTGGAACCACCGTAAACTCTGTGGGAGTGTAAGCAGTAGAGAATATTTCAGAAACTCAAATTTACTGCGCAACAAATCTTTGTAAATATGAATCTAGATTATAGAGATTAAGGACCTCACCACATTGGGGTGTTTGCCCTGGGCCACACAGCCTCTCTCCAGTGGGTCCCTCTTTCCCTTGTGTTTCTTCTTCAGCCACATCACAATAGACACGATACATCCAAATACAGTCATGAACACCATGCTCAGGAACAACGCTTTGCCCACAGTACAACCTGTCAGACGACCATCTCCCAGTGGACTATGAGGGACTGCAGTGTACACAGACAGACATACAGAGAGTTTGTTTCAGTCTGAAGACTCATCAGCAATGAGTAGTGTATGTGAGTATGTAAGTGTGCATTCTCACTTGATTGTCCTTCAGATAACACCTCCACCACTACAGTAGCAAAGGTGACATCACCCGACTCCTGGTCTATAGCCGTTACCTGCAAGGAATTTTGACTTTTTATCACATAACCGCCATTTTATTCACGTCTTTATTTGTTATGAGATTTTGATGAAAGACAAAGGGGTTGTGCAATGCAGTTTTTTACCAATTTATTACCAACCCTTCAGTTCCAGTGAAACTGGATACCATAATGGCATCCTTTGTTAATTGGTTTTCTTAGCCTAATGATGGACTCACTATCTCAATTGGCTTTCCTGTAACGTAGGAAATTTTATGGTATTTAAAAAGAAATGCCAAATGTAAGCTGACATAATGTGAAGTTTACATAATTTGTAGTTACTGGCCTAAAATATGCAAAATCACTGGTATGAGCTTTTCAATCAAATCAAATTAAAATTCATATTATAACACTAGGATAAAATCCTGAGGCTGACCTCTAGAACGTGTTTCTGTTTTGGTTTGAGTTGATTGGTCCTGGCGATCAGAAGACCCTCCTGTGTGATTTGGTAGATGTCTGTGTGATTGGATGTCAGACTGAACGTGCAGTAGATCATGGGATTGAAACCCTGTCAATTTGTGGAAAAAAGGAGGTGATTGGTAACAATATAAATCAAAAACAGAACTGCTTTGAGCATTTTTCATGTGTGTGGAGTGTGGTGTAGTGCATACATGGTTAAAGTCTTGATCTTGTACATGTAACATCAGTGGTTTGCTGCCATAGGTATTGACCAGAGAAGCAGGGCTCTTTCCTGCAGTTACAAAGCCTTGATATTCAGCCATGTCAAACTCTGGATAAAAGTGGTTCACTGCCAAAACTCGGACCAACACTGTAGCAACAGAATACTTCCTTGGGTCGTCATCCTGATACGCCTGAAAGGCAGAAAGACAGAGCAGTGAGACTGATATCTTTGAAGTTTACCGCTAACACTGAGTGTGTGACTCTTACCATGACCTGTAGATGCAGCGCGGGAGTTGTGAGTCTGTCTGTAACCCCCCGAGTTAGCTTCACCTCCCCCGTCTCTCTGTTCATCAGGAAACGCCCATCATCGTCTCCTAGCATGAACACAAACACAGTTACAGATGGTACACATGTAAGAACAGCACGTTTCAAAAAGTAACATGCATTGGTGTGTATGTTACCCGAGAGAATGGCATAGCTGACTGGAGACCTGAGTCCTCTGTCTCCATCCACTGCATGAATGGGACCAGGAGAGAAGTCCAACACAATGTCCTGCAACATGACACACATCTGTTACTCTACAAATCAGTAACCCAGTGAGTTGATCTGGATCTTGCAGCTGAACTCTATAGTTTGGATTGAAAGAGGGGATGGTCAAAGTTCCAGATAATCTAAAATGTTGTTTTCAATATCTGAGTTTTAATACTAAAGGGCAATTAAACAATGCCAAATATGCACAATAAAACCTCAAAGTACCTCACCTATAGGGCAAAAAAGATGCAGTGTGTCAGAGTAAATATAAACCTACCACGGGTATATTTTCAAAGACTTAGAATGATTGTAGTGTAACATCCAATGTAGTTATAAGATAAGCGTGATTGAGGGAGGGTTTAGCAACTGACCTCTTCCCCCTCTGTGACATTGACTGTGTACACAGGGCTGGTGCAGATGCGACTTGTCTCATCCTGGAAAAGCAGCATGCAGGGCAGGAACTGTGGGTACTGATCATCTCCATCCAGGACATTGATGGTAATGTTGGTGCTGGTATTGAAGTGCTCATCAGTGTTCATTTCCTGAGATAATGAAAGGTCAATATTTCTTTAGCGGATATTACATTGGTCAAGCATGTTTGATGGAGAAATGGATGGATGCATGAACTGAAGTATGGTTCCTCTTATCTAATAATAATCGCCAGGACCATCAGGGAATCAAATCTTGACTTATTTTCTCAGGGGGGATGAAAGAAATGTAGAAATGTATTTAATTTAGATGAATGTGTGAATACATCTACCTAGAAAATGAAGTGTACATAGCTTACCGAGGCGTGGATGGTGACGGTGAGCAGGGTTTTGGTCTCATAGTCCAGAGGCTTGGACAGGATTACCTCTCCACTGTTGGGGAGATCAATCTTGAAGTACTCTGCATCGGGCTGCAGAACACACACAAACACATTAACAATGATGCAGTGATTGTGTGCATGAGTCTTTTCTTCATTTTTGTAAGAGTGTAAAGAGTGAAAGAGTAGAACTTACTGATGTCTGGTCAATGGAGTAAATGATCTTGTCGTTATCTGTGTCTGTGGCCTGGACAGTAAAGACCACAGTATTCACTGGAGTCAGCTGGAAAACACACAGATAGGCAGGCACTTTAATCTTGTATGTTTTGTGTAAGCACGCACAGATTTATATGTTTGTGAAAGTGTCATACCTCACTGATAATAAGAGACTGGACAGTGTCTTCTGTAAACACAGGGGAATTATCATTCTCATTGAGAATCTCCACCATGATCCTGTACACACTCTACAACAACAGCAAAACATACAGGTTTGAATGTGGGATGACACACTGAAGAGTTCTGGCTAAGATGACAGAACAAAGTGTACCTGAAGTGTGTCCTCCTCATAACAAGACAACTCAGCCATTAGGACAGGACCCTGGGTCTGAGAGACAGGACACCAGAGAGACAACAACAGATATGAAGATACAAAGAAGACCTTCATTCAATGGGATAAAATATTTTAACACAAATATCACATGCTGGAAACAGAACGATTATCTAAATCATGATAACCAAAAGAGTAGCTTTGTGAACAGGCTACTGCCAAGATGTTGACGCAGAAAAAACATACTATTGTAACATGCAGTTTCTCTCACGTGATGTTAATCATACAAGATTACATGTACACCAAAAATATAGAAATAATAGGGCACAAAACACATTTTAAATATTTATTTTCCTTTAATTTCAAATTTTGTATTTTCCTTTCATGGTGACAGTGTAAGAAATGTACATCCCAACATTTTTATCAAGTGTGTTGGGAAGATGACAACATTTATAGAGGGAGGTGGCCACACACTGAATTGATGCTCTCAAACAGATTGTCCTGAATAATGCCAATTCTACATATGGATCCTCTTGGTCACATACTGATGAAGATATGATGTTTATTTTTAAGGAAAGAGGACAGAAGCAGATAGATTTAGAGAGGGAGCAAGAGAGACTGCTAATCTGGCTGACCCTTTAACAGCTGCCATGATGTAAGACAGCTGACTGGGAAGAGGATGACGGTAAGATAGATTGTGTTTGGTCCAAGGACAAGGTTGTAAGGTTCAATCTCTGATAGTTTGTTCTAAATTTAGATAAAACTTCTTCATTGCGGCGCCACACTAGACTCAACAAAATGCGATTGCACACATAAAATCTGTAATCCTTGCATTGTATTCATGGCTTCCTGATTATAAGAAAGCTCCAAAACTCTGATCAGTGTTAAAGAGGGCATATCCCAACTTTACCTCTCGGTCGAGGACCTTGTCAGCTGATGTGTTCAGCCGGATGTATCTTTCTTCCAAGAAGAACCAATCAGCATCCTTTCCATCCAGGCTCCAGTAAACCCCCTCCATTGTGGTGTCAGCCAAGAGTTCAGCAACGACTTCTCCTGACAGGCTGTTTTCTCTGATTGTTGCAAATACATCCCGACCATCCAAACATCCACCCCACCCTGACATTCCTGTGTCAATGCAAACACAAACACATATGCAGAGTGAAGTAAGCCAATAAATTCTGGCCAAGAACTGAAGTCTTAATGCAAACAACTGTGAAGTGATTGTACCTGTGGCTGTGTGTAGACATAGTAGGACCAGCAGTGAGCAGACTAGAGCCTTGGCCTGAAACAAACTCCATTTCAGTTCAATGAGGGCCATTCCTGGGCTCAATCAGGCCTCAGGAACCAGTTCTTTCTGAGTGAAGAGAGAGAATTTACAAACAGGATTAACTAAACATGGTCACCCTTTCCACCATCTACAGTATGAACAAGTGTGCTAGAATTCGCTTTACGCTGTGCCTTGATGGCAACATGTCTCAAGAATCATCATTGTGTTAAGACCTTCTCCTAATGTACAAACACAAGCACACACACACACACACACACACTCTGCTCTGTCCCATTATTCCCTCAAATCTCTTTTATGTGAGTTTCTGCCTGGCTTTCCCCAGTCTGAGAGAGCAGACCGGCAGAAAAGTAGCCCTACGATCCTTCTTCTCTTCATGTTTCTACAAGAACAAACTAAGCAACCACACTGTGATCCTAATATTTCTTAGAGTTTTGGAGTGACAATGAATCCTGAACCACAAAATTAAACTCCAGCCATATTCCATAAAGTAAGGTGCGTGACTAAATGTATATCAGGCTCTTGTGAACACTGGAACTAATATAAGCTTTTCCATACACACCGAACTGAGTTATCATGGATGTGAACACAGATAGTCTATCTTGTTGTTTAGCTAACTGACCTGTTGTTGTCAAATCCTCTGCAGCTTGTCTGTCAGTCTCCATATCCTCCTGACTTGTGAAGGAAGCAGCATCTTTGATTTACAAAACCCTGAAAAGCCACTAAACGGCACTCAAAAAGACAGACTGAGGCTTTTAGGAATATTGACAGCAATAGAAAACACCGGCCACACACTCACACACACACTAACGCGCACACACTGACCCCCCCACTTACATTAAAAAGCAGACTTATGGTGTGCATCTTGGGATAAATGTCAGCTCAAAGGCTAAAGCCTAAGGGTGGGGCTTACCTGGTCAGGGACAACGACTGAGCCAATCAGATTAGACATGGCAAGAACCAGACAGTGAATCTAACAGATTTGTCTGGTACAAAGACACTTGACCTTCGTAAACTGTTTGTCATGCAATCAAAGCTCAACAGTCAAAGAGTCCAGTCATCTCTTGTTCAA
This sequence comes from Coreoperca whiteheadi, assembly GCA_011952105.1. Classification (NCBI taxonomy): domain Eukaryota; kingdom Metazoa; phylum Chordata; class Actinopteri; order Centrarchiformes; family Sinipercidae; genus Coreoperca; species Coreoperca whiteheadi. Next base: position 16,164,380 of record CM022474.1, on the reverse strand, counting down.
GCTGTAGTTGCTGTGTTATAGAGCATAACAGGAAAAGTCGTGTTCTTCAGAAAGTTAGGTCTTGGCAGCTTGTATCATACTTTAAATGTGCATTTATATTTCTTTATATTGTATATGTTCGGACTTGCTATAAGAGTCTGACGTACGTTGTACTTTGGCTACACAGCTTGCGCCTGTTGGATTTGTTCTATTAGTGACGTGTGACACCTAATGGGGCCTGACAAGGGATTAGCTATCAAACATCAGCTGTTCACCTTCTGAAGATTAACCCACATCCTTTTACACACTTGTCCCAGCAGGCATAGGCACAGTCAAGCATACACACACATACACTTAAAGGAGTGTGTCTGCACATATCCTTAGGGCTCCTGCAATGAAAGCTATCGTGTGGCTCCACGAGAAATGTTCTGGTTAGTGCAGGCTTGTGAGTAGTATCCATTGTCAGAGAAAATCGGGGGGGGGGCAGGGGTGTTTGGAGACTAAAGTTAGCCTCAGGGGAAGGTTGAACACTGCACAGTCTGTGTCCCTGAGAGAGACTGCAGAGGACGAGCATTGTCAGATCATATAAATGTTCGCAGATGATATTCAAGCAGCCTTCAGCATTAACAGTCGTGAACTGCAAGGATGAGACAATGCCTGTTTGTTTTTTCATGTTGTCATTATAAGTTATAGTTAACAATAGCTGAATAGATTATCATAGATAAGACTTGTTGACTTTGTATCTATTCTGCTGTGATTGGATATGACCACTGGATGTCAGCAGAGAAGCGGTTAAAAAAAAGAGAAAGGAGATGGTTGATAGATAATAGTTGGCTTCGACAACTTCATCATCTAAACATGTGTTTTTCCAGAATGTATGTGTTTTGCTTTTTCTTGGAATGTTGTTACCTGAAATGGCAATCATTAAAAACTGAGCTGGAACTTTGTTCAACACTGTTGATTCTAAAGACATCCCACTAGACAAATTGATTGACTCAGAAGCTATTTGGAGTGTAACTCAAACATTGCTGTTTCATGCTCACATGCTGTGAAATATTTAGACACAAATATGCACTTATCAAACTCTCACACTTCATGCGTACGAAATTAAACAACCAATTTTCATAACTATGTAATTATGTATGAGGGTATTTAAACATTTTATGGGCAAAACAAAGTTTGCATGACCTCCTAGATAAATCAGTACCATATGAATACATTAAATGATTCAACACTACAATAACACTACAAATGTTGCATTTATGTTATGAGGGTTTGTCAATTCAGCATGCAGTATGCTGAGCGGCATGGCTCTAAAGATGGCAATGTGGGTTCTTCGGCCGGTCCACCACTTTGTCCAGACTGAAATATCTCATTTCTGATAGATTAAGATGAAATTTTGAACAGACATTCGTGGCACCAAGAGGATTAATCCTACTGACGTTGGTCATCCCGTGACTTTTCCTATAGCGCCACCATGTGTGTTATTGAGTGAAATGTTTTGACAGCTATTGGATGGATTCCCATGAAATTTGGCACTGATATTCATGTCCTTTACAGGATGAATTGTAATAACCTTGGTGATCCTCTGATATTTTATCTAATGCCATCATCAGGGCAAAATTTTAATATTCCAGTTCTTTGGTTTATGACTAAATATTTGTTAAACTAATATGTGTTAAACTAACTTTACTAGCAAATGTTAGGATGTTACCAAACTAAACTAAGATGCCGAACATGATAAACATTATACCTGCTTAACATCAGCATTTTGGCATTCTCATTAGGAGCATGTTAGCATGCTGATACAATGAAGTTTTACAACTAGATTCAAGAAAAAAGACCATGCCTTGAACACATCCCATTTCCGTGCACAAGTATTTTTAAACACACCCTCTCGGTTCACTTCCCTTTCGACTCAGTTTTCACATCCCCACCCCCAAACGCTTCTTATTTCCTTCTCTCTTTTGTTTGAATACAGGAACCACTGGGGGCTCTATCCTAATCAGAGCACATGAAGAGGCGGTTCCCCCACTCAGAGTCTTGACTCCCCTGGTTCGCTCCTGTCTTCCCGGCCCTTCATCGCTTCATACCCTCATCCCTTCATCCCTTGACCCTCATCCCTCCCGATGGACCCTCAATCCATCCCTCTTATGACATCTTGGCTCTCCATCCATAATACACAATAAACTATTCTAAATCCATAACTTCATTGGCTTGGTCGTTGTTAGTGAATACACCAACGTGTCCGAGCACAGCCTCATAGCTCCTAGCATGGCTGTAGACTTCTTAATCTTGTGAAGTTGCTGTATTTGTCCTGCACACCGACCCAATGCAGGCTGGGTGTAACACTAATCTCTGTCTTCCACACAAGACAAAGGCCCACTGGGTACAAAGTGGGTGTGAGAGCAACATTTTGAACCTGTCACTGTTCTTCTGGGAGGGATTTCTGAATTGTGAAAAATGTACCGTAAATTACCCCCTTCATAAAGCTTGATACTACATTAGAAATCTAATTACCTTAGCAAAACTTTGCGGCATTCTTCTAGTTCCCTACTGCTTTATCCCATTTTTCAATCAGCCCCCTCGGCCTGGAAGTCTGTCTGTTGAGAAACCACTGAAGCTGGGAGAGCAAGTCCTGTGGGGAAATCTTTTTAATTGTGATTATTACGGACTAAGTGAGTCATGGATGAGGTTTCGCTTGGTATGTGGACAGAGGGTGGGAAGATCTTGTTAAAATCAAGCGTGTGTCTCATTCTCCTTTAAGCCTGGATCTCCTTCAACAGATAGAATCGCCAACTGTATAGAAAACATTCTGGAGTGATGAGAGACTCTCCAGTCTGCTGCATCCATTAAGAAACACCTGGGTGTCCTATCATCACACCAAAAATACTTCAGCAAGACAGACGGGCTTATGTCTTTTCTTCCTGTGTAGCAAGTCTCAGATATTGCTTATGAGGGTGTAGGCTACTCAAAGAAAAGCTCTGAAATAATAAACACAGCAGAGATGAGAAGGACAACAACATAAGGGAAAAGACAAGGGTTGTGGAGACAGATGTGGGCTGATTGAGCACAGTGGGATGCACACTGAGGCTGTTTCCAAAGCAGTGAAACATGACTACTTGTGTTTACCCCCGCACTCTCTGTCTCTCGCTGTCTCTCTGTACACACACATATATTGTTGGCTGTTCGGCATGGCTCCCCTCCAGTCTCCAGACCAGGTTTTAGCTGATTTCCAAAACAGGGGTCTTTGGGAATCAACATCACTGAGCAGTGTTTTTTTTTCTTTTCCTTGACAAAATGAGGGAAAACAGAGGACGAAAAGACTTCACTCACAGCGATCCTTCAGGGAATGGAAACTGAACGAGACAGAGACAAGAGCGCGAGGTGACCTCACACGCACTGCACACCTGAACTTTATGCGTCTCTTTTTTTTCTCTCTCTCTCTCTCTCTTTCTCTCATCAGAAATAACAGGATTCTTGAGCAAGGAAAGTAATAATCATCACACTTCTCACAACCATCAAAGTGTGCTGTAGATATAGCTCCAGGGGGGAATGTAAGTGTGTGACTGCAAGAGACGCGACGCCCTGCCTGCATCCAGATGTTTCGTGTTTCCCCTGCGCGCTCTTTGGAAAGGTCTGCTCGCATGAGGAACAGGGAGGTCTGAGGAACCTACAGTCCGAGGTCCAGATCGGGTTTACGATGAATACCATGCTTTTGCGTAAGGTGTTTGAATTTTAATCCAGGGGTTTCCACATTTGCGTCTGGAGAATGGAGGGCGGCAAACTGAGGACGCTCATGCTGCTCTGGGTCTTTGCGATGTCTGTGCAGTGGCACTCCACTGCAAATCACGAGAATGGTGAGTTTACAAAAGGGTACTTGGGTCTCTAGTCACTTGTTGTTTAGTTTACATTTTTATAGTTTTGATTATTTAGTTTTTTTACTTTTGATTTGACCTGTAGATTACTTACAGTTATCAAACTGAGGGCACTGGTTGTGGTAAAAATATATAGAAAATCTTTTACTTGGTAAAAGTAGTAATTAGTGTGAAAGTAAACTTAAGAATTAAAACCTACGTGTTTCCTTGAACATATGTCAAAAGTAAGCAGTAAGTAGGCTACTAATTTCACAGAACATTATATTATTATACAGAATTCTTACTTCTGATTAATTGTGTGCAATCATTATATTATTGCTCTTGTTGTGGTCAAGGTGGAGATCATCTTAACTGCTTTACATATTGTCGGGGCGTTTCAAATAACTATAGTTGCCAGATACATTTAGTAAAAATGTAACATTTCCCTGTGAAATTTGATGAAGTAGCAGTAGAAAGTATAGAAATACTCAAATACAAGTGCAATTTTATTAAAGTATTTCACTTGTGTACACACCACTGGGAGACATCATACATTTATCCCAAAAACCAAAAACAAACTTTCTCATAACTTTCAATTTCTATCTCCAGATTTAAAGAGTTGCATCTGATGTTCTATTGTTGGTATTTTCTTTTAGGTCAGGGATGCAGGATGCATGGATGTGTATGATGTGTATGCATGCGAGTCAGACTCTCTGTTTTATCTATTTTCTAGTGATTGACCTTCTGGCAGCTCTAAACATGTCCCAACACATAAGCGGCGTGGCCAGACTGCAGAGTCCTGGCAGTGTGACATACAGACTACGTCCAAGAGCACCATACCTGACTCTTCCTCGTGAATACTCCCACATCTTGTCCTCGAACCTTCAGGGTAGCATGGGAGTGCATTTGGTGGGGCATCAGGCATCGGGCTCCAGTGCCACTCTTTTCTCTCTCTCCTCTGCGTCCTCACCCATTCTCCAAATCATCTCCTCCACCCTCAATAACACTCTGCGTTTGGACTACCAGGCTGGAGGAGGAGCTCAGGGCCTTGTCAGCTTTCACTTCCCCGGGAGAAACCCCTTCTCCAGGCAGGAGGGGGTACAGTTGGCTGTGAGCCTGGATGCTGATAGACTGGCATTTTTTGTTGACTGTCAAGAAGCTGTGGTTCTTCTGATAAAAACTGAAGAGAGAATCAACCTGGAACTGCCTCAAGATGTTGTTGTCACTCTTGCCAGCACACCAGGAAAGAAAGGCAGCAAATTTAGTGTGAGTTTCTTGTACAAACTACACACCTGTACATCTCACATACTGAAAGAACAACATGAGACATCGCCTTTACCAATTTGTTTACTATTTACTGAACAGTATTTTGTAATGATTTCTGTAGGTTAGCAGTGATTCAACTTACAACATTTAACAAAGATATTCAGTTCAATTCAATTTTATTTATATAGCCCAATATCACAAATCACAATTTTGCCTCAAAGGGCTTTACAATCTGTATAACATGATAACATGAAACCCTCTGTCCTTAGAGCCTCGATTCGACTAAAGAAAAAACTACCCAAAAAACAAACCATGGAAAAACATAATAGAAACCTCAGGAAGAGCAACAGAGGAGGGATCCTTCTCCCAGGATGGACAGACATACAATAGATGTCATATGTACAGAATAGATTCACAACAGAAGATCAAAGTATAATGGCAAAATGTAGGTTGCAAAATATAAGTGTAGAGGAAGGATCCAGAAATGATAGTACATACAATGGTGATGAAAATTATGACACTGAAGTTTATATATAATTATGATGAAAAGTGTACAATGTTAAACATAAGGGAAGAGGAAGGATCCTGAAGGAAAACTGAGCAGCTCCAGGTGAATCCCACCAAACAGGACGCGAGGGCCTCCTCCTGAAAACACTCTTTTAGGACTATAATTGAAGTCACTTGCAGTTCTACATAATATCTAAACAAATCAAGCATCAAAAACACAGCAACGTAACAGTCTTGGAACTACAGTATGTCCAAAATATATGCAATTATTCTACATAATTTACAGTTACACGCCATACTTTCTGCCTCCATTTAATGTGCATTCTGTATGTAGAGTAAAATTTAGTATGTGAGCATTTCTGTGTTTCTTTATGAATGCAGGGATATTTGAAGACGGCTGAGATTTCGATGAAAGCATATCTAAGGCGACCATGGCTCTGTGACAATGTTACAGGTAAAGAAAGATTACCTACTGTATATCAAAACTGTGTGTAAATCATTTTCTTTGTTGGGAGGGTCAAATGAAAGTATGAGCATGAGTTTTCCATTTTGGCAATGAACAATTAGAAATGTATATGGACATTACCAAAAATACCCAGAAAGCCTGAAAACACTTCTTTGAAAGTAAACATTTCAAATCTCGCTGGAGAGCTATAATTGTTTTTCTTTTCTGTTCTGGATGCTACATAAGTGTATGCATCAACATATCAGTTTGTAACAGCATGCTGTGGGGGCCAGAGGCTGCAGTGTCATTCCCCTCTTGCTTCTTTTGCTCCATCCTCACAATTTATTATATTTTGAGTTATCTTGTACTGGGAGAATATGGGTGAAGAGTTCTCTTGTCATGAACAGCTATATAAACTATTAAATAACTGATAAAACTTTATTTTGCAACTCTGTCTAGAATCACGAACAGTGAGATGCTCCTCTCATTCTCATAATGAAAACACCACCGTAGTTGATGTGCATAAGATCATATCTTTTGGTCCTCAGGCAGAAAATCCCCCAAACAGTTTGTTTATTATTCCTCAGTGTGGGTCTTAATTTTGACAGCATTTTCCCAGGATGTTTGTTGAGGCTCCAAATTTGTTCTTTTACTCATTCAAGAATTCTTCAGGAATATCTTCTCCAACCAACCGCTGCTTTCTCCTTCCAGATGCTCTGCCTCCGTCTCAGTACACAGACGCCTATAGCTCAGATTCTCAGACTGACAGCACTCGAATGTTCCAGCAGGATGCATCCCCCAGTAAACCTCAAACAAGCCACAGGCCAACGGACCAAACCAGCCATTATCACCAGGACGTCCAGAGTGACCAGCTGCCGAGAGGTGTGGTGCTGGGGCCTCCAGGATCTCCTCAAGGGGTAAAGTCCGTTTCTCAGGAGCAGAAAGATGACAGGCTGAATAAGCTGGAGAAAAGGCTGGAGGAGATGGCTCGTATGCTGGACATGGTCAAAACTCAGGTAAGTATTGCACTACAGATTATATGACTTTTCACTCAAGTGATATAAAGTGACGGAAATGGCAGTATTTTTTGTTTTTCTATCAGAATGCAGACCTACAGTCGCGTGTACAGTACCTGGAGGGATGTGAGTGTATTAGGCAGCGATGTGTGTGGGAGGGGCATGAAGTGGAGGATGGCCAACGCTGGCAGATGGACCTCAACACTGTGTGTACGTGCACATCTGGAAAGGTTACATGCCAGGCTAACATCAAAGGTAACAATGACTCAGGTTCTGACAGTTCTCTTTTTCTTCATCATTTCCTCCCTCTTTGCTTTCTTGGTTTTTCTTTCTCCCACACATACAAAAACACAATAAAGTACCTATCTATGGTTTTGGCCTACGTTCAATAACCTAACATTAACACGCATTCAAATGGTATTAAGTAGCTAGTTTGCAGATGGCCGTCCCTCTCCCAGACCCTTGTCTGTCTAACCCCTGTCAAAACGGAGGCGTATGTTTCGTCTTGACCTCTGACCCCGCTGGGTTTTACTGCTCCTGTCCCCCCGACACCAAGGGACCAGTGTGTCACAGACAGCCGAGACAGGTATTTTTGTGCCAGGATTAGAGGAGTACAGTAGATTCAATAAGTGTAACAAAACAACAAAATGTCCATGTTTGTGTCAGACTTTTCTATCCATGTTGTGAAAATGTATGTATCAGTTCCAGGCTTGATTTGCTAATGGCAATATCCAGGGATGGTAATGTCAGTCGGTCAGGCCATCCCTTCGATCCAAATATCTCAACAACTATTGAATGGATTGCTATAATAATTTGTACAGACAGTCATGGTGCCCAGATGATGAATTGTAATAACGTTGGTGATCCCTCAATCATTAATACTTTGGTTTATGACTAAACACTTGCTGAACTAATGACATTCCAATCAGCTTTAGCAGTATGCTACTTTGTCTTGAGTGCTAATCAATAAATGTTAGCTAGCTAACGTGCTAAACAGAGATGGAGAACATGTAAGACTAAATGTAAGCATGTTAGAATTGCCATTGTGAGCATGTTAGCATTCTGATGTTATTATGTGCTTTTAGCTCAAAGCACTACTTTCCCTAATTTTTTTCAGTTTCGTCTACTGAAGGTGTTTTGTTGTTTTAGTTTTTAAGATTTGCTTATTGTATGTTTGGTTACTCGGCAGGTCACCAGAAGTTTTCAAATGCTTGAGGTGGGTCACAATCAAGTGTTGTGTTGCTGTAGTTGTCTTCTAGTTTCTTAGTTATAGTTTTAGCATTTTCTTTTCAGTCATTTTCTTTGTATTTGCCTTTATACCTTGCTATAAGGCAAGGTGCTACCACAGTAGTGGGTTAGACATTTTGAGTGTTACACTTTTTCGCGAGTTAGATCAGAACACCAATATCAATCTTGGTATTGGCAGTATCTAGGTGCTGGCAGGCAATTTTTTACCTTTGGACTGAGTGAGGCTAGCTGTTTCCCCCTCTTTCCAGTCTTTGTGCTAAATTTAATGTCTCCAGGATGTAGCCTCATATTAAATGGACAGATTTGACAGATTTGGTATCAATCTTCTTATCTAATTTTCGCCAAGAATGTGAATGACTTCTCAAAATGTTAAACTATTCCTTTAATGTAACTGATTTAGTTTTTACATCACTCTTGTGATTGTCTGTTTATTTGTTCATGGTTCAGCTGTAGAACACTGCTTGGCCTGCTGCATTGGGTGAGCCCAATAGCAGTGCTTTGCTTTATGTTTGTGCTTTGTCAATTCTGGCTATGGGCATTGCACTAGGGATTAAGGCTGGGTAAGAGGCCCTGTGTCCCCCCTCCCCACTTCTAGGCATGTTGGGTACCCAAACCAGAGAACAACTGTGAAGGGGTGCGGCCATTTCAACGCCGCTGGGCCTTTAATCCTCCCTCTGGCCTCTGTGAGGAATTCCTCTACTGCACTGGAAACAGCAGCAACAATTTCCCATCCTTTAATGCCTGTAGGGACCAGTGCATGTTGGGTGCGTGCTGCCTTCGCAAACCAAGGCAGCGTCTTCCCAATGGCCACCAGCATTGCACTCAACATGAATACAACATCTCCTCTGTGAACAGAACTCTCTGGGGACATGACCAGGATAATTTGGAGGATGAAATGTGGTACAGCAACATAAACTTCAACCGTACTGAGCTGGAAGATCTTAAAGGAAATCTTACAAGGGATGACTGCCGCAAGGATCTGGATTTCACTTTTACTTGTGATTACCTCACTGTAACACAGTGCCAAGCTTTGGTGAGGGACCAAGCTGGAGAGGCACAAGTAATGAGCTTCTCTCCTGGAGTGAAATGCTCTGACATGAGATGTGGTGGAGGTTGTGGATGCTTCCTTTACCGCAAGCTATGGAGCTACGGGGAAAGGTTCAGGCAAGGTTGTGAAGAGTGCATATGCACACGTAGTGGCAGAGTTGACTGTAAGTGCAGACACCTGACCCAGCGTAAAGAGATTCGAGACCTCACACTAAGAGAGAGGAGGATGTATCAACGGACTATCAGGAAACTCTACGCCAAGCCAGGTAAGACTGTTAATTTTAAATGTTTTTGTTCCTTACCTTTATAAAATTAAAAGTATACCGTTGTATCATTATTATGGACTTACTTCTGTCTGTGTGTGTGTTTGCATGTGGATTTAGCTGTGTGGAAAGGCTTTGCCCTACTGAGAGCTGAGTTCTCCCCTCTGGCTGGTGATCACTCCTTCTTCCTCCCCTGGCACCGCTACTTCCTGCGATTAGTAGAGCGTGAGCTGCAGTCAATGTCATCATGCAAGCTGGCACTTCCATATTTTGAGTGGACAGTGGACTCTGGGTCAATGAAGTTCTCAGCTGCCTGGCAGGCTGGATTGTTTGGAGGAGACGGTGAGCCCGGCTCTTGCTGCGTCCCACACCACCCTTTCCAGGGTTTGACATCCCGTTTCCACTGGTCCCCTTGTCTCAGACGAAGTTTCAACTCCTCGGTTTGTCAAACAGCTGTTATTCATTTAACAGCCCACCTCACCCTACTTTCTATAGTTTTTCTGTTTTGAGCTGTATTACTGGTACCAGGTTTGTCTAACTGATTTCCATTGATCCCTTTAGGTGTGGCTGCCAGATGCAGTGACCCTGCAGAGGACTGTAAACCAGGCAGACTTCCAAGTGTTCTCCCAGGCTCTACAGAACTTTTCTGGCCTCTTTAGGCTTTGGGTAGGGGGTCACATGGCTTCACCTTTGGCTGCTTATGATCCTTTATACCTGTCACACATGGCATTCATGGACAAGCTGTGGGCACAGTGGCAAGAGAAACATCAGCATGGATCAAAAGGACAGACTTCTAGAGACGATCATGTTCAGTTCAACATCCTTTATCCTGCTAGACGGAGGCATGTGAAGATGAAGCCTTTTGATGTTACCCCCGATGATGTGATTTCTTCCCAGAAGCAGATGTGTATTGTATATGTGCCCATAACCATTGGTGCACCTTGTAATATGACATCGTTACAAACACACACACAAGGAATTCCAAAAGATCAGAAGCGTAGCTTTGACAAGCACAATTCACACCACAATAGTTTTGTCATTGGGGGCTTTGACAGCAGTGGTTTTGACGAACACGGATATGATCGTGATGGCTATGACCGGAGCGGTTGGGATAGGTGGGGCTATGGCAAAGATGGCTTTAACCGAGACTTCATTGATAGGGATGGATATGACGTATCTGGTTTCAACCGCTATGGGTTCAACTGTTCTAATGTCACCTGGTTTGGCATGGATAAGGATGGGGTGTTTGAGAATGAGAAGAAGAAAGAGCACAAAGAGACAGATGAAAAGGAGAAGAGTGATAAACAGGTACACAGAGACAAGATCATGTCTGAGCTCTTCAGTGACAACGGCTACAGTATCTATGGCTTTGACCCATTTGGTTTGGATCGTGGTGGGTTTGATGCATTTGGCTTTCGAACAGATGGTTACGACAAGGACAGGTGCAACTGGTTCTTCAGTGGGCCGCATTACCTGCGGTTCTATTTCCACACACAGCAACAGTTGATGTCATCCAGTGACCAAGCTTTGAACAGCATCAGCCGTACCTGCCCTCCAATCACTTCACTGCCCCAGCACTGGGCCAGGCAGGATTGGATGACTTTTGATCCAGACAAAAGCACTGCTCTGATTGGTCAACTAGCGCATGAATGGATGGGACAAATTAAGCCAGAAAGTGATGATACTGTTATGGCAGCAACTCAAAATAGGAGCAAAATATGGCTTCCAATCACACCAGATCACAGGTATCATCATAACAAGAAGAAAGTGACAATAGCCTTGCAAAGCCAGCCCACAATTTGTTGTTTAATAGTAGGTATTTGCCTGAGAGAGGCATCAATGGAAATAGGTTGTACAGTTGATTAATGACAGGTGCCTTCCTTACCCTAGACTTCAACATGACCCCTCCCTACACCTGATTGGACCACCACACCACTTGCTAGGCTGTCATTGGTCAATTTTCAATTTCAAACCGTTAATTTCAGTTTCTCAATAACTGAGGCCATGCAGTTGCAGAGTCATTTTTTTTATTTTACACCTAGAACAGTTTTTCTCAAGTTCCAGAGTCAGTGAGTCACATGATCATCTAAACCTTTCCCTAAAGCTTTAGCATCCAACTACTAATCTTAGGCAAATCTCAGTAGAGGTTTTTATATAACTAAAATGTTATAGTGAAAACAGAACTTGAAATATACCAGCTGGCTTTAAAAGTTTAATATGACAATAGTAATATCATTTCAACCAATGTGATCCTCTTTCTCTCGAAATGCTGTCTGTAGGTTTTGTTTCGAGCTCCACTGGTTCAGCGGCTGTCCCCTTGGCTCTGCGCCTATCACCTGCCCTGACCTCTGCCATCAGGCCCGTTGCCATGTTTACCCCAAAGCTGTCTGCCGTATGCACAATTGTGGTTCCTGTTTCACAGAGTGGCGGGATCCAGTTACTGGAAACCATGTAATATGCCATGGCTGGTAAACACTGGATTGTTTCTCAGAAAAAAAGGAGGAAAGAAGGACGTTTCTGTACAGCTGGTACTGTTGTACCTACATCGTCTCTGAGTTGTTGAAAGGACTGATTCTGGCATAAAATAAGACAAAGACTTCATTACCAATGTTAAAATAGCTAAATATCCTCACCTCATTCTAAGATTACCACAACATTTACATTCTGACAGGAACTCTGTATGGTCTCCTGTACAATCTTAGAAATTAAGGTGGTAACTAAAATCATATAGGTTTCTTTGGCTTGTCCCCATAGGAGAACCCCTTTTGGTTCCTGGTAGAACCATTTATAAATGTTCCACATGGAACCCTTTCAGAGTGTTCAACCCTGCACCCGCTCTGCAGGGAACCTTTTCACCGTCTAAGGGTGCTAACAAGAACTAAGAACCCTTTCATATTCCAAAGGTTTTATCTAAATGAAATGCATACTGTTTTTCCTTAAACAGGGAATGGAACTTTTATTTACCACAACTGCAGAAGGTAGCAAGCTTCATTTTAAACAGACTTGCATTTGATGTACAGATTTATTTTTAATACCCTGTGATAGACCATAACTAGTTATATTGCAGCATAGAATAAGACACTCAAATCAGCGCATTGTAACATCAGCCATATTAATGCATTTACCACAAGAGACAAGAACTGTAAATCAAGATTGAAAACTATAGCTCTAGTCAAGAAATGTAACAGCTACCTCACTAATGGTTAAATCTATAAACCAGCACAACAATGACAATACCAACATAAACCACCATGTTCTGAACAGACATATTACAAACACTAACAAAAGTAACATTTGCATTTTGGAACATGAAACAGCTAACTTAACAAACTACTCAGTCCAGTACTAGGCATGATGGGAAATGAGGGTCATCACACAGATAATTGAGGGTGAAGACCTTAACACCCATGCTTTCAACAATCCTTAAAGAAGTCTTTCTTCTATAAAGGGTTTGTTGAATGGAATGGGTTCTTAATAGAACCCTTAGTCTTCCAAAGAACCAGTGAAGAACCCTCTCTTCAAAAAAGGATTCTTAAGAAGCAAATGGTTCTGGGTGTAACATTAGCCCTTCAGCAAGAACCCTTTTGAAACCCTTATTTCTAAGAGTGTATCAATGGTGTTAAAGTGTTGGTTCACCCAAATAACAAAAAAACAAATCTTCTCACTCACTTCTAGTGGTATCTAGCCGGGGAGAGTTTTTCTTTTTTTCTCATGTTTGGCGATATGCAAAAGATTTTTGAAATGTTTGCATACAATGAATGTGAATGGAATGTTGTTTGTTAAAAATTGAATGAAACTTTGTTTCGGTTGAAAGAAGTGCACTGAAAACTGGTGGCAGTGAGGTCTGTAGATTAATGAGTATTGGTGACATTGTTTATGGAAAGAGCTATTGCTGCTGATTTTTTTTAAATACGTTTTTTTAATGCTGTGAGCAGCGCAAACAAAATTACATCCATCCATCTTCTTCCGCTTTCAAAATTTCATTCCCCCTGAATGCATTAGAGAGGAGGCAGAAATCTTAGAAATTGACATCTAAACAAACAAAAACAAAATCCACAGAGAATTATTACACAGCTCTGCAATTCCCATAAGTTCTATGGAGTGTGTTAGCATCTTTCAGCTTATCGTTTTGGTTGTTACGTCCTGCAACTTTCCTGTTTTGGTTCACCCATAACTCTCTCATCATCCCTGTTTCCAACTGCAAGAGGCACCTGTTTTTGGCAAAAATACATAGTGCTGGATTTAGCCATTAAAGAGCCTGATATTCCCCTCAAGAGTTGAGTCCGAAAAAGGAGCTAAAAGAAAGTGAATAATGGGCTCACATTCTTCAGGTGGGCAGAAACAGGACTTTAAACGAATGCTAATGCTGCTTGTAACTGCTGGATGTGTTAATAAGCAACTTTTCGCTAAGATGTTCAACTTTATAAGGGGATAATTTGTCAATGTTGTGTTCACACCTTGTTTCGCTGCCCCCAAGTGTCCAAAAAATCAGTTAATGCAGGTTTCAAACATTAGTTTGGTAGTCTGGTAGTTTTACATGCTTTTGCCTATGTATTTTGTATAACTACCATTTGCCAAAGCATACTGTAAGTTTGACCTTGTCGTACTTTTTTGTTGTATGGTAAAATAGTTGTGAGCATCTTCTTAGTTGGTGCATTTGAGGTAACTGTGTACTACTGCCTGCCATAGTGGAGTGAAACAAACATGTGGGACTTGAGTTGATGTTGGACTGGCCTCATTAAGGAGTCCCTTTCTCTCTTTGTCTCTCTCTCTTCCTAAGTTCACTCCCCACTTCCATAGAGTTATGTAAACTTTGTTGTGTCCTGCTTATTCTGTACATTTTCACCATCAATGTAATACACATGTGATCAAACAGCCCACTGTCACCCCCTTGACTACTCTCTCTGTCACTCTCTCTGCCTTTTCATCCATCTTCCCCTTAATTGTTTCTGCATGTCGATCAGAAGACTCTAATGGCACCCATCTGATACACTCTCCCCGACTCGCACTCCCACACACACTTTGATCTCTTGCATGCTTGGCTTGCTAGAGGAAATGCCTGTTGGCTACGAGCACAGTAGGCAGCCTCACAAGCCTCTCTTGCACTCTGTGATTATTGCCCTCTTTCACACACAAACACATTGTCTCTGTCCTTTTGAGGGTCGCCATTAAAATAATCATCTGCTGAAATGTCAAAGCTAAGCAAAAATAATATTTGATCAGCTCCCTCAAAGCTTTTGATGCAAAATACTGAGTCATGTTGCTCTCCAGTGTTCGTTATGTACTATTCTGTAAACAGCTTTCTTTTTCAACAAATTAACAGCCACAGAACGAGGGAAGTTACGGCCATGATTTGATCTGATCTGTTTTGTAGGGAATCCTTCACAAAACCGCTACCCTCTTTTCTCCCTGTTTCTCACGCAGTAAATCTCTTTCAGTGAATAGACTTGCCGGTGGTAGTCTTTAACAGCTGGAAGGCTGCAGGCATTTGTGTTTAGAATTTCAGCCTATAAACATAGTGTGTGAGAGCAAGCACGTCTATATTACATCAGAACCATACTGTTCTGTCATTACCGGAGAGACAGAGAGACAGATGTTCCCAAGTGACCTAGAGTAGAGAA
The DNA here is from genome assembly GCA_011952105.1 of Coreoperca whiteheadi. NCBI lineage: Eukaryota > Metazoa > Chordata > Actinopteri > Centrarchiformes > Sinipercidae > Coreoperca > Coreoperca whiteheadi. Next base: position 16,149,131 of record CM022474.1, on the reverse strand, counting down.
AAGGCGAAGGAAAACAGGGACCAGCTGTAATGATCAAACCTTTTTCCACATTCCTCTTTTTTTTTACTTAAACTATCAGTATAGACTCCAACTTTATTATTTGGGATATGCAGACACACAACCACAAGCTCAAAACTGCACATGCACTTAAACTTCTGTCTCATCTTCAGGGTGTGAGCTGGATGGTACAGTTCATAATGTGTCCTACAACACTCTAGATGGCTGCCAGGTATGTACGTGTGAGGTGAGTATTTGACATGCACTTACACTAACACAAATGTTTGCTTTGGTCTTCTCTGTTCATCATTTTCTCTCATCTCTGTGTCCTTTCACTGCCAACAGGGGGGTAACAGGAAATGTTACCCCCTACCCTGCCCGTCACTGGACTGCATACAGAAGGAGACTGTACCTGGAGACTGCTGCCAGCGATGCAGAGGTAAGGACAAGGGGGAAGGGGGGGGTTAAATATGCTTTAGTAAATTACTTGAAAAACGTAATTTTGAGCCAGTGAATCAATCATCAATATTGCCAGTGATGCCATTGCTTAGGATGTATATAGGGGGTCATCCCTTAGACTCTCTCACTCAGTAGGTCTTCTCACACTTTTATGAATTACACAAAAACAGTTTTTTGTTCAAACAGATTAGTCTTCATTTGACACCCCTCTAAATAGAAAATGACATAGCCATACTGTGCCCAAAACCTCTGTGTTCTGGTGTTGAATTCACGTTCAACAACTGTGTTACTGCCAGTTACACCATATCAGTAATGCAATCTGATGTCAAATGTGTTTGCAGGCTGTATTCATTCTGGTGTCCAGTATGATCACAGAGCCAAGTGGAGGCCAGCAGAGAATCCCTGTGACGTCTGCTACTGTTTGGTGGGTCTGATACCGACAATTTAACCTTCCATCTTTTCTTTCACCCTCATCTGCATTGATATTATTCTCTCCTCCCACCAGGAGGGCCATGTCCGCTGTGAGAGGGAGCAGTGTAACACCCCATGTACAAACCCAACTGCTCCTCCACCCAATACCTGCTGTCCTGTTTGTCAAGGTGGGTTTCTTTAATTCACTGTCTCAGTGTGTGTGGGTTCTGTGAACTGCAGAGACACAGTGTGTGTTTGTGTGTGTCTTGTAGGCTGTGGTGTGAATGGTCATGACTTCCCTAACGGAGCTGTGATCCCTACTGGAGACCGTTGTCAAGAGTGTAATTGCGTGGTATGTCATTTATCATCATTTTCATCATTAAATTTCATGTGTGTGGGTATAAATCATTTGGAAATAATTTTATTTAAAAGATTATCTTTAGTATATCTTTCTCCTCCAGAATGGAAATGTGGCTTGTTCACCCCTTCCTTGTCATGCCTTGTCTTGTCGAAACCCTGTGCATCGTGCTGGAGACTGTTGCCCACGGTAACCAACCTGCCTTACCTCATTCATGTCACTTTCAGCCTGCATCAATCCATTTTATTCATGTTCTACTTTGAATGCGCAGGTTGTATGCGTGTGAAATGACACGTTGTGGTGCAGATGAGAGACTTGGGAGGTTTTCAAGACAAATGAAAGTTTGAAACATTTATGTTGTGTGTGTATGTGACCTGTAGGTGTGAGCAGTGTGAATATGAGTCCAACGTGTATGTGGAGGGACAGAAGTTCCCCTCCAGGAGAGACCCCTGCCTCCACTGCCGCTGCTCTGTGAGTTCAGGCTGGCAAAGTTTCTTGTTCAAAGAGGGTTTCAAAACCTATTTCACTTTCAGAAGTACATTTGAAAATGGTATAAAGTGTAAAAATCAAGCTGTTAAGTCCTGAAAATGTCATTTATAGTTTATCCCAACCAATACTGGAGTTTTAAGGTTGATACTGATTTATCGGCAGATAATGTGTTTTTTTTTAAATATACACATAACATAAAAACAATCTTACAGTTTTTTTTCAATTGTTTACACGCAATTTTGAAAACAGAGTTCTTTTTGTCAAAATATAATCACAATTATCCAAACACCACACTCAATTAGCAAAATTCCTAGATTGTTTGCAAAATGACACACTTCAGTCAAAACATATACACATATTTGTGAAAATGCTATTTGTTTTCATTTAACCAACACAGTCATCAATGATCATACACTATTGCAGCCAGTTTCACACTGCTGTGATAAATAAAAAACACATTTGTAAAAAAAAAAGAGAAAATAGATTTTTGGTCAGACATTCTTACTGAATGTAAGAGATAATTTAGGTGACAAAAAAATAGTGAGAAACATTATTCATGATTTGTTTTGAGATATAAGGAGAATGTAGACAAATACTGTAGGCCTACTATAACCTTACCAAGCACTCCACAACACTTGATGCTGCAGACTGAATATTTCAAGTATTTATTTCAATACTTACAGTATTTCTTACCATAATCAGTTACAGTAATCAACCAACAATGATATCAATTACTGTAAACAAATAAAATCTATAGACAAATAAAAATTACTGCATGAATTACAGTAAATACACTTTGACTCTGAAGAAAAGTAAAGTAAAAGTAAACAGAAATGAAAGAAAACTACTGTAAAAGCAACAAGAATACTGTAACTATCCGTCTCTCCTTCTGGCTGGATCAGGCCATAAGATTTCATCCACATCACAGGCTATGTCTTCATTGGCAAGGCACCGTTGGAAGAATCGCCTTGTGTGATGAATCCACCCCTGCACTGAAGCTGCTTCAATAAGATCACATGCCTGTTCCATGGCCTGAATGAGGGGCAAAGGGTCATAAGGCCGCAGGTCATATACCTTCCACCGCCACGCTGAAAAAAATTCTTCTATAGGATTCAGCAAGGGGGAGTATGGGGGAAGGTATAAAACTTCAAAATCAGGGTGATCATGGAACCAGTTCTGGACAAGAGCAGCCCGATGAAATGAGACATTGTCCCAAACGACAATGTACCGCATCTGGTCCACTTGGTGTAATGCTGTGATAATCTCATGCAATCGGTCAAGAAATGCAAGTATCAGATTTGCATTATAGGGTCCCAGATTTGCATGGTGGTGGAGGACCCCATTTCGTGTGATAGCAGCGCAAACGGTGATGTTACCCCCTCGCTGCCCTGGCACATTGGTGATTGCCCTGTGCCCAATTACATTTCTCCCTCTTCTTCTTGTTTTTGCAAGGTTAAATCCAGCCTCATCCACATATATAAATTCATGTTGAATTTCAGCAGCATCCATTTGCAAGACTCTCTGAAACACATTAAAGAAAATAGGATGCTATTCAATATCTATAGCACAGTATTTTTTTTGTGACAGAACATTATGAGCAGTGCATGATACCACACCATAGTCAGATGAACAATGCATACCTCCACATACTCATTGCGCAGATGTTTCACTCTCTCTGAATTTCTGTCAAATGGTACCCGATACAGTTGCTTCATGTATATTTGATTCTTCTTTAGGATTCGACCTAATGTTGACAGACAGACTCGTTGGATGTTATTGAAAATATTGTCATCATTGATGATATTGGCTTGGATTTCTCGTAGCCTGATACAATTATTGGCCAAAACCATGTTCACAATGGCGGCCTCTTGTGCACGACTAAACATAGGGCCCCTTCCACCTTGGTGTCCTCGACCCTCAATCCTATGTAAAAAAAAAACAACATAAAAATAAATAAATATATATATATATATATAGGCAACCTACTGTCAAATGTCACAGTAAACAATGTTGATTATACAAGCTTCAGTTTCAATGTATACTGTGTGGTTAGCTTACCTGTTTTCTCGATGAAATGTCCGAATTAGTGACGCAACAGTATTTCTGCTGAGATTTGGTTGAACTCTTTGTCCAGCTTCCATCAGTGTCAGTCCATGGTTGATAACTTGGTCAATAAGTGTTGCACGGATATCTCGAGTCAAATTTGGTCCTCGTCTTCTTTGTTCAGGTTCTATCACCTCTTCAAGTCCTTCTCTACCTCTTCCTCTACCTAGGTGTCTTCCTCTACCTCCTTCTCCTCTTCCTCTACCTTCTTCTCCTCTACCTATGCCTCTTCCTCTACCTCCTTCTCCTCCTCCTCTACCTTCTTCTCCTCTACCTATGCTTCTTCCTCTACCTCCTTCTCCTCTTCCTCTACCTTCTTCTCCTCTACCTATGCCTCTTCCTCTACCTCCTTCTCCTCTTCCTCTACCTCCTTCTCCTCTTCCTCTACCTTCTTCTCCTCTACCTATGCCTCTTCCTCTACCTCCTTCTCCTCTACCTATGCCTCTTCCTCTACCTCCTTCTCCTCTTCCTCTACCTTCTTCTCCTCTACCTATGCCTATTCCTCTACCTCCTTCTCCTCTTCCTCTACCTCTACCGCCTTCATCTCCTCTTTGAGCTCCTCCTCTCATTCTCACTCTTCTTCTTCTTCTAACGCCTTCCATTTTTGACAGGTGAACTCACCTGTTGCCTTTTATAGCACACCTGAGTGCTGCGTTTTCAAATTAGCACATGTGTGCTTCCACACCTGGTAGATGTGTTTATCCAATTCGTTCATTAGTGTGGTAATTGGCAATCTGGTGCTTTGTAATTACAAGGAAGTAACCTCACAATCCTTATCTGTGTCTAAGGTGTGAAAATGTGTGTAGAGTTTTACAAATCACTGTGTGTAATGTTTTGCAAATCTGTGGAGGTGTTTTGCTCATTGGAGTAAAATTTAGCTAATTGTGTGGAAATTTTAATTTTAGTGTGTAAATAATCGTAAAAAACTGTAACATAACTCAGTTTGTTCAGCATTCCCCACACAACACTGCTGGACTATAAAAAAAAAAAATTCCCACAACCCTCATCCTAATTCGGCCCTGAAACCTTCAGAGGAAGAGGCCCTCGTTTCTTTTATCTTCTGGATGGCTGACCATGGTTTCCCCATCACCCACTCCCTGGTGAAAATCCTTGCTATTGGGATCATTAAAGAGAGTGGCAGATCCCAGACCACCACTGTAAATATGGAGAAGGGGCAAAGTAATGTTTGGTGGTCCCGGTTCAAGGCCCACCATCCTGAGCTGACATCACGGACGGCAGATTCCACTGATGCCACATCATCCGTCACTCACGCCACACCACCCAGCGTTCCCGTCACTCCTTCAGCCACACCATCCAGCGTTCCCGTCACTCCTTCAGCCGGACCATCCGTCACTCCTTCAGCCACACCATCCAGCGTTTCCGTCACTACTTCAGCTGGACCATCCGTCACTCCTTCAGCCACACCATCCAGCATTCCCGTCACTTCTTCAGCCACACCATCCAGCGTTAGCGTTCCCGTCACTCCTTCAGCCACACCATCCAGCGTTAGCGTTCCCGTCACTCCTTCAGCCACACCATCCAGCGTTTCCGTCACTACTTCAGCAACTCATAAAAGTAAAAGAGTCGCTCCCAAAAATTTGTGACATCAGGACAACAGATTTTTTTATCTCTTCAGTGGCGGGAATTTCAACTGCTGAGGTGAGAAAGCTGCTGACTTTCCCACTTTAGTCATGAGTTTGCTGAGTTGTTTTGCCGAAGCTTAACATGTCCACCCTGTCAGCATAAAATATACTAGGCGTGATTAAAATACAGTCAGTCAGTCA
>CM022474.1:16048222-16143385 GCA_011952105.1 Coreoperca whiteheadi | reverse complement strand
AAACAACATAAAAATAAATAAATATATATATATATATGCAGCCTACTGTCAAATGTCACAGTAAACAATATTGATTATACAAGCTTCAGTTTCAATGTATACTGTGTGGTTAGCTTACCTGTTTTCTCGATGAAATGTCCGAATTACTGACGCAACAGTATTTGTCCAGCTTCCATCAGTGTCAGTTCATGGTTGATAACATGGTCAATAAGTGTTGCACGGATATCTCGAGTCAAATTTGGTCCTCGTCTTCTTTGTTCAGGTTCTATCCCCTCTTCAAGTCCTTCTCTACCTCTTCCTCTACCGCCTTCATCTCCTCTTTGAGCTCCCCCTCTCATTCTCACTCTTCTTCTTCTAACTCCTTCCATTTTTGTTGAAGACAGGTGAACTCACCTGCTGCCTTTTATAGCACACCTGAGTGTTGCGTTTTCAAATTAGCACATGTGTGCTTCCACACCTGGTAGATGTGTTTATCCAATTCGTTCATTGGTGTGGTAATTGGCAATCCGGTGCTTTGTAATTACAAGGAAGTAACCTCACAATCCTTATCTGTGTCTAAGGTGTGAAAATGTGTGTAGAGTTTTACAAATCACTGTGTGTAATGTTTTGCAAAAAGGGTGAAGCAGACATTGTGTGTAATGTTGTGCAAATCTGTGTAGGTGTTTTGCTCATTGGAGTAAAATTTTGCTAATTGTGTGGAAATTTTAATTTTAGTGTGTAAACAATCGTAAAAAACTGTAATACGGACCCTTTACGTTTGTTTTTGTAAAGAATTGTGACCAATATACACAGCGGGACATTTTACATTTGAAAAATAAAGTTTTATCAGTGCTCTCTAATGGATTAAATATGTAATGTAGACACTTCTAATTTACCTCAAACCTTGTTTTGCATTTCTGTACTGCAAGTTCATATTACTTATCGGCCGACATTTATACACCAGTACAGATATATCTGCAATAAGCTAATGGCCTGGCAGATTTATCAGTCTAGCGCTAGTTTATAGGTTTGAGTTCAAATCCTCTATCAGAGTGACACATTTAATCCCTCCTTGTGTCTGCGTGTTAGGCAGGTGAAGTGTCTTGTGAGCGTATGGATTCATCATGTCCCACATTACGCTGCAGCCATCCAGCTAAGCGCAAAGGAGAGTGTTGTCCCACATGTGATGGTCAGTATATCTGTAAATTTGGTCAAAAATATACAATTTCCTCAGGTCTTTGTTAAGTTTGTTGAATTCCGTCTTCCAATTTGACACTTACTGTTTAAACTCAAGCAAACATAATCAGAGTTTGTATTTGTTCCCACAGAATGTGAGTATGACAGGAGGGTGTATGCTGATGGAAAAGTGTTCATCCCTGCTGGAAGTGGACCCTGCCTGCAGTGCAGGTGTAAGGCAAGTCCCTACAGTACAGTCAAGCAGGAAGTGGCGACACTTTGAGGATCTTGGTCCAAAACATGTTCAGTTTAATGAGCAAGTGTGCATTAGGCTTCATTCACAAAGGGATAAATGTTTCTAATGTTTTGTCTCATGTGTCAAAACATATCACAGCACCTGATGGGCACGCACATTTATAGCTCTTATGGTTCTGTATGCTCTTTTAAACTGAAACACACTATAGTCATAATGTTTTCATACTGTGTATCTGTTATAGGGTGGGAATGTCATTTGTCGTGAAGAGAAGTGCCCTCCTGTCCAGTGCTCCAACCCTGTTATAGACCCACATCTCTGCTGTCCAATCTGCAAAGGTAATAATACACTCACAAACACCCACACAAGCATCAATGAATATATGACAACTCCTCTTTTCTCACTGTAGCGTGTGTGTTGGAGGGGGTGGAATATGAGGAAGGCTCCAACTGGCACCCTGAGGGTCCCTGCTCCAGCTGCACCTGTGTGAATGGAGAGACCTTGTGCACACACACACACTGCCCCCCCATCGAGTGCCTGCATCCCACCAAGATCACTGGTAAGACAGTGTGTGTCTGAGCTTTGTTTACATGCAGATGACTGTGTAACCTCAGTACACTGTTTCTTTCCTTTCCGTAGGCTCCTGTTGCGCAGTGTGTGAAAGCTGCAACTATAACCATAGAATCTACAACAATGGCCAGAGGTTCACAACCCCTGACAAGCCCTGCCACATCTGCACCTGTCAGGTGAGCACGTCTCCATTCACACACACACACGCTCACTACACAGCACTGTTCACCTTCAAAACCTGCTGATACAGCGTTCCCTTCTCCTCAGCATGGCAGTGTAGCGTGTGAGAGAAGACCTTGTCCTCCACTCAACTGTTCCAACTCGTACACACCACCTGGAGAGTGCTGCCCTAAATGTCCAGGTACTCAAGCCCAGAAACAGATATGGTCATGAATGAGTTTATTGTCATTCAGCTCAGTGTAACTTCTATGGGTTTGCATCTCTCCCAGACTGCTCCTTTGAAAACCGCATATTTGTAGATGGAGAGGCTTTTCCTAACCCTGTGAGTGTGTGTGAGGAGTGCAAGTGCGTGAGCGGCACAATTGACTGCCACAAAACACAATGTTCTCATCCTCACTGTAACGCACCTCTACCTGGAACATGCTGTCAGAACAACTGCAATGGTGAGGAAATATGAATTTTCTATTACGAATTCAAAATAAAGAACAACAATTTAATATTACACAATATCTCTCTACATCAGGCTGCAGCTATGCTGGGAAAGAGTATCCCAATGGACAGGAGTTTCCCCATCCTACTGACACATGCAGAACATGCAGCTGCATAGTAAGAATAATGAGCATCGCAACATGACTAACCCTGCTGTGTTAATCACCTGTGATCTTCTTGAAGCAGGTTTTCATTTCAATCTGTGCTGTTTTTGTTACAGAATGGGAATGTCCAATGTCTGATGAAGAGGTGTCCACCGCTGCCTTGCTCCAACCCAAATGTGCTGCCTAGAGACTGCTGCCCCCAGTGTCCTGGTAAGGATGTACAAGAGAGAAAAGTTCAGAGGGGTGAGAAATGTCTACAGCATTTCTATGAGCCAAATCTGAACATACAGACACTATACACATATTTTTTTATTCAGTGTGACACTTCTGAGGACACTATTATCTCCAATGCCCATCTCCAATAAATCACGGAAAAAGACGCTCCTTATAACTCCAGAACATGCCTGAGGATCATGACTGTCACTTGACTGTTTCTTGTTGTTAGTGAACTATATTTCAAAAGTAGCAAAATGATTTTGATAAAATGTGATGGACTGATTGGTGTTGTGCCACTACTATTATTATTATTATTATTGTGATACTTTGTCTTTTTTACAGTTGTATGATTATTTTTAATTATTATATCTGTTAATTTGTTGCCTATTTATTTTAAATGCCACTTTTATGCCCTTTTGCCCCTAAGCTTATGGTCTTTATATGGTCTTCATTTGATCGTCATTTGGATAACATAAAGCTTAACAGAGAGCATCATAAAAATCCTTAAAGCATCTGTTTCAAATTATTTGCTATCAAGGATTTAGAGTCTGAAGGTTTTCCTTTTTGCTAGACCTCAAAATTTAATTGACTGGGTAACCCTTCTGTGGTTTAAATCATCTGCCGTTGGGTTTGTTTCTTGGCTCATAATGGCACATGGACGAACGCACCATAGATTTTGAAGTTGCATAGTGGAGACATACAGATGACTTTTCTTTTCACTGATATTCCTTCAGCTCCCCCATCGGACTGCGTGTATGAACAACGACCCTACAGACACACTGAGCGTTTCTACCACCCGACCGACAACTGTCGATCATGTACCTGCACCAATGGGACAGTTCACTGTCAGCGCAATCCCTGCCCCTTTACTGCGTGTTCTCACCCCATCATACAGGAGTGCTGCCGGACCTGCGAAGGTACAATTCCTGCCAAGATACAGTAACTTAAGGACAAAGCAGTTTTTATATTTGGAACAAGCACATTATGTCATCCATTGCAACAAAAGACCTCAGCAAGTTTGGTACAGGTGTTTCGTTACGTAAGACACGGCACTTTTTCTAGTCTAATCATGTTTTCTGTATGTCTCATTTGCCTTGCAGGCTGCCTGTATGAGGGTCGAGAGCGAGCTAATGGGGAGATGTGGGATGACGCCTCAGACCCATGTGCAGTATGTGTTTGCCGTGAGGGCTCTGTCTGGTGTGAGAGGAAGCGCTGTCCACCCTCCAACTGTAAGCACCCAGTCCAGAGACAGTGCTGCATGTCCTGTGATGGTGAGTGATTGAAAAACCTAACAGCAACTTTCCAGAAAAAAATGTTCCAGTTACTGAAGATGATCCACAGACCAGTTTTCATTGGGAAGTATTTTCCCAAGGTCATCTCAAATATAATCTCCAATTTTCTACTTGCAGGCTGCATGTTTCATGGTACAGAATATCCTGATGGCACTGAGTTTGGTGATGACAAAGACCCCTGTGGTGTATGTTACTGTTATGGAGGGGAGGTCATCTGCACCAAGATACCCTGCTATGGAGATTGCACCCACCCATACAAACCACCCGGACAATGCTGTGGAGAATGTGAACGTATGTAAAGTCAAAATCAAACAATGCCCACATTCCTAGATTACAATCATTGATTTTAAACTTTGTTTGTTCATCATGTCTTTTTTTTAATAGGCTGTTTCTATAACAGCATGGTCCTCACAAATGGACAGTCGATCCCTGATCCAGGAAATCTCTGCTCTGAATGTACCTGCCAGGTAGCATCAACACACACGCATTCACAAACACATTCCCGCTGGTTAATCTCCTTAGACAACGTATCATTCTTATGTTCTTGCAGAGCGGTTCAGTGCGATGTATGAAGAAGCCGTGTCCAGCAGCTGTCTGTCCTCATCCGGTCACCAACCCATGTGGCTGCCCTGTCTGTGACGGTAACCAGCTGACAACATATCACACAGCTCATGTTATGTAGAGTACGTAAATAACTGATGCTTCACTCTGTGTGTAGGTTGTCAATTCCAAGGTGTGACTTATGTTGACGGACAGATCCTTCCAGGAGGAGAGGGAGGGTGCCAGGACTGCACATGCTCAGTGAGAGAGACAAGGGCTGCATTTAGCTTGGGGCGGTAGACTCTCTGCGCCCTCACAGTACATCTTATCTTTGTTTTTTCCCCCTTAGAGAGGTGAAGTGGTGTGTGCACAGCGACAATGCCCTGCTGTGGCATGCCCACACCCAGCTCTGGATGGCTGTGCATGTGGAGTGTGTGATGGATGCAAATTTAATGGACGAGACTGTTTCAACGGCGAACGATTCCCACACCCTACAGACCGCTGTCAGCTCTGCTCCTGTCTGGTACATACTATATTTGAATTTGTATCCACTGTAGATTTTACGTTTAATTTTGTAAAGCCATCTGGATTACAAGTTAACTGGAAACTCAAACAAGCAAGGTGGTCTACCTTTGCGGTACCTCGCTGGTGTTGGAGCTGCAGAACAGAACAGGTCAAAGTCCTTGTGAGATAATAGATTAATCGAAAAGTGTAAAAAGTAAAAAATGAAATGGCTTAGCGCTGATTAAAGGATGACCAGCATGTTTGAGGTCACAGGGTTATATTAAACAAAAATCAATCTTTTGACTATCAAATACTCGCCCCCTGTTGGCTCTGAAAAGTTTGTAGATTGCTTCTTCACGCAGGATGGGACCTGTCATGTACAATTATAATGGATACCAATGGAGACGCAGCAAAACACAGTGTGTGTGTGTGTGTGTGTGTGTTTGTGTGTGTGTGTGTGTGTGTGTGTGTGTGTTTCTGTGTAAAGAATGGCGGTGTGGTGTGTACACATGTGTCTTGTCCAAGTGTTGCCTGTGTGCGTCCAGTGACCCCTCCTGGGGAGTGCTGCCCTGTTTGCACAGGGATTTGTCGTCATGAGGGGAAAGAGTATCAGTCCGGCTCCTCCTTCACTTCGCCCTCTGATCCGTGCTCCTCATGCTCCTGTCTGGTCAGTCTGACAATTCTTCCTGAATGAAAAAGTGAAATGAATGATAAAAATTTAAATTGACTGATTATTTCCACCCCTCCTCTTTTCAACTTGTCCTTTCATCCCCTCCTCTGATCAGAATGAGGTGGTGAACTGTCAGAAGAGACCTTGTCCGGTCCAGTGCTCCCATCCAGTCCCTTCAGTTACCTGCTGCCCCGTCTGTGACTCCTGTTTGTATGAGGGTGTCGTCCACTCTCACAGTCACACCTTCACACCCTCCTCCAACCCCTGCCAGCGCTGCACTTGTGTCAGAGGCACCGTCACCTGCGTGCCCCTGGTCTGCCCACCAACACCCTGTGTCCGTCCAGTTACCAAGCCAGGACAGTGCTGTCCTGAGTGCACAGGTACTTCCTGAACAGCCTGTGTAAATGATATGTGAAGGCCTGCATGTTTCTGCCGATTCCAGCAATATGTTTAACCCAGAAATTGCTTTAAATTTGTGGCCTAAATATTTATTTTAAATTAACCAAGCCTCTGCAATAAAGCAACAATGATAATTTTGCAACTCACAATTTTTCAGTGTAAGATAGACACATTATTGGGGCTGTTCTTTTTGCCACTCTGATGTGTCTAATGTCTGATATTCTAATAAGATAAGTAAGAATTATATAATAATGAAACAATTTGACTGAATTTATGGGCTGCTTATTGTGCTGACCTTAAGATAATGATTTTTTTTATTTTAATCCATGTCTCTTGAATGTTAAAAAACTGAAATTATTTGCCTCCATTTTTTATTTAGTCCTCAATTTAACTTTAGAAAGCATTTAAAAGCAAATTCGAGCACGTGGTCACAAACAAAAAACCCATATGCACAAATTTATGCACACACAAAAGCATGAAAACAAACCATGTCTCTCTATAAAGACCTAACTGAGAAATCTCCTAACTTTTTTCCCAATCTCTGTCTTTGTCTCTGGTCTCAGTCTGTACGCTTGATGGACAGGAGTTCAGTGACAGGCAAACATGGACCCTGAGTTCAAACCATTGCTCCACCTGCACTTGCCAGGTCGCACTCCTCCATCTCTCTCTTTTCCATCCATATTTGCTCCTTTCCTTGTGTTTGAGTGCTAATCTATCTGAGTCTTGCAGGCAGGTGAGGTGCAGTGTGCTTCTCCTGTGTGTCCCGAGCTGCCGTGCATGCATCAAGTGACAGATCCAGGAGCCTGCTGTCCTCGCTGTAGAGGTAAATAGATCACTGGAAATTATAATCACAGGAGGAAATAGTTTCACCAGTGATTTGAATTTTCCTTCTCAGGTTGTGCGTATGGAGGAGAGGAGCATACCGAGGGCAGCAGCTGGTTCGCAGACTCCACTCCCTGCATGACCTGTATGTGTGTGGACGGGGTGACCACCTGCTCTGAAGTACGCTGTTTATCTCCCTGCAGCAACTTCATCAGCGTGCCCGGGGAGTGCTGCCCTGTGTGTGCGGGTAACCCAAAGCACATTAGCGGCATGTTTTCTATTAGGATTCTTTTCCCAGGCTTTTTGGTGCTTGATAATCTTATGTGATTGTTTTTGAGTAGACTGTGTATTTGAGGGCAGAGTGTATGGTCCAGATGACAGTTTCCATCCAGCCGATGACCCGTGTCAGATCTGCACTTGTGAGGTACGACACATACTGGAGAGCTGATTGTGACATGTATATGTTTAACTTGCTAACTTAGTTACTATATAGATTTTTTCAGATTAATTGATTAATAATTAAGTCGCTAAAACATCAGAAAATAGAATGGGAAAAGAATGGGAACATTTTGAAATTGCTCAATTTGGCCGATTATCAGTACAACAGATTTTCAATTTCCGATTATATAAAACGGTAGCAGTAAATCCCCACATTTGAGAAGCTGGAACCACAGAATATTTGGCGTTTTTGTTTAATAAATTACTTAAATTATTAATACATTGTCAAAACCAGTCACTTATTAATCTTCTATCAATCAATTCATGGATGAAATTAACAGTTTCAGCTCTACTTAATAATAGTGGTAAAAGCAGTAATAATAGAACTATATATGGACGATACAGAGGTTATAGTGGTGGTAGTAGTTGAAATAGATGTATTAGTAGTAATAGTAGTAGTTGTAATCCAACCTGTGTGGATTCCAGGTGATGCCGGACGGAGAGCAACACCTGAGGTGTTACCGAAAGCAGTGTCCCAGTCTGGTCGACTGTCCTAAGAGCAACATCTTGTTCTCTGGACCAGACTCCTGCTGTCCTGTCTGTGCACGTCAGTACTAAACTGCATTTTGTGATACACTGCGTATTATCTCTGCAGTGTCTACACTGAGCTCTCTAACATTTGTGTATATGCATGTTTAGAGCCTCTCAGTAACTGCACCGCTGCACTGATCGGCAATGAGGTCTTGGCAACAGATGACCCTTGTTTTACCTGCCAGTGCAAGGTACCGTGGCGACCACACGTTCCGTGTGCTTTGTTGTGATCTGTGACTTTTTCTGAACTCAATCTGCAGCTAAGGAAGAGACGGACACTGACACAGCTTATTATAGCCTGTAATGGGAACTATAACAGTCACATTTTCACAGTAGAATAAATAAGTAATAAAATAATAAGTAAGCTAATTAGAATATCACCTGTCAGAAGTCCTATAGTATATTCATTTGCAATCTCGTTGGTACTGATCAAACTACAGTTAACATACCATGTGATTCTGTGCAGTACAGTGATACATTGTCTGTGATTTAGGACCTTACATGGACTTGCTTACACCAGACCTGCCTCCCACTCAGCTGCCCTCTTAATGAACAGTTCAACCCTCCAGACTCATGCTGCCCTGTGTGTAAAGGTGCAATAACGTCATTTTTATTCCTGCTTGTCTGTTCCCTGTGCCTTTAAATGTTGTATTAAAACATCCATTGTGATGGTTCTCCTGTGTTTTAAACAGATTGTGTGATTGAGGGACAGAACAGACGTGTGGCCAACGGCAGCAGCTGGACAGACAGCGACGACGACTGCGTCACATGTACCTGTAATGTGAGTCTTACAGAAATACTTACACTGCTCATGCAGTGCTTCAACTAATGATAATAACATTTACACGCCACTTTTCAAAACAATGTTCGAATACAAGCTGATATGGTAGATAAAATATTAGCACAGGTAAAATAACAATTTCAAAAAACAAATTGAAAACAAGTTTGAAAAGGAGTAGTGAGGAGTGATTTAAAAGTTGACACTAAAAGATGGTTCTGGCCATTGGAGCTCAAGCAGTGTTCAAGCTCATCGGTTGTCAGCGTATCACAAACAGAACAGTCGGAACAGTGCAAAGCCCTAAACACGGTTATAAAATCAAGGTCTGCACAATAAAGGCCTCACACCTAATATTAGACAATAGATTTCCTAAACTAGACCCGAGCAGTGGTGGAAGAAGTATTCTAATCGTTGACTTCAGTAAAAGTAGCAATATCGCAATATAAAAATACACAATCACAAGTAAAAGTCCTGCATTTTAAGTGAAAGTATAGAACTATTAGTGACGGTCATCTGATTAAAGACTACTTACTAATACCTCGTTTCCGTCTTTCTTCTATGGGTGGTAGATCATTCAGTGATGTGGCCCCGGAATTCTGGAATTCCCTCCTTCTATCTCTGCGCGACACTGCTACTATATCCTCTTTCAAATCTAAAAAAAATATCTTTTCTTACAGTATTTCTAACCATCCTCTGGCTAGGTTTTTTTTCCCTGTATATGTCTATGTCTATGTTCTAAATTGTTCTTCCTTGATACTATGTATATGTATGTATGTATTTTCTTGTACAGCGACCTTGAGCTTGGGAAAGGTGCTATATAAATAAAACGTATTATTATTATTATTATTAAAATTAAGTTAAAGTATCAAAGTAAAAGTACCAGTACCAGTACCTATTCTGCAGATAGGCCCTGTCAGAGTTATATTATTAGACCATTGTTATTGATGTATTAACATGCTAACATTACTGAATGGTGTAATTTCTAATTTTACCTAATTTTAATAATTTTATATAAAACTGGGTACTTTAATCTATCATCATATACTGTATTTATAAACTGATCACATGTTTTACCTGTAAAATCTTAATCTGAAAAGTAACTAGTAAATATATCTGTCAGACTAATGTGGAGTACAAGTCCAAATTTCTGGAGTAGAAGTATAAACCAGCATTAAAAGGAAATACTGAAATAATGGCTCAAAATTGTAGAGTACAGTACATGAGTAAATTAACTTAGTTACTTTCCACCACTGTTGTTGAAAGGTCTTGTATACATTCAGACCATTTGTAATCTGTTCTTTCTGTAATTCATCCTTAGTTGGGCTATATTGAGTGCAGCATTGAAGAGTGTTTACCTGCGGTTTGTCTGGATGGCCAGAAACAAGTGAAGATTCCAGGCAAATGCTGCTATGAATGCCAAGGTATTACAAACCAGCCAATACAGTGAGCATCCGTGGTTGTGCTTATTCAAAGTTCTTCTTAACATGGCTTATGTTTGTGTGTCTTTCTCTGTGTATGTGCGCGTGTGTTGTAGACTCAGGGGTGTCGTGTTTGTACCAGGGAACAGTGTTTCACTCTGACGAACAGTGGGAGGTGGATGAGTGCACCAGCTGTACGTGTGTGTCCGGAGACGTACACTGTCACAGTGAACGCTGCCCTCCCCTTACCTGTGAAACAGTCAGTATAACAAACACACACACAGTGTTTCATTATAGTCTGAAATGTTCCCATGATGCCTCACTGTTCTAAACCTTCAGTCTGTAGAGAGACCTTAAATATCTGACATTTCTCATCAGTGTTTACACTCTGGTTGGCTCCTCAAAGCTCATTTTCACAATGCAGACATTTGTTTGGCTTGCTCTGAGTATCCCAGGTGTGTGTGTGTGTGTGTGTTTGCTCCCAGGATGAGATGCCAGCCATTGTTCCAGGTTTGTGTTGTCCTCATTGCCTTCCTCGTCCAGCCACCTGCATTGCCTTTGGTGACCCTCATTATCGCACCTTCGATGGCCGCATGCTGCACTTCCAGGGAGCGTGCACATACATCCTGGCACAGGACTGTGAGGGTGGAGACTTCAGGTGAGTGGGTCACCATGGTAGACGTGTTTTGTCTAATACTTTGCTAATTGTTGCTTTGTTCTTTTGAAATATTTAATACTTTCACCTCTTCCTTCCTTCATTCATTCTGCTCACAAATCATGTCCGCATTAAGGCAATGACCTGTGACGAGATGCTGCTCAGTTTTAAAGGCCCTGAAAACCTCTTTTCTCATTCAGCTTCTGAATATGAGTGATGGGGTCTTAACATGAAATATACATTTTCTGCCAAAGTTTGAACAGATTTGAGCTATATCACATGAGAAATTTCTGAGCTCCTCTCACTGGTGATGTCACATACTTGTGATGACAGCTGAGGAGTTGTTTGCTTATGTTGCAGTTCCACTGTTGATCAAACCAAACCCACACAGTCCTGATGAAGCAGATTAGCTGAGTTTTGGAAAGTAAAACCCTTTGGAAATATTAACTTTTTTCTCCTGAAGTTTTACTTTGATTGCTATGTAATTAGTCATGCATATTTAATGTTAGAGAGAAATTCTTTGGATTTTAAAACCAAGTTTGGGGCTTTAAGAGGTCCACACATTTTGGAAGCTACTGTCCTGGACACACTTTGGCCTTAAAGTTACTAGCAATTACAGCAGCAAAATCGATTGGACATGTGTGCCACTTTGCAAAAACATCGACTTTTCAAGATGCTTTGTTTTTGAAACCTGCTGTAGAAAAGACTTGAATTTTTACATTTGCAACAGAAAGCAACAGCTTTTGAATTCAAATCCTTCCTGACGTTAAGAAAATGCCAATAAAAAAAACAACAAACGTGTTTTCATATGACCTTTCAATAAAGAAGCTTGTTTTTTTAATACATTCTATGAAATAATAATATATTAACAAATGAATCACTGCACTGTTTATGCCCTGCTCAATGACTCCTCTGGGTTTGTACAGTATTCATGCCACTAACGATGATCGTGGGCGTAAAGGAGTGTCCTGGACCAAAGAGGTGACTGTGTTTATAGGAGACGACACAGTGCAGCTGCTTCAGGACTGGGTTGTGAAGGTTTGTGTACAAATACTGCAAATGATTTTTGTGCAGTTTCTGCTTGTGTTATGCATCCACTCAGCCGTTTTTGTACTCTTCAGGTGAATGATGAGCTTGTGACTTTGCCGTTCCTCAGAGAACCGTACATCTATGTCGAACGACAGACCAACACCATCTTACTCAACACTAACATCGGGCTGAAGGTATAGTCTTTTGGACTTTACCGCTCTCTCGCTTGTCTTTATGAATAACATATGATTGGAAATACTAACAGTTTTGTCACAAACTTAAACACCCACCACTGGTCCACCTTTAGGTACTGTGGAGTGGTCGTTCACATCTGGAAGTGAGTGTGCCAGGCTCCTATAAGGGCCACACCTGTGGTCTTTGTGGAAACTTCAACAACTACTATCAGGATGACCTCCGAATGCCCAGCGGACGACTCAGCCTTTCAGAGTCTGACTTTGGCAACAGCTGGAGGGTAAAATAAATACATAGAGAGACAGAATGAAAGAAATAAAGTTAAATTGTCATACAAAAACAACTCTTTCAACTGTATGCAAATCAAACAGCACTTGTCATTTTAGGTCACAAATGGTAGCCACTCCCTCACAACCTGTCGTCCCGGTGAGGATGTTGACCCCTGTAAGGACGCGGGTTACCAGGCCAAGAAGGGGGCTAACGCTCGATGTAAGGTCCTGAAGTCTGCTGTCTTTAAGCCCTGTCATCGCGTGGTGCCTCCCGAACCGTGGTACGGAGCCTGTGTGTATGACCTCTGTGCCTGCGGGGCCAATACTGATGAGTGTCTGTGCGACACACTGGAGGCCTATGCCAGCCACTGCAGAGAGGCTGGAGTCATCCTGCAATGGAGGAGCCCATCACTGTGTGGTGAGTAAAACACATATAAAGGCCCTGATGATATATTTTCTTAATCAGCTAAATCCTTCTTACTATGAGCATTGGGGTACTAAGTTATTTCATACAAAATATTTCTGTATTTGTGTTTTTTTCTGCGCTTTCCTCACTGATTTGAAGCTTGGCTCAGTTGTAAAAAGGTGACGTCACATGCTTCTGTGCACCATTTAGAAAGAGACAGGTTTTCAAGAGGCGTCATCGTGAGATGTGAGCCCACATTGCATATGGAACAGACCAGAATGGCTGAGAGCTTATAACAAGATCAACATGTGAAGTTGTTTTTGTGCCTCAAACTGCATGAATTGCAAAAATAAGGGATGGAAATTGTTTAATATCCCAAGAAGGAAACTTCCCAGTTAGCTCAGAGTGCATAATTAGCTGCTAGAATCTAGCTATCTGCTCAGAGTCCTGGATTTTAATAAGGCGGTGGATGGTTTTGCACTGAAACTGCAGGAATTAACACCCATTTTAAGGTAAGCTCACCTGTTTTTAAATATTGCTAACATTCATCAGGCTCTATGAGCAATGCTTGGGTGATCAGTTTGACGTGCGTTTAGAGGTACAGACTGATGGCTTTGGATCGGAAATGAATCACATTGTCAATTTTATAATTTATATATATATTTAATTTATTATAATTTATTTCTAGATCTAAAAACTGACTCATGCTCAGCAGTCATACCCTTGAAGCCATATTGGTCACAATGTTCTCAGTCTCTCATTGTTTATTCTCTGTTGCTGTCTTCCACAGCTGTGGGCTGTCCTGTGGAGAGGGGCTTTGTGTTCGACGAGTGCGGCCCCCCATGTCCCATAACCTGCTTTAACGTTGACGTACCACTGGGGGTGATAGAGAGCCACTGCTTCAAGCCCTGTGTACCAGGCTGCCAGTGTCCTGCTGGTCTGGTTCTACACAACAACTACTGCATACAGCCAGAAAAGTGCCCCAAGATCATCCATGGCAACCCCTCATAACTGCTCAGTTTCAAGGGGACACTTGCACGCACACACATGCACGGCCACCCCTAATAATCTTCACTTCACTAAAGGACTGCACAAGCCTTCTGATACTGAAATTTTGAAATGGAAAATATCCCAACAGAACCTCCATGACCTGTGGATTTAACATATTGACTGAAGTGAAATACTGCATTTTAGTGTTTTTATTAAAATTGTTATATTGTTATCTGTAGCACTGAATATTTATACTAAACAAGGGTTTGTCATTTTTATTTCACGTGTTCA
Source organism: Coreoperca whiteheadi (assembly GCA_011952105.1). NCBI lineage: Eukaryota > Metazoa > Chordata > Actinopteri > Centrarchiformes > Sinipercidae > Coreoperca > Coreoperca whiteheadi. The sequence goes on along the minus strand of CM022474.1, from coordinate 16,129,134 downwards.
TTGGTATTGTTTTGTTTTACACATTTATGAGCTATTGGCCACAGCCTTTAGATTATTTTAACAGTATTATTTACTATTAAAACAGCATTTGTTTACTGTACAGGTTTATTTCAGCAGTGTATGATGTCGCATAAACTCAGGTACTCTTTTTTTCATTCTCCATCATACAAATAAACAAAGGCTTCACTAATATTTGCGGTCTTTCATTTTCTGTTCAAAGATTAAATTCATTACCCATCAAGACATGAGTATGATCTCTGTAATTGATTATTAATTTCTTTGGAAGTTTCCTGGAAAGAAAGACATAATGTGGTATTAACTATAGGTAAAATAATGTAGACAAAGTGATCAATTGATACATTTCATAATTAATTCATTCCAATTAACTAGTTGTGTGACCTAGAGAGCATTTCAGCTGAATATACAAAAATATTAAATAACTTGCAACACAGCCAATTTGGAGTGTAAAGTTTTCAATAATAAATGATTACGGGATGAATACTTGGGATTTAATATAGCACTTCTTTCAGGGAAATTCCTCTCAGTTAACAGCTGCTTATGAAATCTACTAATTACTGTAAATCCCAAGAACAGTCTCAGATATGTTGTTATTTTTTTATAATAGTTACATGGTTCTTTCCAGGAAACTTCCTTGGAAATTAGTAGGAAATCCAATGGGTGTTTTATAAGATCCATGATCACATATACTGTACGAGACAGGCAACATAATATCCAATTTACAAGCTGGGATCCACCAACTTTCACTAGTAGTTCAATGTTACAGAGCACTTTTCACACAGGTCTAATGTGTCACATGGTCATGGTATCACGTTTCACTTCTCTCTGTCTACTTACACTGTTACTTTGTCGCCTGGTAACCTGATCCAGCTGTTGTGCAGAGGACTGCAGTAACCGTAGCAATATCCTGTATAATTTATCAGCTCCCAGTGGTGAAAACATGGAGCAGGTAGGATGTTTTTATGTTGGGTGAGAACTGCATTAGTTTTCCATGTGTAACTGCAACTAATGTCTTTGTATCTTCCTTCAGGATTGTATCGCTGGTCTGTATCGATCACTGGGTATGTCTGTTGGAGCAGAGTTTTCCTCTGAAGATGTGCGTCTGCTCTACCACAAAGTGTTTCGCGTTCCCTCCGACACTGATGAAGCACACATTGCCATGAAGAAGGTAAAAACTCACATGTATTTTAAACAACAAACATCACTATCAAAGCAGCTACCCTTTGATCAAATCCTCATTAAACGCCTATGTATGTTTCAGATCGCAGGAGGTGACAATAGCTGGTCATGTGTTGGTGAAAATGTGTTGGATATTCTCCTAGAAATGGAAAGGGAGAGGGAAAAAAAAGAAAAGGTAGTCAATAAAAATGCTTTTCCTTTCTCTGAATTTGATATGACAGTGTCTGAGAATGCCAGTGACCAAAATATTATTTTGGCATCACTACTAAGAGCCAATATTGTTATCTCCAGCTCTACTGGGACCTCCAGCTGCTAAATGTTGGAAATCTCGACACTCTCTATGTGATGGACAAGCCAGCTATCATCGATCCTCATGTGCTGAATTGCCTGCACCAAAGCACAGACCCAAATACTTTCAAAAAAGCTCACAACCAATCAGAGTCAGGATCTTTACGGTCAAGCACCTTAGACACAGGAAGTTTACAGGTATGCACTTGCAGTGTAGCAGATTTTCTCCTGCATGGAGACAGTTGCTCTGTTCATTATTACATTTACTTTCCACGCACAGGGGGAGAGACTGGTGGGGAGAAAAGAGCAGTATGGGAGTGTGAGGGTGAAGCGGCTCAAGAAGGCAGCCAGGCAGTGTTGGGCCAGGTGAGCATTAACAAGTTGAAAAGTTTCTTTAATTGAGTTTTTCCTTTTTATAATACAGTACTTGATACTTTGACTCTACCATAGTACAGCGGGAAATGTTAAATGTTTTACTCCACTAAATTATGCTTATGAATTTCTAGTTACGGTGCAGATTGAGGATATACTTGCAAAACATATAGTACGCTCCATATATGATTTGCCATAGTTAAATGGTATAAATAGTTGTTAGACTTACAGCCATATTACCCACCTACAGCATTACAATGCTGCATGTCTGATAAGGTAATGAGTCAACACCTGAAAGACATCAAATTAGTGTTTTCATTTTTGATACTTTATTGCATTTTTAAATTTAAAGCAAGCCAATGTAATGTAACTTTGGCTAAACAGCATATTGTAACAGTAGCACACTTAGAAAATAATTCTAGTCAGTAAACTGACTCAGTAATGTTTGTTTTATATATATATATATATATATATATATATCCACCTAAAGTCTGCTAACGTCAGCTAACATTAAGTCAAAAGATACTGGTCATACCAGACCAAGTAAGGCTGTAGGACCAAAACCCCTGACTGTATTGAGCAGCAATGCACTTTAATCAAATTCAAATTTTAATTTGTTTGGAATGTTACAAGCCACCCCTTATATATTTAACTGCTTGTTTACTGTAATTTTGATGCTGAGCGGTGGTTGTGTTTATCTTCTTAGACTGGCGTCAGAGGGTGCGCACAGTGTATTGCCCTCTCCCTGGCAGGGCCAAAACCTAGGGATTAGAGGTCAGGCCTGGGGCTGTGTCTCCCTCTCAGACGTCCTCCTCTTGGTGGAGGTGAAGTATGATGTGGTGACCCACTTGCTTTATACAGAAATGCTCCAGGAGCACTACAGTAAGGAAAAGTTTCTCTGACCTGTCGTCACAATATAACATAGAGAGCAATCTCTAAGTACAACTTAATCAGCATCATAGAGCCTGGTCCAGATGCTTCGCATTCCTGTTTTGTTTTTGTTTTTTGTGATACCACAGCTCTGAGTAGCTGGGAAACCCTGTTGCCATGGCAACAACACAAGGAAGAGGAGGGGCTGGAGGATCTTGCAGAGGAGGCTTTGGAGTCAGGTGACATGCTCCGTTTGGCTGAGCTGCCAGGAGCATTCAGGATATACAGGTAACACACGTGCACCAAGATTATTGTTGTAAATGAAAACTAAATGTACAGAAACTCCATTAAATTGAAAAGAAAACAACAACCAAACTACAATACAACTATATTTCTTAGTTCAAAAACTAATTAACAGACGTAAAACACAGTGTGTACTGTTGAAAGAGCAGACATTTCTGGTGTGAGTCCAACTAGGAAACTCACCGTCAGTTATGAATAAAAACACAGATCTACTTAATCAAAATTCAAGTAAACATTACCAACTACCTGCCATTTTTCCTTAATGGGCTTCAAACAAAAGCACCATAATAAAAATGATTCTCCTGCAGGGCCTGCCTGGGAGCGTCTTTTAGAAGCCGTCCTGAGTCCAGGGAACAGTCTTGGTCTGCCGTTTCGCTCCTGTGTGAGTTACACACATTTCGTCAACAAGAGAGGGACACATTAACAGTCCTGGGCGAAAGGTAAATACTTCTGAAACACATCAGGTGCAGATCACACAAATTTTAACTTGTTGGGAATAGGCCGCGGGTAAGTCTAAACATGAAGAAATAAAATATAGTCAGATGACTTGTCAATCGCACATATCCACACTAAGGCAAGGGATTGTTTGCAAATACATTTTTCTTACAGATTTGACACACATGGGCTCTAACCAGGTCTGGAATGAGTTTACTCAATCTTTTGCCTTCCAGGCTGGACAGGGAGAGCCTGAGACTGTTGTGTCTATACATCAGGTTGGCAACGCTCAGAGCTCAGAGAGAAAAAATGTCCTACAGCGCTCTACTGGCAGCTCGGCAGTCCTGGGAGACATGGTGAGCCAACGACACTTGAAATTAACAGTTGAACACTGGAAATGAAAATGTCCACACTATCATCAGGTCTTGCTTTATGCCCTTTGCACACTAATTATCAGCTGTATACTGTCTGTCCCTCGTGTATCTGTTCAGGCCACGTGTTAAGAGTCCATGCAGAGCAGAGCAGGTGGCCCTGTGGCTACATGGGGAAGAGGAAGAGCAAAAGAAAGACTTTATCTCAGTATCACCACAGCAGGTATTGTAAATCTGCTCATGGGCCACTGATTCTAAGATTTGGGCAGTGCATTATGTCATAACATTTTTCTTGAATTATGTTATTTTGTGGAGTAAGATGGTTCTCAGGTATTGGCTAAAAAGAAAACACTACAGTAGTTTTATCAGCAGCAGAACAACAACTTTGGCCCCGTCACAGCAGGCAGTGCTGCAGTTGCTGGTGCTGACTCAGGAGCAGGAGAGGAAGCACCTGGTCAAGTTGGTACACGGGATCTCCCTAGAGGATTTGCAAGAGCCAGGCTGCACGGTGCTTCCAAAAGAGGGTAAATCAATATTTTTTTCTTTTCCTGGTGCATGTTTGTCAGAATTGGTTTTCTTTTGTATTCCACTCTTTTCTCGCTCCCTATGCAGATAGTCATACGCAAGCTGCTTTAAGAAATATCTGTATAAAAAGGCTGAGACAAATCCAGGCCGGCCTGCAGACACGCGATGAGACTCACACCCCCGTAAAGCAAACAAACCCTAAACCACAACTCCAGCCCCAGCCCCAAATGCATGCCCACATAAGCAGTCAACCTGCAATGTGGAACCAACACCAGCTGGAGGATTGTTCCTGGCTCCTCTTGTCCCATCTCGCGGAGCTCCAGGAGGTCCAAGCTTCTGCATTACTGCTAGCACTGATGGAGAAGGTGAGTGAAAACAACCACAGCATCCAATCCAAAGATGCCACCGTTACGCTTACTCTGTTAACAAAGCACAGACTGTTTAAGTAATGATGTGTGTCTGATAGAGTGCAGAGGGTGTCCAAGCTCTGCGAGATGAGTATGAATCTGAATTTCAAGCACAGCGCTACAGCAACCCACTCCAACTCCTGGTCTCAGAAGCCCCTCTTACTTTAGGCTCTATACTCACTCCTTATCCAAACGTAACCGAAAATCGCAACAATGAGCAAATCACAGCTCAGTCCTGCTGCAGCGGACCAGTCGAGGCTCAAAACAGCACTGGAGGGCCAGCTGAAGCTCTGGGGGTCGATTCAATCAGAAGGGCCAGCAGAGAACTGAATGGGGTGCAAGCTACAGATGGGGCTGACAAACCAGACATCTGTACAGGTAATGCAAACACAGGCAAACGCAGATTATCACACACTCACCTGCAATTACAATACCTTGTATTCCCCCAGGTTGTGGAGTGGCCATGGAGAACCTGCCCTACTTGGAGATCTTGTGTGAATCAGATGCAGCAAGTAATACCCATCAGAGTCTCGCTGCAGATGGAGGAGTCCAGGAAGAAGAAGGGAGTGCGACAAAGAGCTCCCAGAGCTATGAGAAACAGGGCTCACTGATCGCCCTTGCTTGGAGCAACCCACCAGAGGATGACACTGACTATGAGGCAGAGGCTGCAGTCGGGGGCACAGGACAGGTGAGCAGTTTTAAGACAAGTGACATGAGCAGCACAGCTGAACACACGGAGTGTGAGGAGACGTCTGGAGAGAGAGAGAGAGAAGATCTGTTCCAGTCTGATTCCACAGATCATCCTGATGCACAGTCTGCAGACCAGCACTGCAGCACAGTAGGACAGGTACTCTCTAAGTGTAAAGTAGGCCATAAAACATTGTATTTCTATGTCTGCATCTGATTTTTTCATTTTTATGTTCATTAGTTGACCTTGGAAGTGAGAGCAACAGCCGATCAACCAGAGAAGGGAGAAGCTCTGTCCCTCTGTGACCTGCAAACACATGCTTTGCTAGCAGAGAGCCTGCAGGCTGTACAACCACATCTCTTGGTGGACCCTCCTGAGATTACGCGGCATGCTGGTGACTTCTGCTCTGAACTGACCAATGAGAATGTGGAGAGAGGAGTGTTTAAGGTGGAAATGTGTCCCACTGCAACAGAGTCAGAGCCGTGGGACCTGAGAGGGACTGAACCTGCTCACGCTGAGGACCAGAAATATAATTCACCAGCCCCAGTAACTCTTTTACATATTTGTGCAACTAGTGCTCATGATTTGTGCTGAACATTTTCACATTATTCACTTTTTTTAAGCGCCCCACATCTGCTGTTTCCTGTTGTAAAGGTTGACTGTAGCCCTGCAGAGAGGGAATCAACACTGATGGAGAGAGAGCGGGCCACAGAACCAGTCTCGGCAGTGGAGAGAGAACGAACAATGCGCAACCTGGTGGACATGCAAAGGAAGGTCGAACAGAGGCAGCAGAGAGACAGAGAGAGACAACTCCTGAGGGTGAGTGAAAGGTGTAAAAGAGGGAGTGAGGATTTCTGGCACAACTTCACCTACTAGAGAGACGTAGATAGAGGGGGAATGAAAGAGTGTTCAGGTCATTGTACGTGAGGGGCAGAGGTGACATGTCACTCTGACACTGTTTGTCTTTCAGGTTCAGGAGCGTCTGTCGATCATCCAGAACAGGAAGGCAGTGGAAGACCTGCTTGGCCTGAAACACACAGACAGGCTAAGGCACCTCACACAAAATCTACCACAGGTAAAACACTGTATATTGATGGAATCAGTCGGATAAGTTTTGTATTATCACCATTACTATTGTGTTTTAGGAGGACAAGAACCAGCAGAAGACAGTTGTTAGAGAGAGACTGGAGCAGCTGAGACAAGAGCGCTCCTATGTCATGCAGTCCAAACGAGACAGGTACCATTCCCCTTATCTTTCTGGTCTGCATTTTATGTGATTTTTATCTTAATTGATTTTATTGCTGGTTGTTTTTCAATGTCATTGTAATGCCTTTCTCTGCCTCTATAAAGCACTTTGAATTGCCTGATTGAAATGTGCTATATTAAATAAAGCTTGCCTTGCCTTTTCTAACCTTTAGGAATACTGCAGGATTTAAAGAACTTCTGGTTCCAGTAGCTCTCCACAGCAGAAAAACAGATGATGGAGTAGACTGAGAAACTACAGCTGCATAAATTCATGTCTAGTTAAAGAACACATTTTTTAGTGAGTCCCATATTCTTCATAATGGTTATCAACACTGTCCAACAGGCGACTTCTGATCACTAAATACCACAACCAATGTATGGTTTTCTAATGATTTTAAATTCATTAAGCCCCACGGTTTCTCAGAAAATATTGTGTTCAAGTGTAATGCTGCAGATTTTGTATCAGTGGTGACCTTCCCATTTGTTTGTGATCATATAAGCGCACATTGTAAACAAATCTTGAAAATGCAGGTTCTGCAGTTGAAATAAAATTACTCACACATGTAGTGACTGTTTATTATACAGTTTAATCATCTTGACAAACATAAGCATCAACATTAATGTCACTTATCAATGACCCCCTTCAGTTGTGTACACATAATCCCCCTGTGGCCTAAATTACATACACAATGAGTCGCAGAGGTGCAAGTTAACAGTCTACAGAGGTTCCATCAACTCACCTTCATGTGAACATAACATTTATATTGGCACTGTTGGCCATTACTCGCTTGTGTAAGAAATAATGTGACTGGACGAAGAACACTGCTGTAGACATTGAATGCACCTATGGACTGGGGCTGTATATATTTACAGGTCTATGGGGATGGGAATATTGTAACATGTCAAAGGATGTAAGTTTGGCTAACAACTACAATGGGGAGATATGTATAACACAGATGGTTAGTGCAGGCCCAGTGGTTGTCCTGCGAGAGGGGAAGATCTTTCTCTCCTGGTGAGTAGAGGGAAAATGTCTACATGGGAGAGATTCTCAGTAAATAAACATTCTGTTTTTTCCTCTTGAATTGACCCCCTATAGTGTCCACTCACACTGCAGTCCAACACAAAGCAGGAATACCTACCACCCTAATAAGCCCAAACATTCCACAGCAGCTCACACACACTCTGAGCCACTGCATTACACACATACATACACAGTGCACAAGCATGTCCTAAAATCAAAAGAAGAGTACACAACTTAGGTTCAAGTTCTGTGGTCTCGAACACACTAACATTCAAACCAACAAAGACAAAAAGCTTAAATTCCAAACTAAGAAAACATGGTGCCTTGCTGACACGTGCTATACTCAGGGCTTTAATATTCTAGCAATGTGACAGCTGGGGACTAAACACAACCAGTCCCGTTCTCAAAATACGACAGTTCACCGCCGAGGATGAGGTGCGTTAAACGTGCGGTTCTCAGCAGGCTGTGCAGAGGACACACTTTTAGGGCTGTAATCAGGTCAGTTCTCATGACAACAGGGTACTTTGTTAGCAGTGACACGTTGAGATTCAAACAGGTGTGATCTCAGATTTCTCAATCGTGTCCAGACCCTGGCTCTATGTGCAAGATCTTCAGCAAGAAAGCAGCATGCGCTTGTGTGTGATAGACTAAACTACACCTTATACAAGATAGTCAACAATATTTGCATTTTATACACTAGACTGGTGTTTCCCACAGTGAAAGGTAGAAGCCTAGGATGAAAACAGGAAGTCAAGTTCAGTCAGTGAACCTCTGAGACTGAAACCACCTTCTTGCTGGAGGCTTTAATGAGCACTACTGTCCATAAACACAAAATGGTCATCACACATCCAGCATATCTCTGACTTATGGGCACCATGGAACTGAGGAGGGTGGATATACGTGTATATGTATTTGTGTATCTCTCGTTTTCATGGGAATCATGAAAGGGGAGAAATGTGCATGTATGTGCGTCAAGTCTTGAATGGTGTTAGCAATGGGACTCAAGGGATGTTCATGTATTTATGCATCAATGTGTGTGCATGTTGTTATGTATGAGTCTTTCTATTGGTGTGCGCACTGCACCCCTGGGCCATGATGGCCCCCTTCCTCATCAGAACTATCGTTGTAGGCCTCTCTCCTGGCTCCACCTCCTGACCCTTGACTCTTGTCAAAATCCGTCAGGTCAACTTCCTCCGCATCTGCTGCAATAACAGGATTTTCAGCACGAGCAGGCAGCAAGCACTCGAGTTCCTGAAAGAAAAGATTTTTTTTTTTTTTTTTAAATACATCATGACATTACAATTATTAAAGCTAACTGGAACTAAAATTGTGCAAATCAGGATGTTGTGCGACTCACATTCAGTTTTTCGGGGCTAATCCAGTTGTTTTCAGGGAATTGGACATCAAACTTGATGTAAAGGTCTCCCTTCTCAAACGGATTTCTGTACTGAGGCATTCCCTCTCCTTTCACCATCCGAATACAGCCTGCCACAGAATTGTCAGGCAATTAAAAACTACGCTTTAAATATGCACACCACTTTGCTTTTGGCATATTATGATGGGCTACAATAACAATTTAAAATCCTCTTATTTGGGATTTGTTTTATATTTACACACTAGATAAGAAAACTAGTAGTACATTCAACTTTCTCAAGTTTTTCTGTCATGTATGTGAATGCCTAGATATTAAATGGGTACAAAAAAAAAAATTATATATATATATATATATATATTATGTGTGTTTTTGTGCACAAACCATAGTTAATGTTGTATTACAGACACCTTTAATATTTACCAGGTAATTATAGATTTTGATAAACAACAAGATGGCTTGTTAGCTGCAAAAATGGCTGGAAGAGAAAGTAAACCTAGCTGCTAAATCCAGCTACCAATCCAGCAAATTGGCTCATGGTTGATTATCACTGTGCTTAGTACTGCAACCAACATTTCTGCTGTTATTCCATGTATAATGGATCGGCCTGCGCTTCATTAGTGTCAGTGTGGACTGCTTTACCAAAATATTATATATTTTTTTAGACTATTAATCTGTTGTCCCAAAAATAAAAGTTTGGACCACCACCTCTTATTAGCTGCAGTAAAAAGTAAATCTAAGAGCAATCATCTTTTGTGCACTAAAAATCCCGCCAGAACAAAAAAAGGAATGTCACAAAATAAATAAAATCAATTAGTGTGGTATGAAGACATGTTTACCTGGCTCGATGACCTTGCCAGGTGGGTATTTGACAAGCAACTGACGTCCATCTAGGTGTGTGACCGTCAACTGGAAGCCACACAGAGCCTCAACCAGGCCGATACGTTGGACCATGTGAAGGTCACTGCCATCACGGCGGAATTCCTGATTTAGATTTAAATCCCAAATATGTTGCTTGTTGTCATAACATGTTTATCAAAAAAATTTAAAACATCCACCGAAATAACAATTATCTTCTCAGCCATGACACTAAAGTAAATACAGCTTAACAATCAATCTCAGAAGCCAATTGTTTTCTTTTTTTACCTCATGTTCTTTCTCTTGCAGCACCAGGACTATATCTCCTGGTTCGACACCTGGTGCTTGGTCAGCTTCCCCAGAGAATGTGATCTTCTGTCCATGTTTCATGCCTTTGTCCACATGCACCTCCAGAAGCTTAGTCTCCTTACACACCTTATGACCCTCACACTTTCTGCAGCGGTCCTTCTCATTTATCACCTCACCTACACAAGCACACATACAAAGATTCGACAATTTCAAAGTGCTGTTGTGCTCATTATTTTACATTATCCATGTCTTTTAAAAGTACACTGAGTGTTTATGGAGAAATTACCTTCTCCATTGCAGTCTGTGCAGACTGACTGCATCTGTTGGACCATCCCTGGGGCCAGCTGTCTAATCATGATTCTCATACCTCGTCCTCTGCATGCCACACACTTCTGCACTGCTCCCGCCTTACCCCCCTGACTAAAAAGTGAACAGTAAAGCATCAGCATTGTCAACACGAATTTCGCTCACACAAAATTACTGCAATTACATACTATCTTCTGTCTGGGCTTTGAAACTATAGATCAATATGCTGATGATTAAAATGAAACATTCAAAAGAGACTCACCCATTACAGGCACCACACAGCACATTCTTACTGAGCTGCAGTTTGGTGGTTTTGCCATTGTAGAGGTCTTCAAGAGAAACTCTATGTGACAAAAGAGTTTACATTATACACATTATATTTGAACCAGCCACTGAAGCACCAAAAGTGCATTTAAGTAACATACTTACTTCAGAGGGTGTACCATATCATCTCCTCTCCTCTTGCCTCCATTGCGTCCTCTGCCCTGTCCCCCCATAAACCCAAACAGCCCTCCACCAAAAATGTGAGAGAAGATATCATCCATGCCAGGTCCTCCGCCTCCTCCCTCCCGTAGCCCCTGTTCTCCATAGCGATCATAAAGCTCCTTTTTTTCTGGGTTTGTCAGTACCTCATACGCAAAACTGATCTCTTTAAACTAGAAAATGAAAACAAGAACAATCAGACAGGTTGACACAGTGTAAGATATTCAGTACATCACAGCAAAAAAGGCCAACTAGTTTTGTGATGAGCCCCGTACAAAAGTAAAAAGACATTAAAACAAAGACAGTCTTGTCCCTTGTGTCATGTTCTTGCAGAAACAGGAATTAAGTCATAGAGCAGTGCAAATCAAAAACGGATGCGTTTTTCTCTAGGGAAAAGCCATTCCGTGTTTTGTACCTTGTGTCAATCACTGGGCTGTGTGACCAAAGGAAACTAAGTCATCACTGAGACATAATTTCTTGGTCCCAATTGTTGAGCAATTGAGCTGCTGCTGTCGGTGCTGTTGGTAACTATGGTGTTGCTGCTGTTACCGTGACGTGCTTTGGTGCATCATACCTTGTCTCCAGCATCAGGGTTCTTGTCAGGATGGTACTCTTTGGCCAATTTCCGGTAGGCCTGCAATAAACCAAATATCGATGTTAACAAAGCTGTGTGAGTGCCATGAGCTCAGGTGCCAACTGTGTTAAATAGCTCTGCTTGCAATCACTAACTAGCTAAGTGTATTAACTGGCCTTAGTAGCCAAGGGCTTGACTTGCGGGCCTGCTGTCAAAAACATCAGGACACCGGAAGAGCATCGCTGCCTTTGACATCTCAGACACATCTTTTGAGTTTACCTGCGTGAAGTGTCGGGGCGTTAAATAACACGGGGTCATTGACTTCTGGCAAATCCACAATACCCTAAAATAAAACTAAAATTATTTCATTTTAACATAAAAAGGGTTCGAAAGTGAATCACACTGGTGCCAGTGGCTACCAACTAACGTTACAGCATTTTGAATTTAGGTAGGACAGCTGGGATCACAGGCGGTTGTCTTAAACTAGTTTAAAATCAGTCTAACGTTAAATGTATAGAGTTATTTGATTGGTTTAAGCTACAGAATATAGGACGAATATACAAGCGGTCACAAACACAGTAAAATGTCTCAAGTCGTCTTTAGCAAGGGCCGTAGGTTTGTGAATTATAAACAGTTCGTTACTGCCTGGTGTTTGGATGGAGTTTGGGAGGACACGGCGACGTGTTTTTTTGGCTAACTTACGCCGTCTATTTGGTAGCTAACGTTACGCGACGTTGACATTAACGTTGGGTAACGTTAGTAACCACCACACAAGTTTATCTATAAACATTAACTCAAGGTCAATTTCACGTCGGGTTTAGCGTTACTAAACATTACACCAACGCCGTGAACACAGAAGCGAATTTCTTTTCATGGTCTGTTTACCTAGGGGGGCTGTTTAGCTAACGTTACTGCTCGACTTGGCGGAGTCTATTTGCTGGAATGTAGCTATAATCTAGCTAGCAGCCGGCAAACTCTCACACTCGTGGTCAGCAGTGTTTCTTGATTTTCGGCAAGCTAACTCATCATTCTGGTGTATGCAGAGACGATGAAAATGGCAATCAACGCCGATATTTTACGAACTAGTAACGAGCTTTAATTGTATTGAAAATGTCGTACCATTAAGTACCCTATGATCAACGTTATCTAGCTTAGCTTACTGGCTAGCTAAAATGGCAAGCTGCTGCCGAGCATCTTTTGCTAGCGTTCTTTAAACTAGCTCACATTGATTAGCTTGTTCCTAGGCCACATCTCACTGGTGACCTCGCGTCCTTTTTTTAAAATTCTGTTCTTGCTCTAACAAATTCCCTTCTCGTTTCAGAGGCTACGTACCTTTTTTAGTTCATTTTCAGAGGCAGATGGTGAAACTCCGAGGATGTCGTATAGCTTAGTATCCACAACGTTCGCCATGATGCTAACTGGCTCCACACAGAGACCTAACGTTAACGTTACTACGGAGGTTCAGCTGAGCGAGGAACCGACGCAAGATTCACCGATTGGGGGTGTCCAGGGTTGCCAGATACTACGACAGACACAAACACCCATTCGGCAACAAATGCCAAAATATAGCATCCATATCATTAATACCATAACAGTTATTGTAACAGAGCGTTTGTATTTACGGTGAAATGTTTCATTATTTTTTAAGTAATGAGCAAAATGGTACGTTACATACAATGTTTCCAATTCGGCACGTTTTACTGATAATAGTTAGTGATAGTGCCTACATGAGGGTGGAATGGCTGTAAATGTACTTTTAGACTTGCCAATGAATGCCATTAAAGGTACAAACATTTATTTTTTAATCTGCATTTATATCTTCGATAACGTGGGATAGTGTGTGAGACGGAGTTAGGGACCGTCCTAAAAGGAAGCTGCGTTCATCTGATCTGAAAGGCCACTCCATAGGGGGCACGGAAATCAGGTCTAATAGGTGTCTTGGAGCATTTTCAGCATTACCTGAGATTTTTCTTTAGAAAAGTGTGGCCTCCAGGTTCTTTATACCATCTATAAAGAGAGACTTTGCATTTATAATTTATAACTGATCAATGCAAGGGGTTCCTTCTTCTCTGACAATAGCTCCAAAAACAATAATAATGCAAGTGCCTTGTTTGATACTGTCCACAGGCTAAACCCTCCTGTGTCAGTAGCCTCTGAACTTCTATTTAGGGCCTGCATAAAAACTTAGAGGACATTATACAACATCTGAAACCCTCTTCCTGCTGCCTTGATATTCTGCCAACAGGCTTTATCAAGAATGTTTTTAATTGCATGGTGTCATATCTTCTGCAAAGTGTCAACATGCCTCTTCTCTCAGGTGTCTTCCTATAGGCCCTGAAAACTGCAGTCATCAAGCCACTCTTAAAAAAGAACAATCTAGACATGTCACTAATGAACAATTATAGGCCTATATCAGTAATTAAAGTAATTGAAAAAGTTGGGTTTTCAACAGCTGAACAATTCTTGGCATTATAAAGCTGTTTTGATGTCTTACTGTCACGTTTTCGAGCACACCACGGCACTGTGACTGCTCTTGTTAAAGTCTTCAATAACATCCATTTAAACACAGACAGTGGCAGAATTTCAGTCTTAGTATTATTGGTTCTCAGTGCTGCGTTCGACAGGGTTGACCACAACATATTACTAGACCGACTGGAAAACTGGGTTGGACTTTCTGGCACAGTATTAAACTGGTTTGAATCCTACTTAAAGGACAGGGACTACATTGTGTCTATAGATAATTACACATCTGAGCGGACAAAAATTACGTGGAGTTCCCCAAGTTTCCATTCTGAGGCCTCTTCTGTTTAACATCTACATTCTACCACTGGCTCAGATTATGGAAAACAGCTAAATATGTTACCATAATGATGCAGATGACACACATTTACATAACAATACCACCAGGGGACCATGGTCCAATATAGGCTGAGTAAGTGTATTGAACAAATCAACGATGGGATGTGCCAGAATTTTCTTCAATTAAACAAAGATAAAACAGAAGTAATTGTTTTTGGAGCCATGGAGAAACGATTAAAAGTCAGTGCTCAGCTTCAATCAGTTACGTTAAAAACCACAAACCAAGCCAGAAATCTTAGTGTAGTCATGGACTCAGACCTGAATTTCAGACACATTAGGAAAATTACAAAGTCACCTTAATACCACTTTAAGAATATATCCAGGATTAAAGGGCTTATGTCTTACCAGGATTTGGAAAAACGTGTCCATGCATTTATTTTGAGTAGACTCGACTACTATAACAGTGTCTTTACAGGTCTCTCAAAAACATCGATCAGACAGCTGCAGCTGATTCAGAACGCTGCTGCTCGCATCCTCACTAAGAGGAATAAAATTAATCACATCACTCCAGTTCTGAGGTCTTTACACTGGCTTCCTGCCTGTCAAAAATTGATTTCAAAATAGTACTGCTGGTTTATAAACTGAATGGTTTAGGGCCAAAGCACGTTTCTGGTCTTCTGCTACATCATGAACTATCCAGACTTCTCGGGTCGTCTGGGACAGGTCTGCTTTCTGTCCCCAGAGTCAAAACTAAACATGGAGAAGCAGCTTTTAGTTGTTATGCACCATATGTCTGGAAACAAACTCCCAGAAAACTGCAGGTCTGCTGCAACTCTGCAAATCAAGGCTGAAGTCTTTTCTGTTTGTGTGTTGCCTTTTATTAAATCAAATAATGATTAATTTTTCTATTTTATTTTCTATTTATCTCTTTTTAAAAAGAGAGATGTCTTTTTATATTGCCCTGTGTTGCTTTTTATGTTTTTTGTAAAGCACTTTGAATTGCCTTATTGTTGAAATATGCTATACAAATAAACCTGCCTTGCTTTGCATATTTTTATGTGTAGGACTGGATGCATCACAACCAACCCCTGTTTTCTCCTGGTTACACAACAGCTTTAAGCTTTGCTATTTCAATCTTTATTAGTTTTATTTATCCGTTTTTTTTTTAATTATCGGCTATAGCAACCTAACCCAGAGGAGTCACTCCTGTAGACTTACATCTGTCAAAATCCTCTTGCTTTTGTTCATATTGCAAACTAAATATGTCAGTATAATAATATATAATATTATATAATAGTTACTGTTTTCATTCATTAGCACTACAATAGGTTAGGTTTATTATTTGTAATATGTTAAACAGTATATGTCATTATCACAATTTTACTTGTATATATTTTCAAGTTAATGTATCATTTTTACTACAAATAAATTTGTTTGTATCTGTATACATATGTGTATTTGTTATTTTCCTTTCTTTTAAATGTATGTTTTCATGCATGAATGGATGTATAAATCTTACACATTGCAATTACACGGAAAATTGAGCATCTTTGAATAAATAAATATGGATCCGAAAAAGAAAGAGAACGACAGTCCCTAAACACTTGTCGCACTGCCAGGTGACCGCAGACCAAAGCGACTTCTTGTAATACTGAAATAATCACTTTTAAATCAGTTTAGTATCTTATTGCATCTTTTTTTTTTTTTACCACTGTTGGAAATGTGTTTACTTGTAACTATAGAAGGCCTTGTTTGAGAGCTATGAATCTGAATATCATATTTTACCACAGTAACGTTACTGGATGCTGTCACGCTGTGCCTAACAGCCGATTAACACCAGGTCGGTCTTATGTTTACACATTTGATGGACAGCCGAACTTTTGATTACGTTTAAGGTATCCGCCATTTTGATTTTCAAATCTGACAGATTTTTTTGTTGCCTGACTGCCGAAGTATAATTTGGACAGTTTCCACAGAGCCGCTCGTCAGGCCAACCACCGAGTAACGGCACTGTAAATGACATCGCAAACCGGGGAGAGTTCCGTTAGTATCTTCTAGCTAACAACGCAGTCGTGTATAGCCAGCTATGGGCCTCTGGGTGACCTGACAGCCAAAGTCGTCGAGTTACCGTTCAGATTGCAGATGTCGACTGATATAATGATGGATAAAAGGTAATAGTCGCTTGTCTTTTGGGAGGAAAAGGAAGTGTAACCTAACGTTAAAGTAAAACCCGTGCGAGCTGCCTCGCTGTCAAGTGCTCGGAGGACGGTAAGGCTAACGTTAGGTCTGAATCAGGACGACATCGTCCCACTTAGCCACGCAGCCGTGATAAACAACAACCCATGTTAGCTTTTGCTCCGACGTTAAACATTGCGTTGCAACCGGTACCGTATTGAAATCGTTTGGTTACGTTAGCATCATGATTGAGACATTGCTAGCGGGCTGGTTTAACGTTACAATCTGCATGCAAGGCGAGTGAAAGGCACCGTCGTTAAGCACTGGAAACGCAACATTACTGACATACAGAGGTTGGTAACAGGAGAGAAGATCAGGTGAAGTTACGATAATTGTATGGATAATCTAATTCACCTTAATTCACGCAGATTTGACTGTTACCCCGTTATAACTAACGTTAATATCCGTCTAGTGCTAACAGTAACCCCTCTTGGAAGCTGATGCTCAGGACGCCAGAAAGGCCTGCGTTAAAGCTGCAGAGGTTGAGCTGTTGTTTGGGAATGTAAGATCAATCTTACTTAACGTTAGCTAACTTGTGGTGAAAGGAGGAATTCATGAAGTTCATAGTCTGAGCTCTAAAACGTTCGTTTAACTTTAGCCTCAACATGTTTATTGAAGGGATGGCTACACAAGAACAGTATACTCACAGAGATCGTTAATGTTACGCAATCAGTTTTAATGGTGCTTAGAATTTAGCAAGTTATGTTCAAGACGCGTTTCACCTGTAAAACGTTCGACATTACCCGCGTGGTCTAGTGTGTGACTGTTGACTTTGCGGCATCCGAGATCATATTTATTTTCATGCGGGGCCTTGCCCAGAATTTAGACAAACATATGCTTTATCAGCGTCATGTTCACCATAGGGATCAACTGTTTAATCTAATGGACAAAGGACAAACTCATCGGTCAATTTATTAGGATGGATTCTTTACTGTAGCTCTGGTGTGATTTGGTTCAGGGGGATGTAAGGTGAAGATCCCTCCCTACAAGCCATTGGCCAGTGACAGCTCCTGCCGGCCTCATACAGTGTTGAACTGTCATCATCGCCACACTTCAGTCTCAAGTTTGCACTTTGTAGTAACACAGATGTCAGCTAATGCAGGTAAGTAAATCAATAGTCCTCCCCCAACTCTCTGGCTGACACATTTGTTTTTTTTTTCCCCCAAACAAGTATTCATATGACACAGAAAAGCTAAATGTCTTTCTGCAGGGGATTTGCTTTGTTCAACATTATTCTTACTCCATTCGTTATTTGATGATGTAACTGTATGTGCAAGGCCATTCTCAATACACTGACGTGCAGGACTAATTAAATTATAGTCGCATTGCTTCCTGCTCTTTCCAGTGAGGAGTACAAGCCTAGTCTCTGCAACCAAGGCTGACGTTAACTCCTCTACTAGCTCTAACGAAGACAGAGGCAAGTCTTCATGGAAATGATACTGTAACATTTGCTGTTCCTCATTTTCTCATTACCAGGTTGAAGCCAATCTCTCCTGGGTTTGTGTGTCTGTTGTTCGTATGAGTGAAGTGGGTGTGTTTGTATCTTCATTGTGTGAATTTGCTGATGCTGATTGATGTCCAGGCCATGCGGTGTAAATACGACAAATGGCTGTTTAGCAAGATCTGACTGAGGCTACTACTCCTTGTCTAAATGTAAGAGCATACATCCATGTTGTGTATTGTATCACAAAAGGAAAAGTTCCAAAAATGGTGTTATTAACTTTTACATGTATGCTACGTGGGCATGATACTGATCACTAGGCCACATCCTCTTTTGGTTAACAGCCAAGTGTACGTGCCGGTGACATCAGCCATGTTTTGGAAGTTTGACCTACACACATCTTCTCACCTGGAGGCTTTACTGGATAAGGAGGATGTCACGCTCACTGAGCTCATGGACGAGGAAGATGTGCTGCAGGAGTGCAAGGCCCAGAACAGGAGGTCTGTTCATTGTTAGCTTTAGCATAGCAGCAGCACATTAATGTAATTACATTTCAGTTGCCAGTAATTCCTGCCGGTGCTTACTGGCGCTTCTTTTCTCATCTTTATGGATTTGTAGACTTCTCCTGTTCTTGTGCCATGACCAGTGCATGCAGGAGCTGGTCCGTATGATTACTACAGAGCCCCCTGCTGGTGTAGAGGAGACCAAGCGCTTCAAGTAGGTGGATGTGTAGAATGTGCTGATGTGGTATATTGTATCCAGGGAAAACTGTGTTTTGCTGGTGCGACACTTCATCATATCTCTTACCTGCCATATTGTAGTAAAGATGAGAGCTTGAGTGGGCTCAGCTTTGTGGAAAACAATGGTTCTTGATTCAACTGTTTAACCAAACCATTAATAATGCATTTACATTATAACAAATTGCCTGTTGGACAATCAACCTGTGAAAATCAGCACCATGCTGTTCCACAAAATATAGTTGTTTTTTTTCCAGTTCACTGTGATACTGTAATATGGTAGAAAATAAGAATTGGTTTTGTTTTTGCTGAGTTTTACTGCCAGGTGTATTCTCCTCATTTATTACAGGTATTCAAATATAGCATGTGAGCTATTGACATGTGACGTGGGAGTGATCAATGATAAGCTGGGTAACGAGGAGCCACTGCTGGACACTCTGTATGCCTTCCTGGAGCAGCCATCCCCACTTAACCCCCTCCTGGCATCTTTCTTTAGCAAGACAATTGGGAACCTCATCACACGGAAGACTGAGCAGGTAGCACAGGCGCACACACACACACACAGCTAAATCAAAGGGCATACTCAGAGAAGATGACTGCTATGTTTTTGTGATTTAATTCACAAAGTGTGAGGGGTGCTTACAGCAAGATAATGGAAACTGTTCACACTGGGAATCACTCGGAACAAAGATTGCTGCAAAGTTTTATTTTTCTTGAAATGCCAACACGCAGACATTCAAACAGACAAAGCAGTGCACATAGTCCAGATGTTATCCTGTTGGTGGCAGGGCCTGAGGATGTCAAGGTCAGAACGCACGTCCATCTGACTTGTGTCTTGGTTTAGACCAATATGTCTTGAAAACTGTCCCAAAAGCTGTGACAGTTCGAATTTATATTTATGTTCCAGGGGGAATGATTTGAAAATATTCTGGTGACCACTGTGACCTTGAGCGTTACTTTGGTCCATGATGCTTAACTCAAAAATGAATTGCTGGACTTTCTTAATTTGAGTCTGGACACCAATATTCGGTTTTGTATTTTGTGTCATGGTGTTTCCTCTGATTTGTTCAGGTGCTTAGTTTCCTGCGACGGAAGGAGGGATTCCTTTCCTTGGTCCTGAAGCATATTGATACATCAGCTATGATGGATGTGCTCCTAAGACTTATCAGCTGTGTGGAGCCGCCCCCTCTTCGGCTCGAGACGCTTACTGTATGAGACAAATGGAGCAACATTCATACTTTTACACAGTACATGCTGATATTGTTTGCAGGTGTAATGTGATATTTCTTTCTCAACAGTGGCTGAATGAAGAGAAGTTGGCCCAGAGACTCATAGAGCTCATTCACCCTGAGAGAGATGAAGAGGTAGAAGGGCATTTCGTATTTTCATATTAACAAGTAACTCATTTCTGTGATAAAACATACTAATCACTAGCTCATAGACTCTTGAATAGAACATTTTCTGTGTGTTTGTGTTTTTTCTTTCACAGAGGCAGTCCAATGCATCTCAGACTTTGTGTGACATCATTCGTCTGAGTAGAGACCAGGCCAATCAGCTCCAAGAGATTTCACAGCCTGACCCTTTGCTGACTGTGCTGGAATCGTAAGTCAGACGCACACACACACACACACGTTTGGACACTCTTTACAGGATGTGAAGACGATGATACACTCCATTGTGTCTCTGCAGGCAGGAGTGTGTGGAGCAGTTGTTGCAGAATATGTTCTCAGGAGAGAGTACTGAGAGCTGTATCATCAATGGAATTCAAGTTCTTCTCACATTACTGGAAATTAGGAGGCCTGTGTGAGTGTGAGACTGTAAAGCAACTTTAAACTGTGTGTAAATAAGACTGTCTAGTTCTAATTTATAAGTCGTTAATGTCATTTATCATTTGACCCCTGGCCTCTATAATTTTTCTAAAATTGTCTCGAGGTGAAGCTAGTCACATCTCTCTCCGTGTGACCATTTATGAAATGTTCGATCCATCTGTTTCCTGTTTTATGTGTTTGGTTTGTGTTTATGACAGGGTGGACGGTGTAATGGATGCTCAGGGATTTGAGAGAAGTTACACTGTTAACAGCAGCATTTTGTTGGCCATCCAACCGCACCTGATACACTTCCACCAGCTACTTCTGGAGCCACCCAAGGTACATAAACAAAGATATAATCATCTGTAGGGTCTTGATATTCAAGTTCAGGTTCAGGATTATTTATAAAGCACGTTTAAAAACGACCGAAGTGCTGTACAACAGTACAAGTACAAATGCAATACAGAGAAGAGGGAAATGATATTAATAATAGTATGAGATAACATGGTACACATGATTAATACATATGAAAGTTATCAATAGAAAAATTACAGATCCCCTGCACAGCAGTATAATTCGTCCAGGTGCTAGTCGCAGGCAATATGAAACGAATCAAAAATTAATAAAGGGCTTGTCCTACACCAAAATTCACAAGGACAAGCTATTGCACTTGTAGAGAGAGAGAACATGCTATAAATATCGAGCATGTTCTCGTTTTTGCTGTGCAGCAAACCCTCTCTTCGGTGTTTGATACTCTGCCTTTTAGATAACCTATACAGTGCTTGCACACAAAAAAAACCCACTGCTAAACCTTCACATTGTTGTTTCCCAAATTCCTCTGTCCTCTGTCTTTGCACTTTTAGCGAAATCCCATGCTGACTAGTCTGGGCGTGCTGGAGGAACCATTGGGGAACACACGTCTGCACGTAGCCAGATTGGTGGCCTCTCTGCTGTATACCAGCTCTGCTAGCCACACGGTGGTAGCACAGGAACTCTGCCGACTCAATACAATGGACCTGCTTTTGGTGAGATCAGCAAACATGCTGCATTTTCATAGTACGATGTTGAGAAAGTGCCAGATGTTAAATGTCCCACTGGAAAATGTATGCCTTTTTTTCAGGACTTGTTCTTCAAGTATACGTGGAACAACTTCCTGCACCTCCAAGTGGAGCTTTGTGTTGCTGCCATCCTCCGGCCCTGTGCCCATGAAATGAGACTTCAGCCTGGCTTGGGATTCCATGAAAAATTAAACCCTCATCAGGATGCTCCACAAGAGCAGGCTTTGACTGAAAACCCTTCTGAAGCTCCAGTCACCCCTGAAAACTCTGCACATAATCTAATGGTGACTCATGTAGGTGTCTCTGCTTGTGTTTGAAGCAAGAGGCTTAAGTGGCATTTGATCTATTGGTTATTTTTTAATTAAAACAATTGATTGACTATCTTTGTCTCTCACAAGTTGTTTCAGCACTGTCACCTTGTCCAGAGGATTCTAGAGGCTTGGGAAGAGAATGATAAAATACAGTAAGGAACTTAAAATAAAGGCATGATGTTGTTTTTGCCAACAGGCTGTAGCCTATGGGGTTCCCTAAGTGCGGTACTTGTGTGTTCAGGTCAGAAGGTGGTATGAGAAGAGGGTACATGGGACATCTGACCAGGATTGCCAACACAGTAGTGCACAACTTGGAGAAGGGCCCGGTTCACACACAGATTAGTAGCCTCATCACAGGTGTGTGTGTGTGTGTGTGTGTGTGTGTGTGTGGAGATGCACACTTACATTCCTCTATGGAAAAAAGTGATTTATAAAACAAGGAATTCACAAATATTGTTTTCTTAATGATGTTGTTCTTGTGTTTTTGGATGTAGATCTGCCTGAGGACTGCAGAGGGCGCTGGGAAACCTTTGTTGACCAGACCCTGTCAGAGACCAATGGGAAGAACACCATAGACCTGGTGAACATACACACATGCTCATCTACAGTATATGAAAGCTGTGTGTAATCACAAACACACACAAAAACTCCAAATGTGGCATTGTGTGGTGGTTTTCCCCTGACCAGGTTGGCAGTGGGAACCCGCGCCCTTCCTCAGAGGATGATATGGAGAGCCCCTTCCCTAAGGAACTGACACTACAGCAGGTACCCATACATAAGGGCTCACAAAAAGTATTGAGGGCTACTGTTATCAGAGCTAGTAATCTAATTTAAGTTGTGATGTGTGTTTCAGGCCTTTTCAGACTACCAGATCCAGCAGATGACGGCTAACTTTGTGGATCAGTTTGGCTTCAATGATGAAGAGTTTACTGATCATGACGACAGCATTGGGTAAGTTAACTCACGTTACTCTTTGTATGACAGTGAACTATTGTTGTTGTTGTGTGTCAGTTGAGTGGGTTTTACTGTTATTGCAGGGCAACGTTCGACCGAATTGCAGAGATCAATCTCAACATGGATGCAGGCCAGGACAGTGTGAGTTTATTTAGAATCTTCATGCAAATGTATTCACTCCTTTGTTCTATGAAGTTGTACTTCTGTAATGCTTCAGGGCTGTAAATGTCTTTGTTAATTCTTAACGGTGCATTAACAAAAATATTATGGCCTCTAGGGGCCTAAAAGAAAAAATCAAAACAACCTGACAAACACACAGCCACCACATAACACCACCTTACAATTTCCTACTTACACAACCCGCAGACAGGTTTACCCTCCTTTTATATTACAGTCATTTGATTCAGTGCTAACATCAAAAATATTGATTATTTCAGGTTCAAGGTTTAGCCTTCATCTTAGCATTTGTTATGTAGCATTATGAATACCGATGTACACTGAGTAAGCACATTTGATTTGTCCTCCTTTGCAGGTTAATACAGCTGTGTTTGAGGCCTGCTCCAAGGAGAGGATTCAGCCCTTTGATGATGATGAAGAGGACATTTGGGAGGAGAAAGAGATCAACTTTTCAACACAAACCAAGTCCCGTAACAGGTAGATACGCAACAGTAAATACAGATGCGCTCATCATGATGTTTTGGAATAATTTATTTCAACATGTATGTGAATTAATTGTCCTTGCTCAATCAAAAATAATTTGATTGTTTTGTTTGATTAAAGGTTTGGTGGGTCGCGATCATCCAAGAGCCAAGCAGCCAGTAAAGCTTGTGATGCGACAGGAGCTTCTGGCACTGAGGCCTCAGACAGAACAGCAGAGTCAGACTCTGAGGAGGGAGAGGATCCTAAAGATGACCTGGATCCTTTCTCAAGCCAGGGCCAGACCGAGGCAACAAAGAGTGAGAAATATTATATTATATAGTAATGCATAATTGTTTTTGCCCTATATATGAGGACTAAAGCAGATTTTGAGCAAGTGTCTTATGTAGAGTATGTGGTGCTTTTCATACTTAGGCACTGGCTGGATAGCAGACTTTGGGGAGGTGAACTCAAAGGCTCCTGCGGCAGGAGTGGGCTTTTCCGCCTGGGACACTCCAGACTCCCAACCAGCTGCCACAGAGGCAGAGGAGAAAGGATGGGCCAAGTTCACCGACTTCCAGCCTTTCTGTTGGTGAGTCTGGGTGTGGTCTAAATATGGGGATCTTATTTGAGATATTGCCTTAACCCTTAAAGACATAAAACAATTTTCAGGGTGCCTGACTCCTGTATTTATTTAGTTTTTCTAACCTATTCTAGCAGTTAGCATCAAGTGCCATACATCATGTTATGCAGGAGAACCTTGTCAGTCCAGTTCACTTAAAGTCCCAATTTTACATATGAATTTACTAGAATGTTTAAAAAATGTGGTGTTTTTTTACTGTGAACTCAGACAGAACCTCAGGAAGTTTATTTCTATTCCTATATTTCAAACGACCCATTTACTGGCTGGGTGTGGATAGACATTTTGACAAATAAACGCTGGTCTCAATTAGACACCGGATCTGGCTTTTATAGAAGTTCTTTGGATGTATAAAACTTATTAAAGCCCACCAAGTCAAGCGACCGCCTGCTTGACCTGTTCTAAGCTGCTTAGATCACGCATACAAATATAAACGTTTAAACTTTTGTCAATATCCGATCAGTTAGATTCTCCACAATTCAATCAATCACATGTGAACAAAATACAAAATGGAAATGGAAATTTCCATTTAGTTTCAATGAGCTTCATAAACCATACACAGAGAGAGAGAAATACTGTATATTATTGGGTGCAAATGATCTTCACAAACTATATCCAAATTATTTACATTATATAACAATCAGACAGGATTCAGTCAGTCAGGACGGTCCTGAGGTTTAATGTGCCACCATGTGACCATCTGCGGCCATGCCGCTGACTGAAGCAGTTTCTGTGGGCCACAAGACACCTCATATTGCTGCACACTTTCAAATGGAGCGCTCCTTGCAGAGCATGCAGTACCGCCGCACCTTTGTTGCAGTGTCTTCTGACCTCCATCACTCAAATGAGGAACTTCCCTCCTCCTCATCCACACAGGCCAGTGACTCAGGTAAGCACTGTGCCCCTCTGGGTGGCACGTCACTGCCTTTTGGGACTCCACAAAGCTCAGCAGACAGCTCCTCCATGAACTGGCTGTGAGAAATGGGCACTGACTCTGATGACAGACACATCTCCTGCAGCTATGTTGATGAAGTGATGCAGCAGTGTCCTGTACCACCTGTTGGATCTCTTGTGCGTGGAGTAGTACTGGGGAAGCTGGTCAGAAAGGTCCACACCTGTGTTGTAGTCCACCACACAACAAGGTGCTGTGATGCTTTTTTTCTGCCATCTCCCAGTTTCCCTGTCATGCACACTCCTGCTGACAGTGTCTCCGTCAAAGGATTGGAGTATGGTAGAGCACACGGACACTTCTCTCGTGTCCATCCTTTTCACAAACAGTGAAACGGTTCCTGCTCTCTGATCCATCGGATCAAGCCCCGGGGGCTCTGGGATGTCAGTGGATCTGTTTGTTTGTTTTTGGTACATTCCTGCATGAGTTTCAGAACATACCACATGTCACAAAACCCTTGGCATACAAGTCACTGAAAAGCTTTGACTGGTGTAGAAATGATCACCATACAAATGATAACCTCTCGCCCAAGAATGATGCATCCATGAGGCTGCTGACAACATCATGTGAGACCCTGCCCTGGAATGAAATGCCTCTTTCCTGTGTAATGGCAGAATTGCTGGTGGCTGTACTGTACTGTGTTTTCTGCTGGTTTTTTAAATTTTGTGACTTATATCCCCAGCTCTGAAACAGGCCCCAGATGCAGCTCTCCTGTGGACTCAGAGCTCAGCGGATCAGACAACACCAAACCAAACCAGAACCGTAAGTTGCTGCAGCATTGCTATTTAAGTGATAATATAAAATGTAAATGGTCATTAATATAATATCAAAACAGAAAATGCTCGAAATTTAATTGTGTCGTTTTAAAGCCCCTAATCTCCATCAATCATGTACAATGCCTTTTCAACTCCATATGTCATAGTCTACAATTTAATGTAAATTCTGCACATTCAACTACTTTAAAAGAACCCCGAATGGCATGTTTAAATTTAATATAATCACAGGATAAACGGTCGAACAATTATAACTGTTTTGGGGAATATAGTTAGGCCTGTTACGATAACCACACAACCAATACAATAAATTAGATGGACTCTTGGGCTCAGTTAACAAAAAATGCACTTAAATACATTTTAAACATTTGGCACAGGGGTATAGAGAGTCATTCAGAGCATAACAGTGGTTAAGGAAATAAAAACAGCTGTTTATTCTGGCTAAAATGTTGGTGACATTCTTATTAAAACACCATGGGCAATATTGAGGTCAGCAAAAATGATCAAGGTCCATATATCATACATTAAGTCAAAAAAGTACATAATTTGTGATGAGTTGTCACAATTTTGGAACAAATGTTTTTTCTCTGGTTTAGAACCTGGGATCCTTTAGTTGGCAAACTCTGCTGAGATAAACCTAAAGAAACATAGAGTCATATGACCCAAACCTACATGCATTTGGCAGCTCTTAACTACTGCCTCTCAATCTCTTACCTCTGTGATGAGTTGACTTCTCAAGTGACATCAGCACACATTCATGTTGAAGCCCGATGACTTCTTCTGTCCTTCACTCTCTGCAGCGTGTGTGTGGAGTGTGTGTGTGGCGAGAAAAGCTCCACTGGTGGCATCAGACAGCTCTTCCTCCAGCAGCTCAGGCAGCGATGAGGAAGAAGGAAAGACAGAGGCTGCAACCAGTGAGACGGTCACCACAGAGACCATCACCACAGGGGCTGGCAAGGAGACCATTCGGCTCACCGTGGACGCCAAAAACGAGAGGGCAGTCTTCAGCAGGTAAAACACGCTCACACTCAAATGATGTGCAGCTGCTCTGTCTCGATTAGTGCAGTGTTTCCCCCCCTCTCGTATTATACTTTCATGTAATTTTATAGAGCCCTTCTTTCCCTTTCCCCTTCAAACTTTTTCCCACACAATTTTACTTCCACCTTCTCTGTTTTTCTTCTGATATTGCCCTCCTCCTATCTGTCCCCTCCTCTCTCATCTCCCCTTGACTCCAGAGTATTCAGACCAGCAGTCAGACGGTATGTTGTGCTTGAGGTCCTCTGCTCTGGAGTGTGGAATGTTTTCCTGAAGTTGTATGAAGAATTTTAAAGGCCATCATAAGAACAGATGTGCCATATGGTTTTGTTTGCTTGTTGTATTTAACAAGATGTGATGTAACAATCCCTTGTGCCATAATTCAGGACAAGCCTAATCCATCGCAAAACTATACTAACCCACAACTGGTGACTCGTAGAGAACCTACAGACCTCTGTCCCTATGCCAGTCTTTTCCCATATTCTCAACATGACCCTGTAATTCTCAAACGCCACAGGTCTCAATGACAACGCTCGGCATGAAACAGTCCACTCAGCATCATCATTAGAAATCAAATGGTCTGTTATCTTACTTATGCAATTATACCAAAAGATGAGAGCAGTATATTACTAC
This sequence comes from Coreoperca whiteheadi, assembly GCA_011952105.1. Lineage (NCBI taxonomy): Eukaryota > Metazoa > Chordata > Actinopteri > Centrarchiformes > Sinipercidae > Coreoperca > Coreoperca whiteheadi. The sequence goes on along the minus strand of CM022474.1, from coordinate 16,101,501 downwards.
TCAATGTAGTTATATGATATAATAATTATTTTCCCATTCATAACATTGATATGACTCAAGTTGCTATGATTTGTTTTCTTTCAGAGCACCCACACTACTAACAGTATGACAGATAGCATGCCATGAACAGCAGTTGCTACCAATCCAACATATCAACATTCTAACAAATCAATACATACAAGTTACTAACCTAAAAAAGTGCACCTATGAGCATGCCACAATTAAATAGATCCTACTTGTAAATTGAGAGTACAACTACCTTAGCACAAGCCTTAGCAACTGTGTGCCCAACTCACTTTGATTGTGATCAGTCACCGCTAGCTTTATGCGTGCAGTAACAGAAGAGTGGATGCACGGGTTGCTCTACGCACTGGGCAGTATAATGGCCAGTGCGTACAGCTGAAAGCAGACAAATGTGGTGAAGTTTAGCCAATAGCAGAAACTAGCGTCTGCAATTTGTTCTTTACGGTATGAGTTGATGTGACAACCCCTGGCTATCCCTCTAGTTTGTTACAGCTTTATTTGTTTTTTGCAGCGAAGCAGATAAGATGCCAGTAGAGGGACTCTCCACCAAAGGGAAAGGGAAAGGCAAGGAGAAAGAAAGCAAGAAGGGAAAGAAACATGGAGATTGTCCCAGTCCAGCTACCGCCAGTCCAGCCACCCAGTCGGCTTCTGTCACACAGTAAGTGTGTGTTTGTGTTTGTATTCAGTTGAATAAAGTCGGCGTCAGATCACTACCACTACACAAAACAAATGCTTCAAATAGTTAAAGCACCTCCCTAGAATGAGCCCTATTACGAGACCCCTGACATTTCTTACCTGAAGGGTTTTTCTGCAATATTAAAATTGGATTGCATTTCAATTTAGGTGTACCAGTATGGTTTACTGGCACACCTAAAAGGAGTGAAGCCGTTGGTACCATCATTAGTTACACCCTTGCTTTTCCTGTAATTACAAGTTAAAATGAATTGCTGATACGAACACTGAGGGCTCTTTAAACTTAAGTAACAACCTCTGTGAAATGCTGTACATTTGTGTGTATGACAACCACAAAATTAACTAATACATATTGTTAAAAGGAATGTTTCAGTGTTTTACAACCTGAGTTTTATTGTCATAGTTTTGGCCAGCTTCCTGTTTGTTGTGATAACATTTTACGTTCCAAATTCATTGCTGCGATCTTAGGATGCGGCAACATGGTTGTAAACAGACCTTCAATCTTAACGGAGAACTGTCTATTGAAGCTAAGAAAAAGTTGCCAGTGGTCTGTCGATTATCCTCACCAACGGCTCTTTTTTCTCTCTTTTAAAAGAGATGTTACTGAAATGTAAATTTTCTGTACTTTGAAAGTTATGAACCTGTTTCTGTTCACCTCCATTGTATTTGTGTTGTGCCAGAACTCAGTGGCAGATATCTCCAAATCTTGGTAGATAAAACCAAACATCTGTCTTTGTCATAATTTTGTAATGTTTTTATTATTGTTTTTTTACCTTACAGAGAGACGTGTTCCTCTGCTAATGGACCGGCTTAACGACACAGCACAGGCAGACACACACACACACACACGCGCGCACTTCATACCTGTCCATTCAACACTCAGCCATGCCACCTTTGCTTCCTGTTAGCAGCTCTCCAGTGCCCTTTTCTGTCTGAAGAATGGGAGATCCGCAGTGTTGAGGTCAAACAGCCCGTAACAGTATGTATGCTGGATAACACAAATCTACACATGGGTACTACTGATCTCTCCTGCACCCTCATGACATAATTACAACTGAACCACTTCAAAGAGGAATGTGTGTTTTAAAGAACATTTTGTTGTTCCAGACCCTCAAAGCCAAATTGTGTTACATATGAACTATTTCAAAAAGTGATTTTCCTATTGAACTTGGAAAAGTGAACACACTCTTACCTCTTGTGATGAGCAGAGGGTACCCTGAGTCTCTGAGTGCCAGCTGTGGCACTTTAATCCTAAGAAAACAATTATATTCAAGTTTGAAATTTGACGTGTATTAAATTCGGTTTGTTTGAGCATGTGGGCATTACATCACAGCACAGAGAATTTTTCTATCAGAGCATTTGACTGTTTACACTTTAGTAAAGAAAACTGTATTCAAATAATCAGCCAAGATGCTTGCAAAGATAGCTTCCATTTTGTTCTTCAGCATTTCAAAGTACATGCCAGGCAGACATTTTATTAGTGCAGATGTGTCAGTGATAATAATTTGCCTTTTTTCATACATCCTACCTAAATCATTTCTCAGTCCAAGTAAGATTTCTTTGATTTGATCATGTGGAACTTAAAACACTGTTTTTGTTAATTTGGAGCATCAGATTTGGGAGCGTCATGTGTCACTTCCTCCTCAAACCTCTAAAAGATTCATCGAGTTTAGAGGTGTATGTGCTGTTGTACCCCTGTGTGTAGGTGTGTGTGTGTGTGTGTGTTTGAGCTCTGTCTGAGGTACAGAGTGCATTCTCAGGTCGAAGGAGAGGTATGCCGATACAAAGAAAGCACAGCTGTGTCACACACACACACACACACACACACACACACACACACAGTGCCCCATGTATACACATGCAAAAAAACAAAAAAACACAAGACAAAATGACGTGCACATACCGATTCATATCACCCTCAGAACTGTTTAAATGTAATAATATTGTGAAATTTGAACCTGTATTAGGTTGTGGCTATTCTTGGTATCATGTAAACGTAATATAAATGTAAACAGTATATATAAACATTATATCTATTTTTGGAATAAATCCAATGTATGGAAAGGCGGTTGTTTTGCAGGTTGCAATGTGTGTACTGTACGTGTATGTTGTACCGTTGAAATGAGGCAATAATGATGTCTGTGTTTCGGTTAATACCCCAGCATCAGTTCCTGTTCCTCTGCTACATGCTTCCTACATGGAGGTTTGGGAGTGCACATGTGCGTGAATGCGAGTCGGAAGTCTGTCGGTAGTCGGTATGTCCTCCGTATTATTTACTTCAAGGATAATTCTGGTTTATTAGAAATTGGGTCTTATTTTCCTTCATCAGTTTTAAGCAAAATTCCAGGTTAATCAATTTTATTAGAAGAGAAACCAAAGGTGAGCCTTTAAAATAATAACAAAACTGTCCTTTGTACACATCCATAACAGTGTAGACCAACATACTGCTTCACGTTTTACCTTTTATGATATCATTTGGTCGCACATACCTTTCCTATGTAATGAGGAATTACTGTCAACTAGAGCTGAACAAATTTGTTGGATAATCCAGTAGTTGATTGACAGACAAATATTAGGCAACTATTTCGATAATCAATTAGTAGGTAAAGTACATTTTCTGCCAAACATTACCTATTTCAGCTTCTCAATATTAAGGATTTGCCCCTTCTGTTTGTCTATTGTTATAATAACGATTATTTTTCGGTTTTGGACTGTTGGTCAGACAAAACAAGCAATTTGATGGCACCACTTTAGGTTTTAAGAACACACACTTTCATGTTTGCCTCCAGATAAAGCTGTTTCGATAGTCTGACTAAACTGCTGGTTGTTTAAAACCTGTTTGATTGGACATGGACATGTCATTGACATTTAGTTGTTGAGTACAATCTAAACACAAACGATAGATATCATGGCGCACAAGATCAAAGTGGTAATAAACCAGTATTGTCAGTTGCATTTGCCAGACAGTCATGTTTTACTTTTATCTTTCTCCTCGTCTCTCTCTTTCTCAGGGCAGGAGTTGACTTTAATTGCATATATGCCTATAGAACGATTTAGATTGTTGTATTTATTTTGAAAGCACTTTTTCAAGAAGCACTTTTGATTTGTATTTGGTGGTGCCACGTGCCACCACACTATTCCCCTCTCAAAGAGGTGGGAATGTTTGACTTGAATGAGTGAAACATGTAGATACTTTTAGAATACTTTTTTCTTAAATGCTTTCTGCCAAAGTGTGTCTTCCCGCCGGTGTACAACTGGGTTTCATATCTGTGAAGTAGCCTCCTTTCCTGCAATGGTCTTACAGGTCTAGATTTATCTAAAGCAGTCTTTGTTTGATCCCTCCGTCATGTTTTTTTTTTTTTTTTTAAGTCATTTGATGGCGTTATCAGCAGTAGGAGTGGATGCCACACATCAAAGAAAGACTAAAGATTCATCTTAGATCACAGATAGTTTGCTTTTATGCGTTCAGCGCTTTGAGCTGTTTGAAGCATTGGTTTAAGTCAGGGTTAGAGGAGAAAAACAGGGCTGTTTTTTGTCAGGGGGTGTACAGGGTCAGAATATGTCATCCCGCCTTTCACCAAATGTAAGCACTGCGTCTGACCCTTACCTGGTGTGTGTGTGTGTGTGTGTGTCTCCTTCACATTGATAGTGTGTTGCGTGTGCAGTGTAGCTACGGGTATGGTGTGATGTTATGCATAATGGCATGAGGTACAATACAGTCATCTTTTAAGTGCCATTAAGTTTGCACATTAGCCTCATTCACCTCATTGGGTATGTGCTGTATTGTACAGTGTATGCCCAAAACTATAATTGAGAGACAATGGGTGTTAAATTGTTACTTCATCCCATTGTCTGTTACTTACACTGAGGCCATTTCAAAGTTTAAAGGTCCAGTGTGTAGGATTTAGCGGCATCTAGCCGTGAAATTGCAGTTTGCAACCATGTGAATACTCGCCTCGCCCTCCCGTTCCAACCCTGTAGGAGACACTACAGTGGCTGCAAAAAATGCAGAGGGCCCTATCTAGTTCCAGTGATTGGTTTGTCTGTTCTGGGCTACTGTAGATACATGGTGCAACATGGCAAATCACCTTGGAAATGGACCCGCTCCCTCTGTAGATTAAAAACAGCTCATTCTAAGGTAATGAAAACACAACGATTCTTATTTTCAGGTGATTGTACACTAATGAAAACATAATTCTAAATATTATATTCCGTACGTGCCAATAGCTCCTCCTAAATGTTACACACTGGACCTTTTAAATCTTGGTGTGAAAGACAGCTATGTTGTAGGATGCCTTTTTTTGTAAAGTGGACTGATGCTGGTGTTTTTTTTTATTTTGGGGTGGGGGGGTTGTTTGTTTTCATTTAGAGAGTAATATGTATGTTACCTGTCGTCAATTTAGCTTGTACATGCAGATATGAACCTAATAAATATGTCAGACCAAGAAGAATCATGAGCCTGCGTTTGTCTTATATTTACAGCCTGCAGTAACACACACACACACACACACGTACAGAGAGAGCAGGACTTGGTCTTTGGGAGCACAAATATGTTTACCTTAGGGGCAGGTGAGCAAGTGGATTATGTTCCTTACTGATGCCTCCTGCACAAGTCAGGCACACTAACAATTCCTGCTACACCCTCACACCGTCTCCCACAGTGCAAACATAAACCTGCCTGTCACATAGATCTTACTGTGCTACATGCAGAGGTGAAATTAGTTCATGTAACAGTGGGGGAGGACCAGAAGACCCTTCTCTTGTGGTCATACACTTCTCATATTCACAAAACTTTTCAGCTTAGAGTCCTATCTAGTATATATTACCGTTTCCACTGTGGGTGTGTGTTTTCATTCCTTGGCTTAGATACATCATGTGTCATCGCATTCCTCAATAGTTTACGATACTGAACGATACCTGCCGCTGCTCCAGCCTCTCTTTCCACTCTTCTGCCTGCCTTCTTTCCTGTTTTCCATCTCTTTTTCCCTTCTACAGAGGAAAACCACCTTTAATTTGTCATCTGCACCTGCCTGCTCTCTCTGCAGAGTTGGCCCACATGTGGCGAAGGGAGTGTGTATGCAGTGGGCGGAGAAGGGAAGAAGGCGGAGTTGTGGTTTGCACTTTAATGGGTTGTGGAGAAACCTGCCTGTCCGCTTGGAGCTGAGAAAGGAGGAGCCTGTGGGGTGTGGGACTCCAGACAAAGGAGACCTATACACACTGTCATTGGAGCAAACGGAGAGGCAGACGCTGGAGATCTTCACTTTCCACACAGGAGACCAACTTTGTCAGAAAGGGTCCATATGTGTTCGTCGACTGTATGGATTCGTGTGTGAGCTGAGAGATGTTCGTGTGGGAGCAGTGGTTACCAAATGCTGCCAGTAGTGTGTAGAAGTGTGGGGGTTAGCATGTTTGGGATGGAAAAGTGGGGCTGGCACGACCAACAGCTCTGCTCTTAGCTTCACGCCATGGGGGGTTGCCAGAGTTACCCCTCAGCTACGGAGGCAGACAGCAACACTCTTCAGCTGTCTGACATTAGCAGTGAAAAACTGTAAGTTGCTTTTCGTCTTTCTTCACTATCTTCCTCCGCCTCACACTTACACTCATGTTTCAGTTTCCTATCTGTCAATACGTTCAGTGTTTTGCATTTGCTGTTCCATCTTTCTATAGTCACCTTTATTACACTCTTGTATTCTGAAAGAACATAAATTCATGTACAGAAAAGGAGGATGTAATTATAGCAATGGATAGTGTGGAAGAAACATGACTACAAAGCTGGCAGCACATGTTTTACTGAGGAATGTTCTCCAGATAACTCTGTGTGTGTGTGTGTGTGTTGCATATTTGTCTGATGGCATCAGTGAAGGTGGATTCACTAACGGCAGGAACACATGTTGAAAAAGCAGTTTGAACTAAGACGATGAAAGACATACATGGGTTTTAGCGCAGTTACTATGCAAATATTTGCTCTAGGATGAATCTTTTAGAGCCAGCTGGCTGTTTATTTCACCCTCACAGCAGAGGTAAGAGGTAAACAGAGGAGTGTGTTGACACACAAACACTACATTACAAGTAGCTCTGGGTTCATTGTGTTGGTGTGCTGACAACTGGTAGCCAAGAGGTGGTGATTGAATTAATACCATGAGGCTGGATCAGAATAGGATGTTAACAAAAGAAGTTCCTGTGACCATCGGAGAAGTTTGTCATGGTTAGGCTTTTCACTACTATACCTTTTTGTACAGTTAATGTTTACATTCTTCTCTGTCACTATTCCTCCCTCTCCCGACCTTTACTCTGGACAAAGACCTGCTGTTTAGACCATTAAACTAACGACACACACACACACATTTACACCAGGGCGGGTGAGACCCATAGAGAGCACTGTGTTTCCCTTATCGCAGTAGGCAAGGTCACACTGAGCAAACTCTCAGCTGCTGTGTGTGCAGACGTCTACAAACTGAGCGTGGCGGCTATCTGATTCCACTACACTTTGAAATATTAACTTTAATCACCAAATCGGAGCGCCATCTTCCAAAAAATTCAAAAAAGTCTAGCTATCGAAGAAACCGAGTAGAGCAGTCATCATCATCATCATCATCACAGCACACTACCTGCGCCAAAGCGGCCTCCGTGTTTGCATAAAGTCAAATCATGCTGCCAAGTTTGACTTTCCGGTACGTACTGGCATTTGCAAAACAACAACATTCCTTTCCTGCACTCACTCTATAGTTATCACAAGTTCCCAGGCTGCCAGTCCCATGCTACTGATTATAAAGCACTACCTGTAGCTTATCAGTAGGTAAATGAGCTGATGTAGGAAAGAGAGGGTTAGTAAAGCCAGCAGGCCTCAGCACTCAGCTCTGTACATTATCTTGCACAACGTTAGTCCTTTCAGTTATTTGCTTTGTAGAACTGACCACAGCGGCAGTGAGCTTCATTAACAGTAATTACTCTGGCTCTGAATTGGCTGCCTTCATTACGTTAACTGCTGGTATATTGGATGTTCAGGTCTGCAGTTACAGCAGTGTTTGTATGTGTTTGCATGTGTGTGTGCCAGCCACAGAGGGCAAGACAGCCGAGAGAGCATCACAGAGCATAAAATGTGTTATCTACTGGCTGCAGCAGGAGTTAATAATCCACCGACCTATCGATTGTTTTACACAGCGGTATTTTTTCTCTATCTGTCTTTCTCTTTCTGTCTCTGCTTCATTAACTCTGCACTGTCCTCCCAAGGGGAATTAATAACAATATTCTGGAGCAGCGTCCATATCTGCAGCAGCAGTATGTGTGCCAGCGGATCACACACACAGACATGTTTGCGCTCACAGAGCTGCCGCCTGGTGTCGACAAGGCAGAGTGGCTTGCCAGCAACAGTGAGTAGACCCCATTAAACACAGCAGCTTTCTGACTGTTTGTACCCATTTTCTCCTGCCCCTGTCCTCCTCCACACACTGCAAAACAATTTAGACATAGGAATATATACAATCTGTAATTTTCGTTAAATTGATTTCTTTCAGCGGTGGCATTTTTCAAGCACATCAACCTGTTCTCTAGTGCACTGTCTGAGTTCTGCACTCCCAGCACCTGCCCAACTGCCTGTGGACCCGGCAACACGTACGTTACTGAGCTTATACCGCACATAAGGGTCAGTTCACCCAAATCACAAGATGAAAAAACATATTTACTCACTTTGTCCTAGTGGTGTATTGTCATGCAGATCTTTAAAGTTGTATTTGCAGAGGTTATGAGGTATCCAGAGGCCTTGGAGTGAACCCTTTTTTATGAACTACTTTCTAAAAAAGAAATAGTCCCAAAACCATGAAAACTGTTGAGTATCCATCCTGAGTAAGATGGTGGTTGTTTCTGGAAAGACAAATGTCTGTTGAATTTCTCCAATGTTAGTTTTTTCGATGCTTCGGGCAACACAAATGAATTTGCACAGTATTCACCACTGTTACAAGGGGAACTACATACCCATGCTGTTAGGTCTTGGGGAGTACTACTGCATTATGTGACCAAAAAACTTGTATAAAGCTTTTTGTGGCTCACTGGAGTCACTGGATGATGTCACTGTAATCAACGCTGGTTGGGGTTTAAAAATGAAAAAATCTGGTGGTGTGGAGTTAGAAAGAAGTGAGCTTACCAGACCTATGTAGCCAGCTGTGCAATGTTTGTACAAATAATAGCTAAACTTGAGTCATGATAGTGAAAGTTCATTTTTGACCATGGACACACGTCCTAGTCTTAAACAGAACCTTCAGCTGCATCTGACAGTCTTTATCAGCAGATGGGGTTTACTCAGGTGACCCTAGAGTGATATCATAATATTTATGCTTTCCAAAACATTATGCATAGTTTGTTATTTCCTTAATAAGGCTGAACACATAGCATGTTATATTAATGACCGTGTGTTGGTGTTGTCAGGGTTTATGCTTGGACCGATGACCACGGCAGGAAGCTGAAGTGCTCTGCTCCACTTTACTTTGACTATGCCATGTCATACATTCAGGAGCTACTGACTGACGAAGACGTGTTCCCCACAAAAGCAGGTAAAAGGCATTTTATTTATGTTGCATTGTTCTGCATCACATTCCACAATCCCAAAGCCATTATCTTTTCCTTCTGTTCCAGGTTCAGTGTTTCCGACAGGCTTCGTATTTCTGGTCCAGAAGGTGTTTTTGCTGTTTTTCAGGACTCTGGCTCACATTTACTGGTCTCACTACAGAGAGACTCGCGCGTTGGGCCTGCACCCACACCTCAACACACTCTTCACACACCTCACACTCTTCTGCCGGCAGCACGACCTGTTGGAGCCAGAGGACACTGAGCCACTGCAGGACCTCATCACAGCTCTGGGACAGCAAGGCTGAACCTAAAGAGCAAACACACGTATTATACACTCACATTTTCATCACACGCTCATTTACTTGTTATATCTGGTTATAAAGCTATATAGTGTCTCCGCTATACTGTGGGCCAAACTTAAACTTACTTCCCAGTATGGATTTTTTTTATAGGGCTGGAAGCTGTAAAACAGAAAAGAAAACGCTGTTTATAAAACAGTATGTGGGAGAATGAATGAGTCTGTTTTGCTTTAAAAAAGCAGTAAATCAGACCAGACCAGGAGTATCTGGCGAAACTGTAACACTGCATGTTAGTGTATTTTAACATAATGGTACATTATTATATTTTGATAAGGTCAAGATCTTCAAGGTCATTTATGTCTTCCTCACAGTAATAAAAAGCACTGAATTGTCCTCTGGTGTCTTTTCCTCAGGATCAGCTGACCCAGGCAATAAATGTGCCATCGTTACATTTTGAACATTTGCATAAACCCGTACAGGTGGACTTGTTGATGCAAATGTGATTGCATTGTCATGACAGCATCTGCATGGAACTGGCACAGCTTATCTCTGCATCTTTATGTATGATTTTGTACTCTGAAATAAACATTTATGACTGACAATTTTCAGTATATGGTGGATTTAAAAAGATAGGATTCCATGCTTTCTGAATTACCAAGAAGCAATCAAATAAGAAAGTCTCACGTCTCTACGTTTGGGCACTCTGTCCAGTATCCTGCAACTATCTCCCGTGTTTATATCCTGATCCTGAAGTAACTGCTGGTACTGTAATATCAACTGTCTCCAGGTCTTTGGTTTGAGAGCGGCACCACCTGCTGCCAGCAGAGGAACCCAGCACATATCGCATTTTAACCTGTTTAATGTCCCTTTAAAATATTGAGTTTAGGATTAATATTGTTAACTAAATCTGTAGCCTATTCCTCATTCCTTCTCTCTTCCTTCTATTTTATATCTGGAGGCTGCTTTACGATGATTGACAGGGCTAATGATGGCCATTGGCCATTGGGAATATCACATAGTCAAATGAAACATTTACAAGCCTTAATATTTTCAAGGGACACTTCACTCCCCACGAGCCCTGTTTAGTATGCCTGTAATCATCTTTCGATACAATTTGGAGACCAACAGCAAATAAACGATGCCCACATTTGAAAAATGAGTCAGTAATGTTTTCTCTGAAATGTGCTCTTTCATTTGGTAGAGGAATTTCTTCATCAAAGGTCATAAGGCGTACATATGTTGAGTTTTAGTGTGCTTCTCCATGCATCTCACATAGGCTTCAATAGAACTGGCACTAAAGTCTGGCACCAGGCACAGCATTAGAATGTAATGACCCCTCCTTCAATTTTAGTTTTCTTGCGAGGGAACCGGAAGTGCTAAAATGCTAACTAATTTCCGGGTTTTAGGACTTATTTCTGCAACACTCTATTTGGCATACTTTTAATGGTGCTAATTTGCCAAAATGTAAACAAATATAGGCAAAAGAACAGGGCTTAAGATGTAGCCCACAGCTAACTCACTGACTCCGAGATGACATACTTCCTGTTTTCTTCTCTCAAAGCCCCCAAATTATGGTAACGCTAACTGTTTCCAAAACCTAGAACATGATTCTCAAATGACTAATAATAATAATAACTAGAAAAATTGCATTTCCTGAAGAAAATGCATGTGAATGCTGAAAGCTGAAATAAATCATTGAAAGCATTGCTGAAATTTCTGAAATCTGAAATTCCTAAAAAATTGTGAAAGCTTAAAATGTATTACACTAGACTGCTCAAACACCTGGAAGCAGAAGTATATAAGTGGCAGAATTGGGAGTTTGAAACATTATGTTGAAAGATTGAATATAACCATAAAGGCCTTAAAGGGCTTAACGTTTTTACATTTGAATTGTTTCTGTAGCTGTAGTGTGCAGAAAAACATACAGAAGAATAATAAATTGCAAAGCATTGCTGAAAATGTAAAAATGTGAAATGAATTGCCAGAATTGGAAATACTGAAATACTTTACATGGAAGTCCTGTAATATTGCCAATGGTTTTCACACCTATTGTAAGAAGTTGTTGAAAAAAACAGTACAAATCCCCCCAAAGTGATGAGAAATTGTGTAAAAGATAGCAAGATACCAGTTAGTGTGTGTGTGTGTGTGTGTGTGTGTGTGTGTGTTTGTGTGTTTGTGTGTGCAGAAGTCTCCACAAAAATAGAAAAAACAGTGAGTGAATTCTCTATTTCTGAGAATTCTGAATATAAGGTATACAATAGCTGAACATTTTGATATTTGAAGTACAAAGTTGGTTTGTTAAAGAGGAAATAGAGACAGTTAGAAACATAAAAGGTAGATTTGAATTTCTAACATAATAACATATATATATATACAACAATTTTGCCATCAAGGCTGTATATGTTATAGTTTTGATGCTATAAATCTATTCTGTACTTACGACATCTATTGCATGTCTGTCCGTCCTGGGAGAGGGATCCCTCCTCTGTTGCTCTTCCTGAGGTTTCTATCATTTTTTTCCCCTGTTAAAAGGGTTTTTTTTGGGTAGTTTTTCCTTAATCGAATCGAGGGTCTAAGGACAGAGGGTGTCGTATGCTACAGATTGTGAAGCCCTTTGAGGCAAATGTGATTTGTGATACTGGGCTATATAAATAAAATTGAATTGAATTGAATTGAATTGTAAATTTAACCTGAATCAGCTCAAGGTTTGAATGTATTAACAGTTAAATAGCACAGAGATCTTAACTCCCAAACACAGATCAACAATCCACCAATCAGAACAGAGGAACACAGTGATGGAGGTTTAAGTAACTAATCAGCATCACCTGTGTTGAACTCCATCAATCATACATTAGTGGCCCATGCACAGTAGATGCACCGATAGTTGTTTCCTTCTCTCTGGGAGTGAGTGAGTGCATTTGTGCAAATGAGAACTTTGCAGAACACCGCAGCGTCAAAAGCGAATCTATTCTTGAGATGTGTTTTTGTTTAGATATTACAGTATGCCAGGACAGGTTTTAGTCCCCCCCACCCACTCACCCTGAACAGGATCAAATGGGAAGATTTTACCAAAGTGTGAATGATCACGGTATGGTGTGGCATGTAGTCCCACATTTCACCACACAGAGGCATCAAAATACCACCACACAGTAATGGAAAGCTGTCAGAATAAGCTGGTGAATTACTAGTGTGAATGCTGTTTCCATGCGTTTTTTGGTTCGCTACTCCTTCCTCATACTTTCAGCTACAGAAACCATTCAACTATTAAAATGTTTTTTTCAGTGTTGTCCTGGCAATGGGAGTGTATGGGGCGGAATGTTCAGAGCTAGAGTGGGTGACATCATCATTAGAGTGTAGGAGCCTCTTTAACTTGCTGTTGTGCCAACAATTTTCATGGTTCATGCATCATTTTACACCAAAGAAACAGGAATATTTGTGCTGGTTATTGAATCTATCGGACTTATACATTTGGCTCGGTCAGCTTCCAAATGACAAGAGTGACATGCAACTCCTCCATTTGTGGCCATTATGAATCTCCATATTCCACCTTACTCATTGCACCACAGATTAACTGTAGGGTTACATATTTATTGGGAATGCTGATTAAGCATTTAAGGACATTTTGACGTTGATTAAACACACACACACACACACACACACACACTACACACTCATACTGTTTTTTTATATTTTTTTATATTTTGTGAAAACCATTGGCAATATCACAGAACGTCCACGCACAGTATTTTAGCTTTTAGCTTCCTCAGGCAATGCCGTTCAGCTTCCAATTCTGGTCATTCATTTCACATGTTTGCATTTTCAACAATGCTTTGGAATTTATTATTCTTCTGTATGTATGCACACTTTAGCTACAGAAACAATTCAAATGTTAAAACGTTAAGCTCTTCAAGGCGATTATGGCTCGATTAAACTTTTCCTCTTAATGTTTCAAATTCCCAATTCTGTCACTTATATATTTCTGCTTCCAGGTGTATGTGCAGTCTAGTTTAATACATTTTAAGTTTTCACAAATTTTCAGCAATGCTTTCAATGATTTATTTCAGCTTTCAGCATTCACACACATTTTCAGAAGGAAATGCAATTTTTCTAGTCAGAATTGAAAGCATTACCTTGCCCAACCAAGAGATCAAAATCCTTCCATTAAAATTACAATATTTTAGTGGGAACAAACTGTCCACAAATTAAGTGGGAGATTGCCATAAGTGATAAAATTATATTGCTAACAATACGCTATCTATATAATGTTTTTGTCTATAACAATTTTAGCAACGTTTTAAGCAACTTTAAGGAACTGACACTCTGCCCTGCAAGTATGAAAGCATATTTCTTTCGTCTCTGCGCCTCACCGCCACCTCTTGCAACCCTTCTGCTGCACTGACTGAACCTGACAGCAAAGGAATCTCCTGCTTTTAACATAGTGCCCTATACATCAGTTCCACATCCAAAAACCTTTCGTCCCCAGATCAGAAAGGTGAAATATGTGTTTTGACAAGTAAAGCTGGACATATCTCAAATTATACTTTCAAATTGTGAATGTGGCCAGATGTCTGATTTCGGATTTCTTCTCTGATTTCTGCCCGAGGTGCCGGCAGGCTCTTCAAAGTTAAGACTAAGAGCGAAACTCAGCCTTTCCATTGAGAGCCAAAGCATCTTTGCCTGCTAAGAGATCAGAGGGAGAGGGGATGAGTCTGGATAGTGTGAACACACACACGCACACACACACACACACACAGACACACTTAGAGGTCTGTTCTTAAGGTAGATTGGAGATGTGTTAATGCACATGTTGGACTGAGTTGAGGCTCACGGTGTTGGAAACTGAGCTTAGAAGGTAATACTGCAAACTGCTGAGTCACAGACAAGCACACGCACACACACTCAGCCCGTTAATTAAAGCCTAAAGCCACCTCCACATACAGAACATTCTTTTAATCAGGTTCTCTGAGCTTCTCATCTGTGTCCTCCTTCACAAAAAAGAGTAGTAGTTGTTATACAACGAAAATGAGGAAAACAGGATCACAGCGACCAACACGGAACCAGACTACCTCTGTGTATCTTTTCCATGACTTTTCTTTGGAAGTTTGTAAATTGAGGGACACCATGACGATAGTAGCTGCAGCTTACCTGAACCTGGTTACACAACCATATTCATTTCTCTGCACACGCACACTTCAATGTCTGATTTAAGATCTTTTTCCATACCAAAAAGTATGCCACAGAATCCAATGGTCGGCTTTGGTTCCCAACCTTTTAGCCCTGTGACAAAGCAAACTCACAACCCCTTGTCATAGGTTACATATTTCTTTGGGCTGTGAGCATTTCAAGCTAAGACTGATTTTAATTTGTGAATTTAGAGGCCTGAAGAGGTAACACTACCCCAGTATTCCACAAGATAAAAGCAAACATCAGAGATATATCCCTTAAAAGTATCATGTGTTTTTTTTTTCTTTTCTCCTTATCCGTTAATCACGTCACGACTCCTTGAATCAATCTAGTAACTCCTTGGGGGATCTCAACCCCAAGGTTGTGAACCAGTGGATTATAGTTTGTGCAGTCACATCCCTGTAATCCAAATCTCAAATAATGGCAGATACACACTACTGGGCCTCCACATCAATCCAGTTACTGCTGCTGCACTCAGCTCTCTCTTGCAAAAGAGAACCTAATCTACCTGATTAAATGGAGCAAGCTGGTTAAATGCTGTAATACTATACTGTATAAGATCCATATGAGTCACCATGGTGCCCGGTAGCGATCTCTTATTTTTTGTGTTTATTGAGATTGAATCTTGTGCTGGGTTGTAAAGCGAAATGTCAGTTTTTGCAGTTAACTTTACTAATATAACAAGAACATGTGCTGCACCAGAGGCAAAGCTTTTAAAAAGGGCAAGTGGGCACAAATCGAGACTGCCAAAGTTTTTACTGTATATACAGTTCAAATACAACATATGATTTCTCTGTTGGCAATAGTCTTAGATGCCAGAACCAGGACGTTTAGTAAGGCCCTTCTTGCATCTCCGATCAGCAAAGTTGTACTTTGAGCTAACTATTGATGGATAAATGTCTTTATCAATTTCCAATCAACTGTCCACAATCACACTCACACATCAGGGTTTTAACACCTGCAGGCTTTCATTTTAAAGCTCTATAGTTCAATAGCACTATTGCTATTGCCCTCATTCATGGTATCCTTTTTTTCAGCACAAACTCAGCCATAAGTCTGACTTGGCATGCATGAAGCTGCCAGAAACCCAAAATTCAAGAAAAATGACACAGGCGCCTATAAACATTTATAAAGTTTTAGTCTTAATCACTCAAAATACTATTATAGAAAAGTTCTAGGTTGTAAAAAAAATATTGTTTCACTATTTAAACACAAATACAGCAGGAAAATGTAAGAAATACAACTATAATACAGTGATTTTATTCCAACTAGTGTCTTTTTACTGAAAGTCTACAGTATGCATGCCATAAATCACTGAAAAAACTAATAACTCACGTTTTTTAAGTCTTTTTTTTAAAGTATGGTCAGCAGACATTAATTAAATACGTGCTATACATGATATATAAATAAAGTTATATTACTGTACTAAACATGCTCAGTGTTTTCACTGATGAATAGTGACTACAGAGGGTTTTTAATCAGAATCAGAATCAGAATCAGAAATACTTTATTAATCCCCGAGGGGAAACTCACTGTGTTAATGATGGGTTCAGCAGTTCATTTCTGTGGGTCAAGCTCTCTTGCCACAAATTGAAGGTCAATGTTAAAAGTAATTAAATCCAAAAATACAAGCTATAAGATAACTATAAGGTCACCATGACCTCACATTTTAAAAACACCCAAATATAACAAATATGGAAAATGTATAACCAAGATTATATGAGATGTCTGGAGTTCTTGAGGTTTAATTAGGTTATGGGGTTCATCAGAGGTAAGGTTGTTGAGCAGGACAGATGATAAGCCTTATTCCTCCTCCTCCTCCTCCTCCTCCTCCGTCCATCAGGCTTTATAAATGAGAGAGCTCAGGACTCCAGTTGCTCCCGATGTGAGCCCCAATGAGCGTCTGTGTTTTCACGTCTTTTTTTCCGCGGATTCTTCTCATTAAAAGCGAGACGGCCAGCAGAGAGGATGCAGCACACAAGACTGACAATGTTGTCAAGGTCACTCATCTATACGGGACAATTTAGTTCTTAGAAATAACTTATAATTCGTTAACTTCGAAAGAGTTGTCACTGGATTTCTACGCATTAAAATAAACATTTATTGTCATATTTTGGTCTTGTGAGATCCGCCCCCCGCCCTGCACGGACAGTGCGCGTCCACTGCGCCGCCATGTGTGCGCTGCTGCCGGCGTGGCTGTGCCTGCTGCTCGGCCTCCTGCCTCTGGAGATCCAGTCCCGGGCTTTGACTCTGCAGAGCCCCACTCACAGACACAGGTACCACCGTCTCACTCAACATTTACACACTGAAGCGTGAACGCTGTTCTAGTTGAAGGTGGAAAATCAGAATGCGGACGTTTGGAACCAAGCTTTGCTTGACATTTGGGTTAAAGTTTTTACGTTGCTCGCGATTCAGGGGGTCGTTTCTACATTCATTTCGAGGTCGATGTCTACATTAAACAGAAATTAAACTGAAAATGCTCTTATCTTTAGTCAGTATTTTGCCATATCATAAATGGGTCGAATTATAGAAAGGAAAAATATTCCCAGTCAACATGTTGCTATTTTTTGTATTCTATTGAAAAAGTTATATGTCACCCAATAGTGAGTAATAATAACTAGGCCTACTATTAGTTCTACTTTATTGTACCTCAGTAGTAGCCTACCGCATTCATATCCATATAATAGGCCCTATATTTTTGGTCTGGTATACTTATTAGATAATAATAAAAATAGATAATATTATCCCCAAAAATGTTTTTTATATGTAATTAAGTAAACTGTGAAGAAATAAAATAAAATGTGAAGCACTGTTAAAAGTTTAAATAATAGAATATCAAGTCAAGTCAATTTTCATCATCATTTAGCCCAAAATCATGTATCTGATTTTACTATCTGAACTACATGCAAAATCCTCCCTAAACCCTCCATTCAGAGAAGGAAAAATTCCTCAAAAACATAAAGCCTTTATATCACAACATATTTTTGTGATGATATAGTGCTTAGTGCTGAAACAATTAGTTGATTAAAATAATTATTCATTTAGTCAAAATAAATTACAAACTATTTTGATAATAAATTAATTGTTCAAGTCATTTATCAAGCAAAAACACAGAACCGTTTCTGGTTCCAGCTTTTCCAGTGTTATGTTTTGCTGCTTTTCTCTGTTTTATGTTACTGTAAATTGAATGTAGATTTGGTTTTGGGCTAAATTATCAATAGCTTAAGCAAAAAAAACTAATGAACCGGTTCATCAGTAATGAAAATAATCATTAGTTGGAGCCCTAACAGTGGTAAAGGGCAGCAGGAGAACATTAAACCTGCCTTGGCTTCTGGCAGTCATTAATGTGAGAAAAAGGTCCAACAGCAGAATGAGGTAATTCGTCTGAGCAGCAGGAGGTGAGACAGACATGAGGGTGATTTAGCGGGACTTGGGACAAGTATACATGTACATGCAGAGGGGCCAAGCAGCAAACAAGCCACAATGAGTAAGGTAGACTACAACAACACACTCCACAGAGAGCAGTTTGTAGGTTGTGATAGTTGTGGGAGTGAATGCATCTTGTGACCCAGTGCTGCCAGCACAGTGGCAAATTAAAAATGAAGGAACTGTCACATGCAGACCCATGCATCTTCAGCCTTTGATTCTTGTATAACAGGGATTTCTCTATAATTCATAGTTTTTATAACACTTTAATTTCATTCGAGTGCTAAAGACAATATCAGGTTCAGTTGGATATTTGCATAGCAAAAGGTAAAGAAGTGTCAAGACCTTTAAAATACTAAACTGATAAAACTTTGGAACAGTAACAAGCTATTTATGTATTATTCATTTTTGTCAGAGACACTATTATTGTGATCTTTGACTATCGTATGATAAGTTTTAAGTTGCATTCATTTTTACATAAGAAAAAAGAGCTCCATAAAGGCTTTAGTAGGTTGAGGTGCAGTAGATGTCTGACTAATGAGACAGAGGAGTGAGGACCTCAGTGTGATTCAGCACTGATGGATGTAACATAATACTGCTGCTGGCACTTGACAAAATGCCTCAAAAGAAGTAAAAGAGAAAGAAAAAATAAAGGATCCTGTTGTAATTTAGAAAAGACAGAGAGAACAAGAGGAGGAGAAAATAATGAATAGGCCCGGTAACAATAACTTTAGTAAAACAGTGGGGATCTGATATGGACAAAAAGTTTGCTTTGCGCAAAGTAGTTTTGAGGAGTTACAGGAAAGTGTGTGTGTGTGTGTGTGTGTGTTCAGTTCCTCTGGGAAGAACCCCATGCTGCGCTCTAACTTGAGAGGAATGTTGGAGAAGCTCCTTTTGCTCTCAGACTCTCCACAGGTTCACAACCTGGACTGCCACACACACACACACACACACACACACACACACACACACACACACACACACACTCACACACACACACACACACACACACACAAGAAAGAGAAAGAGAAAGAGAAAGTGTGAGAGAGAGGTCTCAATAGAAAGTGCAGACAGAAAAGTACAGAAACAAAGGTGTGAGTATTCACCTGAACTCATACTGCTATCATGCGTTGTTGTGACAAATGTCCAACCTCAAAATAGACTTTTTAGCCGCATGTTGGTGCAGATATTTCTACCTGTTAGACTGGCAAGCAGTTCAGTGGCCTACATTTCCTTGTACTGGGAGCAACCTCGGCGCCAAGTGCCTTTCCCTCCAGAGACAACTGTGCTTTAAACCTCACCACAGGCGGCCTTTTAACCATGTATGTGTATGTGCATGTGAGTGAGTGTGTTTTTGTGCGTAAGAGAGAAATACAGACAGTGGAAAAGTGAACCTGAGCCTGCACATGTAGAGCATGCATTGTAGGCAAGTGTTTGCATTCATGCATATATGCTTCATTACTGGTAAATCCTGTTTGTTGCCAGGCAGTCACATGTCACTATGTCACACTAATGCGCCACCAACCAACATTATGCCTGTGTGTGTGTATGTGTGTGTGCGTGTGTGCATGTGTGACTTTTGTCCAGAACTGCCTGAATTCAGCATCCATTAAAAACAATTCAAAGCTGATAGAGTTGGGCAATCTCACAAGCTTCCAGTCACTGGTATAACACACAATAGTGAGTTGGTCAAGGAGTGAGTGAGTGAATGAATGAGTTTGTGTGCGCGTGTGTGTGTGTGTGTGTGTGTGTGTGTGTGTGTGTGTGTGTGTGTGTGTGTGTGTGTGTCTGTGCGTGTTGGCATTGAGAGCCCAAGGTGTCCGGCCAGGAGAGTGATCAGAATACCATTCAGGATTAGCTACAGGATAAAGATCATATGGTATTCTGGCCCACTTTTCACACCAAACAAACACAAACATTATCTCGCTCCATCCGTCCCTCTCCCTTTATTCTTTGTTTCTCACCTCATGAACAACCAACACTTGTGAATGGGGAGGTGTGTGTGCGCACACATAAAACTACACACATGAAAAGGGATTTTCTCTTTGGCAGGACAGTTGTACATCATGTGTTGTAAAGTAGCCGACAACTGGCGAAATCAACATCAGTAAACATCAGTAATTAGTATACCTGTGTTGATTTGCAAAGGGTCCTTTTCAGATTGATAGATAGAAAGAGACCCAGTTAGATGAAGTCACCCTAAATGATGCCTCAAGGTAAAAGACCTTTATATTCCACATAGAAAGTAATTAAATACCGGTTTCATGATCATACCGTCCAAAGTATTAAAACTACAATGGAAAACTAGCAGAGACGATTTATGCTAGAATTATTTATTATTATATCACATTTTTCAGTACTATTTTCAGTACTCAACCTACTATTCAGTAGGTATTAATGCGAAAAAGGATAAGCTGCATAAAATGGATGGATGGATTTACAGATTCAAAAAGATTAATTTATATAAGTTAATTTAAGTTTTTAAGTAAAATTGTTTTGATTTTCTTTAACAATCTACACTGAGTGAAAGCTGTAGAGTACCATGTGTTATTTGTCCACTGGTACTTTACATGATCTTTATTTAGTATTGCATAATTTCTGACTGGTCACATGGGCAAACAGACTGGCTCACTCTAGCGGCTGAACTCTTGAACGTCTGAAAAAGAGTGGGGATGAATGAAACACAAAAAAGGTATTGTGATGATGTGGGAAAAAAAGTAAGGCTAGACAGCAGGGAGGTGAGAAAGAAAAGTACTTCAAACCAACTCCAGAGGAGTGGTGGTGTAGGAGCCTCTCACTACCACCTACATTGTGCTCTGTGGTTGTCACTGAGGGCCCTTGTTGTAAGATTTGTCGGCTCAGATACTGTTGTTGATTAACTGGAAATATAATTTTTTTAGCTGTGTTGGTGATTGCGCAGATGTCAGTTGGCTGTTGTTTCAGTCGGTTTAAACCACTTTGGTCTGGAAAGGTGCAGGAAGCAGAGACACCTTTAGGGGTCACTAGCGGGCATCTTAGACTGAAGAACTAAAATTTTAATTATGGACTAAGAGACGTGTAAAAGAAACAGTCACTCGGTGTTTCGCAGGTCCACATGAAGATGAGTAAGCAGTACTCAATGGGATGAGGTTTGGCTAGTCTAGCACAAGAAATCTCGCTTGTTATGTTGTCTCACCTGGTTGTTGTTGGTAGAGTGAAAGGTCTCTGACTGAGCAACACAAATATATTTTAGAATTGGTGCAACTCAACAATCCAAATCCTCGATTGCAACATATAACCTTCACCAACTATGCAAATGCAAACGTTTTTTTGTATAAGATGTATAAACTACTGATTAAGTTGAAAACTTTAAACCTGCATTAACTGTCTTGTTTTGATCACATGGGCGCAGCGCAATCAAGTTGTCATTACAGCATTGACATTTCATCACTTGATGATCACACAAGTTGATCTTGCCGACTTACACATCCAGCAGTTATAGAGCAACATTATCATCATTTGGAGTAGAGTTTCTGGCCACCTGATGAATATAAGTCAAATATTATTTCCCTTTTATCTCTGTTTTATTGTCCAACTCCTGGGGGAAATGTCTGTCTCTGTAGCTGCTAGGTGCTCCACTATGTTCACCAGCTAGTTGTTAACAGTATCATGTAGACTTACAAAGTGAACAAATTTTGTTGGATTCACATCAGATGTTCACGAAAATTTCAGCTATTTTGAAGTGTAAAATATACTGTATTGGGTGGCACCACCTGCTTTCTGTAGAAATGATTATCAGATCACAAGTGAAATGCAGGCTGGGATACTATAACGAATAACATGCACACACACACACACACACACACACACCTACTGTATAAGATACAGAGATGGCCAGCTGTAGACTCATACCTGTTCACCACCCTCTGTCTATCTCTCCTTCTATCTTTCCTTCTCGCATTCTCATTCAACCCACTCTTTCTCTCTTTCGTTTCCTGAAAAAAAGAAGAGACCACAGGTTGAGTACAGTCCTGCAGTCCAAGCCTGACTTCCTGTGAGGCATTTCATCTTGTCGTACTGATCCAGTTTCACTCAGAAACCCAAGCAGGCGACATGCGCTTGACTGCCCAGCCTCATATGTGAACAGGCTGTGTGTGTATGTGTGTGTGTTTTGTACTGCTTTTGCATTGCATCTAAACATTTTCTCTCTCCTTCTGTTTCTCTGTATCTCAGGTTGAGTTTACCCAGAACCTCTAAACACCCAAAGTCTACTTACACCGCCATCATGCCTCCTGCATTGGATCTTTCTGTTGCCGTTGACAACCACATCACCCACGGAGACAGACATATCACCAGGGGGCCCCTGCTGCACAAAGAGCCCCCGCCGAAGTTGTCCCACCAGTTGCTTGACGAAAGCAACAGTGTGCTACGGGAAGCGCCGGTCTGGCAGCGTGGGTCACGTGGTCGTCGTCACGCAAACACTGGCAGTGGTAGGGGCCATGGACATCTGATGAGGGTGGGGTGTGTCCTAGGCACCTGTCAGGTGCAGAACCTCAGCCACCGTCTCTACCAGCTGATTGGACAGAGCGGGAGGGAAGACTCCTCCCCCATTAACCCTCGCAGTCCTCACAGCTACGGCTAAGACCACACCTCGAATCTGGCCAGACACCTGTTTCGCCATACGTTAGCAAGTTACCCAGGTCCTCTGTTGCATCAGTGGCACAAGGGTCGAAAGACAAAAGCCTTTGGCAGTCTTTGCAACCCTGTCTCCTAGAAATTAAGTTTATGTAGTACGAAATCGTTTTCCCAATTGTGTTTTCATGAAAAACGTCATTATCTGGCTGGTTTATGTTTTTAGACAACATTTTTTTTAATGAATGACACGTTACATTTATGTACCACACGGGATATACGCAGATGTACAATATCTTCTTGCAAAATTGGATATTTGGCAGATACATTAATGAACAATGTTTTCTCATTGTGTTAATAGAAAGCGTGATTCTCTCAAAACATATTTACTGTTCCAAATTATTAGTAGAACTATATACAGGTAATTTTTAGGAGATGGGGTTGGTCCTTGATGTATCATCTGATCTCAGCTGCTGTAAAAGGATGATTATGGTTTATTACAACTTGGGTCTTATTTTTGTAGTTTTGACTATCATTCTCATTGGTAATAATAACATTGTACTTATCAAATGAATTGCTGAGATCTTGGAATGTGGCGATATTGCTAAAAAGAAGCCAGACAGTGCAAGAATCAAATACTTCTGACACTGATGTAGTAATGTTACCCTGTTCCCTGATCCAAGCTATTATTCTGGTGAATACCATGTTATTAAAACCTATGGATATGATGGTCAACACTACGAAATAAGTTGTAATATAGCAGAATTTCTGTATTCTTTAACATTACAGCCTTTAGTTTCACGGCAATGTGGGCCAGCGCAAATGGAAGATTCCTTTAAGACTACAGCGTTATCGGCCTTTACCGCCAGTTTATTGCAGTGAAACTAGAGTCCTAGGTGTTTTGGCATGTATACAATAACAACCATGAAGATACTACGTTTGTAAATGAGGAAAACTGTGAATCAGAGAAGCCTCTGTCAAACTGGCCTACCTGACTAATGTCTACTATCGTCATCAGTGATCCTGCTGATCTGAATTTACCTTAGCTCAGAGCTAATCCACCCTGTCCCTCAAAAGCACCTTCATCTCCCTCTGCAAACAAGTAGCTTTACTTCCATGCAGATAGAAACCAAGAATAACCTCCAATCAAACCCAGTTAACCTTTCACCCAAAACCCCACAGAGTGCACAATTAGCCAAAATAACCACTAACCCTAATCCATGTACTGTCTGTACACTTCTTAACAGATAGCTTGTCTTTACTCTCTTAACAAGTGAACCAGAAAGAGGACAACTACACTGTAGAGTGCTTTTTAGCTGCAAACTGTAAATCTACATTGCATCAGTTAGACTTTTGTTGCCATAAAGTCTGTTTTTGAGCCTTAATTGGTGTAATTATTTGTAAGGCCTTATAATGTTTTGCCTTTCACATGTCCAAATTAAGCATCATGGTAAATGTTGACTATTAAAGTGTTATTTGAAGCTTTATACTATTCTGCTTTTCTGTGTGTGTTAGTGCAGCATGACTCCAGTTTCAGTAGTTGTTCTTACAGGTCAAATGTTAATAGAAATGCATAAAAGCACTTTATTGTTCTTTACGTTCAGTATGACTTGAATTTTAAAAATGTGTTATTTAACTTAAAATGAATGAGATCATTTTACTGTAAATGTCCCACTTTACTAAATCTTCATGTTCAAGTGAGCGCCCCTTCAAGGTACAAGTGTCCTTTTGTAAACCGTGTGTGTTGCTTCCATCTAATACTTTGTTTTTACAATAGCAGCATTGTGTAATAAAACTCCAATCAAACCTTCACGTGTTATTTTATCTGTCTAACAGCAGTCTGAGGTGCGAGTGGGACCTTTTTAATGTTAATGCCCACATATTTTATGGTTAGTCTCGCGCCATGTTAGTAATAATGATTATTAAGGTGGGTTACTACACACACACACACACACATCCTTGTACTTTTGTACTTGTATTTTTTTGAAGACCATCATTGGCATAATGCATTCCCTAGCCACTAACCTTAATCATCACACCTAAATGCCTAACCCCAACCCTCCCCCTAACCATAAGCTAAGTCTAACCTAACCCTTCAAACAGCTCTTTGAAGTTGTGAGGACCGGCCAAAAATGCCCTCACTTGGTAAAGAAAACATGATTCAGTCCTCACTATGTAGCAAGTACAAGTACACACACACACATAGACCTTCCACAGATTTGTTGTGACTGATTCAGAGGAAATCTGTTCTGTTTGTTGGACCAGAGGTAAAGTTGACCAAAGTGTTCAAACAAGCCATAGTCGATGACCCAGTACTTTAATTTATTGAGCCCTGCCAGTCGTAGGTCCCAGGTATCCCTCTGGACTGAGTGTGTGAACGAGAGGAATTTCTTCACAATATCTATAGTAAAAGATGCACATTAGCTTTTTAATGTCATATGATATTTGGTGTAGGATTTGAGAGAATATGACTTTTGAATATGACTTTCAGCCTGTAACTGTCTCAGTAACATGTTTCATTGAGATGTTTGCCATAAGTTTATGACTTTTAGAGTTCATACAGCCATTAAAAGGTAATACAACATTTAAATAAATAAGAGGTTAAAAAGAGTTACATTGATTAAAAAAAAGCGTCTAAAATGTATCACCTTAAAATGATGCTTGTGTAAAAATGTAAGGTTTTCATTTTTATTTACTGAAGAGCGTAATGGGTCATATGACCAGAGTTGAGTTAAGGGTGTCAGGTAAGGTAAGAGCCAACATGGATTCAGAGGAAAGACATACAACCCCAAAATAACCTTATTCTGCACTTGGTCCAAGAGGCACACACGGTAATTGTCTTTCATTTGCATATAATGTTGTGTAACGTGCATTAACACGGATAATGTGATACATTTCAGTACATTTTTTTATTCACATTTCTGTTGTGCTAACATGTTTGGGCCTGTTAATTGACGGACACTAACTGGAGAGACTTTCACATGACAGAGAGAGATAGAATTGAAACCTTTCATGTCTTTATTTTCTTGTAGTTTTCACGGTGTCTGCTGTCGAGAGAGACAGAGAGAGAGAGAGAGAGATAAAATAAATCTTCAAAAGAGATCTATTTGATGCGTGGCCATTATTTCTTGGGACGCCAGTGTAGCTACACAGCGCTATACTCTTGCCTTCCCTGAGAGAGGTCAGTGCCTTGCACACACACACACACACAGACAGCAAGAAATATCTGAATAAGTCCAGTGTTTTTGCGTCATTGTGCTGTTTGTTTGTCCTTGAATAGTGTCACATGACACGCACCCCCACCCCTGTTTTGAGCTGCTCATGCACACACACCTACACACACACGGTTTAACGGAGAACACAGATATGTAATGTCATAACGAACTTGACAAATTCTGTGGCATTAGTTTGGACTTTTTGCTTCCCTTATCCTTTACTCTCATGGGCCTTCTAACGTGTGTGTGTGTGTGTGTGTGTTTGATCCAGCTGACACTGTGAACCAGGACATTTGATACTGAGAAATCACCAGTCAGATCCCGTTGTGTGTGTTATGTAATGGGGTTAATACCGAGAAATATGAAGATGTATCCATGAAAGCTTATTTGGTTTAGTTTTATTTGTGTGTGATTTCTGACCCGTAAATCTGTGTGAATGTGCTTTTTTCAATAATAAATATATGATATAGTTAAAAATAAACAACTAAACTGTAGAACAAAGAACTACTGAGTCATTCTACATCAGTCCAAACAGGTAGTGCTGATTATTGAAAACCCTTCCCGGGATGGACACATACACACATATACAAACACACACTTGTACGCAAGGCCAAGGTTCAACACAGGGTACCCCTACTGGATAGTGGTGTGCACTATATGTAGGCCTACAATTCAGGTCAAAAACATTACTGTTGAAACGGGCAGGATATATAAAGGCCTACAGACAGTCAGCTCTAGAGGACCAGCACACCACAACACAGACTTCATCTGTCAGCCATGAGGGTCATCAGCATCGTATGTGTGGCTTCAATATTCTCATTTTTACATATTTATCCATTTTAACTACTCGTAAATTTCTTTTGAAAGCATATATGTTATGCATCTTTGTGTTGCTTCCCACACACTGGGGATGCACAGACAAGCCAGGGCATTTCTAAATGCCGGTCCCAAGCCCAGATAAATGGGGAGGGTTGCTTCAGGAAGGGCATCCAGCATAAAAAGCCTATGCCAGATCAAATATGCAGATCATCAGATCTCAATGCCAAGGTTTGCCAGACAGATGGAAACCGATGATCCGCTGGGGCAACCCTACTGGGAGCAGCCAGAAGAAGAAGATTTTATTCATCTTTGTAAAACTTGGAAATGTTTTCTGTACTGTCTGCAGGGTCCGGACCCATCTCTGGCATACCGGCCAAATTTGGAGGGGAATGAAACCAAAGCGAAGGAAGGCTACAGAAACTTCAAGGTAAGCATTCAAAGACCCTCTTCAGCTGATAACACTTATTTAATACAGTTGTGAGAAACACAGCGATCTTACAATTATAGGAGTGTTATAATTATGCAGCAATGCTGTTTGCCATATATGTAAAAAGTGTTTTTAAAAGGATACAATTTTGATTATATTAGTGATTGTCAACTACATGTCATCCATGTTTTTATTTGACATCACTTTGTGAATTCAGGTTTAAGGAAATGGGTAAAATGTGCCTGATCATTAGACAACAGACTGAGAAGGCAACTTAACTGTATATTTTCTGCTAAGGAGAGGGGAATCTGACTTAGAGTTGAATGCAGCATATAAATAAGGGATGAAGAGCTGAGTCTGTTTAAATCAGTAGAAAATTGTTCTTTATTTGCCCTGTAGACCAGTGATTTACCAACGTGTCTGTGTTTACCTAAGTGCTGTAAGAATGCATTGATTGAGTTTTGGCAATTGAAAAAATGCACAGCTCTGTATCTGATTCTCCTGTTAATACCTTAATCACACTCAATGCGTCACTGGAGGGGAGCTCTCTTAGCCAAAGTATCTCTATATATTGCAATACATGAAACATTGCTGAGTCTCACTAGTTTTTGAAAGTAATGCAGAAGTCGCTGAACACCAGTTCTTTTGGCTGACACAGGAACTTGTAATCAGTGATTTGTGTCATTTTTTTAAAATCCTATGTTCCCTTACTCTTAAATAGTTAGTGAAGTAATAAAATATGTTTGTGTTCACACGTTATGGACTACTTTTTTTTATAATGTAGTACCATTTTAGTAGTGGTAAGTAGCTCCATCTAATTATCTTTTATTGTGCAGGTCACTGCCAAAACACATTTCTGCGGTAGAAAATTTCATGTGAAGTTACTCGCTAGCATTTTTGAAACCTGAGATGCTGTAAATCTGTTGCTGCGTGTGTGTTTCAGAGTGGAAGTCTAATTGACCGGGTGTTCAACACTTATAAGCTGATGCACACCAGCCAGACGCTGGACTTTGTCAAGCAAAAGGTGAGTAAAACGGGAGCAAAAACCACAAGTGCACAGAAATTCAGCAACGTGTCACCAAAGGCCTCTTGATACTGAGATATTGGTGGGAATAAAATACATCCAATATTAAATTAAATGGGATGGTGCATCAAAATGTTTTGTTTTTTTCTGTGTCAAATTTCAGTGATGCTTTTTTCTGAAACTTGTCTTGCACTAAATCACACTTATTTTATATTTTCTTTGTGAATTTCTCTTTTGCTCTGGATGATCCTCTCATACTGAGGAAACAAATGTCGTCCTGTCCTCTGAAGTGAGACAAAGAGCCAAGGGACAGTCTGTCTGGACCAAATGTTATTTAACTAACCTCATTTTCACTTCTCCCAAAGGTTACACAGGGACACTGTTTTATATGAGGCCCAGCCATGGTCACCTACTCTGGGGCTGTTTTCAAAACTGTGTGGGATATTGGAAAATGTTAATATTAAGAGGGGGCACACTTTTAGTTTAATGTAACACATTGAATATGAGTGGTGACTGGTGCCACTGCTGTTGCTGTTTACTGGATGCATTTGGTTACTCGCACAAAAACATACAGCAGATGGACCTCATTTGAATAAAGCGAAACAAGTTTTCCACAACACATGAACACATTTTCCAGTTTGTTTATTTATGCTTTTATTTATTCAGGGAATGCTCTCTTTTGCAGGAACTCCCTGATTACATTCACACCTGGAAGCTGCCCAGTACAACCACAGTCGGGTTGGGGTTAAGGGCCCTGCCAGAGTGTGGGCAATGAGGGAGGGGCAAGTGCCTTCTTTTCACTTTCTCCACCCAGATTTATCCTGAAAAGTCCCAGGATTGAACCAACAACCTCCGGGTCACAAGTGCATTTCTCTAACCTTTAGGCCTCCACTACCCCAAATTGACAAACCTGATCCCGCTATCCCTGAAAATTCAACAGAAGGCAGTGATTACAAAAGTTATAATGGTATGACTCTGCAGCACTCTGAATGGACCGGCTGCAGCCACACTCAGATGGGGATGATGGACGCCGTCATGTCTCTAGACCAGCTTGTGGACGAGTCTGATCCTGATGTGGATTTCCCCAACTCCTTCCACGCCTTCCAGACTGCTGAGGGCATCCGCCAAGCACACCCAGACAAAGGTACCATACAGGGAGAGAGACAGAAATCCACAAAGTACAAACACATACATAACTCTGGTAAATATGTGTTCATTGTCCCTCCCCAGACTGGTTCCAGTTGGTAGGTCTGATACATGATGTTGGGAAGACTATGGCTCTTTGGGATGAACCACAGGTAGGAGACAGGTTCAACACCAGGGAAGCCGGTATTTCCAGTTCCATTAGGGTGCCTGAACAACCTCACTGTTCAATTTCCAACCCTAACGTAGCACTTTTGTCTTCTCAATACTGTGTTATTTTTCCGGCCCCTCTTCACTCCTTTTTTCTATGTGAGGCATGCTGGAACCCTGTTTTGATAAATGATTATCATTATTACAAAAACCCCTAACATTCTTAATTTGATTTAATAATCATGGAAAGATGTAATTCATTCTAATAGCAGTCTATGTGTGCGCTCTGCAGTGGGCTGTAGTAGGCGACACCTTTCCAGTGGGCTGCAAGTTTCAAAACTCCATTGTGTTCAGAGACAATACCTTCATGGATAACCCAGACGACAAAAATCCCAGATACAAGTTGGTATTTTCATGTTACATTATGAGAGCTTGTAAATGAAGGTCTGGTTGGCTTGGTTACTTTAAATATGAAACCTATGACAGTTAGCCAGCCAGCCACCTTACTACTGCGCCCCTCACCCTCTACATTGTAAATACACTATGAATATTTTGCCCTTACTTTAAAAAAACATTTAATTAAATTATCCGCTCTATCTGTAGCCCATAATCAATCAGTTTTAATGAATGGAACAAAATACAATGCCTTTAAATGTACTCTAATATCCTTGTTCATTTCAGTACTACAATGACAACACCTACCGTACAGGCTGGTTGTTTGATGTACTGGGAGTTTGTCCTGTTAAATAATGATTTTTTTTCTCTCTTTAGTACTGAATATGGGATCTATGAACCAAATCATGGGCTCGACCGTGTCCTTATGTCCTGGGGCCACGATGGTAAGAGACGTCATCACATTCAACCATAAAAAAACAAAGCTTACTGCCCTTTTTATCTACAATACTGTACCTGAACTCCTGCTTTGTTGTCTTCAGAGTATCTCTACAGAGTTATGAAGTTCAACAAGTGCTCCATCCCAGAAGAGGTGACAAAATGATTACATTAAATGATTGTTAAAGTTATGTTTTGGAACATCAACTTCACAGTTGACACACAAATAGGAGTGAATGTTGTTAGAAGGAGCGAGAGAGAGCAGAGAGAGAGTAGGAGAGAGAGAGAGCGAGTGAGCGCAAGAGAGAGCAGGAGAGAGAGAGAGAAAGAGAGCAAGAGCAGAAAAGGTGCAAAGATTTTCTTTCTTCACCTGTAGTGCTTACAGGCCCAGTTATGGATCTACTTTTTCGGTCTCTCTTCAGGGGCTATACATGATTCGCTTTCATTCATTCTACCCGTGGCACTCCCATGGAGACTACATGCATCTGTGCAATGACAAAGACCTGCACATTCTACCCTGGGTCCAAGAGTTCAAGTGAGTATCTTGCCATTATCTCCCCAGTATTACCCTGCTCGCTGCTTTCTGAAGCTGCACATCCTGTCCACAGCAAATTTGACCTGTACACAAAGACCACAGATCTGCCCGACATTGACAAGCTGAAGCCGTACTACCAATCTCTGATCGACAAGTACTGTCCTGGAATACTGAAGTGGTGAAACAGACAACACAGAATTCAATAGGAATCAGCTGATACAGGGGATGATTACATATGTTGAGTAACTCAGAAGTTTTTGACTTGTTGCTTTATAGTAACACTAAAGCTGGTGTTCAGCACCTCCTGTACACACTATTACTCATCACTGACTATATTTCTATCAAGTTTCAAACCACTCGATATAACCTGAGTAATGGTATATATTTTATGAATACTGACAATTCAAATTTTTATATATTACATGTTTTCAAATATAAATGTACAGAAAAGAATTTCTATTTTATTGTATTTTAATGTTATAAAAACCTTTTAAAAAGCACTACATCAATTTGGTGTGATGTTTCATTTCTAATACTAAAAAAAAAAAAAAGTAAAAAAAAAAAAAAAAAAAAAGAGTGCAGGGTTGTTTCAGTTTTGTACATACAGTAAGAGGCAGAGACCACCGTGACAAATAAAATACCACACAACAGGACAAAGTAACATTTACATACACATTTACTCTCGATGGGCAAAACAGAACCCATCTATTTTAAAAATCTATATTTCTACTTTCAACACGATTTGATCTGATGACTAGATTTCACTTTGAATATTCACCAAAAGTCAGAACCAACCAGGAAGGTTTAAAATCTATTAATACCTGGAAAGATCTGCTGAATGGCGTGATTGGTTTCTGATGTAGACAACTGATACATGAACAATATAGTGCAGTATGGTGTAGGTGGAAGGCAAATAATTGGCTGATCAGGAAATACAAATATACGGAGAACAACTTCTTTTGTCATTTTGGTAACATTTTATGAAGGCAGGTGGTGAAAGCTGTCCACTACAGGATTACCTGCATCTTTTTCAAAACTCTCTCTTTCGGGGAATCTCATCTTTTTCTTTCCTGTCTTCCGTCTTCTCCTCGTCTTGCTCCCCTCCTTCGACCTCCTCCACCTCATCTTCGCTGTCCTCTTCATCTTCCTCCTCCGCTGTCTGCTGTTCATCTGACTTCCCAAAATGGTCTGAAGAGCCGTCAGGTACATTTTCTGTGTGATCGTTCACAGTCGCGCGTTTGTTCCTGTTTTGCAATCCCTGGAGCAGACAGAAGCCGGTGCTGCAGACAATCAGGGTCCAGATTATTATGTGGGCAGGAACACCTCTGACCTTAGAGCGCACCCACCTCACCACCCAGGCAACAGTGGTGTTGGACTTACGATGTGGTGCCGATTTGTCCTACACACAAATAAAAGATGAATGTTAATCAATACTGGGGATCAATATTTGATAGACTGAAGAATGAAAAAGGGACATTTCCTTTCCACATCCTTCTTCGCTTATTTTCCATAGTTTCTAATGAAAGCTTCATGACAAAGGGCAATACAGAAACATCTTTGCTCATGTCTCTCATTTTTTCAACTTGCCTTGAGTCCATATTGGTTGAGCATGCCCTCCAGAAAGGTGTTGCCCAGGTGCACCGTGGGATAGAATTCCTCATCATAAACCCTCCTCCACCAACGCTGTGGGTAAGAGCTGACAACAAAGACCCAACAGTAAATATCATGTTGTTTGGGTGCATGTGAGTTTACTTATAAAAGCAAGTGAGATAAAAACAGGCCAAGACGGCAACATCCAGAAAAGCCGGAAAGTTGGTTGCAGACAGTGTATAACAATGAACGTAGTACAATACAGTCAAAGCTTGTGTGCCTTTCACATTATATAGAATACACTTTAGCATTTTTTCTGTTAATGTTTTGAGGACACGTCTTTGCACAGGAAAAATTCAGAAAAATTAAAAATGCCAGCAAGCATACCTAAACTCACTTAATTTTAAATAGTGACATAACTGCTGAATCATGTATGTGTTGAGTGACATCTTTCAGCGCACACAGGTTCCCTCAAAGCCAAGAGTAATCATGTAAACACACTGAGGGAGAGGGAGAAAGAGAGACCACTGACCCGTCAGCCTTTGGTTCAGTAAACCAGTATCTGTAGCGGTGGGCTCGGAGGTAAGCAGGAGGCTGCTGGTGGAATGGATACTGAGATACATCTGTCTGGATCAACTCTATCACTGCAGAACATACGACAAAGCTTTCACACATCTGCTTGTTCTTAAAAATTTAAAACTTCAGTGGTTTTCAATGGTCATTTCACACTGAATCATTTAGGGTGGAGAACTTTTTCTGCACTGTGCTCTGTGGGTTGAAACATTTGAGTAGCTGTAGCCCTGGTCCAAGACTAACAAGGCTGTGCTGTGTCTCACACTACACAGCCAGTTAAATATACTGTGAATTGCAGTGGGAAAACTTTATTAACATAAATAATGTTAACTTTTATTGTGTTTTCATCACTCCTCAAAGTAAAGCATGCGTTGGTGTCTGCAACATTCTCTTTCTTAAATCACACCACTGGGGGTCACCAAAGTCAAGTGTTTTAAATCCTACGCATACAGGCTTTTAGAACAAACAGGGAGAAACAGCTATTTAAACTGTTCATGACCGTGCATTAGTGTGAGCACAGCTAAAATGATCCAGGGCCAGAATCACTTCTTATCACAACCACATTAGTGATGTTACAGGAGGCCATATCAATAAGCTGACAATGGCAAAACGTCTGCTCTGACATCACTGTCTGTGTGTGCAGCATCCTTGAAGGTTTTAACCCCATTAAAAGCAGTGCAGTGGGAGTTTTCTGCCCCATTTGATTATGTGTTGAATTGTCCTTTAGGGAGATAAGCGTGACAGGAGATACAGCAACAAAATAAACTGTAGCAGTCTGAGGGTGCGTACCATCTCTCTTGCCCTGCAGCAGTCGGTATATGAGGCCGGTGAACCATGGAGCCTGTGTATGAGCCCCGAGGGCAGCAAACCACATTTGCCAGTCCAACCTGGGCTGGTGAGGTGTCACCACGGGAGGAGGTGCACTTAGGTTGCCTGGCTTATACATAAACTCAATCTCCTAGAAGAAGAAAAAAAGAAACATACTGATATGGATAAGTTACTACAGTAGCAGTTTGACAATTATAAAATCATGAAATTGTTATAATACTGCCTCCATGGTATTGTTTAACAGGTTGTGCAAACTAGGAGCACCTTATACAGCATGTTTAAATTAAGTTAGCAGTGCACTCCTTTCATCATAAACAGATCCTGTTAAATGCATCATCCACGATCATCCAAGATTTTTCTCTCACGGTCCATGCGACTCCATCACTGCTCCCCTCGATGACAACCTCTGGCCGCCCACTAACCCCGGTCATCCTTCTGAACAGGCCATATGAGTTGACCAACTGGTAGCGATCCACCAGCTCATAGGCCCGATGTACTCCGGGCCACAACCTGGCATTAGAGTCAAACTCTATGTAGGTGAATGGCACCTGGAACAGAAGAACATACTCAGAAAGTGATGTGATGAGAGAAAGTATTTTGGTGAAATTGTGGCAACAAGAGATGAGAAATGATTACAATGGATGAAGTTGGAAAATGTGGTCAGGGCTGGTAAACACTGATATTTTGACTTTCACCAACATAAAGAGTGATAGCAACCACGTTTGAAAAAATATTGCTGATCACTTATGAGGTTCAACTGCATGACACATTAGCTTCATGACATGAAGTTCAATAACCACTACTGTATTTCCAACAGCACCCACCAGACTAATAGTGAACATAGCAGCGGTGGCAGCAGCAAACACAGTCCACTGGACAGTTCCACAAAACCTCTTCAGGAAACCAGAGACACACGCACACCTAGAGAAACACATTACATACGTCATTTTTGTACTTCCATTTTCTATAAAGAGGTACCTCACCAACATGCAATACAGAAAATGCAAAAAAAATAAAAATATTCAAGCACACACACAGATATATATATATATATATATATATACACACACACACACACATAGAGTTCTACCTGAACATGGCTGTGACTATCTCCCAGGTGAGAGAGAGGACACCGATCCATATACAGGGGATAGTGACAATCTTCAGAAATTGGTTAAGCTGGTGGTATGTGAACGCTGCAAGAACAAAAATGTACAGTGAACAAAAAACTGCAAAATGGAATGGTTTCTATTCATATACATGAACACACACACACACACCTGTCCGTGAGGAGAGGATACTCTTCTTTGTATCCAGCTGCAGGTCAAAGCATACAATTGTTCCAAAGATCACGAGAGACCAGACTACCAGCTCCAGCAGGTAACACAGCCACGAACACAGCTTGGAGTCTGACCAGAACAGAGAGAGAAAGAGGAATACTTTGGTAAGAAAACTACGGCAACAACTCAGGTCCAATTTCAGGCTTTCAATGGGGGACTTTAATATGATGACGTACGCTGATGACAGCATATGACAAAAATAATGTCTGTGAAACAACACTGAGCCTATAGCTGTGCAAAATGAATTATCCACTGTGTATCTGGACTATTACATGCATACCTCATTAGTTGAGCAAATCCTAAACTTTAAGATCTGGGAACAGTGATACTGATGTTCCTTATTTTTCCAGACATAACAAATGTGTGTAGCCTGCATATTTATACTGCAGTTATGTTTATTATACCATTGTTGCCGATCTTGTCTGCCTTGCGTAGCCAGAAGCGTACATGCTGGTCGTCCAGAAGAGACGTACAGAGGGCCAAAGTCAGCAGGTTGAAGAAATTGTAGTTTCCAGTCAAAATGATGAGCACTTGAAGCAGCACCTACACAGGGAAAAATAGCAAACATTTACCAATATTGTCTTCTGCTGCACAAAACCAGGATGCTATTTGAAAGGGGTGGGGGTTTTTTTTGGTTTTTTTAACGAAGCACAATGCTTTACATGCAAACCCTTGCTAATTGTAGATTTCAGAGCCAGTTTGTGGGGAAATTTAGTCGCGCAAATTGTACAAAACTGTACAACCCTGAAGTTAACCCTGCATTAACGAACCTACAACTGATTGGTACAATTTCAAGTTAACACAAAACACAACCCAGTCACTTACCAAAAGGTAAAAAAAATAAATAAAAAAAAAAAAGAGAAAAATTTAGAAAAATTACAAAGCATTTGAATTTCTACCCACCTGCAAGTAAAAGGCCCAGAGCCGGAGTCTGCGCAGTGGGCTGAAGAAAAGCAGGGGTGCAGCTATCTCTATAACGAAGGTCCCCACCACACTCAGCTTCTGCCACCAAACTGGCAACTGGTGGGCAAACCACGCCAGAGGGGTGGGGATACACTGAGTCTCATAGTGATATGTCAGAGCTGTTCAACACACAGGGGGAAAAGAAAGATAAAACAGTTACCATTTGAACGCGCTGATATCAGTTACAGTAGCTGAAGTGTCACAAGAGTCAAATTGCAGCTTTCAAATTGTAGTCATGTCCTCTCTTCAAGGATGTAAACCCTCAACACAAACACACTACAGTACACTTTGCTTTTGCATGTGTTAAAAACACATCTGCAACCAATTTGCATTTTGGCCGTGTACAGACAGATTAAAACACAAAACCATCATTAAGGCCGTCACGATAACTACATTTGTTGGATGATAATACTGTCTCAGAAAAAACTGCCATGAACAATACTATTGTCATTAAGACAATTGTGTGCCATTGATATAATATATAATAGCATAATAATGTGAGTACAACCTTCCAAAGAGCAATTAACTTTTAGGCTGCCTGAGCCCGGCCCATGGCAACACTCAGACACAGAGAGCAGATGACGAGAGGACAGAAGCAGGGCGGCCAGAAATGACCTGTTACATTTGGCTTAGGTGCTGTGCCCAAGTCTGATAATGGTAGGGAATACCCTGCTGTTTATTCTGGCATCATGTTGGTGACTTTCTTATCCAAATAAACAAGCATGTAAACACAAAGAGCAATATCGTACGATATATGGACAGGACCTCGACCATTTTTGCTGACCTCGATAAGTCGGTAAAGAAATTATCATGACAAGTCTAACAGTCACACACACCTGTAAGGCCCCACCATGTGGGACAACGTGATGTGAGTTTCACCACACCAGAGGCAAACATGAGCCTGAAGAGCAACCAGCGGATCAGCCAGAAGGTCACGCCATCATGCTCTCTGACCCCTTGTGACCCTCTGATTAACGTCAGAGGTGCAACAAGGATACAAAGGAACCCCGTCTCCAGAAGCAAGTTGTCCCTGGACAGTAACAAGTAGAAACAGCGACAAGAAACATTGAAAGAGTGGCAAGTAAGACAGACAGAGAGGACAAGGGAACCAGGGTTGTCATTGTAGTTGAGTGATGTCTACAGTGTTGTTGCACAGCAGCAGAGACAAACATCACTACAACGTTACAAACAGTGGACCGAGGATGACATAAACCTATCAGCAAACTGCCAAAAACCATCTTGGGATCCTATAACCAGCTGATAATTATAGCACCGTTGTGTTAATAAAATATAATAAAAGATCCACAAATCATCACTCACCACTGGAAGTACAGAAAAACCTGGCCCACCTGAAACAAGGCAACAGAAATGGCCAGTGAGAGGAGGGGACACCATGACAGCATCTACAGCAGCCTGTGAAGGAAAACTGGGTCCAGTGGACGCTGTAAGCTCACCTGGTACATGGACAGGTACAAGGCCCAGAGGCAGAAATACACCACGCTGTCTCGGAGAGCCTCCACCAGCATGGCGCCAAGGCTCAGCACTGCTCCTATCAGACACAGCAGCTCCATAGCGGTTTGCGTGTCCAAGCCGAGGTGAGGTCCCAGCCACAGCAGGGTGGGAGAGGACAGCAGCTGTTCCCCTAGAGGCTTACCGCTGTATCGCAGCTGCCAGCGAGCAGGCAACAGCCCCTCATTACCATAGAGACCTAAATCAACAGAACGATTCACATCATACACACACACACATACACCAAACCATTGGAGATTTGTTGTCCACTGTATGCAAGCATCTGCATTTGTTATGTTTGTCCCCTTATTTATTCAGGTTTCTTGTTTAATTCTTCCCCTGTCTGTATCTGCCAGTAGATCTAACTGTACTATAGACCATCACCAGGATCAATGAGCACCTGGCACACATTAGCTAGAAATGCCTGTACTTAAGCAGCCTCATACAGAGAAGAAACATACCAGACAAACACTTTAATTGTAATGTATTTCAAAGTGTGTACAACACATGGGAAGAGAAAGTATACTTCATGTGATCTAGTTTCTGTATTTGTATTTATACTCTTGATTATGTTACTCATTTCAAAATCCATTCATTGGCAAATTGCAGACCCACTTTAAAAATGTTAAACAACTACTTTCCTGGAATGGCTTTAAATGAGTTGAGAATGCATTGAGGAAAACGATGCACTGGAAAATCCTGTTTGCACCCTGACTAAATACATTTATTTTCAGTCATGGGCGTGGGCTACGTCTTCTGGACTTTTCTGCTGGGATACTAAAATAAAGCGTCCTCAACTGATGAAAACAGAGGGTTTGTGGGTACTGTAGTGCAATACGTTAGCGTGCGTATTTCCAACAGGTCGGGTCTCTCCTTGCGGCTGCTAGCTCGTAAAGTTACCCGGGAGCCGGTAAACCTCTCTGACCGCAGCCCACAGAAACTTGCAGGAAGTCAGAGGGCCAAGTTCCCAGCTAACATGCTAACACATAACGCTACACACGCCAGTAACGTTAGTAAGTTAAGCGAGTTAGCTCCCACACAGGCGGCAGAGTTGCGAGTCTCACCTGGTATCTGCACATAGAGGGAAACAAAGGCAGCCAGATAGATGACCGCCATGCACCAGAGGAACATGCGCCGTGGCAGGATGATTTCCCCCATGTCTGAGCCGAGCTGCTGGACGGAACAGCAGCCTCTTTTCACTGCCTGCCCAGTTCCCGTGGCAGGAGGACGGGAAGCAGGACGCGGGATTTAACGTAGTCGGGGACACGTAGCGGTGAGCGGCGGACGGTAAATTCACCCGCACGGCCTCAAGATGTCGCTGCGGTTCGTTTGAACGTTATGCTGCATTCACGTAGCATCGGATGAAACATGTGCGGTGTGTAAATGTCGGCAGACAACGTTATATCATATAACTGGTCAGATAAATGCTCGAATGTAGGCGCAAGGTCCTCACAAGCAGCAGATGTCATGTCAAGTCTACAAAACGCAACACACGCCCACTTCCTGTGTAGACAGGAAGTTAAAAGACAAAATGACAGTCAAAGCGCGTCTTTTTTGCTGAAACGTTTAAGGTCATAACGGAGTAATTGTAAAACAAATGAATCAATAACGAAAAGCATCGTCAGTTGCAGCCCTACTAAAGGATTCAACTGGGAGCGCCTTGGTATAAAAATGTCATTGTAGTTTCCTGTGGTTCGTATGCAGCCGACACTTGGCATTGCATAGCGGTGGGCCTACAGTGCTTTATTCCTGTCTATTAAACGGAGTGTGTTCACAGCTTTTATCAGAGATGATGAGCAAACAGATGCATCTTGGTTTGACTGAGTTTATTGTGCAAGACTTACCAGGTGAGCATACAGATTCATGGCAATAAAAAGTGGGTCTGCATGCTGCTAGTCAGAAAGCAAAAGCAACTAAGTATGTACATTCAAGTTTTAGACACAAATATAGGAAACTGATCACAAACAGATTAGAATACCACTAATTCTCTGACACAGTGAGTTCAAACATGGAATTCATTGCACAGGCAAAATGAGCAGTAGGCTTCATACTTTTCTACGTTACAAAAATACTGAAATCTGATTTTAGAGAACATTTACACAATGTATATTTTCGGGTGGCACCTACACAAGAAGATGCTTTTTCCAGCATTGAAAATGAACGTCGAAGATGTACAGATCAGTAGCAGGACTATTATCCAGAATATGAGTGCCAAAGCAACAGGGATGAAGGTATGTGACATGACAACGACAGCGAGAAGCATCAAGAAGAGGAACTGATCCAAGAGCTGCAAGTGAAGCAAGAGTTGCTTCCATACACACAGCTAAAGGTTTCATAAAGTCAAAATGATCTCAAAGACTTTATCCTATGAAATATCCTTGGTGCTAGATGCCAAAGGGCCACATTATATATATAACATAGCATGCATGTCTGTTTCATTTACAGCCATCACCATTTCCCCACTCACTCCAGTGGAAAAAAGGTCATACACATTATGCCATTTCATTCTACCATTTTAAGAAAAAGCAATACAAACTCTAATAGTTTATAAAATAGTCATTGGAATACACGTTACTGGCTGTTCAAAAAGGAAAATTCATGCCCTACAAAAATACAGTATGTGCATATGCCTGTAATCGGGGCCTTTTTTTTATTGATGGATGTCATTTTTAGATTATTTGACACTTTCTGAAGAAAATTTGATTATCTTTAGGATACTGCCTGTGAGCAATACTGTGACAGTAATTAGGCTTATCCATAAACAATATCAATACAAAATCAAATGTAGACATTACAATTGGACACCAATTAACTAATAGATAATTATAACAAAATGGCATCACAGGTTTGTCTGGGTTGTTTCCATTCTAGGGTAATATTTATTTATTTATTTATTTTTATCTTAGGGAGAGCACCAGCCTTGTTGAAATGTAAATACTTGTCTTGCCTGACAGTCATTATGTGGCGACTCTGAAATGAGAAGATGGGCCATTAATCGGAAAGTTACACAAAACAGATCTTAACACTGAGTGAGAATCTGACTGCTTTTAAGTTATTTGTTGGTATACAATTGTGTCCCTTTTGGTATGGCCATTTAATGACTCCTCCTGTGAGCTGTGGATGGACAAATTAGTCGTAGCTGCCTCAAGCGTCACTTGTGCCCACACACAAAGAGTTGGCCAACGTACTGTAGCTTTGGGTGACCCCAATATGGACGGTTTTAATACACAGGCAAAGGTTTTGAAACACTCTCAGATTACCTAATTCCCAAAGAGCTATATCAGCATCTGCTGCACAAATGAGCTCTTTAAAACATAGAAAATGACATTGTAACATCCTGCACTCCTATATTAGTACAGACTGCATGTTTTTGAGTGTGTCCTTGTTCTTTATTACCTGTGTCCAAACCTTTGGATCTTTTACAGAGTTTTAAGGCCGACATAAAGGACTCCTATTTGGACGGCTAGACTCAGAGAGTGTTCACTCAGATTGTGTGTCCCGCAGAGAAAGTGAGGCTCTGTGTTTCACTGTCATGTAGCCCCATCTGTTCCGCCAGTGCAAGTCTGTCCGATATTTGTTGTTGAGGGAATGGGCTCCTGGTCCGTTTCCCTGACACAGATGACGGCATCACCACTCACATTAATGAGACACTGAGCCTAGAGGAGGAACGACAGGAAGATTAAACTATAAGAACACTAATAACTGTGAGCTCTGATGATGCCAAGAGTAGTTCATTGTGCTTTTATGTAAACAGTAAATGGACTGTAACAGGTAAATACTTCAGCTATGCGTGTTAGCGATTTGCACATGTGTGCGTATGTGTGAGTACCTGGTTCTTGTTTGGATTTTCCATTAACATACACTCTTTCATGCTGTAGGACACTACTGCATTGCCACCCAGGGCTGCTACATGGGCTCGAACCATCGCAAACACCTCTGCTATGAATGTATGGAGGAAGCCACTGACACCGCCTTCCTGCAGACAACAAACACACATTTAATGCGTACAGGTATGTCTACGCACAACATGATCCTGGGGCCTATGCATGTGTAGCATGTCCTTGCAGTCGCACCTCTCGTAACGATGTTGTCTCTCTGATAAAAAACATGTTGATGATCCCAAGGTATTTAATGATGCGTGTCCCAGGGAGGAAGGAGAGCGGCGTCATCTTCACCACGGTGACTGAACTGCCCCCAAACGAGCGGTTGGAACGCAGCGAGCGGGAACGTCCCTCAGGCAGCGGACTGGAGCGCTCCAAAGATGAGACTGCAGGTTAATAGAGAGCAGGTAAAGATCCAAAAGAGGGAGAAAAGAAAACAAGAGGAGGGGAGGGGGGGGGGGAAAGACAAGAGGGAATGGAGATAGCAGGTAACACTCAAAAATTGTGGAAAAATGAAAAACATATATGAACTTTAAAAGCAGAAAGAAATGTGAATGTGAAATGTGCGTGCAAAAATGCAATCCTGTTAGCGTTTGCACAGAGTAACACGTGTACAATTCTATGTTAGCAAGTCAGCTGTCTGTGAGTGTCAGGTACATGTGGCGTGGATGTGTGGTGCCAAGATAATCATGTGGAAAGCGTGCGCTGCCATGCATGTCATGCAGTTGAGGCAAACAGACAAGACAGTTAACACAGTGTCTGCAGACAGACAGACAGACCTGGGCACAGCTGTGTATGTTTACATGTGTGAATACAGTATTTGCAGTACAGTGAAGTACATGAGAGAATATTTAGATCTATTTGCATTTGTGAAAGAGGTTTGAGAAATGGAGACGGACAGAGACAGCTGTGAGCTGAGCTGGGCACATGTACACAAGCCAGAGTGTGAAAGAAGCTCCATCGTCTTACTGCAAATTTACCTGATGTGGCGTACACCCATCAGACCAGGAACCTTCAGAGCCACACATTAGATTGTGGTTCACTTACTGTGCACAGGACTGAAAATCCTAACAGATCTTGCAGAGAAGCATTACCCCTGCCCCATCGTGACCTCTACCACATTGTATGTGTTCACATTTGTATGTGTACAGTATATCCTCAAATCATGTAATGTCTTCTCAGCTTTAATACTGTAAAATTAAATTAAAAGCCGAGCCCCAATTAAACACGGAGTCCCTTTAACTGGCCAGGTGTGCTTACACATTTTGACAAATACACACAGGTCTCAATTAGACACTGGGTCTGTTTTTTTTTTTTATAGAAGTTCTATGGATGAATAAAACCTCTTAAAGCCCACCGGGTCGGCAGCTTGAGCGCGTTCTAAGCTGCTTAGATTGCGCATACAATTATAAACATTTAAACGTTTTTACATTATGGACATGCTACACATTGTTAGATCGGTTAGATTCTCCACAATTCAATTGTTCAGTTCATTTTACGGAAACCATGAGCACCAAAGACGAAAAGAAAGTGGTAAGTCCCTACCCTTGAAGCAGTCATAAAGTCTGAATGTGTGTCCATTCCTTGATTGTTTATTGTATTTCCCATATTTGCTGAGGAAGAGTCTTCTGCGAAAGAAATTAAAGGCCTGTCCCATTGATTCAAGCAAATAAAAGCCTGGGCTATTAATTGAAGTTTTACGGTAGATCGCGAATGCAAATGCAGAGAAAAATCAAAAAGACTTTGTCGGGTAATTGTCATCCAATTGCTGTAGCTCATCCAACCCTTACAGATCGAGACAAGTACAGT
Organism: Coreoperca whiteheadi; assembly: GCA_011952105.1. Classification (NCBI taxonomy): domain Eukaryota; kingdom Metazoa; phylum Chordata; class Actinopteri; order Centrarchiformes; family Sinipercidae; genus Coreoperca; species Coreoperca whiteheadi. The sequence goes on along the minus strand of CM022474.1, from coordinate 16,058,065 downwards.
ACAAGCAAGCGGAGTGCGAAAAATAAAAAAACACCTTCCTATGAATTTGTCATCGTGGTTACCAGGGCTACAGGCATTTCAAAACCAAGCTGCTGATTGTGGGTCCCTCTGAGGGGCGGGGCTTCAAATTTCACACTCTAGCTAAAAAGCTGGTGCTTGATTTACGATGCTCCGCCCCCCAGCAGCATGCATGGAGGGGTGTCTGAGTGTATGCAAGCGTGTGTGTGTGTGTGGGATTGCTTGTGAAACAGTGTTCTGTATTTGTGGGAATGATCACCAGAGTGTGCTAGAAACTGTGTCCTCCTACTTGTCTTAACTGATCCTCGTCTTATGGTGTGAGCTTTCAGCCTAAGCAGCTCTAGCCAGGTGCTGCATCTGTCTGCAAAGGAACCGTAATCAACGGAGGCAGCTGGAAAGAACACACACACAAACACACACACACACACACACACACACACACAGCCCACACCCGAACATACACAAACACAACAACAACAACGACAAGAGAAAATAAAAAAAACAGGACACAAAAAAACGAACAAAAGAAAAAAACAAAAGTGGATGAGGTTTGGGAGCAGTGCAGGATAACTCTGTCCGAGACAAAAGGATGAAAAGTCAAAACCGGGAAGTGTAGTAGTTTTGGTAGCAGGGAGGTGGGGCAGGGGGAGATGGTTGGGAAGGGGGCTTACCTCTGGATGAGACATTGGTATTCTCTGGGACACCTGTCACAAACACACAAACATCAAAGTCTACCTTTGCACTCGACAGAGAGCGAAGAGAGTTCATGGTCCATTCCTTTGCCACAAGGCTAACACAGTACGTGTTACATAGCTTTCACCTCCAAGTTTTGTACATCAAAATGCTCCATCTATAGTCAGGACTTGCTAGGGCGCTCGTTACTGTTTTCATTTCATGTGAATGGAAAGTAAGCCACACTGCGTTAGGAGCATGACGACTCATCAAGACAACATCACACTGTCATCTAAGTTCACACCAAAACAGAACACATTGGGCTATGTCACGTCACTGTTTATTTACCTGCTGAACGAACCATAACCAGCTGATTTTGGCAGAGTTTTGCAGCTGGGGTGAGTAAAGAGACTGTACCTAAAGTGTTAGTGGAGGAGACGAGCAATGCCTGTTAGTGAAGCAGGGAAAAGGAGGAGGTCAGGAAGCAATTGTAAAACAAATGGCTAAAGTCTACCTGAGATTTTGGATGAAGGCTGAGTGTTGGCGGATGACGAGTCTGTGCACAACTCCAAGGAAAACTGCAGCTGCTCTTCAGGCTCACAGCATCCTGAAAAGACGCACACAGAATCAACCAGGTGCTTTAGACTGATTTCACACACAAAACCCAACAGAGCTGATGTTCCTTAAATGAGTTACACTGTTTAGGGTACCGTGGTTTTAAAAGCATAGTTATTTTCTACTTCACTACTACTAAGACAAACTCTTAAAAGCCTTTTTATACTTTTGCATGCAGTTTCAAGGTTTGTTGATTATTAACCTATCTTAGCTCAGTTACTGCATGACTATGGGATCAAGTAGCAGCTCTACAGAGAGATACAGCTTTAAGCTGTCCAAAGATACAGTAGATGGCTATGAAACTATGTTTTGTAATTTATACATCACTAAATTCGACTAGTAACAAAGAAAACACATTATAACCAACTTCCAATTTACTTCCTGTTCATAAGCACCTACGGTAGATGAATATGAATGACTACTTATACAGGATGTAATACACAATGTAATTTCACACTATGGTGCAATGGCAAAGTTTCCTAAATAAATTCGTTAACACTAGACTAACGAGTGCAAAAATTTGAGCAGAGCTGCAACTGATGCCACAGTTCCAGAAATAGAGCGAAGCTCTGGTGACCTGCATGCATACAAGGTATTTGTGACTGTCCGACTTTGGATAAGTAGAAATCATTAAAAAATTCCCCAAACCATACATAATCAGACCTTTGATGATGGGCTTGTCTGGTGGCTTCTCTTGAGACTGGTCTTTGTCAAACGTCATGGCAACCGCTGTCACTGCGACCTGGGAGGTAGACAGAAAGGGGTATAGTAGTAGATATAAGAAAAAAAGTAAACATTACTATCAGTTCTGTTCTGCACTGGATGCAATTTCACAAATCGGAGACGGCATCAAACGTCTCACCTGTATGAGTTCTTCTTCTGGAACCGCTACAGTGAAGTTGAGATTACATAGACAGCAGGGGATCATAGAGCGCAACTTGAAGTAAAAACTCTGCAACAGACACAATGAATTGACTTGTAACTCCTAATTCAAAACACAACCACTGCAAGTAACATCATAAGCAGTGTAATAGTGTGTAACATGCCCATTCCAAAGGTTAAGCATGGCACCATATATGGCGTAATTACTAAATAATCAATAAGGGTTTCTTACCTTTAGCAGATTCTCACATAGATCAGTGAAGATCTTGTTCAAGACTTGGTTAGTAAGATTGGCATTACTCAACCTAAAGACCCTCACTGATGTAAACATCTGGAAGGCAGAAACAGAAACACATAGCATAAACTAACAAAAAAGACAAAGGGGCCCAGTTTCCTAAATTACAGAACTGTAATTTGTACTCTGTTTTATTGGCGGGTTTGCTAGACCAAAGGAGCACAGTTGCATAATATACATACATTAAAAAAAGCCCACCAAAATATAATAATCCCTTCAAATTACAGTTTGGTGAAGATAACAGAAGGTTTGCTGTAATATGTGAATGAGGTAACCCTGTATTATGAAGAGTGACCTGAACTCCGGAAGTCCAGTTGTAAATCCCAGGCATGATCTCAGTGTTGCAGCTGTAGAAACCTGAAGACAGAAAAGTGGAAATGGAAGCAGGGATGATGAAGCAGAGACATACTGGCATTTCTAAGAGTCTCAACCCAATCAAGAAATAACTGATTGCATGTGCGGTGCATAATGATATACTGTAACTGCTGTGGACGTAATGGATCGAGCATACCTGTGGGGGTGGGGGCATCAGTGAGGAGGGAGTGGATGTCCTCCACAGCGTCAGTGTCATCAATCTAAGGAAATGACTGCAATTGGTTACACCTGTCCGTGGTTGCAATATTTGCATTTAAATTTACTTATTTTTATAGATACACACCTCCAGGACGAAGGCATCCTTCTTGCCATGGGAGAGGTCCAGTTCTGACAGTTCGTCTGAGCTTTCTGAGTGGGAGCGGAAAAGTCTGGATCGTTGCCTCGGCTCAGGAATTGGAGAACCCACCGCTTCCTCCGTCAGCTCCTGCAATCAGAAGGGACACAAGGCCTGAGCCGACGGGATGTCACAGTGAAGACCAGAACGCCACAGCAGCCTCACATCTGCATCGCACACCTGTCCAGACTGTACAGCTAAAGACTATGTTAATAACACACCACGTGCTCACACTCACTCAAGTATCCAATCAGCTGCACCATTACACACAAATGGCTGGTGTTAATTTGAATATGGATCTGGAAGAGTAAGGATTGTTACCTTTAAAAACATACACAGGTGAGCGTGTGAATGGGCAGGGTAGATGGCCATAATATAAATACATTAACACAGCTACAATGGGTCTAGAGTGGGTTGACCTCGAGATTAGACTCTGGAGTGGGTTACACATCCACCTGCTCCCAAACGTCCCCAGTTAAGAGCCGTTATGCAGTTATAATAAAAGTGGTGTAGTATTGTACTATTAATATAGTGAAATATTTGTCATGCTTTGCTGTGTCTCACAGCTAAAGGTTGCCGTGCTCAGTACCATGTTTATGCCGCAGAAAACCTCAGGGTCCAGGGCAAATAATTTCTTTAATGACCAGAGAGAGACAAGAGGGGTAAGTTTATCATGATTCACAAAGAACAGCCTATGATTACGATTTTAACACTCGATCAGAAAAAATTACGCCCAGAATAATGAGAACAGTTCACCACAGAATGTAACTGTTTGTGTAAAAGAATCACTACTCTTATTGTGTAAAATAAAACAAAATTAAATTGATATCACTGTATGTGACACAGAGGAGCAAATCTTAAGTATTTAATGGCTATAAACAGTAGATATTATTCTGACATCTGATATCCAAGCCCTAAAAACACATTTAACTTACGATAAAGGTAAACAAATAATGTTCCAAGATTTATTAGGGTAAATGCTAAGTTTCCTACAGATCTAAACAACACCATTTTGGTTGAAACTGGTTCCCAAAGATTTGTATTTACAGGAGTCACAATTTCCCACATGAAACCCTGGCTACTGTAGTGTTGAAATTAAATTGTCTTCCATAGCTGAATTTACTGCCCATTCATGTGTTTGTGTGTCTCACCGGAGGGTTTATTTGATAAAGCTCTTTGTTCTTGGCTATGGTGTCATTGATCCTTTTCTGGATGGTGAGGATGTGGTGCTCATTGCTCAGGTCACCAGCAGTCTTCCCCGCAATCTGGATGCCCCCTGGTGCCGGCAGGGCTGTCAGGTACACTCCTGTAGCGGACTGAAAACACACACACGTTTTAAGGGCTGTGTTGCAGCAAACACATGTATGGCTGATTAAGCCTAAAATGTCAACCTACAGCCAGACCCAGGAGCATGTTCTCTCCGACACTGATCTGTATGTGCAAGCCAAACAGAGCGTTCATGCTCCGCAGCTTCAGTTTGTTCATCAGCTGAGTGTGCAGCTCGTATTCCATGAAAGGCAGCAGGTTGGAAATGGCCGTCGCATTCACTTCACCCTGGGCCTTCTTTTTTAGGCGACACAGTCTAGAAGACAATAAACACTGGCGTTAACTCACTTTGATCACCGGCTTTAATCTGAGCCTGCACTTGGGGACGCGTGTTGTTCAGCCTACACGCTGCCACTGGGAAAATATTTTCAGATAGCACGGGAGGGAACGCTCAGAGTAATTTCACACATCACAAAATCTTCCCTATGCGCAATTTCAATGCCCTAAATCTTAATTATTGCATAAATCATGTTACGGTTATTTGAAATATCTCTGTTGCTATTGAACTTCATATTTAGAGCTGAATCTTCTATGTGAAGCAAACCATAAAAGACACGATATAACTTTGATTTGACTTGATTTGGTGGGTCTCTTCTCAAAGTTAGTAATACTTTAAAAAAAGTTTGCAGCCATTTAACTCCGAGGTGTCTTACCTGGCCTGGATAAGGCAGCCCTTCCCTGTGACAGCGGCTTCTTGTGGCAGGTTGATTGTTGTGAACAGCACATCAGGAACCTTGAAAAAAATTATTGTAATTAATTCATACTTTTTCCCACCAAACTACATTTATACACTGGACAACTAAAGGTATATTTAGATTTAACATGTAGGAGTCTTTAAAGTAAGCAAAAAAGAAAATCCTGACCTTTTGGCGTCTGCAGTGGTAACAGTAAGTGAGCTGGGCAGGAAAGGGCATGTTGAGCTCATCATACGGGATGTGACAGAAGCCACAGCTCGGGGGAGATGGCTCCTCAAACCTGGCGAACAACACACAACATCTGGTATTAGCCTCCATAACTCAATGCAAGCTGTACTGACAAACTGCACACGTGCAAGAATTTATAATTTGCTCAGTCTCTGAATCAGAACAACCTGTGGTCAGTGATTGCGATGTCTAGGCAGCCTTCACGCATATACCGAGGATTCAAGATGGCCGCTGTGCCTGATGCTGACAGAATACACACCTCCTCGCTGTGTGAAGGGGTGATGGACAGATCAAGAGAGAAAGAAAGGGAAGAGGATGAGAACAGGATATGAAACCTTGGGTTTTTAAGACAAATAGCAAACTGCTTTATAACATACTGATTCAACAATAGGCAAAAAGGATGAAAGGGTAGAATTTTTCATTGTATGCATTAGTAGTACATACATACAATATGTACATACAACATACATACCAGATGCTAGTGCTCTCGCTGTACCCCAAAACAGCATGGCAACCAAGAGCTTTGGCATGAGATTTGATCTCCTGGCGAATCTCCTCCCACCAGGCATCGCGAGTCTCGGGCTCATCTGCAAAACACAAAATTCAGAATCAAACAGCTTTCACAAAAAAAAATCTGAATGGCTGAATTATCCATCAAAACCACACTGAAAATTGAAGTCTAACTGAGTTAACACTAAACTTAACTAACCGTGGTCAATATGATTAGATAAAAAAAAAAAAGTCAAACAGGAAATCTGACAATTCTGTATCTAATCTGACTGCTTTAAAATAAACTTACCAGAAAATAAACACCCAGATAACAGTACAGTTTGTATTTTCTGATGATTTATGGGTTAAATGGTATATCAAAGCAAGCCAAAAACAAATATCAGTTTGTGAAACAAAGTGGCAATGAGAATGATTGAATGAGTTTGAGTATGACGATGATGAAGGCAAAGTCAATGGTTAAGTTAGCTGTGCGTGTCCTCACTGGAGTTCCTTAAGTTCACATTATCTAAAAACGTATACTGTTCCCTCTCTTCTCCATGTCTCCTTTCAGTCAGTCGCACTAACAGAAAGAACACAGGTGAGAAATACAGCCAGCAGCCATTACAGTAGGTTTTTGTCTACGGTGGTCTGACTTTAGCTTGCTGGCTGGTACAAAAGTAATGCATAAAGGACAATGTGCCTGATGTGTAAAAGGTGTTTCCTACCCTGGAGACAAAGGTTTTAAATTCAAAGCAATTGAGCCTTCATCATACTAGGCTAAACCATGGGTGTGTTTCAATAGTCTCATGAGGCTTTGCTCCAATACCACCTCTGTTTTATTAACATTGTTCAAAAGAGCCTAATCGTTGCAAGTTGTGAGTTCTTTAGTGCTTAGTACTACTGGATCACTGAACAAATAACACACAAAAGGAAGCTACATTAGAGTATTGAGCCGCACCCCATGACTCCCTGAGAGGGCCACATGCTGACGGAGCCCCAGAACGAGAGAGAAACTCAGCTGCTAGGTGAGCCCGGGGAGGGGAATGAATGAAGGGAAAGGTCTGGGAGATCAACTGAAGAGATGAAGAATAATGACTGATGGTAAGGCATCAGGCCCATGAGGTGGGTTCCTTTGAACCAGAAGCAGCATGTCACACAGGCACAGGCTCACCAACGTGCACGCTCATGACCATGTGCACGCTCATGGGCAGAGAAGGGCCATATTCATTCACCAGAGTCCATCAAATCTACTCTAGTTTTTAAGTTCCAGAATACTGAGTGGTATACTTCCTCCATTCCCCAAGTTCACATCTTTCCTTCCATCCCCATCATACAGCCCAAATCCATTTTTTTCCTTCAACTGCCACCCATCTAATCAACCTGCCCTCCATGCATCCATCCATCCCTCCTTTGCTCGCTCTCTCTCAGTATGAATACGGCCCAGTGAGTTAGGGATGCACATGCCCAGTCAGTGGCTTTGTCACAGAGTAAACCTCCTAAACCTCCTCTGGTCTAGACAGGTTTGACCACGATGCCGATTCAGGAAGCGTTAGAACAGCGCTTGGACAACGTTAGGGAAGAGCTGCAGCCCGTCTGTGCAGCAGGATGAGCTGGGTAGGGGGGAGCCAGGCCAGGCTGGATGGGGTGGGGGTGGGGACACAGCACATGCTCAACTCAGCTCAGCACACACTCACACAGATTAGAGAGAGGAGAATGGCAGCTCACCGAGTTCATACATTTTCAGCGATAAACTATCCAGCTACTGTTGAATTTGTTTGTGGACATTTAGGCTAGTTGGGTTCGGCAGTGTTAGGTGCATGCTTAAGAGGGTACAAGTTTAACTTCACTGAGCTGCCATCACTCCTTTGGGTGAGAGCAGTAAAAGGGGGGAAATACCTGCAGTGACACTATTCCAGTCTAGCAGTTTGTATGAGCGCGTGTTACCCAAGGCTGGGCCAGAACACACCATTAGTACAGGAAAGAGAGAAAAAGAAAAGAAGAGACAGTCTAACAAACAAGCACAGCACAAACAGCAGCACCACACAGTCACTATGCAAAGACAGACAGGACTTCACAGTCACTGCGCAAAGACAAACTATATTCAGGTCTACTAAAACAATCTCGAAAGAAGAAGACTGACAAGGAAAAGAGAAGAATAGAGATGAGTAAAAGCTACAGGCCTAGCCAAAATCTTAAAAAAGGACTTAAGGAGAAACAAAGCTATATAATACAAAAAAAAGGAGCATGCATTCGCAGTCTGATTCTAGTATACTCTCTAACCTTCAAGGTGCCCTGTGGAGTTTTCTTGTAAACTAGGTTTGTGTTTCTCACCAAAATGCATTGTGTACATCTTAAAACATTGTTTCAATATTTGAAATCATTGCACATTACAGCCAAATGTTGATCAGTTGAATAGCATGAAACTATGGACAGTATGTATCGCGTCACCCTCATGCCCGTCCTTGTGCACGATACACCCAAAACAGGAACCCACAGGTAAAAACATTGCTCTCTAGTACTACTTGAGGTCCAAATCGCCACAGGGTACCATTAAATGTTGCTCTGTCGTTGATGTAGTTAATGCACAGCAACAGTGAGCAGGGCTCTTTTCCGAATGGTGCAATTTGGATCAGGGAGAACTATGTGAACTGTGCTGTTTACTAGTTTAGACATGAATACTGTAGGTTTAAACATTGCAGGCTTTTTGGAGATTGTTAATAAAATCATTTTTGGGTAATAGCTTATTTTTTTCCCCCTTTCCACATCTGAAAAGAACCCCTCTTATCCTAACCCAGCCAACATTCATAAGCACTTCCCTCTCCCTAAATTCTCAAGACATCCTTGATTCAGAGTGGTTAAAGATCATTAAACCCAGCAAAGGGCTAAATTACAGAGGCTGTCAAGTGGACTCAAATACTCCAATGCATTCAACAGGCAGGTACTAGCCTAATGTCTGATTGTCATAAATATAAATCTCATGATACACGAACAAATAAGGATTTCAACACACAGAGATAAGAAGCATATTTGACGGTGGCAGAGCAAATACAAGACACCACAGTACCTCACAGCGCCACCTGCAGCCAACAACACCACACAACAGAAGCAGCAGGCAACAGACTGGAGCCATGCACGACTATAGCACTTCACCTCCAGGGGGCAGCACCACGGCACACAACAACACAGCGACCAGAGCCCGCCCGCGCGCGCACACGCGCACACACACACACACATACGCGCGCACACACACACACACACACACACGATCGTCACAGACTATACATTACACAAAGCCACTTGGTCAAACCACTAGGTGAAAGTTGCCCCTATCGATAGAATTTTTTGCCACATGTGATGATAGCCTATCCTAACTTTATCTCCATTAAAATACTATAAAGGTGCAGGATATAAGTGTGACCAGGAACAGCTTTCACCTGCTTTTAGGACTTGTAAATAACTGAATTCTTTCAAAATAATTTCTCTAAACAATCAAACAGATTGGGACCAGGACCATAAACAGGAAAACTGCTCAACACAAGAGGATAATGGGCAGCATTAACAGCCAGTTGCAACAAGACCGGACACTCACACGATACTGTAGGTCAATGGAGGAGCTCACTCATATCGTTTCACAGGACAATGGACGAGCTACATTAGGAAATTGTGTGTTTGCATGAGCTGAACTCACCGGGGTTGTGTATACGGTCCAGTAGTTTGACAGAGCGAGCACTGACCACTCCACCGACATGAACCAGAAAGCCAGGCGGAAAAGACGTCAAGGTGAAGAAGGGGAACTCCTGCAGATAGGAAACAGCCAGGTCACTTACAGTATGGGGGGGGGGGGGGGGGCAAAAAGAGAGGGACTTTTCCCAATATTTTTTTGTTAAACATATTTAGTGCCTCCCCCATTATTA
>CM022474.1:15993642-16048197 GCA_011952105.1 Coreoperca whiteheadi | reverse complement strand
GCGGACCCCCCACCCCACCCGCGAAAAGAAGAAAAAAGGGGGGGGAAAAAAGAGGGGAGGGGGGGAGGGGGGGCGCGGGGGGGGAAAGAAAAGGCGGGGGGGTGGGGGGGGGGGGGGGGGGGGGGGGGGCAAACAGAGATGGACTTTTCCCAATATATTTTTGCTAATCATATTTAGTGACTGCTCCATGATTATGAAACTGTATTAGATGTTATGGTATTTTTCATGACTTAAGGTCGATTATATCAGCGTGTCTTTTTGAAAGTCCCATGTTCTGTTTTGGCTACGAGTAAAATAAGTAAAAATGACTATTTTCAGATATTTCTTGAAAAGATACAAGCCCTACACATAAGCACTTTATGTTGTAATAAAAATAAATAAAATAAAATATTTAGAACATTCGGGGTACATATCACCCCAACAGAAACCCTATAGCACTAATGATATGTAAAAAAAGAGAAATAAAATATTTTAACAGTGGCACAAAAAATATTTTCAAAAAATGTTCAAAACTGGAAACCAAACTTTAAATTCAGTTGTCTCTCTGGGCGTGTTGCAACAAGTGATTTCTTAAATACACCTGTTTTTCTAAAGTCCCAAAGACTATGTACTCTATCTTTAGCTGATGTGTGCAGACTTAGGTGATAACAGTGTTAGGAAAAACGCCAACATGCAGCAAGTATTGAGTGTGATGGTGTGGCCCCATGCAAGGTTTACCCCCAAGAAGTCCACGCTCGCTCCATTTCAGCCTACACTTGTAGACACAAACGTAAGAGCATTTCAAATAGATCTGGAAGTGATTGAGAAAATATATAATCAATAAAGCCTAGATATTTAATCAATCCTTTCAAATCTATATGAATGCATTAATTAGGTTTGGAGCTGAAAGTGAAGAACACAAACAGAGTCCTGATCCTCTGTCAGGACCTTGTGTGTGTGACATGCTTCTCTCTGTCCACTAACATGGCAGCTGGTCATCCAGTCAAATAATGTGTTACAAACCCATGCAGTCACTCACAAGAGGAGCTGGAAACAGTCGGACTGCCTGTTAGCATCTTGGTTTTCATTCTAGGATGAAGTGTTGACCACCTTTACAGAAAACCTAAAGGACGTTATGATTTCCGACCATGCAGGTATATGCGATGAGAAGAAATCAGGTGGGACAACCATTAGTTTCTTTCTTTCCAGTACTCCAGGAAGGAAGATAGCTTCTAATTTGACTGATTGCTCCTCCCACTCGGTGCAAGGAGGCAAGAATGAGGTGATAAGTTGAGCGTGCTCATTCTCCGTTGTTGACACGGGAAAAACAAATCAGACCCAGGAAAAGAAGTCAGAAAGGAAAGAGGAGGGAGTGTCCAGAAGGCACACACAGTCACACACCCCTTCAAACCTGAAGGGAACTCACCTCCTAGCCCCCAGCCCTCCGTCTAACATGTCTGTGAATATTTTAGACTGCAGTGGGTGCCAAGCAAACACACAACAGGGTCACACAAGTACCCACTGCCATGTTGCTCAACCCAGCCTGCCCCTCCGAGATCTACAAACCGCGGAGGAGGGACGGGTTAGGAGTTGATTCAGACTTGGTGGTGTGCATCGGCTAGTTAGGGTGTTAGGGGAAAGGTTGAGAGAGAGAGAGTGTGTCATACTGATGGGACATACCCTGGCGTTTAACAATAACCCAGAGCAGGACGCTCCCTGAGTAGCAAAAGTGGTCAAGGGGACAGAGAAAGGGAACATTACTTGCTCTTACACAGACCCACTCCCCATTAAGCACTTAACACCTCACCAGTGTAAATTAGTGAACTTTCACAAAGAATGATGCTGTGTGAAAAGTAGTGTGTAACACTGAGTAACTGTCTGGCCCTTTGAGCAGACATCTGAGGCTGATACGCAATGCAAATTGCATGTCAGAGAATAAAGTGTCAAAATGGCCACGTCTAGCTCGGTGCTTTGACTTGTGTGGCTGGTTGTGCCTAAAATCCAAAATTCGGTGACGCTGAACACTTTTGACTTGCGTTTTGCATTGAATGTCAGTGAAATGTCTGCACAAAGAGTGAGTCGGTGAATACATGTACGAGCATGTGGCGGCGCTGAGTGTTGTCGTACCCTCTGCTCGAGAGCCGTCTGCGTCTGCTGTCTGAGCAGGGTCTTCAAAGGCCCTGCCTCCTTCCCGGCACTGCCCCCACTGCCCATTCCTGATCACAGAGGAGAGTCTGGCTTCAGTTTAGTCACTTTCACCGCACAGGTCAATGGACTAGAATTGATTGAATTGATTATTACAGTGCAGTATTAATGTTATGACAAATCAAGTGAAAGCAACTGCTGTAACTGCACACGACACCTTAGATTGGGAACCTGCTTCATCCCCATCATAAGACTAGCCTACTCTTATTATTTTGTCTTATTTAAGCATAAATACTGGATGTAGAGTAAGGTTGTGGGTACACCTGACAAAAACATCAAACCACATGCTGAGGTAGGAGAACCCTGAGTGGGACTCAAGACTGTCGGTAGTGTTGTTTCAGAATGAGCTTTGGGCAGTAACACCATGCATGTTGAGTTAATGTTTCTGAGAACACCAGTCAAGTCGATCTGGGTGTGAACAGTCCTGCTGTTGACCCAACATACAAGAGAGGCGCCAACACTACGCTGTTGTAAGGTTCTGTTACTTGATGACACACAGCGGTCCTACTATACCGGAGGCTGCCAGCAGCAGGTCCTCAGTGAAGGACACGCTCTTTCTCAGCAAGGTAGAGTCTGAGTGGATGGAGGAGGAAGGGGGCAGGGTGGTGGCTCTGGGGGCAGAGCCGTAACCACAGCCCATTGAGCCAGAACGAGGAAGGGACAGAGTGTCTGTGGCGAGGGTGGGGGAACTGGGGCAGAGAAAGATCCCAGGCCTGCATCTCAGTGGCTGGGGCTCCTCTATCCAGCAGAAAAACAGATGGAGGGTGCACAGAGAAAAACAGACACATTGAGAATGGACAGGCAGAGCAACGAGGAGAGCGGGCAGAAGCACAACGATCGAGAAGGAGGAGAAGGATGTGACAGGGAGTAAGTGGACACTAGCGTAGAGAAAGAATAGCCTGATAATAAAACTGAATTGCCATTTTGTTTCATTTATTCAACATGAGATTGTGTTCATAATAGCTGCTTTCTTGTTGATGGGTGGAGAGTGTTATGTTTTGCTTAAACCAGTATCATCTCTAAACACTCTGTAGCAAGTGACGTATCCACCTACGTCATTTTCAGTTAATGTTTTTCAGAACAAATCAAGACATTTGAGTTAAGAGTTGTTTTTTCTGTAAGTCAGCTTACAACAACCTGTAAAACTGCTTCAATCTCATCCATGCTTGTAACCATTTTTCATGGATTCAGCTAGTAAGCTATGCAGTAAAATAACACCTACAAGGTTCTGATTAGTTGTTTCTCCAACTGGTGGAAACAGCCATTAGCGGGCACAACACCAGACCTATTTGAATTGCATAACAAATTGGAGATGTGGGCGTCAATTCAGAGGCCCGGAACCATGCTAGAGAAGGAAGGTAGGCAAGGCATAAGAAAAGGTAAGTTAACACAAATGAATTAGAGAAGGAATGGGAGAATACAGCAGGAGAGAGAGGTTTGAGAAAAAGATGAAAGGCAATATGAAAAAGAAAGACAGAGGAGTGGGAAGGAGGAGGACACTTGGGGGACTGCTGGTCCCCTCCTGGGCTGGGGGTGGGGGTCAGGGTAGCAGCCCTGGTAAGAAGATTCTTCAGGCTATAAAAGTTGTTAATAGCTGAACTGTGTTAAAATGTGCTCAAGTTGTCCTTGGGGCAGAGTTTGACTAAACTTACCTTTTCCTCAATGATTAATCATAATGGCTGCTAATGAAGAAGTGACCTTGGATCAACAACAGCCCCTCATGAGACACAGTGCTTCCATTAAAGACCACAATAACAGGCGGACAAAAGTAATACAGAGATCTGGTGTGTCTTCACACGATTAAGCACGTTTTATACAGACTAAAGGCTGTGTAGAATATCTTTTTCAATAGCGTGAAAACAGAAGACAGACCAGACCACTGAGGACAAGAGGGAGGATGGGACCTGGCTAAACAAATATTTAAAACACCATTTACAATAAAATAATTATAAACTCAACCAGGAATAAATGTTAAAATAAATAACTAAACTAAAATTCAAAAACCACCACCAGAGTAGCACCACAATGAGGTGAAGGAGAAGGGAGGAATGAGAATGGGAAAGCAGGACAGGGGCCAAGTGTTCTTACCCGTCTTGGGCGTCAAACTGAGGTCTGTGTCTGATGATGAGGACTGGCGGCTGCATGGCTTGGAGGGAGAGAAGGGGGGAGGAGAGGAGGAGGAGGTGGGAAGGGCTCTGAAAGGGGTTGGCGGGCCGGAGTACGAAAGCAGGTCCTCACCAAATACCGGCCTGCCAGGAGAATATGACACATACACACACCCACCCACGTCAATCACCACCTCCTCAACCTCTGAGCATGTGTGTGCGTGTGTCTGTGAGCGCATGTATGGGAGTTGGTCAGTGTTGCCATTAAGTGGGACGGTGACTATTTTAATGTGTGATTCGTTCGCTTTGGATGAGGTGTGTTTGAGGTGCTACGGATGGCTGGAGAACAAAAAAAGCAAGCACGGAAAGCAAAAATTAGATAAACACAAATAAGTACACACACACATTAAACTAAAGAAAGCAACATGGCAAAACACAAGAAGGTCAGATTCAACAGAGGATGATGAGCTGAAGCATGTGTCCCAGTAGAGTGAAGCAAAGCTGAGGTGACTGGAGAGAGATCACAGGCCCTTCCTCAAGGCTAGAGCCACACCTTAAATTTTGTTTTGTTGCAAAAAACTGATTCAAAATCCAGAAAGATTCAACTGGGAACCTAACTGCCTACCATCTATCATTGGAAAAATACATGACAGGTGGAGGGATTTGAGGTTAGGATCAATGTTTGGTCTTTCTTTGACAAAAGGTCTGATAAGGGTCTGCCTTCCTTCTTTCTCTTGATGCCTCTGTCTACAACATAGTTTCATTGCTACGAAGTGGCTATAAACCTACTTTACTACTTCCATATAAGCATCACCATCTACTTCTCTTTTTATTTCAAATTTCTTCTCTTTCTCCTGTATCTATTTCCTTCCC
The DNA here is from genome assembly GCA_011952105.1 of Coreoperca whiteheadi. NCBI lineage: Eukaryota > Metazoa > Chordata > Actinopteri > Centrarchiformes > Sinipercidae > Coreoperca > Coreoperca whiteheadi. The sequence continues at coordinate 16,043,035 of CM022474.1, read as the reverse complement.
TGCCTCTGCATACCGGTGAAGATGAGTGTGGGTACAGAGACAGAGAAGTTCTGGGACAGTCTCTGGGAGCTGCACGCCGAATGCACTGGGCTGTTGTGGGTGGAGCGGCATCCGTGGCCAAGGGAAGACCTGGGCCAATCAGCACACAGAGAGAAGAAGACAGAGGACCGAATTGGACACAAGAGGTGAGAAACGTCCCGATCCGAATGTAGCCAGAGAGGAAGAAAGAGATGCACACAAGAACTAACACCACAACATTGCAATAGAGTGAAAAAGGACACAAAAAGGAAAATAAGTTTGTTTTTACTCCCTCTCTTTGCTCCTGTTATTCAATTTGAAGCCATCCATGTGAAAGCAGCAGGAACCTCATGTCTCAGTCTCACACAAACATACACAGCAGGGATGCAAACACAACAGAAAACGGTGACAAAGGCCCAAACAGGCACAGCCTGGGTTTTGGACGGGTGGTCAGATAAAACAAGCAATCTGAAGACCTCATTTTGGGCTCTGGGAATTTGTGACGGGCGTGTGTCACTATTTTCTGACATTTAATTATTGATTTTGTCTTTTCCTTTAACCTTTACTAAGCCAGGTAAATCCCACTGAGGTCAGAAACCTTATTTGCAGGGGAGACCTGGCTGAGACTGCAGCAAAAAAAAGACAAAACAATAAAAACATTTTTTTTTAAATATATACAAAAATCACCCACCAGAAATAAACAATACGAAATCAGATTACAATACTAAAATAAGGAAATAAATCATCATCATCATCAATAGATACACTAACAATAGTCAGATACACTGACAATAAAGATAATCATTAAATAACCTACTGTATTTCTGGTTAAAACATGTTTTTTGTAGAATAAGAAGTAAGGTATAAGGTAATCAAAGTCATCGCCAAACTCTGTTTACATCCCTGATATACACAATCTCACACGCAGATACACTGTATAAATGCAAATAAGAGGCACACATGCACTCAACTGTAGTTATGCTTACAGTAACTGGACGAAATGACACGCTAACCACTCAATAGCCAGGGGGAGGACAACAGAACAAAGTGAAGGGGCACACTGTTAGAGGCTGAGCAGAACACATGTGTGCTAGATACTCACTAAAAGACGCAGCACTAGAACATGCAGAGGCAGAGTAGAAAGCCATGCAAGAGCGGTCTAAAAGAGCAAACAAGGGAGGAGGGGGGTTGAGGATGGCTGTGTGTGTATTGTACATGTGTGTGTCTCAGGATATGTTTATGTGCTGTTAGTTTCATGATTCTAGACACGTGACACAATAGACGCACAAACTACAAAGGGGAATCAAAGATACTGAGACACACACACAGGAGTAAATTCTAGACTATACACAGACATAACATACAATACATCTTGTCCACACGCTCTCCCTCTCATGCACACACCGATCACATTTCCCCATTCTCACAAACTAGATTTGCAGTGAAACTTGCAGATAAAAAGAGGTAGGGTCCATGCTTGTGTTGCTAGTTCATACTCACTCCTTTCCTTCCTTAGAAGGGGAATTGCAGGCATTCGAAGCCGGGGCTGTGTTAGGGTGCATATGTGTGTTGGTGTTGGGGGCACTTCCAGAGCTGAGTTTGTCCAGCGTGCAGGCAGTACCTATGGCCCGGACCACCAGGCCAGACTCTCCCTCCAAGTCAAAACACTGCAAGTAGCCCACCACTGCATTCCCGCCCATCTCCAGTACCTTAAGCCCTATTTTCCTCTGCAGCTCTCCTGAACAGGGGATAACACGCAGGCACATTAACAGGAGAAGGTCAGACCCGGGAGGACCAAATTCATCTTCCTACACACCGACATGAAAAGAGTCACACGACTGTGAATTTTCTTACCAGACATAAGAGAGATGAGCCTCTGACGGGCCTCATTGGAGGCCCGAGGTGTTCTAATACGGTCTATCCACTGGTACTCTGGATCCTCATTCACCACAAGTTCCTCCACAAACCCGTGCACCATCGCTGCCCGGTAGCACCGTGGAATGGATGTGGCTATGATACACAAGCAGACAAACACCACACTGAGTCAAAGGATTTTAGATTAAATGGAAAAAAAATCCTTCTCAACTTCTCCTCAGCTGTATTTCCATTTTAGCACATATTACGAAGTGGCAGTTCCTTGTTTACAGATACACTGTTGGCACTGACACAGCTAGTAATTTTGCTGATCTTGGAAGTGACACCTTTTCTATTGGTGCACTTATGAAACCAAATTAACATCACAATTATAATGTCCTCAAATCCATTTTCATGCATTGCTTCGTGGGTATCTACCCTATGTACTGTCTATCGGCATTTTATGTAACCACATTGTGTCTAATGACGTATTTTTAAACTGTAAACAAAGAATTGTGAACCAAAATACATTTGAGACGTACTGCAGAAGAACTTGACCCCACAGGAGGACTGTCTGAAGCGGTTCAAATCATTGAACAGCTCCACTTTGACAAGGACATTGATCTCCCCTCGGATACCTAATAACAAATAATAGAGAGAAATACATTATGATAAGAAATATACATAAGGGGGGGTGGGGGTGGGGAGTAGTGTGATTATCATGGTCAGATTAGTTTATTCTTGTACCATGGATGGTATCATAGATGGGAAACCAGCCAGAGATGACAGAGGCAGCCTCACTGCACAGCAGCGGGTCAATGTCAATGTAAACTTTCCCTATGGCATCGTTAGCACTGTAAGTGTCGTGGTCCAACACTGTGACCTGCAGTGGCTCATCCTGCAAGTCCTCATCATCAACCTAGACAGCAAGAGAAGGAGAGGGAACGCCGACAAAGGGGAACAGAGATAAGAGAGTAAGAGGAATGCTTAGGAATGGTTAGGAATGCTGAGATTTAATGCAATTCATCCACATTGTGTGATGCATTAAAATAATACTACCTCACAGGCATTTTACCTCAAATTTGAACCACTCCGAGTTCCACTGTGGATTGAGGGATTTGGGACAGACGTCGGTTTTGAAAGTTGTGTTTGCAAACTTAACCTGGGATATAAAAAAAGGCACAAGACACATCTTTTAAATACCTCATATACCACTTTGAGTAATGATGATGTACCAGCCATACTCAGAACAAATGTAACATATATTTTGTTAGAGCTGTGAATGGTTTCATTAAGAAAAATCAGAAAGTCTTGCTTTTTAAGAACCTCCACTCACCTCTACAAAAGCATCAGTAAGGTCACTAGCTCTGTCCATCACAGGCAAGTGGCGTCCTGCCACGATTTTTACCTTCAGCTTCCCAGGCATGATTCAATTGTGGGTTGATCTGAGATCAAATAAAATAATTAACAATAATACACGTATAGCTTTTCAACTGACACCTGCTTCGACCAAGGCTGCTGTCACTAACAACAATAAAGACTGACGAGTGGGTTCCTTAATGGCATGGGCATATGTTGTTGACAGTGTGGAGAGCCCCTTCCTTATTTACATGTTCACTAGCATAATGAGCTAGCTTCCATTAGCTAACTAGAATTTAACGCTTGTAGCTTCACTCTAAATAGCTCATCGACTCCGTTCAAAGTTATGTATTGGCCTTCCATTTATTAACACGACAGCAACTGTCAGTTAGCTAGATTAAGTTAGCAGAGCAATGCCAGCAGGAAAGGCCACTTAGGTTAACTAACGTTAACTGCATTGCAGTCAGAATCTCCTTAGCGCTACCTGATCGGCCATGTTTTTACAATCACACCGCAAAGCCACCACCTATGTAACAACAATATTATCGCGGTACTCCCAGTGCAAACAGTATCATCCTTACCAGTGCTACAACGTGAACATACAGCTGTCTAAGCAGCAGCAAGCTCGTTTTACTCGGACATTATTGTTGACAGCCCACCACTCGTCTGACCTCCGTGTATCTCCCATAACACGATACGTTGGTTCATAGTACACCACGCAGGAAAGTGTCGTTCAAGGTAGAAATATTCCTCCGCTGATATTACAGCGAAACAGATAGAGCCGCACGAGTGAAGTTACGGCCGACTTATTAAGTCATTCCACATGTGGCTGTTTAGCGCGTAAAGCCAACGGCTAGCGTGATAAAGATACAGCCCATGATGAATGAGTTTTCAGGGGTTAGCGTGTGCTGCCTTCCAGTACACCACGTAAACAAGTCCATTTGAGACGCCACACTACACATGTTCCTCCCATTGGCTGTATCCTCAGGCTCGAAAAAATAACAATCTAAACATTTTAACAACTACTCGCTCTGGAAAAATAAAAAGATTATACGCACATATACATAATAATTACTGAAAGTAGATTTAGGTCCGTTTTGCTCATATTTACGTACTCGGTTAACTCCCGTATTCTGAAACCACCTAAAGGCAGCTTAGGGTTTTTCTTGGGCATGCGCATCTTTAACAACCTGGTCCCTCTTGATCTTCCAGGTGGCAGTGGTCGGGGGAAGCCACTACTCAACTTTTTTTATAAATGTAATGCCATGTGTTATGCAATGTATAGTGTTGGTTAGTCTTTTTATTGTTAATCTTCTGTGTCATCTTACGTTTTTGGCTTGTTTTATTTATTTATTTACACTGATACAGAAATAGACACGTGTGTGGATTTTCAAAATTGTCAATAAATTGCTTGCTATATTGTTTCAGTGCTTTCAGTGAAGAGGTACTGGCCAAGGCCTGTTTGTCATGAAATACTGAACCTTGTGCCCGGTGGATTTGTCTGAATTAAATCACAGAGCCTACAGCTTGTCACCTCTGTCCAGTGGGGGAGGTCAGACCATAGGTTGGTATTTTTGTTCTGTATGTATCTATGAAGACAATGTCTGTGCCATCCCTGGAATTATGAGGAGCGAGTCATCACTCAAGATTAGGTTACACATGTATGACCATCTATATGTGTTAATATAATGACATTTTTTCACCTGGACCAATTTTAAAGGTGAATTTTTCCTTGAACAGCTGTTTAACATTATGAGCTCCTTGTTCATTACCATACGTGAAATAATCACAGAAGGACAGAAGATGACGAGGGAGTTGTTGATCCCAAAATAGATGTAGTTGTGTTGAAAGCTGTCTTGTGCAGTTGGGGACTACACTGAACCTGCTTCTATATAAAACACAACATGTTTTTGTTCATGTAGGCCCACAAAACACATCATCACTCTCATGGAAATGGAGCGTGTCAGAGGAGGTTGACAGTTGACACCATCAAGGTCAACACTTTTCAACCTTTAAAGGATGGTAACAGCATATGTGCCATAAGGAAGCAAAAGATACTTTACTTTCTGTATCAATTTTAATCATGTCACAAAGCAGTCACTATGACCCAAAAGGGATTTAGTTGCATGCAAATGTATTATGTTTTCAATTCAAATATAACAGAGAAGGGTACAAAAATATGCTTCTTAAACTCGTCCATCTTAAAAGTGATGACAGAGCAGACAATCTCAACTTGCTTTCCTGGTAATCCCACATAAACCTGTAAACATCCTGTTGGAAATAAAAGAAATATTAGTTTTGTGGTTAGAACTGTCACCTATATGCTCGGACTCCAGCCTACCTGTGACCCTGAAAAACAATATACAGGTGTTGCACGGGTGAATGTTGCAGGCTGATACTTTGATGTTGTTGTTTAAGTCTGTGCAGTGGTCAGATTACACAGAGCGGCTGTCCCAGTGCCCCATTACTGATACATTTAGACAAAACCGAAGCAGTGATCTTCAGAACAATCACTTGTCTCTTGCTATTTTTGGCCTTTGAACTTATTGTATGTAATACACACACATATGTTAATGCTTTTATTTAGTTATGTTATTATGTTTATTTATCACATTCCCATCAAATTCAGCTCTACTTTGTGTTTTGAGCAAATTAGAAAATGACTGTAGATTCTTGTTTAAAGGCATATACAACACTTAATAAAATGGATCCTGCATTAGGCCTATTATTACATAATGTTTTGCCTTGTGCAGGGGCCCTGTTTTGAAATATAATTTTAGAACTTAACTTAGGGTAATTACTGTATTTTAGTTTACACTGTGGATCACATAGTGCATATTAAAGTTGTCCTTGTGTGCGCCTTCATGGTAACTTTTTTTGCACCCAGGGCCCTGGGCCCATGTGTTATAAATAGTAATAAATAGTGGGTGCACCACAATGTGTGGATGACAGACATAGCACCCAGAAATGTTATATATCAACGTGACGTCTGCTGTGGAGCAACACAAGCAGAAATTACAATCATGTCTGTTTTCCTTTCCTTTCAGACATAAAGTATTTCCAAAAGTGTCTGTATATTAAAATGTAGGGGTTTTGGAACCAAGCTCGCAAATGTGCTGCATACAGGTGCACAGGTACATGCTGTTTTCTGTTGTTCCTTCCAGGATTTGAAAAAGCAGTAGGCAAATGCTTTATTTTAGTTGCAGACCGGGAACCATTGTGTCTGTTAACAAGCGGAGCTCTCTCGTTAATCCCGTGACCGACCAATCGTTTCTGACTGAGAGGTGGGAGGCGTCACAAAACCAGCTATTAGAGTAGTTGTAAAAAGAGAAGACAGCTCACTCCGTCCTCATTTACAGGTACCACACATGTCATCCTGACAGGGTAACCGCTGCTGACTAGAGTCTGCTCTTGACATCAATAAAATACTAATAATGCTTGTTAAAACATTTAAGATTTGTCTGGATCAAATTGTGTGTAACTTGGCAACAAATATTGACATTCTGAGTTACGAGTTGCATTTTTGTGATGAACAGGATTTGATGATAATTTGATCAGAAATCAAACCAGAGTTTTATGAAACCAATCACTGCTGTATATAAGGAAGTGTTGACTTTGCATTTTGAGGAAAAAGACATGGAAATATATATTGTGTTCAACCACGTAGTGGTTATCAGTGGAGTGAGTAATCGTCTCAATAGATGATCTTTGATGGGCAAGCGTAACATAAAAGCCAACTGCTGTTAAATACCATTCAGATTTTTTCCTCTTGTATATCTGGGGGTGTCCTTCTCTGTTTATCACTGGACAATTTTTTTTTAATCTGTTTCAAATCTAACAGCATCCTAATTGTTTATTTCTCAAAGGCTCAACGATGTCTGATGAGTAAGTTCTATCAACACACAGTTTTAAAGTTAAATTTTCCAGAGTGTTTATTGGCCTATGAAGCATTTTTGTCTCAGAATAATAACAGTGTCTGTTGTTTGCTTGTGTATCTCTAATTTCTCTGCTCCAACATGGCCATCACAGTGATGTAAGTTACAGCGTTGCATGTCTTATCTTGCTATCTATCCTAAATAATTGGGAAAAACAGTTAGAGTTTGATGTTTAACGCAGCTTAAATTCTTTGTCTGTATTCCTTTCTCTTCAGTACACACCATCACCCATGGCCCCCAGGGCAGAGGCAAAGGTAGTAATACTTATTTGAACTGACAATATTTTTTATAAATAATAGTCGGATTGTGCTAACCTGTCAAGTAGTAATGTGTTTGCATGTTTGATGATATAACATAGAGACTGCATGCATTTAGACAAAAAAGAAAAAATAACTCTCCATAGCTAAATACTGGGCATTACAAGCTGCTGCTGTCTGGTGAGATGCTAAGGTACATAGTAAGTCAAAGTCACATTGTAAAGTCACATTAGTGGGTGAGCAGCTATTCCAAAAAGCAAAACCAGTAATTGTGAAAAAATGTAGGAGTATATTTTAGCTATTCCAGGTAGAGAATTTGCAATTAATCTGACAAAAGGTATATTTAAATTGCATCATTATAGCTAAAAGGTCTTGTGTAATATGTCTTAATTTGTATTATTTTCAGCCCAAATGCAAGATTTCAGCCTCCCGCAAGCTCTCATTGAAGGTAAACACTTCTTAAAAAATGGAAAATATGTGTTAACCTTTTTACCTTACAAACTGTACACAAATCTATCAATACTAAAATTGAAAGCGTTGATTATGCACTGAAATTTCACATACAGTACTTATGTACCCTGTTAACTTTGACTCATCCAGATCCTCTTGCTGGCTTGTGCGATGGAAGAGCTGGAGGCAGAGAAGGCTGCGAAAGAGGAAGAGAAGGTTCGCTACCTGGGAGAGAAGCTTCCACCGCTGCAGCTCATTGGTTTAAATATGGATGAACTACAGGTGAGAATCGCAGAACACAGTCAGATACAGTCAAGTAAAGCATAGCAGGCTACAACCCTGAGGCTAATCATACAAGATTGATTATGTAGAACCAATAATCAAGTGTCTTGTATTTAAACATAGTGTCGATATTTGTGTTTGCTGTTGTGTTGTAGAAACTCTGCAAGCAGATTCATGAAAAGATTGAAATGGTGGATGAGGAGCGTTACGACTGTGAGGCCAAAGTCATCAAGAACAACAGAGACGTATGTCATCGTGCACCATGACACAAAAACATTGAAACAGAAGTACATAAAAAGAAAAGGTCTTTACTAACAAAAGGTCACCAGCTAAGCTTTTCACCACCTCTAGATCAAAGAATTGAATCTAAAAGTGCAGGACCTCGGAGGGAAGTTCAAGAAGCCAGCTCTGAGGAAGGTGAGAGTGTCAGCAGATGAGATGATGAAAGCTCTCTTTGGATCCAAAAATAAGGGCTCTATGGACCTGAGGTCAAACCTCAAGTCCGTAAAGAAAGAGGACATCAAACAAGAGAAGGTACGGCTACTTGAGCAGACATATAGGTGTCCAAAATCTTTGAAAAAGAAACTGCAAAAACCTGATGGTCTATTATGTGTGTTTTGATACCTTAGGAGCTGACCATTGAGGTGGGTGACTGGCGTAAGAATGTCGAGGCCATGTCTGGTATGGAGGGCAGAAAGAAGATGTTTGATGCATGATGTTAGGGAGTAACAATAATAATTAAGACATAATAAAAAGCAAAAACAGAAGAAGTAAATTAAAAAGCTTTAGAAAATTGCCCAGGAGGCTGGCCGCTTTTTTGGCAGAAGTGTAATAATACACGACTTTCAAGTCACTATAGTTTTTATTCTGTTCTCAAGAAGACCATTTTTAAAATAGCATTGTGAATACACAGTAAATTACTGCCTGATAATGCTGTTATGTGTTTGTACATATTGCCTCTTATTTTGTTTCACTTCACTTTCACATATTCACAATAGAATTGAAGCAAATATGTAAAATACAGTAACTAAATGTAACCTCCACTCTAATACTGCAGCACTGAACATTTCTACTGTTGGTAGGATTTAAATTTACTAAAATATTGCAAAGAATCCTTCAGGTACAATATTGAATTTCATTTGTAATTACAACAGACTTGACATTGTCCTTTTACACTGTTATGAAAAGGGTATTGTAGCTCAGCTATGCCATTGATTTATAGTGACAAAGCACCAGAGATATTTTCTGTCAGAGCCAGGATATACTTATCCTTTCCACTTTAACTGGAATGAATTCCTCTCCAATAATAAACAGCAAACACTGTCACACACACTAGTAGCTGTCCTTGGGCTGACATCAGAGAGTGTCAGCAACACAAAGGCTGGATGATGGAGGGTGACGGGATGGAGTCGGCAGCCTCCAAGGCATTTATGAGTCCTCACGAGCATCTGTGCAAATACAGTATGTGCCTTTCGTGAATGCCAGTTTACAGTCAGACTGTTGTTCTTACTGTGTAGAGCATTTTAATCAACATTGGAAAAGCTTAAAATGCATCACAGTTGTACAGTGTCTTTCCTCAGACTTGTGTTTCTCTTAAATTGTTTTATTGAGATAGAGTGTTCACTGAAAAAACTGCAGGAACCCATGACAGAATATAATCTGTTAGTTAGTTACATTTGACTGTAATGTGACCATATTTCTGGAGAGAGTTCGTAATACACTATTTGTGCTTTCACTACCATTAATTTGGGATGAGAATTAGCCAAGGACCCACACACCCAGGGCGGTTAATTGTCCTGTGAACCCATAATGTGGTTGTCCAGACCATGCTCTATTCCTGCCTACTTTGAGAACTTCTGCAGTATGCTTCTGCATGTCTGGTGAAAAACACATCACAAATGTCACTTTCAGCAACCAGTTTTTAAATTTATCCAAATAGCTAATAAGGTTTAAACAGTGGAGATATGCAAATGTGTTTGGAAGATGCCAAGGAAACTTTTCAACAGCATGATCATATCTGAAAAGCTTGTTTCACAAACTGTGATAACGTACCAGGTTACGTAGGTAACCATGGTTCCCTGATAGGGAACGAGACGCTGCGTCACCTGACGCTATGGGGAACGCCTTCAGCGTGACTGCCTCTGAATCTCTGTATCAACTTAGACCAATCTTGATTGGGTTTAACGTCAACACGTGACGTACGCCGGCGGAACCGGAAATATAAGGGGAGCCGGCTTCACTGTTGTCGTCAGCCTTCCGATCGACTGAAGCAAGCCGCTCACAGGCATGCCGGAAGTATGGCAGCGAGACGCAGCGTCTCGTTCCTTATCAGGGAACCATGGTTACCTACGTAACCTGGTACGTTCCCTTTCAAGGGAACTTCAACGCTGCGTCAGCTGACGCTATGGGGAACGCAGTACCAACTCCGCCATGCTGAAGGGATGCCTGTCAGAGTGTGAAGCCAGCAGGGCACACTTCAAGACAAGAGAGCCACAGATCCCGGATTATTTAAGCGGTCTAGGCTGTAAATCTCACAAAAGGTGTGAGGCGAGGACCATCCCGCAGCATCGCATATGTCGGAGAGGGGGGTTCCCGACCACCAAGCTCTGGAGGACGCCATACTCCGTGTGGAGTGAGCTCTTATCGACAGAGGTGAAGGCAAACCGCGCACCTCGTATGCCGAAACGATAGCCTCAACTATCCACCTGCTAATAGTGTGTTTGGTAGCCGGGCAGCCCTTACAAGGGGGCCCGAAGCATACCAGCAATTGGTCCGAATTGCGCCACTGGGATGTCCTCCAGACATAACTCCAGGGCTCTGACTGGACAAAGCAGTTGCAGCCTACCTTCCTGTTCCGCCGACTGAAGGAGGATGGAACGCCTGCAGGACTACCGGCCGGACCACCTCAGTGGGTACTTAGGTACATAACCCGGCCTGGGATGCAGGATGGCTCTAACTGCGCCTGGAATGATCTCCAGGTTAGCAGGAGCCACCGACAGGGACTGCAGATCTCCCACTCTAGAGAGAAGTCATGGTCAGCAGAAATGCCATCTTTAAGGCCAGACACCTGTCTGATGCATCGTCCAGTGGTTCAAACGGTGCTGTGGTCAATCCATCCAGCACCACCATCAGATCCCATGGAGGGACTCTGACTTGAACCGGAGGCCTCATCCTCAAGGTGCCATGAAGGAAACTGGTAACAAGCGGTGCTTCCCAAGCGAGCACATACACCTTAAGCGTAGCGGGGGAAGAGTCCAGCCGAAACTAGAGGAACTATAGAGGAACACCAGCACTGAAGCCATCGGGAGTGAACTGGGTCAAGATGGCGCTCCAGGCACCATGTAGTGAAAATTTTTCCACTTTACCGCATACAGTTTCCTCGTGGCGGGGGCTCTAGAGTGTAAGATTGTCTCAACTACCTCGGTAGAGAGACCGGCAGCTCGGAGGTGGTCCCCCTCAGGGGCCAGACCCACAGCTTTAATTTCCCCGGCTGGGGATGGAATAGTTCGCCTTGGCCCTGCGACAGCAGGTCCCTCCTGACGGGAACTCCCACGGGGGGCCGTCCAGGAGGGCTACCAGGCCCGAGAACCAGATTCTGGGCCAGAACGGGGCCATGAGCAGCAGCTGGGCCCAAGTTTGGCGAACTCTCTCTAGAACCCCCGGGAGCAGAGCAATCGGGGGAAAAGCGTACAGCCGTAGCCTCGGCCACGGCTGTGCCATGGCATCCAGCCCCAGGGGCCCTGGATACACAAGGGAGAACCAGAGGGGGCAGCTTTGTCTGGGGACGTGAACAGGTCCACTTGTGCCCTGCCGTATCTCCTCTATATCATCTGCACCGTCTCGGGGTGCAGTCTCCATTCCCCGGGCCTCGGCCCCTGCCTCGACAGGATGTCTGCTCCCACATTGAGGTACCCAGGTATGAAAAGTGCTCTGAGGGAGAGCAACTTCCCCTGGGACCACAAAAAGGATCTGGCGCGCCAGTCTGCACAGAGGGCGCGACCTCAGACCACCTTGTCGATTTAAGTAGGAGACCACCGCTGTGTTGTCGGCTCTCAGCGGACAAGCACGTGGTGGCCCCTGAGGTCTGGAAGAAAGTGCCGTAAGGCCAACAAGACCGCTCGCATCTCCAGGCAATTTATGTGCCGTAGATGCGGGGTCAACCACAGACCTCGGGGTGTGTGCCCCCTCCGGTGCTGGAGGCGTCCGTCGAAAGTGTGCGACAGTGAAACACCATTCCCAGCACTGGGCCCTGGGGCAGGAACACCCGTTGTCTCCACCTGTCTAAGGCACGCATGCACCTGCGTGTAACCTTGTTTAGGCGAAAAGGATTGCCCCTCGGGGAAAATCCGGCGTCCCTGAGCCACCACTGCAGCTGCCTCATGTGCAGCAATCCAAGCGGAATCACGATGGATGCTGCGGCCATGAGGCCTAACAGTCTCTCGAAACTGAAGTGCAGTGAGATGTCGGCCTAGCTGCACCCTGAGTACCATAGTCAGGATTGACTCGACGCGTGCGGGAGACAGTTGTGCCCGCAACGTGACTGAGTCCCACACTACTCCTAGGAACGTTAATCCTTTGTGTTGGAGTGAGCGTGTATTGAGCCTCAACCTCAAGCAGCTCAAGTGGGCAAGTACGACATCTCGATGCCGTACCGCGTGAGACGAGACTGGGATAAAATCAACCAGTCGTCCAATAATTGAGGATGCGGATCTCCTGGAGTCTGAGAAGAGCCAGGGCAGAGTCCATACACTCCGTGAAGGTGCAAGGGGAGAGTGCTAGGCCAAAGGGAAGCACCCGATATTGGTAAGCTTTGCCCCCGAAAGCGAACCGCAGGAACTTCCCGTGTCCCGGAATGATAGAGACGTGGAAGAAGGCGTCCTTTAGATCGATTGTGACCAACTAGTCCTCGGACTGAATCAGACTCACAATCATAGGGATCGTCAGCATCCGGAACCTAAGTCTCCTCAGAGAATGGTTCTGGTGACGAAGATCTAAAACGGGACGTAAACCACCGTCTCTCTCGGGACTATGAAGTACCGGCTGTAGAACCCGGTATGCATCCCTCAGGTGAGGACTGTTTTATGACCCCATTGTACAAGAGAGAATGTATTTCTCGCTCCATCACCTATGCTTGTACTTTGTCGACCCCTATTTCCAAGATTCCTCGGAATCATGGGGGTGTGGACTGGAACCGAAGCTTGTAACCTTGTCGGACAGTGCGCAAACTCAGTGCGACACGCCGGGTCAAGCTTCTCAAGCGGGCAGAAGAGTCCCTCAGGTGAACCAACTGCTCGAGGCTGGTGCCTGGGGGACCTGGAGTGGCGGCCTCGGTTACCCGAAGCGCTGCAGCAGCGGGAAATCCCCAAGGATCGGCATGTACATGCTTGACCGCCCCCCGAACCTGCAATGTGAGAGCTGCGGTACCCCGAAGCGATGGAACAGCGGGATTTAACCGGAAAGGAACAAACAGGCCTCAGTAGAGGACGCAACTCTGGCCTGACTGCTGCACAGCCGTGCAAGGCAGCAGTTGCATGGAATTCGCCATGCCCCGAAGCGCCACCGGCGGCAGGGTTAAGAGGCTGAGCTCCCGAGGGCACAATGGGGGAGCAGCCATGTGCTTAACCCCGATGGGGGGGGCACCCTCTGAGGCCCGACGCTCGAGTCAGGGCCTCTTCTGTGAGGCCTGCTGGGCGAGAAGCACGGCCCTCAGGTCCGTCTTCTCCCTCTCAGGTCCTCTTCGAGCAGGCTGGAGCGAGCCCCTAGGCCGGTAGGGAGGGGCACGCTGGGCCACACTCGCTTTTCGAGCCAGCATGTAAGAGCTGCGAGATTTTCAAAGCTGAGGTGGTCCACTCTCAGCTCAGGCCCGAGACCTCTGGCGATGGGTTAAACCGTCGTCGTAGCATGGTGGAGCTCCGTCCATCCTCAGATGTGAGGGCTCCGCCAAAGTCGAGGTCCTAAGCAGGTCGGCTGGGCACACCTGCACACATGCCATGGCGTGCGGACATGCCCCGCCTGACCCGCTGCCCTGTATGCCTTGCCCACTAAAGTCAATGTAGTGTGACAAGGCCTACTAGGCAACGTCGGGGTCTTAAGGGAGGACGCAGCCTGGGCGATAAATGCCGCCAGCGTCTCCCCGCCCTAGCCGTTCTCCTTGCACCCACTGATCGAAGCAGACCGGCGACCAGTTGGGCTAGAAAACCGTGCAAAATACGGCCTGGACCAGGATTTGGACACCTCTGTGTGGAGATCCAGACTGCAGGTCCCGACGTGGGCGTGGAGGTGTGGTTAGAAGGAAACACTCACCGAGCTACTCCGGCGATGAGTGTCCTGCCGCTCCGCTGGCCAGGCGATATTGAGCCTAACCATCATTTTCCTCTCTTGGGAAAATCACCTCCAGCAGCTCCTCATGCTGCAGTGACTGGGCTGAGGAGCCACCCACATCACCACCTTCCACGCTCAGGACATCCAGGTCCTCGGAACTGGTTCCTCTCTGCGCGGGCTCCACATCCAGGGCGGAAGACGCTGCAGGCTGAGCCTGGCTTCCGGATCCCGAATGCGGGTAGACTGTTTCAACAAACAGTCAGTTGAGAGCAGAGCGTCTTATCTCTCCTCAGAGAGGGCACTTACCTTTCTACTACTTTTTGTTTTGTTATTTACAGTCTTTAGACATACAATTAGTAGCCAGAAGGCCTCTGTGTTAGAAATTATGCAGTTTGTCCATTATTTGCATAGCATATGACAACTATTAAAAAGTACACATAATGTAATGTAACTGAAGTCAAGTCAAATTTATTTCTCAAATTTGTCAAGGCAGTGTAAAATGGAAAAAAACCTGAGAGAAAAGACTGAAGAACCACACAATAAGGCAGAGGTTAACTCCCAGCATAAAGAGAGGGATGAGGTATATCTAAAACACAAGAGACGAAGGCGTAGTAAAGGAGGTAATGGGTAGCATCAAGCATTCTGGCCAAACCAGAAACCAAATTTCAAAAGCTATAATGCTTTGGTACAAGAAACAAGGGGTTAAAAACATCACACAATTCTTGGTAGTCTTATAAACCAAAACCACCAGCATAGTCTGGTGTCAGACAAGATTTGTGTTGTGTTTTTATTGCCCTTAATGACAAGTGAAATGGATCAACATGTATCAATTTCAAAAGACTAAGAAAGGCACAATGCGTTTGTTAAACTGGAATGATGAACAATCTGAAAATGCTGCCATTAGTCTTAAATAAAAATTAAACAATATGATAAATACATTAGATCATTTTTCACACACTACATTTCCTATCTGTATTCAGTGTGTTGACAGTGAAAACAACATTTCCCACTGTTAGAAAGGGAAGCTTCATGACTTTTGAGATTCATTCAACAAATTATTCTTTTGAAAAACATCTATTAAATTCAGGTAGATCAATAAATAAATGGGCTACATATTCAAAAATCTTTATATAATTGTTTAAAATAAAATAATTGTTTCAGATTTCTGATATTTGTTTCATATGCCAATATTGTCTATGGTGGATCGGGCAACACAAACATACTTGTTTAAATTCAAGTCCTCCGAAAAACTAAACGATACAATAACTTAAATATTAAATTGTTTTTCCAGTTTAAGGCTTTTCCTGTCTTGTCTGCAAAAAAAACAAAAACAAAAAAAAAAAACAGCCCTATGTGGCCCCAGTACCTGAATAACAGTCGCACCAGAAGGCACAATTAATATTAATGAGAACAAATATGGGGAGGGTACTCAACACAGAAACAGAGATACATTTTTTGGGAAATGTCATCGTCTGTTTCTAGACATAAAACAAAACAATCCTACAAACACTGATATAATAAATAATTTCATAATTTACAACATGACAAATGAGGCTGTGTTTACCGTGTACACAATCTGGAGTCAAATACATGTATTTCCTTTTGTAACAAACAAAAAAACTGACTTATTCTCGAGTGCAAGATTTGTGATCCTTATGACATAGGACACTTGTATGTGTATACAACTTCGGAGTGTGAACTGTCATTTAATTTACGTCATCAGATCATCATGTTCTCAGTCAGCAACATGATGCACAGCAGTATCTTCATGTAATATCACATAGTCCGTGGCACTCATAGACCAGTACCCTCTTAGTAGTCAACAGTACATCCAATAAAATAAATTTTGAGCATATCAGTAGTACCTCCTTGGCAACGACCTTCACTTCTGCCACTTGTAAGTGGCTAATTTGACAGAGCTCGAGTGACTGAGGACAGTGTCCGATCCTATGTCAGCATCCTATGTGACCCTCTCTGTTGGACAGTAAGTATTACTATTACGTAGCAGGAATCACGCTCCAGCCTTAAAGTGCTCTGGTTGCCGTAGTTACTGTGGCAAAGCTGTCATGGTGCAGCGGCAGGTGACCCTTGTCGCTGCTGGCTGCCGCTGTTGCTGGTCGACATCCGGTGGTTCCACATGCCACGTTTGGTGTGATAATGGTGGAAGAAGTTCCTCAAGTAAATCCTCTCCACTTCCAGGCCTGCTTGGATAATCCTAGAGCAGAGAACAGAGGAGAGTTTGTGTACTTATATTTCATTAGCCTTTAAGGCAGTGGTTCCCAGTTTCAAGCCACAATATCGATATTAAGTGAAATATTAGGCCTATTATCAATCAGAACTGTTGGTAACTGTTTTATGCTGCGGTCCAGATTCACAGACAAAT
Organism: Coreoperca whiteheadi; assembly: GCA_011952105.1. Classification (NCBI taxonomy): domain Eukaryota; kingdom Metazoa; phylum Chordata; class Actinopteri; order Centrarchiformes; family Sinipercidae; genus Coreoperca; species Coreoperca whiteheadi. Next base: position 16,026,176 of record CM022474.1, on the reverse strand, counting down.
ATCGAATGTAAACTAGTCAATTTACCAAAAATAAGTATGCTACTTGGTTGAATGTATTTCTTTTTTTTGTTCAAAATTTAAAACTACTTAAACCTGCAATAACAGATTTGTTTTGTGCCACTTGGGGGAAGCGCAAGACAAGCTGTGAAAACAACACTGACAAATCATCTTGTAAGTTGACATGGCAAACTTGTTAGCAAACAGTTTCTTATTTACACATCCAGCAGTTATGGAGAAACATCATCGTTCATTTAGAGTTGTGTTTGTGTCCACTTGGTGAATGCAAGTCAAATATTCACACTCTTTTAGCTCTTTTTTTGGTCTCTACCAACTCCTTATGGAAATTTCTGGCTCTTTAACTGATAAAAGCTTCACTATATTCACTAGCGGGTGAACACAGGTGGTGCTGAGCAGGTAGTCTACGTTGGGGTTTTAGAGCTTTTTCACTGAATTTAATTATTCCTCAATGATGTCCACTTGGAAAACGAGTGTGCCACAAAGCCAACCGGCAACTGGGACGTCATCACTAGTCTAAGCACATTCAACAGCTTATATTTACTTATTTTTTTGGTTTTGATATGTTTGAAAGCACAATACAAAAAGGCAGCTGTCACCGTGTCTTTTTCATTAAAAATGGACAGTCAACTAAATGTACTGTAGAATAAATCTTGTGACATCATTCGCCTATCCCTAAGGCACCCAACTTGAATATCCACTGCTTTAGAGAAGTAAAAAAAACAACCCAAGTATACTCTCACATTGTTAAGTATGTTTTGTACAGTTCCTCCCAGCAAGGAGTCGATCAGAGCGGTTCATTTAAAAAAAAAAAAAAGAAGAAACTGAAAATGATCAAAAACATGCTCTCAACGCGCATGACAAAAGTAGAAACCAGTTGCAGTGTATGCTAGCCTAGCGGATGGCAGACAACCTGTCATCAGATCCACTTAATGTTGCTCAAAAACTTGCTGAAAATTAACTTTGAATTATTACATTTTGTTAAAAAAAAAAAAAAAAAAAAGGGGAAAAAAAGTTATTTTCATTTTATTGTTTGGCTGCTGGGCCAGTGAAAATATATAAGGGGCCGGTAAAACTCTAGCCAAGTAGGCCAGTGGGGAAAATGTTTTACATTGGACACTGTATGTATCATCCATCTTTCAAGTTCAATGCCGTCCAGCTGCTCATTTTTGCAATGTCTTTCCTTCATTTCCATCTGCTACTGTCGGTGTTTCCCAACTCTATAAAAGGAACATGCATGAACTTGTGAAACTCAGTGCATGCAAGTGGAGAGACCATTATCACTGTCCCTAAAAGCAACATAGTGAGTTTTTCCCACATATATTATTATTTACATATACTCTTAGTGCAGAAATGTGTATCATCCTCTTTTATAGATTTTTCTTCCTATTGTTGTCCCTTTAGATTGTGACTCTAAACCCTTTAACATGAATTTTTAAGATTGCTGAACATGTTCTGCTATTTCAAATTGTAGCTGTGCTAATATCTAGTTGCAGTGCCAAATCCTCTATATTCATATTTTGCCACATATTTGTGGGAATAAAAACTTCATGACCGAACAACAACAACAACAGGAACTGGAAATGGAAGAAGCACCAACAGCTAATTTCCAACGGCGTTCAAATGTTTGTTTTTTATTTTATTTCTGAGATAAATGAAAACAAAAACTGCAAATAGACACACACACAAAAAAAAAAACTATGAGTAACAAACAAGTCTATATATTAAGTGAAAGCGTGGAACACACCTGTCGAGGAGCTCCCAGTCTTCTCCTCCCCAGCGGTCTGTGAATTCCCTGGTGTTCATTCCTCCCACTGCGTCCAGATCTGACTTATAGATCCCCAGCAGGCCAAAGCCATTGACCTCCCAGTAACCTGCAACACAGATGGTCACATTTTCATTCAAATTTAATGTCGACTACATCCACACTTCTCCTGAAAATGCAAAAATGTTTTTCATTTTAATGGCTACAGTCGTTTGAAGCGGTTTGCATTGTTTTGACTCTGTGCATTCTACATGGCTTTGTGTTGCTTGTTTGTGTCTCACAGACTGACCAGGTCGCACAACGCATATCTTACCACGACCACTGCCTTTGTTTTAACATCTCATATCAATGTGAGAAAAAAAACAACATATTTTTATGAAGCTACACCTGCCACATGTTACAACCTGGCATGACTGGCTGCCACTAAAACAGATATAGCCGGTAGAGCTTATTTGTCGGAGTGTGTGTGGCTGCAGGCAACAAGTTATAAATCCAACATGCCAGTGCAAGAACAGATGAAGACATGAGCTTGAAAGTTGCTGTGTAGATTCCCCTCCATCTCTGGAGTTACATCTGCATTTTTAAGACTGACTCCCTGAATTGACAAAGGAGCAGTGGGAGAGTAGGCTTCATGTCTTTTGTAACACAAAGAGAAAAGGGGGGGAACCTTGTTTTATTGTTTTCTTTATTACTGTTTTTATGGTATTATTTTTAACAATTTTACTCTTGTGAAGCAGTTTGTGACCTTGCTCTGTAAAAGGTGGTATACTACATGAACTTCCCTTACTTATTTGATGTAGAAAAGTGAGAAAATGTACAGCAATCTGCTCAATGTGCCCAAACCAACACCTCCTTTTAAAAAAAAAAAATCCCAGCACCATCTTCTATCCAGTGTCTTCACAGGCTGTCTCCCCCTTTGCTGTACATCTAACAGGGTTCCAACACTCACTTGGACAACAAATTCAAGCATTTCCCACCAGTTTAACATCACATTAAAGAACGCAAAACTGGGATATTTTTAGAGTAAATTATGACATTGTTCAAAGTTACACATAATGAGTACTTATTTTTCGTCTCCTGATCTTTCCAAAACAAGTCTGTGTGTAAAACCATTCATTTCAAAACTACTACTATATGAACACTCCATTAAAGGACTTCTGATAATGATGACTCAAGTGAGAAAGTTTTAGTGCTTTACAAAAATTTTATATTTCCTTTAAAATTAATCTTCAAAAGGAACCATGGTCACATGAAAATAAAAACTAAAGCTGCATCAACCTCTAGGCTCTAATGGCGTAGCCCCGCAGTCCAGTCTCAGGACTACTGGCGCAAAGGCCATGTATCCCTCCACACAGTGCTTCCTGATGGTGTCGATGATGGAGGGAGGGAAATGGATGTGGAGGTCACAAAGAAACACAATGCTGTGGTCATCCTGAGGGAGAATGAGGATAAAAATATGAAAGATTCATTATTGTTTATTCAAACATCCTTCACTTTAACTTAATGCTTTATTGCTGAGTGACATTGGAATACTTACATTTATGAGGTTGACACCTGCTTGCAGACCAGCAGAGCGCTCAAAGTTTCCACTCAGCTTCACATACTGGTACCTGATCAATTCCACAGGCATAATTATAGTAAATGCATATCCTGTGGAATAAGCCTCACAAGTTTGGATTCAGTGTAAAAGGAAACACAAACATACCTGGGGAGTGAGGATTTCTGTAGAGCCTTCCTCACGTCCATGTCGTTGCTATTGTAGTCAGTGATGATGAGATTGAAGTTGGTGTCTCCAGTTTCTCTGAACAGTTGTTCCATGTCAGCAATCAGCTGCTGCACCCACCGAGCCTGGTTTTTCACTGAGAAAGCCATACGTACACATTGCCAGTTATTTAGGTAATCCATAAATAGACAAAAGCTATAACGAAGCCTGTGTAACTGTAGCCACAAGTTCACTTCAGTGTTTGTTAGTGAGCATGTTTTGGCTTCTGCTGCTCATCAGCACATTCAGCGCTATCAAGAGACATATGTGTTTGAGTACTGGAAATTACATGTAGTATTATTATATATACATTGACGCCTTAACATTTCACCAGAACATAGAACAATCATATACAATAACTGTAACAACAAATAACAATTTAAAAAAATAAAGCCACAAAGTGGTGTGTGCACATCACAGTATTACATCAGGTGCATTGTCAAAAAGGCAAGAACAACATCACTAAAAAGGCATTGTCGCACTGAACTGATGCTCCCACAAAAAAGATTTATTGAGTACAACTATGACTTTTATTAAGTATTCTAGTATTATCTGATGAAGAAAAACTGAAGAAACCCATTGCTGCCCTCAATTAATCTTTTTTTTGGAGCATCAAGTCAATGTGTAAACATCTTTCATAACACAATCTTAAAAAAAACAACCACACAGAAAAGGATTATAAACAGCACTATACATGTATTTTATGATACACGAAACTTTTAGAAATCTAATCTAAACCAATATTGCAGTATTAACTTTCTAGACTCTTAAACTCCTGTGAAAAAGACGTTGACGCAACCAGGTTGTCAATATTTCTTTACTGAAGTAAATATATGGATCACTCCCAAAAAGTGTTTTCCAAAAGGTCCACTGAGATCTGAGTTTTTATACAGCTTTGAATCTGACACTGAAACACATAACAGAGGGCCTTTCTTTCTTTGAGTAAAGATATACTGACAAGTATTCTTTGGCTAGGAAATACTGATTAATGTCAATATTGTACTTTCTACAGGGGATCGAGTTCAAGACGGAAATGTTGATATACTGAGGTTAATCTTATGTCGTTACAAATTGCTTCCCATGTGGTTGCTTTCTGAAATGCTTGTGAATTGTTTTTTATTTTTTTTATGGTGAAATGTAGTACCGGAGTACCTTGATGATGGATGTTTCTTAGGAATAGGAAACATTTACACAAAAACACAAAAAGAAGCACAAGAAAAAAGAAGGAGTTGATAAATGTAATAGCTGTAATGACTACGGGAAATGGTGGATTTACCCGGTACTATGAAGTGGACGGTGGCAACAGAATTCCAGCGGAAGCCCACCGGGTTACACAGCAGCAGCTGAGGTTTCGGCCGTTGGAAACTGAAGTCGTTGCTGGGTTGCCTGTTGTGGCGAATCAGAGTGTAGATGTAGTGTGACAGGCGCAGCAGCTGGCCGTTCACATCTTTCAGCTCCAGTTCCAGAAGGTAGCGGTTGCCCTGGACCCCGTCCACACGCTTCACCACATTAACCACACTTACCAATGTGAACCGCCTGCAAGGTCAGAGAGAATCAAAGAAAAATTGTGAAATCTGCTGCTAAACAATTATGCAATCTATGCACATGACTTTACTTGCTATTTAAATTACCTGACCCGTTGGTGTCAGGGCAACAACATACTCCTGAATATCAGAAAGACTAGTGAGCTGATAGGTGGACTTTGTGAAGAACCAGGGAAGGAATTATGCCCCCCTTGCTATCAATGGTCCTCTGTGGAGAGGGTGGAGTACCTTGGCGTCCACATCAATGAGTGCCTGACCTGGGTGCTGCCTACTGACCCAGTGGTGAGAAAGGCAAGGCACCTCAGATGCTTGAGCTTCTGTGTATCCCCTCTAATACTGAGCAATTTCATTGACAGGGAACATTTTTAGTCCCTGCTGCGGTCGCGAAAAAGGTACCAGATACACCAGGCCAGCACTGAGAGGCTCAGGAAGAGCTTCTACCCTCAGGCCACTAGGAATCTAAATGAGGTCACTGCCTAAAGCTGATTCACAGGCACGGGTGTGTATATACAAATACAGTACTTACCCATGGTGCTTCTCGTTGAGTTGGTCCATGAAAGCCTTGACCATGGGCAGAGCATCACTGGAGTGAAGCAGCAGGTTGCCTGAGACATTGCAGCTCAGGTCGATCCAATCTGATCGCTGTGCCTGAAGGTCCAGGTGGCTGACCTGGAAGGTCTGGTTCCACTTGACCTCAGTGTCAAACACCGGCGCAGGGGTGAGGTCCTCGTCATCCACGTCTCCTCCTGGTCCCCATAGAGAGTCTCTCTCACCCTCCCTGGTACCTCTCCTGCTCACAACCCTGTTGCGAACCTCGTCTTCCTCCCCCATTTGGTCCTCCTCTCCTTTCACATCCAACCGCTTTTTGGCTATCTTGCCTCTAACGATCATCTTTGCTTTGTGGATGCTCTTTTCTAGATCCTGCTGTAGAGGCATATTCATCTCTATCTCCTTATCCCTGAGGCGTTTTTTGTTCCTCTGCTTTACCCTTACTAAAGGGCGGTTGATGTCTCTCTTTGGAGTGGTAATACGCTTGGTGGCGGCTGGCTGGGGCTCCATTCCTCTGGTTCCAAACCGCTGCTTGGCCACTGTGGGTTTTTCAGGAAGAGGAGCGTCCATCTCTAATGGTTGAAGCTTTGAGTCTTTCAGTTTCTGGATTTGGGTATGGTTCATTTTACGGGAAATCTTGATATTGTGCGGTTTAGAATTAAGCTGCTCTGATGGGACTGTTGTTCGTTCCTTTGCTTTAAGCTGCTCTGTGTCCACTGGTATTGGTAGATTTGTCTGTTCTGGTCTCACAGCTGTCTCTACTGATTTGAGCTTTTGTCTCTTAGCTGGTCTTGGCTTTCTTTTTGGTTTCATCTCTTCTACTTTTTTAACCCGATCCTCTAGCTTTAACTTTGTCCGGTTCGTTTGCAGGTGATGTTTTGAGGCTTGTGTTGGCACTGACTGCAGAAGCTCAACTGGTTTCTGTGGCTCTGGCTGAGGCTGTGGGACACCATATTTCCCTTTCCGCCCTTGCTGTCTTGTGTCAGAGGTGTTCTTCAGCGTGTTGTAAGTTTCTTGCATGACTAAGGAGAAGAGTTTGCGCCTGCGTTTCTGAGCATAGTCATCATAATCATCACCATAGTCTGGAAAAGGGGCATTATCTATCTGGTCCGGCCTGGCTTCCTTTTCTCTTTGATAGGCTTCAATGTCAAACTCGTCCTCCTCATCTAGCACTGATTTCCTTCGCTGGAAACCAAAATCTAATATTCACCAGAAGCAGAGACAGAAAAGGAGAGTGTAATGGACTGACAATACAAGTAACTTTTGTTTTTAAAGAAAGGGGAAGTACAAAATACCTCTGCCTGTGTTTCCTTTTTCCTGCATATCAGGACCGTCTAGTCTCATGTATCTAGAGAAACCAAACCTGAAGAAAAGTGGACAAAAATTATGCAAAGATTTAGAAGAAGTTAATTTGCTTGATGTTACCTTCAGTAGACTGAAGGATACATCACCCTCTGTTGGTGATTCTGTTAACCGACTTCTAACTCTGCTCTGTCCTACTGTATATATTTTCATTTAGTACACCATGTTAGGTCTCACATCTTCATGTAGTAGGGGCTCTCGGGGTAGAAGCAGCTGTTGTCTGTCTCCATGTGTGTGAGTCGGGTGTAGTCATTGGGGTAGATGTAGGACATGTGGACCTGGGGAGAGGAAAAGAAATGAGATCTTGTATAATAAGGGTTATCCAACCCCCATCCGCAGGGTTAAAACAGGTGAGTGCAGAGTTGAGATGAAAACAAAACATACTCCATGTGTTTTTTGGATGTATACCAGATTTCAGAATTGATGTCAAATAAGGTTCATATTTAAATATATAAGCTTATTTGCCCTGAGTACAATTATCTGTCTGTTACATATGAACGATAGCCAGCGACCGGCTAGCTTAGCATAAAGATTGGAAAAATATGAAGAAAAAAAAAAAAAATATATATATATATATAGCATACACTCTTTATAAGTCAATATAAGTTTGTCTTAAATGTGCAGGACTATTTCTTTGCTGGGCAGTGACATCCTGAAGTCTTGTCGTCACTATGAGGTTGCTGGCATAATTTAGATTCCTCAAATAGACAACGCTGCTCAGCACAAGAGGAACAAACTTAAAACAAAATAAGAGAGGGCCATGATAGATGGAAAAAGTTTCCAGTATCACGCTGGGGCAACACAAACAACATAAATTGTTTCCTCTGTGCATTCCCATGTAAATATTTTGCACACTGCAAATCCCTGCACAAACTGTAATTTAAATAACTCATATTGTCAGTCAGTCATCTTCTACCGCTTGTTCCCGTTGGGGGTCGCGGGTGACTGAAGCCTATCCCAGTGGCTTTGGGCCTTAGGCGGGGTACACCCTGGACAGTGGCCAACTCGTTGCAGGGCTGACACAGAGACGACAGCCATTCACACTCACATTCATCCACTAGGGACAATTTAGAGTTACCAATTAACCTTAACATGCATGTCTTTGGACGGTGGGAGGAAGCCGGAGAACACCCACGGTAACACGGGGAGGACATGCAGACTCCACCCAGAGAGATCGTGGTCTGGTCCGTGATTCGAACCCACGATCTCCTTATTGGGAGGCAGGCGCGCTAACCGCTCTGCCACCGTGCACCCCAGTCATATTGTACATATTCTTTATCATTTTTTTTTATATTCTTTGATATATTATTGGTGCTTTAATATTTAGGATTCCTGAACTGCAGTACTAAAACTGTATTCAGGACCTTTTTTGTGTGAATGATGATCTCTGAAAAATAATGTGAGCTGGAGCTTAACCAGTAGCAATGTAATTTAAATTAAACTATATAAATACATACAAACTGCAGTCCTTGGTAGCGGAGCAGAGGAAAGTCTTTGATTGTGTAGCTGGGTTTGTACGAGCAGTCAGGCAGAACACCTTGTAGGAACTTGCTGTTTATCAAAGGCACTGCAATCAAATCGAACACAAAGATGTGAGACAAGATGACTTTGTTCATTCAGTAAGAGGAAATAAATTGCACAATAGTTGCATATGAGGTGGTAGGAAATTGAGGGGTGATTTATCTGCCGTGTTGCAAAGAACTAGAGCAATAGAGAGACGTCTCTCACCTTGGTACACAGTGTCTCGCAGGTCTTCCCTCAGCATGTCTGCTGCGGCACCATGCTGTTTTGTGGGGGGGTGTTTGTGGCTTGCAGCCGTCTGTGGTATGTGGCCAACATCACTCAATAACAAGGCAGACTCATCTGTGAGATTAAGCCACAGTGCATTATTATACGACAAGCGCTCTGTATTCAGTGCTCTGTATGTGCAACAAAACCACTGATTTGATTTGCAGGTGTGAGCATCGTTGCAGAATAATAAAGCCAAACAGTCTTGGATTATGAGATTTACCCTGAGCTCTAGACTAATAAAGATTCACCGAGTGATGTCAACAGGAATGATGCGTGGGTTTTTGTGTACTTACTAACATAAAGAGAGATGTAATTAGATTCAATAACCATGAACCTAAAACCTTGGTCCAGGAGCTGCCACTGTGTGAAAACAAACACACTGCACATGAAAATGAGCACAGACCTGACGGAAAAGTTCGAACCAATGAAATGAGGCAAAAAAAGAAGGAGGGGACATTTTTTATGACTGCTGATGAGTCCTACTACTACTTACTGCCACCTCCACATGGTCAGTCCCTCTGTCGTTTTGCTTGTGGATAACTTCAAAAAAGTACCTCCTCTGAGCAGACAGCCTGTCGGACAGTAAAAGTTTAATATTCAGTACTAAATTAAAGTGAAATCAGACATGACCTAAAATGTTTTTTCAAAGAAAGCAATCATGTAGCTGTGTGGGTCCTGGTTGGCTTCACTGTTATACTGAACATAAAAGCTGCAACAGCTCCTACGGTCAGATAAAAATCTGTGTATAATTCTCCTTGCCCCAGTGGGTTCTCAAGCAGATATTATATACTATTAATTAGGTCAATTCTAGGTACTGCACAAAAAAAACAACAACAATCTGCACTCTGTATTCTCTGAATATATTTCTGCGGATTAAATTTATTAATTTGAATTATATTGGTTTCCTTTTGCTATATTGAATTTGTTTTGCTGATACATTTGTCTGATTTCCCTATGTGCATGTGTGTGTGTGTCAGTGTGGGTGGTGTGGCTCTGTCCCCTTACCAGTTTCAGGGAATACCAGCATCACAGAGGAAAAATAATTCAATTATAACTTCTAGATATAATGTTCTCCCTCTTATAGGTTCGTGCTCCTTGAGAATATTAAAACAGATACTTTGAATAAACATTTCCACTTTTTTAGATTTCATGTAATACCTCTTGCTATTCAAAAACACTTTTTAAAATAAAAATAAATCAGTGCAAACAAGGCCACTAGGCCACATAAACTCAGTTTTGATTTTAATTGCTGATGTTTACATTTTCAGTTGTTGGTAACAACTCACCAAACTGGTCTACATTGTGTAGCCTACAAGATTTCCTGCCAGTTACAGTAAACCACACCCACACACTGACAAAGCTTTCCAGGATGTTAGTAATAATGCTATATAGAGTTGTAGTTACAAACAGCACCTTATTCGTAACAGCAATGACTGTAACAACAATTCTAGGTTGGATTCCCAGAAGGGCATATACATGTATAAATAGAAAATGTTTATACTTGGGTTATTGGAAAAGAGGTGATTAAGTTTAGGTATTGGTTTGATATCATTAAACGGGTACTCAAGAGACAGATTAAAACAAAGAAAGGTCAATATTGGTGCAGCAGTGGCACCTTGACTTTTAGTTTCTAGTATGGATCAAACTCTTAAAAATGCTGGATCAAATTCCCATGATGAAACTCCACAGCTTCTTTTTGTTTGTATGTTATACAACTGTTTTGTGATAAGTAAACTGATCTTCATGTGTAAAATTGGTGGAGTATCCCTTCACTTCACTACACCTTCACTCAAAAATGTGTTTTTCTTATGTCTATGTCCCCTAAAATGTCAGACCTTGACTTTGCTGACTTGTATCTGCGCAAGGAATGTCAATAGAGAGGTGTTGTCACATTTCTCTACTGAAGGGAGAGATGTCTGTACACTTCCTTAACATCTGAGATTCAAATGTACTCTGGACAAGCTAGATTTGGGACATCACAAATTCGAAGCAAATGCTACTGGCAAAGAAACCTGAAACCTCCTCCACAGAGTGGACTTGTGAGTATGTAAAGCTGGAGTTGGCACTAAGTTAGCGTAGTGAAAGTTTTTACAGCAAATCAATTAGTTAAAACCAAACTCACCAAACTGGTCTGGAGGTCTGACTGGCATACTTCTCAAACTCGCCCGGTGCTGTCCACTCTTTGCCAGTCTAGAAAAAGAAAACCCACATACAAACAAACATTACAGAGACAAGTATGGTGAATTGACTGTCAGCCACTTGATAAGATGACAACATGCATACCTTTCCAACCCATGCCAATAACTGCAAGTTGAGGGGAGAGTCATCTGTGCTGAGCCACAATTCAGAGTTGTCATCAGAGCTCAAAGCAAACACAAACTCTCCTGAGAGCCAGAGAAAAAAATGAGTCAGAATGATAAAGAGATAGACTGAGGGAGAGATAAACGGAGATATGTATAGCATGAATGTACTGTGTCTGTGGTAATAGACAGGAACTAGAAGCATTTCCTGTTTGAAACACATGGGAATGCTGAAAGCAACACTGCTGAAAAGAAGTCTGACTTAAATGCCTGAAACATTTTAAAGCTCAAATGCATTGCTTAACAACCTAGACACTGACGTGCATTTCCTAATAATGCTTAACACTGAGATACATTGCTAAAGCTGGGCACTTAGCTGTACTACTTTCAAAGCAGCAATCTACTTCTTTTAAGTTCTTGAAAAAAGCTAAACATTTTTAAAAAGCGTCTCTTTTTGCCCGAGACTGTGAGAGGTAAAATAGTATTAGTAGTAGTAGTAAAGACAGACAGCCAGAGACAGACATGCGGTCAGACAAAGACAGACAGAATTATTCAGAATTAAACCTCAAACAGCTCAGTGTTTGAATTTATTAAGAGTTAAAAAGGACAGAGATAACAAAATAGTTTAACATCAGTCCACCAATCAGAACAGAGGGGCAAAGTGTACTATAGGATGTATCGGTGAAATTACCTCACCATCAGCACCAGAAGACATTTCTAAACAAGCGGATATGTAATTTGCGTGTATAAAGTTATGTAATTAGCGATTTTAAAAACTGGAACTTTCTACTTCAGTCCAGAAACTTTGATGCAGATTTATAATGGCCCCAAATGGAGGAGTTGCTCCTCCAATAAGAACATGTGTAGAACCAGAACAAATTTTCCTACGTTTTTTGGTGTAAAATGATGCACGAACTGTGAAAATTGTGGACACAACAGCAAGCTAAACATTTTTAGAAGATTTTCCAAGGCTCCTATACTCTAGCAATGATGTCATCTACTCTAGCTCACGCAATACACACCCATTATAAACTCAGAAAGGAACTGAAAAAAAGCATAAAACTTAAACTGTGATAAACTATTGTTATCCTGTTTCTTTATGCTTATTCCACTTTTTTGGGTACGTTTTTTGCATTTCATCTCCTCCTGCATACATTCAGCTACAGAAATAATTCAACTATCAACTTTTTCATACCTTTTCTACTTTTAAAAATATTAAGCTTCTTAACAGATTTTTAGAATGTAAGTCTATGGGGCAATCTTCAAATCTTCTTCAAACTTACTCATACTTTGAAATGTAATTAGTTCTGCATACTTTGAGCTACAGACTCCATTTAAACTTTTAACAGGTCAGAAGACTTTCAAATATGAAACTTGTATTCAGCTTTTTGATATCTTTTACAGTTTAAGTAAGTAAGTATACAAGGTAGGAAAAAAATATATACAAGCACACATGTCCTTAAAGAGCTGAACATTTTAATAGTTGAATTGTTTCTGTAGCTGAATGTATGCAGAAAGAGATACGATCCAAAACAACGTACCAAAAAAAAAGTGGAATAAACAAAGAAATAGAATAACAATAGTGGGAATGCTGAATCAGCACTGATGAAGAAGTGCATGTTGTACCGTCAGTATACGGATGTAGATAACCAAATATCCTGAGCCCATAGTTGGTCCACTGAGGAGAGACGGCCAGCTTCTGCACTGTAGTCCTGGACTGAAAGAGTGAGGAAAGGGAAACACAGCGAATCAGCCATGATGTTTACTCAAAGTGAGACTAAATCTTGAGTCCACGGACGTGACGATCTAGCACATGGATGTAGAATGCTCCTCTGACTGAAAACAACTGTGTGTGTGAAACAAAATAAAGTATACTCAAAGAAGACCGTGTGCATACTAAATACGACTGATGCACACTTTGCTTCCACAATGCAATGCACAAAGGAAATGGAGGAGTTGCTCACATCTTAAAAAAATCTAAACAAAGTGTGGGTGAAACAGCTTCAAAAAAAAAATCTTGGAGAACAAAAACATTTATTAAATCTTAGGAAAAACATTTTGATGTCTAAGTTTCATTGGTAGTATCTGTTCGTATGTTGATCTTTTTGTATAATATAACTGTAACAGCTAAAACAGTATACTATGATGATTAGTACATACTATATAGAACTAGTAAGTAGTATGGATTTGGAACACAGCTAATGCTAACATGCTTATGTAAGGTTTTCCATTTTCAACATCTTAGTTTAGGTTAATTGGTCATAAACCAAAAAAATTGGACAAATTCAAGTTTTGAGTGATTATTGCACAAAAAAAACAAAACAGCTAAAGGATCATCAAAAGTCATTATAATTCTTCCTGATGGAGTTTGAATGCTAGGGGAAAAGTCAGGGAAGTCATTAAGTCAGCAGGAGTCATCTTCTGGGCACCATGACTGTCTGTACAACATTTCATGGCAATATATTTAACAGTTGCTGAGATATTGAAGTCGGGAACAAAGTGATGGACTGACGGAACAACATTGCCATCCCTGGAGCCAAAAAGGCTTTATATTTTAATATATTAAAAAAATTATGAATGAACCCAGAAGATATGGGTTTGACTCACATGAGGATACAGCGGGTAGTGCAGGTTCTTGAACAGGTCAGCTGTAGAACTGCCACACCAGTCCTCAAAGACGTGCAGATTGGCCTGTCCTTTATACTGGAGGAAGAAAGGAGAGAGCGAGGACGATGTTGGGAACACACTGGTGTTTGTTCTGCACTCAGTCAGCAGTGGGACAATTAACCATCTGGCCTCAGTACTTAGCAAACTAAAACCAACAAATACAAACTTCCTTAGATACCTCTTGACAATACAATGACAGGACAATTGGTTTCAACTGTCACCTGACTCCTATTATCCACCCCTCTTCCTGTGTACAGACATGTCTTGCGTTTTTCTACCTTATCTCTAGTGGTATCTACCAGATAGTTTTGGTTTCATTTTCTCATGTTTAAAGATAGCCGCCTCTAAGATTTCTGCCTCTACCCCAATACATGGAGGTGAAAGGAATTCGGTCTGTGGTGCTAATAGCATTATCAGATTACATTTTTAAAAAAACGTATCTTTATGGAAAACTATTACTCTAACCAAGATATATTTATACACAGGTAGAGGGATGGATCACAGGAATTAGGTGACAGTGGAAACCACTGTCAAATTTCTCTGCCCTCTCTCTAATCGTGTCAATGAAAGTCTGTAGGAAAACACTGGAACACACACACACACACACACGCAGTCAAGTTTCAGAAGAGGCCCAAATGTCCTGTAAACATACACCTGTGTGGCATCTGCCAAACAGGCCATGATATCTGATCTGTGTGTGCTGATTGCAGCACAAGGGCAGTATAATGCAGGTAAGAGCCAAAGCCTTGGTATTTCCAGTCCAGTAGTTCATCAGATTTCATTAGGAGTCACGCTAAACACTCTGCTGTCATCAGCACAGTTAGTTAAATGTTAGCATGACCATGGCTCTGAGGTGCAGACAAAAAGCGGTAAAATAATAACTCAAGGCGCTTCACAGGTCCTGTTTTGCTCATAATCATTTAACAAGCTAGTTTCCCTTGCTTTCCCAGTCCGTGATCAAAGGCCACTTGACTGGGAGTCAAACTCAATCTTCTTTTATTTCAGAAAGAGGGTAGGCACTAGGCTTACCTCTCACACCCGCACACTCACACTGAACCAAGAATAAAGTTCCTCACAGCTTCACAACTGTGAGGAATTCCTGCTATTCTTTGACTTATGTGATTGTACATTGAATATTTTTAGGTTTTGGAGGGTCAGTTGAACAAAACAAGACATTTGAAGATGTCACCTTAGACTTCAGGAAACTGTGAGGTTGTTTTTCACTATTTTGACAAAACAATTGATCTATTAATTAATAACATTTTTAGCAGATTAATAAATGATGAAAAATAATTCAACCCTACAATCATGGTTTATTAGCTTTCTGGAAATTAAATTAAAAACAAAAACATTTATAGATGAAATAAACAGATGGTAATGCTTGTTTTCATTTTAATTATCAAGTTGACTCCAAAAGACGGTGGTGACATGTGGATGATTTTTAAAAGACTGGGGGCGCTGTTTTGCCTACATTGTATAGCAGTTCAAGACTTTAAAAAATGAAATGTCAAATACAGTTTTCATTTTAATTTTCAAATTGTTAGAAAATTCACATTTTCATTTTAACATTATTGCTTGCATAAATGGAAAATCAAGTTACATTCTTCATATATCATTTTCAAATTTGAATATTGTCCCAAAAAATTTTTAAATGGCAAACAGCTTTTCCATTTTCATTTTAATATAGTCTTAGAAAGCTCATACAAGTATGTGAAAATTTAAATTGGATTATTCCATTTTCATTTCTACTCAAATAACACATTATTTTCATTTTCAAGTTTACATTATCATTTGGATTATGTCCCCTATACGCTTCCATAAAGTTTGGTTGCACTGTGTCTGTAGAGCCAGACACACCAACAGCTTACCCCAAACATGAAATATGAGGTGCAAGCAACTTGCCAAAGCACAGCACTGCTTAATATAGTGGAAATATGATGGCCCTACTACAGAGCAAAGGAAGCTGCTGAAGCCGACCCTGCAACAGGAAATAGTGTACACAGCGGAGAATGCATTGAGGTGGGAGGGACTTGGGCAGGCCTGGGCAGGTTATTCAGAGTTCAAAAGAGGTGAGCGCGCATGTGGGCACCACTGTGGACACACACACACACACACACACACACACACACGCACCTCTGGTTTCCAGGGTTGTGGAGTGTAGCTGGAGCTCCAAGCAGCTGAATCCTCCACAGAGTCGGGTTGATGGTCCTTTCTGACCTGGAAAACACATATTAAAATCACTGACTTTAGCTGCGTTTCCTCCATCCCTCCCGGCACATACCCTTGCAACACCATATTATCTATTACCACTTCTTTTTCCATGCATCGTCCTTACCTGTTCGTTAAACATGGCTCTCCTCCAGCTGCTGCTGTCAGCGTCAGGATTCATACCTGAGGAAGTGGGTGAAAACAATCAGAGCAGTGCAGCGCAGACAGGCAAATATGCAGCGGCTGTGCACAGATGGGGCACTTCCACGGATTTGAAAGAGATTTGTGATTTCCCCAAGAGGTGGGAGAAGTTGTTATTCTAGCACTGGCTTCATGACTTTGCATCCAAACAAAAATGTATTCTAATCCCAAAATAGCGTGTGGCTTGATAGGAAAATCAGGTAAACTCGCAGATTCAGCATGTGCATGTATGATTGACAAACTCTGACGTGGCACAAACAATGTTCTCCTGCAACCACAGAAGAACAACCACAAAACAGCCACCATCACACCCAATGACAGCTAACTATCAGCTATTAATACTCCTCTCCTGTTGAACCAGCTCCCTGTTTGGGTTCAGCAGGATAACACCCTCTCCACATTTAAGGGTAGGGCTGACTTCCTCTCTGATAAGGCTTATAGTTAGGGCTGGCTCAGGTGAGCCCTGAACCACCTCTTATTTATGCTGCTATAGGCCTAGACTGCTGAGAGACTTCCCATGAACTGAGCTCCTCTCCATCAGTATGCATTTTTATCCCATCAATGCTTGTTACTAAAGCTACATCTTCTCTCTCCCATAGTTCTGTGCTTTTTTTGTCTCTGTCCTCTCTCCTTCCGGCACTGCAGAGTCTGGATCTATGATTGCAAGGCACCTACTGTCCCCGGTGTTCCTGCTCGACAGCCACTGCCACAATTATTATTAATATTATCATCATCATCTCTATGTGGAACTTGCATTGTGTTACTGTATGTTTTCTTTCCTCCTGCTCTCTCGGTTTCTGCTTGTTAAAAAGGAACATTTTCCTTGTGCTTGCTCATAGTGGGAATTGTTGGGTCTCTGTAAATAATATTATCAAGAGTACGGTCTAGACCTGCACTATATGAAAGGTGCCCAGAGATAACATCTGTTATGATTTGGCACTATATAAATAAAACTGAACTGAATTAACTTGTTGCTTGATAGTAGGTCACACACTACAGGTGTTACCAGATTTCCAGTCTTTTGTTTTTTTGCAAGATGCTCTTTCATCCATTTCTTGTGGGTGTATGTTGCATGAACAGTGAAGCCCATTGTGCCAATGAAGTCCCACCCACCCCCTGCTCCAATTCAACGCTGATGACCACTGAGTTTGACTCGTCTTAGTCACAGCCCTCAATGAGCTGCCTTGGCACTCCTGTGTTGGCAAAATCTCTGGCACTCTGGCAGAGCAGAAGAGAAATATTATTCCTCCTAACCTCTTCCATCATCTTTCAAATTATATGGTAGTGTGCAGTTTAAAAGAAGACCTCAGGGTTTTGTTAATAGTTTGTGGTGTCAGCGAGTGAACCGGGGTTACAGTGCTGGTGGACTCGGAGTCTGTCATTATCACCAGGGTGGAGATCTCCAAACACACACCCTTGAGACATGGGGGCCAATTTTGGCAACACAAGTAATTCTAGAGTGGAGACGAATATTTTTATCTCCATCTGCACTCATCTAGTCTTCCTACCCCTTCTTCTGCTGCCTTTTCATCACAATATTCACCACAGCACTAATAACGCATTTGTTTAATGTGATTCGTTCAGTCATCAAATCCAATCATTTCAAAATGACTGAGTGCTTTGTTTGGTGAAAATCAATTGATAAAAAGAGAATTGCCGGCTTTCAGCCTTCATACAGAACACAGAAATGACATTTAAACAACTATGAGACTGGAGGTCTTTCATGTGGATATTATATTTAAGTCATATTTTAGTCTGTGTTGTCTATTTTGCACACTCAGGTTTTGTACAACTACTCTCCTGACAGCCCAAAAAAATGTTTCTACTGGACAATGTGTTAGAGTTAGAAAGATTTTAGACAAACGCTGTTGCACTTGTATGTAGATTTCAGGGGGAGAGGCTATGTAAAATACAGTATAGTAAAATACGCAGTTTACACAGTCTAAATATAGTAAACAGTTTTTGGGATGTGATGCCAGAAGGTTTTTTTTCCCCAGGAAGCCTTGACATTATCACCTTATCATCAACTCAACTGCAACTTTTTCTTCTCTACTAAAGAATTATTCCAAAATGTTTGGAGAAGGGTGCCCAGCAGAGAGGATCACCACATAAAAATCACCCACCCACACAGGCAGCCATTTCTCCATCAGGATATTCATTAACTGCAGCACTTCATATGTTATCTATGTTCTTAAGTGCCAGTGTGACCTACATGTGGGAAAAACAAGCCATCCCTTAACAGACCCATATCTGCAGAGTCAAGCCTCAGGGCGCTCCTGTTGTACCCTTTGTCGACAGTCTTAATCATTCGCTTTCTTCTCTGCAGTTTATAAGTGAACATGTTTCCTGCTCTGCTACGCAGGGAGGAAACCAGAACAATCTGCAGTGTGAATGCTTCTTTTTAGTTTGGACACACTGAGCCCGAGAGGTTTTTAATAAAACACTGTAACCATTTCTCTTTTTTAGATTAACAACTCCTAACTTTAGAAACTCTGAGCGGCCCTATACTGCAGTTTTGAGATGAAATGGACTGATGTATTTCCTTTCATTTAGGAGTCCAAGCCCTAGTGGGCTGGGAACCACAAATGCAACGCCCTTGAGAACGTCTTGAGAAAGATCTGCAGACTGAATCAGCATTTGTAACCTAGCCATCTGTTTCTTGTATCAACAATTAAATAATTAGAATCAGGATGAATTTAAGCAGTAGCCTACATTTTAATCTAAAAGTCCAGTACTTTTAAATTTCATCCCTGCATTTTCAAAAACCTCACAAATGTTTTGACATAATACAAATACGTATGGACGTTACAAAGAAGCTGATGCAATCTTGACTGTGGCACTGGTCCATGCACTCTACTTATCTATTTAAAAATAAAACTTCAAAGTCATGCAACAAGGAACTCTCTGTACAAATGTGAGTTATTTAAGCTGTCGTTGAGCCATGGAAATTACCAGAAATATGTATCACTGTCAATGTCAATGCTGACAGCATATTATTATGTGTCCAATAACACCTGCAATTATTCCGTTACACATTTACATCATCACATTGCTCTTTCAGCCTCTGTTTGAAGGCTAGGTGGAGTGCTTCACTTCAGAGAAGTCCCACTGTGACGAGGGGGCTACAGCCCAGGAATGTGTGGACAGGCAGGCCCTTATATGTAGGCTAGGTCTTAGGCATGTGTTTACATGTCAGGCTTTGTTCAAAGTGTGTGTGTGTGTGTGTGTGTGTGTGTGTCATGCTTTCTTTTTTTTCCTCTTCTGGGCAGACACCAAACTGTCTCCACCCATGCCCGTGTGGTGACACCCTGATGTTGGGTGTGAGTGCAATGCAACATATGGTAGACTGAGGTTTAAGTAAGATAAAAAGCATGAGGTCTGGTTACCCAGTGTGAGAAAAGACTTCCAGTGTGAACCTGCAATCTGACCCCCCAACCCCACCCACCCCCACACACACACACACACACTCTTTTTCTTGCTCTAAAACACACACTGCTTCATCTCTTTAAATGGACCTGTTGTTTCACCTGCTGCAGGGTCATGTTTCCTGCGCTAATAAATCCAACATCTTTCATGAAAAGTCAAAGTAAAAACAGAATATAATCCTGTTAATGCTCACACAGAGATTTTTAGGGAATATCTGGTACTTCATATTGTATTGACAATTATGGAGACATATTCTGCTTTATGGAATTTCGCATACAATGAGTGACCAAAGCTTTGTAAAGTGTACAACATTCCTGCAACAAACAGCCCTGTTGTGTCATTTTAAAATTGTTAGTTGGGTTAGTAAGTTACAGCTTTACTTGTCCACATCATGGAAATGTGGGTTTGGCTTCACCACACAGCATTAAAAAGGTTTTCTTTATAGCCTACTGTGTCAGCGAGCTGATGATTCAGCTCTGTGGTAAATTCTGAAGCTGCACTTTGTTGTGTGACAATGAACTGCATTTTACTGCAAGATGTTTGCTGCACCAAATGTATAAATGAAAAGGACAAAATATCAGAAGCAACTTTGAAAACAATGCAGTCCTATTCAACACCACCATAAAACGACCGCTCAGTTAACGCAACAAACAGTTGAAATCGTAAGAAAGTCACCTTATTGTTACATCGCTTCTCCTTTTGTGGTCACTCGATGCATTTCTTGGGTTGTTGCACATTGTTTTACTTTTAGCTGCGTGCCATCTGAAATTGCACACTAACTTAGCCTAATAATGCTTCTGCAAGTTTAATTCTTGCTTTTTTACATGCTCCCTTTCCATTATTAGGCTGCTGCATCAGTTAAAGGTTGCAGTCTGAATGATGCATCACTTTAACAAAAGTTTAAGAAGGACAAACACTTGTTGAGACAGGCAACCACAAACTTACTGGTTTCACTGCTCCATGCTTTTGCTGCCACCATCTCATGGTAGACGGCCACAACTCCGACCAGCAGAATCGCGCCGAACAGAAGATATTTGCCATTGCGCCGCAGTTTCTTCATGGGGAAAAACGCCGCGAACATCTTGTCTCTCAAATGAAAACGTCTTCCGAGTTATTCATGGGTCGGGTCACCCGCTTTGTCATCGGGAGGGGACCGAGCCCACCGTGAGCCCGTCAGCCTGCCACCCACCGCTGCTCCCAGTGGGTGCGCGCTACCGGCGCCCTGGATATCCCCAGAGCGCACGGCCCCTGGTGGCTCTCATCCCGCGAAGGATCCCACCATGATCTGGGGTAGCCGGTAGCCTACTGTTGCACTGAGCACTCCCGATCATCTAAAACGTTCAACGAGGTTTCCTGTTGCTCCCTATCACGGAGTGCTGCGGTCCCGACCTCTGCTCCGGCTGGTCCAGCGCTGAGTACACGCGAAGCAGCTCAAACAACAGCGTGAACAGTGAAATCTCACACAAGCTTTATTCCACACAGAAAAAGGCCGGAACAGTGCCCGCCTTCAAAGTAAAAGCATGTTTCTGTCATAGTGACCAAAATATATAATTGATGCGTGCACGCTCGCATAACCGTGACTGAATGTATTCAGTTTACCGTATATTACAAATAAACTGTCAAATTCTATTTATAGTTTGGTGCACTTTAGTTATATGTTTGTCACTGGGTGGGCCGTTTTGAAAGCTGCTCCCGGAAACAGTTTATGTTTGTGGCTAGCTTGATACTGCTGGCTCTGAGATCGGAGGGAGGAGGGAACATGGGCAGCACCTATCACCTTTTTATCTTGGGATTTACCTGTAACAGGCACTAGTCATGTTTACAAATACTTCCTTTAGTGCCTTCGCCTTTACGGGTTTTACACACACCCGCACTAAACGTGTTTTATAATTTTACATAAGAGCATTAGGTTTCCTTTCAACAACCCCTTCAGCGGTCAGCACTTCGTGTACTGCATCACTAGCTAATTTCACTAGGTAACAACGAAGTTAAACAACGTGAAACACTTAACGTCTTTATGCTTCACTTTACTACATTTGTAATAAAACATCCATGAGGAGAAAGGTTTTGAATCCAGGTGTTAGCTACTGTTTTGGACATTAAACTTGAGCTAATACACGTCTGTAACTAAGTTAGTGAGAAAGCTTAGCCAGGGGCTAAACTTTGAGTCAGTGCCATTCATCATAGTGCTAACACACTGACCTATATCCCAAATTCTATCATATGGGATCAATATGACTTTAATAGTGGTAAAAAAAATAATTTGAATTAATATGACTATGTTTACCAATGAATAATTAGGCAATTAAACCATCAACAGAGCAACTAGCCCACAAATAAACTTTAAATGAGTAACGTTATACTTAGTGGGAGTGAATTCATTGTTTCTACCTGTTGGATACCTCAGGAGAGATCCTTTATGTTGTTGCATTTTGACCATAACCAAAATGAAATGCACAAAAAGGCCATTGTTGATGCACATTATTATGAACTGTTTGTCCATTGTGAGTCTACTCTCTTGTGGTTTATTTGTCTACTGAGAAGCAAGCAAACAAAGAACAAAGAGAACATGGCTCCTGCTGCTCTGGAAATAAAATACAGACCCTCCCAGGTGAGTGCTGTTCCTCCCTTCCTGCATAAACCTGAGTTAATAGCCTCTGTCACAAAGCAAAATAAAGAACCACCAAAAGTCTTGAAATCAAAGCAAACAAGTTGAATAGCGCCTTCATTTTGTTATGTCATCCACGTGTGGAGAACAGGCAGTGCTGGGCCACTGAAGAGAGGTGACATCCGTAAGGTGACACCGGTGTCCCTGTGAGAGAGCTGGAGGATCAGATCAGATCAGATCCTGTTCGTCCTCGCGAAAAGAAGACTCTGACCTCCTGACAACTGCAGGAACACACTGGGTCCAAAACTGTACTTAAACTCAGAAATGAACACATTCTGCAAACACATATTTTGCACTAGGGTCATTTTCAAAATACACAAAAGCCTCAAAAATATAAATGCGTACATTCTGCTACTTTTCAGATAGCGGAAATAATTTTAGTAGTTATCCTGTGCAGATGGAAAGTTAACCTATTTAATAAAGATGCCTCAACTATTATTTTCATTATCAACATGCCTATTGTTTTCTAGGTTAATCGCTTGTCCAAGAAAATATCAGAAAATAATGAAAAATAAACATTTCAATTCCTCACAAATGACTGACATATCGCAGCTGCTTACTTTCTCTGACCGTGCAAAACCCAAAGATATTTCATTTATAATTCATAAAAAAGCAGAAAGATAACCTTCACCGTGTGTTGATTGAGTAATCAATGAATTAACTAATCTTTAAAGTTTAAGCGATTGAATTCAAATTGCATGACTCATTTTAGACATTGACTCATGCAAAATTATTCCTATTTTAAAATGAAGTAGGTGAAACATTACAATTACAGGCTGCGATTATGCTATAAATTAACATCTAAAGGCGAGTTTCAAATGTAAATTGAAAGAGTGACCTGTTCTCTTCATTGTGTTCACCATCAATCAAAAAGTTCTATGAGACAAGAGTCAAAGTGGGCTGAATTAATTCTTCCTGCGACATGTTGCAGTGTCAACAGATTCCTTATTTTACACTTAAGTACTTAATGTCAGAGAACTTAAGTACTTGCCCCAGTTCTTCATATAAAGTGAAGAAACATTTTTTTCCTTCCCATATTTGGTTTATAAGCAGTAGTACTGCATGGTAACTGGAAACTGTGAGGAACAGATGTAACAGTCAAGAATTACACTCAAGTTGTAGCTATTGTTTATTATATCCTTCTATCAGGGCGGACCGAACAGAGCCTTCCAACAGACAAAGATAAACTCAACACGTGACCCGCAGCCCTGTTTTAAAATTAGCCCCCTAGTTCAGTTTCTGCCCCACTCTACAGGTGCTGTTGGCTAAAACGAACAGGGCTCACATCTTCCTCTGGTCTACCGACTTTAACAGCCCGAATCTGATGCACACGTTCATACAGGTTTTGTTTTTTACACTGAATTAAGACCAAGACATGGCTTTTTATTGAGTGTCCAGGAGAAGCTAAATAATGTCCTTTCTAGCTGCTTTAAAAATTGCACATATTCCAGTTAAGTAATTGGTTGTCATCATTTCGAGAGCAATACAGAAATCACAAGCACAACACTGGAAAAGAAATAAGTACAAAGTCAATATTTCCAAAGCAAAAGGTGACCAGTTCATGACCCTGGGGGCTATAGGGGAGCTCTATCTTTAGATTGAGAGAGAAGTTCTACGTTTCACAGCTATTCAAGGCTAAAGTCTTATTACTCCACCTATCCACAGTGCTGCTACATAGGTACTTTGGGACACAGGCACTCTTATTCAGACACATCTATACTCGCAACCATCACAACTCCGGGGATTGATCAGTAGGCCCATAAGAGGGGGGTTGGATGGATAGCATAAAAATGTGAGGAGGGGTATAGGAGAGAGGGTAGTGCAAGGTGAATGGTCTAGCCCTTGACGGGTGAGGGTTTGAAATTCTGCACTTAACATTTGGATGCACTTTTTTTCCTACACAAAATGCTGTGAAAACACGTGTGCAGTTCAAAGCTGTGGGTCGAAAGGGTTTGGGGGTGGGGTTGTGGCACACAATTAATTTATTCAAACAATGTCCCACAGTGCCATCAGCTGGCGAAGCCCCACCCGCTCGGGCAGCTGCCGCAGTAAAAAGCCTGGACACAAAGGACGCCGGTGACGATGCCCCCAAAATCTGTGCTCTCGTCAACAACGCTCGTTCTCTCACTCACACACACACAGTCACACCTTAAACACAAATGGCTGAAGTTACAAAAGTCTTAAGTACAGATGAACCATTAAGTCATATCTTCATCTACGCCTTTTCTCCATTCTCAATCTCCATCTCATCATCGCCGTTCTCCTTGCTCTCACTCTTCACCTTCTCTGCTTCTTTCTGTTCACGGAGAGAAAAAACACAAACCAAAATCAGTATTTTTACTTTTCAGTCCGTCTCTCTGACAATGTAAAAAATATGCTTATTCCACCCTCTTGTGGCTGTTGTACAAGACACCTTCCTTCACCTTTGAATCCCTTTCTGCAAATTTCTGGAACATGTTGGCGTAGATGCGTTTGTCCTTCTCATGTTGCTCCTTGAGACGCTTCTGACAAAGAGCCACCTGGCAGGATATAATGAAGGAGAGGTTGGACAAGCATATTTTTAGATATGACACGGGCACAGCAACAGCCAAAACATACAATACCACCACTGCCTTCAGATTTTTACTGCATTTCTACCAGATATCATTATTCGAAGGCCAATTTAAGGAGCTTAGTTTCAACTTGAGCTTTGTCAGAGTGTACAAAGATGTCCCCACCTATCCTACTTCGTAATTACGACTGGTTGTTTCCACTACCAGAAAGTGAATGCAGCAACAGTTTATTTGCCAAACAAGCTAATGCCAGATATAATAATACATCTAAGAGACCAACATGTGCACATTTAATTTTGGATGACAGTACAATACAGCCAGATCTTACAGCAAAATGAGTCTTGACTGTTAAAAGGAGACATGCATTAACCTTTTATGGAGGTGTAACAAACTCAGTCGTCATAATTACATACTTTTGGAAAATAAGACCCAGGTTTAAAGTTGTTGCAATAATCCTTTAAGACAAATGGCACTTTACCTGGCTCTTGGCAGCCTTGTTGGCAGGATACAGTTGAATAACGTGCTGGAAATCATCTCTTGCCCTGTCAAACTCCTTCATACCAAACAGCGCCTCTCCCCTTCGGAACAAAGCCTTCTCGTTGGATGCATCTAACTCCAGAGCCTATAATCACAAACAGAGTATAATGAAATGTTAACAGCATTTAACCACAGAAACAATCAGCAATTCAAGTCAAGCCGACTACCTACATAACAGACATTTGTCCAAATTATACTCATCGTAACAGAATTAAGTCACTTCTCATCTAACAACAACAACATGTCTCTACCCTAAATACTGAATTAATCGTCAACAATCATTGTCAAATGTGCGCCAAGCCTAAAGATAAACAACAGATATGAGATACCTTCTCACAGCTTTCTAGGGCTTGGGTTGGCTCCTGTAGTTTAAGGAAGCACATGGCCAAGTTCAGATGTGCAGCCAGCCGCAGTGCTTTTGCCTTCTTCTCGTCCTCTTCTGACAAACCAGATTCATGTTCGAGCCATGACACAATCCTTTTGTACTGCACTGACGCCTGCTTGTATTTTCCCTCCTGAAGCATATGAAATCAGTGCATTATAAAACATGAAAGTATTTATTGATCTTAAAAATTCTCTTTATAGCTGTGTGCTTTCTAAGTAACCCCCTGCATACCTTAAAATACTGTGTTCCCTTCTCTTTCACAATGCTGCTCTGTTCCAGCTTCTCTACTGTGTTCATCTCCCACGATTCCTTCGCCTAAAGAAAACAAACCAGACATTATTCGCATCTTATAGGAGAAATGTGTCTGCAAAACTGACATGTAACTGGCCAACTAAAGCCAAGTTGTGTTTACCTTTTCAAAGGCTGTCAGCTTGATTTTGTATTGCAGTGTTGCTCCGCCAGGAATGTTATACTTTGCATTTCCTGCATTTCCGAAGCCATATCTACAAATCAAAAGACACTTATTGGTTATCTCACATGCTGTATTACCTGTTGCAGTTTAACTTAAACAGTATTGCAGTGTAGCTGATTGTGTTGACCAAATTTCAGTTATCATTAGTCTAAATACTAGCATTGTTTTATTGCCCAAATTAATACAACACATTTTGCTCCCTGTGGTGTCTATTACAACACATTAATACATCAAAACAGTAAGTGGTTGTCTTAGTACATGCGATCATACTTAGGCTTAATAATGAAGAGTGCCTCCTCTCCCTGCTCCATAGCCATGATAGCTTTCTCCACTCCAGTTGGAAAGCCAAGATTCTCTCCATCTCCAATCTCAAACTTCAATTCTCTCTGGTCAAATACGCGTCCCTCATAGGTACCCTCCACAGTTACTGAAAGGGGTTGAAAAATGCCGGGGTTAGCTTGTACTGCAAACTAGACTATCGATTTAGCCACAAACCTGTACAAACATGCAGTAGATGTAGAGAAGTAGATGTGGAGAAGTGTAATTTACAAACTACATTTAGTTTTTTTATGGATGCCTGTTAATGAATCACGGCACAGTTAAATGAAAACGATGTATGCATTGCAAATAAATTACAGTAAAGTAATCCCACAATCTGACATAGGTGGTGTAAACTATTTGTGACAAATTAGTCCTTTAAATGCTGCTAGTCAATATCAACAATTTGAGCCTTGCGTAGGCTTTGATGGAGAAGAAAAAAATCTATACTTTACAAACACCATCTTTTGCCAGTAGTGCAGGAATCTGTCTATACAGTGGAAGGGAGTCCACAATATTTATTGAACTTCAGGAGATTTTAGAATTCAACACGCTGAAATATTTATGACATGGATTTAAGCATTTAAGGATCAAACTCACCCCTATTACAACCGAAAGGTGGCTTTGAATGTTTGTAAAACAGCAGTTCTAGACAGCTTTGATTCACAACAGTTACCGTATAGACTCCAGTGGGTGCCAGCTTTCATGGCAAGGTTAAAAGAGTCAAAACATTTTAAGTCCTTAAGTCATCCACTTCTCTAGTCCCCATCTGTATGCTCATATGTTTAAAGACTAATTTGTGCCCAGATGTGACGCAGAGTTTCAGTGTCACTCCTCGCATACATTGTTTTTCCCAAACCAACAAAAAGCAGCTGTTTTATGTCCGCATGTTGCCACAAGTACTGCAGAGAGGGATGGAGAAGATGAAATAAAAAACCAAGAAGTCCAGTTTGAAGGCAGTACAGCAGTTTTTGCTATTCTGACGAAGGACTTTATAACTGTTAATGTCTTTGGTGAAAATCTACTCTTTGGTCTCTATGCTTGTGAGGTGAACAGTAGAGGTGGCACAATGCAAGGCGTTAAACCTGCAATTTCTGGAATCTATTGTAACCAACGTGAATTCAAGCTGACTCCAGCCGCTGCGCTCTGTGAACGACGGGGTAGAGTGGGGCAATGTTTTTATAGTCAAAAGACGACTTTTGGGGCTATCACTTGAACATCAAAATATCAGGTAGTTTAAAATATGCACCTGGATTCTTGCATGCATTTCTACATCGATTCATGTGTTTCTTAGAGTACCACCATAACCGTTTAATGAAACCAACTTCTGCTAGTTCATCTTTGGTGTCTTTGTAGGGCTTAGAATCCAACCAGTGACTTTAAGAAACAAAAACCTCTATGCAAACACATCCTCATTTGTTTAAAGAGTTACTGTCTGACATAATGGTTGAAGCTTAATGAAGAAACTAGGCCACCATTGCTATTGTTATAGCATTGTCACTCCATAAAGTGTCCTTTGACTGAATGCACAAATGCCTAGAACTGCTCTCACCTAAAAATACACACTGACTCAGCTTTCCAAGGATGAAAATTTATCAAAATTCAAATTTGATTTACTAATCTCCATTACGTGTCATATTAATGATTTCTGGTGATGATGCTCTTGCTGTATTTTCACGCAGCCTTATACGCAGGTCAATTGTATTTGTCTATGTTAGCAAAGAAATAGCTGAGTTACCTTCAACAGCAGCTCCTTCATTAGGCTTGGAATATCCCTGCCCTTTAGTGATAATGCGACGAATGATGCCTTCATCCTCATCAGCAGTTATGTCCTCGCCTCGAAATTCAAACAGTTCCACCTACAAGTGTGCAGAGGTAAATTAACATCTTAATATCTTTACACAACACTAAACGATCACGGCATATTGTATTTTCAACCAAAAACACAGTAATATGGTTTAAATTATAAAATGGATAACTCAAAATAACCTGATATCACTGACACTCACTTACCTCAAAAACAAGAGTGGCGTTGGGGGGTATCTTGGGTGGGCTGCCTGCAGATCCATAAGCATACTCTGGCTTGCAGATGAACTGGCACAACTCCCCCACTTTCATTGTGGCTACGCCGATGTCCCATGCCTTTATTACTTGACCTAAACACAGAGAAGACAGATTACTAACACTAGCTGTGCAACTGTGGCGGGTTCATGTCTCTGCTAGATATAAAACCAACCTTTGCCCAACTCGAAGGAAAACTTCTCTCCTCTGTCTCTGCTTGAGTCGAAGTGAGTACCATCCAGAAGTGTGCCCACGTAATGTACAAACACTTTGTCACCGGTCATGGGGAGCTCTGTGCCTGTGCCTTCTCTTTTCACCAGCTTGAAAGACATTGAGAAAAGAACTTTAAAAAAAAAGTGGATTTAAAAAAAAAAAGAAAGACAAAAAAGTAATGTCTGCAACTCTGAAAAGCCACACATTTGTGTCCTTCATTTTGAATGAACGTGAACTGCAACCCCTTCAAGCTCCTGTGTGTGTGTGTGAGAGAGAGAGAGAGAGAGAGAGAGAGAGAGAGAGAGAGAGAGAGAACATTATATGTCCCTATCAGCATTAATAGCTTTTGCATTTCTCCGGGGCTCCAGAACCTTCTAGACATGCGGACGATTTGAAATCGCTAATTATAAATGTTGTTAACATCCTGGTATCAGGTAGCTATGAAACCAATGACAGGAGACAAGATAATTATTGTTACGGTGTTGGCAAGATTGTAATTAGCCTGGATTAGCGGTTTTTATTCGACAGTGCACGCGATATCCTAGCTAACGTTAGCCTAGCAGAATGAGTAAACAACAAGCAGCTGGCTAACCGCTCAGCTAGCTGGATTAATATACAGTAACGTACCAAACACTAGCATTTTACCTTTAACACACCCCCGTCTTTCTTTGCTGTGATATCCTCTCCCTCCATTGGGATGGTGTGCTGTCCTTCACTTGTCTGCTCCTCTGCAGTCATTGTCATGAAGCTAATTTCCCCCTCCTACTATGACCCGCACCACAATTCAAACTAACACCGGCTAACAGCAGTGGTGGCTAAAGCTAACTACTTCCCAAACCACGCGAAGACCAGCAAACAAGTCGTCACTGCTAGCTAGCTAACTAACGTTGCTTGAAGCACTTGTCAATAAAACACACGCCACAGTTTAGCGCTAGCTGCGTTGAGACCGTGCTATCGTTGTGCACCAGTCACACTTGTAACAGAGCAGGATGTGAGCTTTCGATGAAGTTGCTTCACGTCCACTTTGCCTCGCAGCCAAGCTCCTGACAAGCGTTTAAAGAAGGGGCAGAGAATTTTCCAGACTTCACCAGAGGAAGCAGGGGGGTGGACTTGTGCTGGTGGCGTTACTTATAATTCATGCGCATCTTCCGGAAAGGCGGTACACATACAAAGAGTGGCGCAAATGCATAATTACAAAAGATATGTTGTGTCGCCACATGAATAATTAATAGTGTACTTAGTTTAGATATTCTGTAATAGCCACAAAGTGCCGCGCAAAAGGACAAAAACAGGGCATAGCCGTGCATAGCCCCGTCCACGAAAGCGTTTCCCGACAGTAAAACATGCACACTTTGTTGTATCTTGCACCCGATTGGTCAGATTCGGTGCCCACTGCTTCACGTTGGCGCGGTTGTTGAATAGCTTGGAGTTGAAAATATTAACACAAAGTGAATACTCACTTTTTATTTTAGGATATCTGCTGGTAAGTAGCTATATAGCAACGATCTCTTTAAAGATTATGATTAGCAGTAGATATAAGACTTTACATATTCAACTTAAAAATTAGCTAGCTATAGCGACGAATTAGAGACAGCGTTAGCTAGCGTAAACGTTTTTGTTTCAACACTTTAAAATAGCCTTTTTGTGACGGCCAATAAAATATAGTTAATGTTAGCTGCTTGCCACACCATGTAGATGAATTGGAAAGCTATTTAGTTAAGTGGTGACTTACGTCGTTGCGGTATGTTGTAGTATAATGAGGCTAACAGAAATTCGTCAAGATTTTCACAAGACTGGTTGATCCGCACGAAAGCAGAATCCAGTCCAAAAGCAGAATTTGACGCCTGTCTGGGTGCTTCACATCACTATCTGAAGTTAAGGCTTGTAGGTAATACAAGCCAGTCTAAATGGTCCAAACACACTGTGTATGCTGCTCAGTTGATCAAGTAACGTTAGCAAGGGGCTCTTTCATGATGCCCGTATCTGAACTAAAATGTTTTAAACCTTATGTCATCTTCCAGGGAGGTTCATGAGCATGGAGAATGGCAGGTCCCAATTTCCATTTCCCTACCAGCCCTATAACATCCAGGAGCAGTTTATGCAAGCCCTGTACGGTGCACTTGACCAGGGCAAAGTTGGCATCTTTGAAAGTCCAACTGGAACGGTGTGTATGTTTGTGTGCATGTATGTAACGTTATGTAAGAGAAATTACAGCAGCCGCCATTAGATGCTATTGAGTGATTTGTGTTTTCATGTATGTCCTTTAATCCAGGGCAAGTCTCTGAGTCTGATATGTGGAGCGCTGAGCTGGCTCTCAGACTATGAGGAGAAGAGGAGACAGGAGGCAGCCGCCGTGCTGCAGGAAGGACAAGCAGCTCTTTCCACTCCTACTGCTCAGTCCTCCACTACCAGCGCCTCAGCAGAGCCTGACTGGATCACGGACTTCGTTCAAAAAAAGGCAGAACGTGATTTGGTGTCAAAGTTGAAGGTAAGAATATCATTGTATTTCAGATGTGACCTTGGCGTGGCATTGTGGCTTCTGACTATTATTGGATGTTTTTGTGTGTCAGGAGGAAGAATCGAAAAGAAAGAAGAGGGAAGAACGATTAGAAATGATCAGAAACAACGTTCAACTGAAGTATGCAATGAAAAGAAAAGTAAGTGGCATTTTAAAGAACCCAGGCATCAGAAATGTACCCAAAACTTAGGATCACTGTCGAGTCGAGTCTCTACAACTCAATATGTGAATTTCTGTGTATGTTTCTGTAGAGCTGTGAAGAAGATGAGGCATTCAAGTTGCTCCAGCTCAGTAAAGAGGAACAAGCGGAGGCACAGGGTGATCAAGAGGAGGACGAGGAGCTTATCGTTGCAGAATATGAGAGTGACGACGAGTCAAAGACCCGGAGCAGGTGAGGACGGCCGTTCATTGGTCACCTATCGCATCAAATGTCACAACACAGTGAGAAGTTGAAAAGAACAGACAGTGACAGCAGGGTGCGTTTGCTCATGCTCAGATTTTGTGGTGCTGAGGATGACACCGACGATGAACTGGTTGAAGAACATGTTACTAAGGTGTGTGTGTGAGAGAGACATTTCAGATTGTAACTCTAATGTCCCATTGACATAAAAAAACTCATAATAATATATGAGTGTCACACATTACCCTGAAGTGAGACTATATGTTTTAATACATGTTCTTAGATTTACTACTGCAGTCGCACTCACTCCCAACTGGCCCAATTTGTCCATGAGGTTCAAAAGAGCCCCTTCAGCAAGGACATCAGTCTGGTCACATTGGGCTCACGGCAGGTATGCGTACACACACACACACACACATACGCATACACACAAAGATTACCAGTAAAATGGTTGGAGTTATATAGTAGTATATTTGGTTAAATCTCATACATTGTGAATATTTGTCTAAGTAATTGTATATTAGAGAACAACTGAAAGCTGAAACGATTAGTCGATCATTAATTAAACCAATAGGCAACTATTCTGATAATTTATTAATAGTTTAAGAAGTTTTTCTTTTTGTCTATTTATTTATTTTTAAGTAAAAGAGCCAAATCCATCTGGCTCCATCTTCTCTTCTTCTTTTCCTTTCGGCTGTTCCCTTTCAGGGGTCGCCACAGCGAATCATGCGCCTCCATCTAATCCTGTCCCTGCATCCTCTTCACTCACACCAATTAACTTCATGTCCTCTCTCACTACATCCATAAATCTCCTCTTTGC
>CM022474.1:15744059-15992615 GCA_011952105.1 Coreoperca whiteheadi | reverse complement strand
TGATTCGCTGTGGTGAACCCTGAAAGGGAGCAGCCAAAAGGAAAAGAAGAAGATTTCTATCCATCCCGCACAAAGAAGCACAAACAGGAACTATTGCTTGTATTCAATCAGTAAAACATGATTGTTAACTGACACCTGACAGGATTTGCCCAGTAAACATAAAACTGTGTACTTTCCAGAATCTGTGTATCAACGAGGAGGTGTGTCGCCTGGGCAGCATCCAGCGCATTAACGACCGCTGCATGGAGATGCAGAAAAACAAACATGGTGAGAGCCCCCCATACAATAGCTCCAGCCCTACTGATCTTACAGAAGAATATTTCCAGCTAACTTCAAGCCTGTAAGAGATTTGTACTTTTTTGAACCCTGAAAGCTAAGTTGAAGTTAAAATAAATCTCCTTTGCAAGAGTGCAAATAACAAGGAGTTACAGTGAGACTAACATTTGATAACACAAATTTTGCCACATATCAGAATTAAACAGAAAAGCCATTATACAATTATGAATAATATTTCTAATGCAATCAGATAATCCTATAAACAACCAAAATAGAAACCACAAAACAATGGAAGAGCTATCTGAAAAGATATGCTTGCAACGCTGCTTGTTCTTCCATTTTTTTTATTTTTTTTTATTTTTAAGAGAAGCAGCATCATGAAGAGGGTGCAAAACGCAAGCGAGGCCCTTCAAAGAGTGTGTGTCCCTATAATAGAGCCTCAGCACTGCAGCAGATGAGGGATGATGTTCTGGGGACAGTCCACGATATAGAGCAGATGCTGAAGCTGGGCAGAGAAACACGTGCATGTCCTTACTACTCCACACGCCTCGCTATCCCCCCTGCACAGGTAACGCTGCCTTCTTTGTACTCAGTCCATCCGTTCCTGTGTCTCACCGCTCCAGGTTTATCCTAAATTTTCTAAAGGTTAATCTGGGGAGCAATAGCCAATCATCTGAAAGTCTTTTTATTTATTTATTCATTTACTTGTCTTTGAGCAGATTTAAGTTTCAGCATCAATCAGTATTGTCTGTTTATTGTGTCCGCATAGCTGGTGGTGTTGCCCTATCAGATGTTGCTTCATGAAGCTACAAGAAGGGCAGCAGGGGTCCAGCTGAATGGACAGGTAGGATTAAGTGTTCTCTCTGATCATTTCTGATTCTGTCATAGATTTGTCTGATCAGCAGTTGTGTTCAAATGTTTAAAATACCCTAGTAATGTTGAAAACACTATTTCTCATAAGTAGTTTAGGCACACAGCAATAATATTTCTGACTAAAGGTATAAACACACGACCAGTATGACTGTGGGGTATTTGAGGTACCTCATAATTCTGCCATACTTAGTTTCAGCAATTTGAAGTGGAATTGATTTGATATATTACTGACAGCAGAAGTTTTTTGTTTTTTTTTCACAGGTTGTGATCATAGATGAAGCTCACAATCTTAGTGACACACTCTCCTGTATACACAGTGCAGAGCTCACTGGAGCACAGGTAAACACATTCATAGACATCATGGACAAAACGTAGGTTTAAGTGATGCCTGTTCCCCGTAATATGCTAAAATGTGAATCTTCTGCAGCTTTGCCGTGCCCACTCTCAGCTCACCCAGTATGCTGAGCGCTATAAGTGAGTGCACCTACACAGACTCACATAATGCACTCATACACAAATTTAAATATCGTATTGCACTCGTGACTCTTGATGTTTATGTTTCTACAACATCAGGAGCAGGCTGAAGGCAAAGAACCTGATGTACATCAAACAGATTCTGTTTGTGATTGAGGGGCTTGTCCGGGTGCTGGGAGGTGAGTGTGTTTGGGCTGAAATTAGTTTTTGATGATTGATTATTGGTAGTCTGCAAAGTGCTTAGGAGGGGAAATTGCTGGACTGGGCAAATATGACATTTCCCCTCATGTAAATGTTATCTTTGCAGGTAAGGTGGGGCAGAATCCACAGAGC
This sequence comes from Coreoperca whiteheadi, assembly GCA_011952105.1. NCBI lineage: Eukaryota > Metazoa > Chordata > Actinopteri > Centrarchiformes > Sinipercidae > Coreoperca > Coreoperca whiteheadi. The sequence continues at coordinate 15,990,659 of CM022474.1, read as the reverse complement.
CAGACTACACAAACAGGTCAGTAAGTAATACACACACTTAAACACACTCTAATACCCACCCTAACAGAAATTGCTCATCAGTCATGTTTTTTTATCTTTTAGGAACTGAAATGCTTACCATTAACAACTTCCTCTTCAAGGCTCAGATCGACAATATCAACTTGTTTAAGGTAGTTAACAAAAATGTGTTTATAATGCCGTTAAAAACCACAATCATGGCTGCTAAACACCATATCCAAACTGTAAACTCGTCTGTAAATGTTGCTGTCATTCTCCCTTTAGTTGCAGAGATACTTTGAGAAGAGCATGATCAACAGAAAAGTAAGTGTTTAATGTACGTATATGTATGGATTTATGCCTCATGTATATACTGTGTAGTTCTGAGAGCGATCTGCTGTAAAAATCAAGTGAATACGACACAAGTCCTCTCTCTGCAGCTCGGTGGCTTTGTGGAGAAGTACGCAGGATCAGGTGTGAGTCTTCACACTCAGAGCAACTCCAACAAGGAGAACCGACGCACAGAGGGCTTAAACCGCTACCTTCAAGCTCTACAGAGCAACCAGAGCACTGCGCCAGGTCAGAGGGCTGATGGTTATGTCGCCCACATATTAAAAATACATTTTTGGAGATGAACATCCTAATTGCAGACATGTGGCATTAGGGTAGCAACATGAAATCATTTATTGAAAGCAATGGGATCCTATTCAGTAAATGAGAAAATCTTAAATTGCTTAGTTTCAGAAAAACCTATTTGGCTGTGAGATGAGCTAAAAGTCACTTTCCTCTGAATAGCCATTTTACGACTTTACACTGACTATGCACTTTTGCAGACAGTAACCACATTTGAACTACTAGCTTTCAAAATCTCCCACATGTCCTTATGGGTAATGCGAACAGGCAAGAGAATAAATATCACATATGTTGTTATCAAACTGGAAAAATAGCATGTTGCTAAAAAAAGGCATTTAGTGAATTCAGCTGCAGTGAATCTTTTGAACCTAGGTTGCATGTGAAGATATTATTGTTCACCTCAGATCCACATCGCATTTAGCAATCAACAAACACCGAACAATGTAGCGTTCCTCTGGTTGTTCATTAGGATTTATCTGTGCTCTGCTCCCATGTGTGCAGTTTCCATAGCAGACCAGCAGGGGTCTGTAGAGGCAGAGAAAGTGCTGTCTGCATCTCCCATGATGCAGGTGGAGGGTTTCTTCATGGCTCTCACCAACAGCAACACTGACGGCAGAGTGGTGGTCCACAGACAAGGTGCCCTTTTTTTTTTATTTACACCAAATAAAGGACAGTGATGGCATCCTAGTGTAACAGCGTAATATATACCATTTTGTTTTATGTCCAGGTACTTTGTCAGAGAGCAGTGTCAAGTTCCTGCTGTTGAATCCAGCGGTCCACTTTGCCCAGGTGCTGAAGCAGTGCAGAGCAGTCATCATCGCAGGAGGAACCATGCAGCCTGTAAGTTATTTTAAATCCACTAACAATGAACTAAGCCTTTGCTGTGTACGTTTTTATAATTCTAAAAGATGTAATATGTAGGTTTCAGACTTCAAACAAGAGCTACTGTTTTCTGCTGGAGTGGGAGCGGAGCGCATCACTGAGTTTTCCTGTGGTGAGTGACCCATTTTATAACACCGCAGCACTTTGTGGAGTTTCTCTTTTTGTGTTTTTATAATGAACTCTCTTTTAGTGATGTATATCAATATTTCTGTTTGTGGGAAATTTTGATGAATAAATATAATGCTTGGCAAAAACTCAAATAATAACTGATTTTGCATTTATATAGAGTCTATGGTTGGGCTATGCACTCAGATAGACTAAATATAAGAATCACGATTCTGGTTCAAAATAGTGCAAACACAAAACATCTAGTGAACTAAACCATGAATTAATCCACTGTATACAAACCTATATTGAAGATTATCTGAAAATTAATGTGTATTGAACTAGGAAGATTGCTGTATCATAAGCCACCTGAACACTTGTGGTCCTGTGGCACTGGCATACAAAACACATGACCTATTACCATGTCCTCCGACTCACAAGATCTGTGTGAAATTTGAACACAAGTCAAATGAATTCACTATTTCTAAGCACTAGACAAGAACGTCTTACGTTATGGTGCACACTGCATATATGTTATGTGCTGACAGAACTGTACTGTATATGGACTATTGTTTGGACCTAATGTTTTTATTTGAACATGTAAAAAATCTTTAAGAATATGATTTAATCAGTAAAAGAATTAACTTTCTTTTTGCCTGTGTAACTTTGTTTGTAGGTCATGTCATTCCTCCCGAGAACATTCTTCCCCTCGTCTTGTGCAGCGGTCCGTCTGGTCAGGAGCTGGATTTTACTTTCCAAAACAGAGACTCTCCACGCATGGTAACAGATGCGCACGTTCACGTGCTACGTTATTACGTTCTTGCTGTACTATTGTTGAATGAAGCTGCAGTGTTTACACATGCACTACAGCAAATTTGTGCCTGTTTGTCGACAGATGGACGAGACAGGGCGCATTCTCTCCAACATTTGTAACGTGGTCCCGGGCGGGGTCGTGTGCTTCTTCCCTTCCTATGAGTACTCCAGGCGGATCATTTCACACTGGGAGGCCAGCGGCGCGCTGACTCGTTTGGCTAACAAGAAGAAGGTACATCAGCTACGTGATTTCTTGATTAAATGAGCTGAAAAACAGAAAACCCCTCTCTTCACGCCTTAACTCAAGGGAGGGGGGGCAGGGGGCATAGTGTTTTTAAGGAAATTGTTCTTAAAGTGAAGAGAGAATTGTCCCTACAGTCTCTAAGCTATCACAGTTACTTCCTCAGATCTTCCAGGAGCCAAGAAAAGCCAACCAGGTTGAGCAGGTGCTGAACGAGTTCTCCCGCTGTATCCAGGTAAGACATCAGCCCTCATCACGGAGCCTTGATAATACATTCATCATGAGTGATTTCTACCACTGACACACACACATATGTTACAGTTTGTCTCTTTTCCTTTTGTAAGAGGTGTGCTCTGGACAGCGGTGGGCTCACGGGAGCGTTGCTGTTCTCTGTGGTCGGAGGAAAGATGAGTGAAGGCATCAATTTCTCCGATGACCTGGGCAGGTGTGTGTAATTCATGAGCACGTCGACAGCCAGCAGTTATATACTGAATGAAGCATATAATACTAAATGTTCTTTCCTGTGTGCGTGTGTTGACAGGTGTGTGGTGATGGTGGGAATGCCATATCCCAACATCAAATCGCCAGAGCTGCAGGAAAAGATGTCCTATCTGGACAAACACCTGGTGAGAGTCTTCACTCTATCCACAAACATGGCAAAACAAGGTCACAGGAGTACTGAGGTGAAGCTCATCGTCAGTCTCATCACAGTTTTGTTTGTTTTTTTAGCCTCACAGTGGAGTGAGGAGCCCTGGCCAAGCACTAATCGAAAACCTCTGCATGAAGGCTGTCAATCAATCCATAGGTAATGATGTTCATGAAAACAGATGATAGAAATAAAAAAAATTTAAAATAATTACTTATTCAGTATTTCTATGTATTTTATTTCATCTGCCCAAAGGAAGAGCTATCCGTCACCGTGGCGACTATTCTTCCATGGTGCTGTGTGACCGACGTTACTCTCGACCTGCAACGCTCTCTAAACTTCCAACATGGATCAAAGATCGCACCAGCACACACACAACTTTTGGCCCTGCTTTTGCGGCCCTACGGAAGGTGAGAAGCAAGTACACTTATGTATCCACACTCAAACCACTGTATCAAATGCGTTCACATGTCTGTGTTTTCTTCTTCCCTAGTTCTTCCTGGAGAAGAAGCAGAAGCAGGTGTAGTTTCACTCATTCTGGGCTCAACTGACATGCCCCAAGTATTCAACTTTACAAGACCGGGGTTTGGAAGAACTTCGGGGGAAACCCAGTGCAACAGCAGCACGCTGCAAATTTACCAACCCAAGAAATTGAATGTGTTCTAATAAAGATAATTAGAGGGTCTCTATAATACATTCCTTATCACGAGGTTGGCTCTTTTATGCTACTTTGTTTACGTTCTTGAACATTTTGAAGTTATCAGATCTCTGAGGGCTGCTAGCAGGCAGTTTCATCATATTTTATTTATTTTACATTTCAGCTTTCATATCTTGTCTATTACTTGTGTTCTGCTTTGAAGTGAAGATGAATTAGAGAATAACGAATACAAGTATTTGATGGCACACTGCAGACAAAGGCCAAAGGGGGATTTATCAGATTGACTCAGGCGTATCAGTCCTGCGATGTTTTCAATTTCATTCTGGAATATGTTAGAGGCAAAAATGAATTTATAAATAGTGAATGTATTTAGTATAATTGAAATTAATTACTGAAGCAACTACTACACAGACATCAGGCACAGCACTGGCTTAGGCATCCGTGTGATGGATATACCCTGGATGGTTGGACAAACCAATGCACTTATTAGCATCATGAAGCTAATTATTGCACAATTTACACTGAAAGTTTCTGTTAGCAGGAGAACTTAGCACATTTTATAATATTGTTGAGGGATCAGAGGAAATAAGTCCCCTGTACACAAAATGATCCAAGACTATCGAATGCTTTCATTATCAGTGCTTTTAAGTGTTCATTGTCCATCACGTTATGCTTCCCAGTCATCATCGTCTGTTGTCGAATGTGGGGCAGGAAGTGGTGGGATGACATCTGACATCCTTGCAAATGCACCACCAGTCCCAGCAGGAGCATCAGCAGACTCCCCACCTGCTGGACCCTTACCAGATATGCCTACAGAGGGGAAAGGACACATTATTTACTCTGCAGTTTCAACCACCTGCATCAGTATTTTTTTTTAATCTCATTTGACATAAAAGGGATCCTCACCTTTCCTTCGCATGGCAAGTTTATTGAAGAGATCACACATAAAGTCTCCACCACTAGATGCCGCTCCCACTGCTGAGAGACAAAGACAAGCAGTTAACTAAATAATCATGCAATCAGTATTTTTTTTTTTATTAATTGTAATTGGGGCAATAAAACTGTTTCATTCATTCCCCAGTGCTGCGCTTCAAAGTGGAGCACATCATTACAACAAGACTTTATATTAGTTAGTCAGCAAAAGCAGCTCTCTAAAAATGAAATGTTAGGTCATGACCTGGCCAGCCAGCCAGAAAAAAATCAAAGATATGCTGTCTGATATTAGGTCAGGCAATTTACAATATGGCTGTAACCAAGTCAACCTTTTAATGAGGCTGATATTTATAACAATGGAGGTCACAAAGCCATGGACCGTGATAAACAAATCAGATATATACACAAACACTCACATGCAGTGTGAGACATTGTATACACTCATGGGTGAATGCAAACTAGAGAGGGGTCACGCTCGGCTTTGATTGCATGACTTTCTCATCATTGTTAAAGCTGCATCATATAGCCTTTAATAAAACATGAGCAGAACCACATCCCCACTCAAACAATCTTGACACCTTGCTCTTGCGCCTTCTGTTTCTTCTTCTCCATCTTGCGCTCTTTAATGTTGCGTAACTTGGCTTTGCCGATGCCTCCGGCGTTGCGGATAGACTCCAGGAGACTGGCACGGCTGTCTGACGGCTGAGCGACCTCGCGGGGAGCACCAGATACAGGGCCTGCATTTAGAGGAGAGAGGGGTGGCAGTGATATTTGAATATAACGTCTATTCTTGTCAGTTAGGTCAATCTAATTTAAGAGAATGAATATGTTTTGTGTGTGTGTATATGTGTGTGTGTGTGTGTGTGTGTAAACATATACACATACACACGCCTCATCATAATCCTCCAAGTCTGTAGTGTGTAGCCAGTACAAAATTTGGTTGTGACAAACCTGAACTTGAGAGCACTCGAGAGACTTCTGTGGGGCTGTCAACAGGAGGAGGAGGTGGGGGGGGTGGAGGAGGGGGAGCTCCTGCAGGAGTGGCAGGAGTGAGGGCAGGCTCAGGAGGGGGAGGGGGAGGTGGTGGAGGAGGTGCAACATAAGGTTGGAGCTGAGGACCTGAAACAAAGAGATGAAAAGTCTACATCAGCTTACAAACACAGTATCAACCTAAACCCACAATGAGATAGTGAGAAGTGCGTGGGTGTGTACCAGGTGCGTTGCTCTCCTCGGAGAAGGAGGGCAGCTCAGGGATGTTGTGTGTGGGTCCTGACGGGGCGAAGCCAGGCCCGAGGTCCGCGCTGTAGGACAGGTCGTCTGCGATGCCTGGCAGGTCAGGTAGGTAGGATGGCACGTCTATCTCGGGCACCTGGCCCAGGTCTGGCACGTAGAAATAAGACTCTGCTGTCTGTTGGAGAGAAAGAATGATCAAGTTTGATCTTTAAGTATATCATTACCAATCATATATTAAATAAAGTCAAATTTACAATGTGTTTTGATTGGAAAAGGGTGTTTGAGGTACCTGTCTCTCCAGTTGCTCTCTCTTCGTGATGGACAGCGGTGCATCAAACGGCTTCTCTTCTTTTTCTGTCTCTAGTGTTGTGTGTGTTTTTGTCACTGCTCCCGCCAAAGGATCAAGGAACACATACTTCTTATATCTTTAAAGACACACAAATCCAAGGATGAAGAAAAGATTTAAATGTAATCAATGTTTACAGTTAGCATCTGTGTCTATTTGTGTGTGTGTGTGTGTGGACTCACAGGTTCTCTGTAGTATTAAAGAGCAACAGGGAGCTGACAGATGAGATGTTGCGTGGCAGACCGCCCAGCCCCTCTTCTGTCTCATCCTCAGACTTCTTCTTATTGCTCACACACACTGGGAAATACATCAACTTCTCCTGAAGGGAAGACACTAAGAGTGAGGGGGAGATCTGTAAAATGTCAACTGAATCTTGAGTAACGCAAATCATAAATGCCACCAAAGTGCTCCTGGACTCAAGAGGCACGCGGCGTGCACACAAACGCTGCAATGCCGAATTATAGGGACATTGCTTCTGGGGAATATTGAATAATGCATTTCTGCACCAGAGAAAATTGCCAGCAGTGGCTTCATTTTTTTTTCTCCCTCTCTGACACACAGATACACACACAAAAAACAACACACTTACAAGACCATGTACACGCAGCGGAAAATGTGCTGGTTTTCGAAAAGTTTCCTAAGATGGTAACAGAAAAAATGTTGTGTTCACTATAAATAATGCAGGAGCTTGTGCTGAGCCGAGAACGCACAGCCACACAAAACCGCTTAGGAAAAATTTACTACCACATATTGCACTTTGGTAGATGTGTTGTTTTCCCTCCCTTTTCACCTCTTACATCAAGCATCAACTTAAGAACAAAAAAAAAGACCTGCTAATATAAAATTGATGTGTAATGTGCATGTGATCAATCGCGTGTGATGACAGACAGACAGATCATCAGGTGAACAGAAAACAGCTGTTCATATAAGAAAATGATTAGGTAGCATGACAACAAAATAGCAGAAAATGATCCAGCACATAGTAACACAAAAATGTGATGCATCCTTAAGCAGCCTGTTACATCAGTTAACATTCACTAAAGATGTTAACTGATGTAAGAGGTATATTGTATCCAGATCAGGTCAAATAACTGTTTGAAAAACTTTGAAAGTTTTATTTTTTGTCACCCTGAAATTTCCGAGAGGGAGGCTTTACCTGTTCAGTTTTGAGGCTGGGAGGTATTTATTCATATTCATACAGCAGTGTTTTTTAATATTCAGACATGATAAGAACCTGGCCCAATGATAATTATCATGACATTAGACCAAATCCATCTGGCTCTCAAAGCATGTGCGTGGATTCTTTGTAGAATAAAGTATATTTTGGTTGAAATAGATTTTAAAAAAAAAGAACCATCCATCTGTTGCTGCTGATCCAGGTCTGGGTCATGTTAGGCTAAGCAAAGCAGCCCAGATATCCTTCCCTGCCACGTCACCCCGCTCTTCCTGAAGGATCCTGAGGTGATTCCAGGTCAGACAGGATAATACCTCCTCAGGGAGGCATCCAGGAGACAGCCGATGCTCCCATTACCTCCACTGGCTCCTTTCCAACGTGAAGGAGAAGCACTTTCCACTTGCAGCTCCTTCTGGATATCTGAGCTTTTCACGCTGCCCCTATGGGTGAACACAGGCACCCTGCGAAGGAGGGTCATTTAGCCTACTTCTGTCAGTGATTTCATTCTTTACTTCATTCCTCAGAGCTCAGGATCATAAGCAAGGGGTTGGACGTAGACTGCGTGTTTTTTGCCTTCAGGCTCAGCTAATGCTTCACACCTACTTCACAGTGGATGCCAACAGCGACAGTGGATGTTGGAAACGGTGCCTATGTACTGACAGAAAGAGGTGGTGGTTCCCATTTTTATAAAAAGGGGGACCAGAGAGTATATCCAATTATCAAAGTATCACACTGCTCATCTTTCCTGAAAATCATAGCTAGAGGGCTGGAAAGAATGCCTTGGATTCTGAAGAAGAAAAGTGGACTCTGTCCTGGCCATGTGGAAGTGTCTCTTAACTCCTGCATAACTACTGGTGGGGTTATGGGAGTTTGCTCCTACAGTCTATGTAAATATGAGGAGTGGAGACTTCAGCGCCAAGTCCTCCTTGTCCTCTTATGACTGGAGTGGGAGCTGTGTCATAATTCTCAGCAGTAAGATAAAGGCCATGTAAATTGAAATTAATCATGCCTCTTTTTATCCCTGTTTTTGTACCCGCAGTTTTGCAGTGTCAGCTGAATAATAAGACCCTCACGTCATCAGGCTAGTACACACTTTCTTCTATGTTATATTAGTTATAGCACTATGGCTAGTGGGCTTCAAGACATTAGGCTGTTTTCACACCAGCGCTTTTAAAATCGTCCAGTGAAATCGGACCCATTTCCTTTCCCCCCTCGGTGCAATTAGTTTGGACAGTAATCACACGAAGGTACAGACCAAAACAAAGTGCGCCGAGAGTTATAGAACAGAGTCACTGTATCTACTGCTGCACAAGTGGAGGCATTGCATGTAAAAAAAAAAAAATCAAAAAAAAATCCTTGTTTAATTAGATTTTTAAAGTATTTATCTTACCTGCAAGGCCTTCTCATCAAAGGGGCGAAGTTTATTCTGTATCCTGTGTCGGAGGCGGGTTTGTGAGGAGGGGTCTGTAGCCTCGGTAAAGATAGATGAGTAATCCTGAAGTCGATCTGGGGCCGGGTACTTGGCACTGGAGAAAACCTATACACACAGAGAAAAAAGCTGACGTAACTGACAGACACGGGGCTAATTATTGTTTTCAATGATCTTGTCGCCTTATTGTGTCTCTTTTGTGTATCATAGATGAAATATGTAAAGCTGCCTTACAAAGTAAAGGTGCTGTTACCTTGGTGGCCTTCTTACTGCCTTTGATCTTGTCGACCCGGGCCTGAGCTAGTCTGATCCGGTCAGTGACGCTCTGCAGCTGGCGGCGGTTCTTCTCTACGCTGTCTGACACCCTAGAAGCAACACACACGCACGCACGCACACACACACACCAACATGAATATGGACATACGCACATCCACACACAAAGGAAAGTATGTGCACAATCCAATACAGAGGAGTGCGTAACTCCAGGCATCCGATTCCACTTTTCCTTCTTTTATACTCTCTGCAGGGTGCTGAATCCCTTCTCGCATTCCAGGAAGATGAAGTGCATGTATTACACAGCTGTTTTCGGCATTCTATTGATCATTTGATATTAATTACTAACACATCCTCTTTCAAAAGCTTACATTGACAAAACAATTCTGTTGATAAATGTCACTCTTTTCATGCAGTTTCGGGAGAGACTTCCTTCATTTTCAGGGTTCTAGACACGACCATCTACTCTCAAATAAAATTGTGCTGTGGCATTAAATGTGGCTTAGAATATGGATTCCACACGTGTAAAACACGTGCAATACATTAAATATAACAAACTTTTTTTTTTTGTCCCAAAAGTCTTGTAACAGATGATGTGATATCAACATTGGTAATTTCAATACTACCTGTGGGTAACAAAAAACATTAACAAAATAAAAACCCTCTTTCTAACACTTTAAAACATCTGTCATTTTTGACTTTATTTAACTAAAAATGATAATGAACTGTAATGAAAACAGCCCTGTGACAGACTGGCAACCTAAGCAAGGTGTTTCCTGCCTCTGACAAAGGTTCTGGATCCCTGCAACCCTGAACAGGGTGATAAGCGGTATATAATATGGATGAATGGAAAAATAACTCTTACAATAGTTGTATTTTTATATCTCAATAATTACATTTTTTTTCATATTTAGTAAAATGACAAATATTGCACCTATTAAGAAGTTACCTACAACATATTAAAATGCAAGTAAATCGTATAATTTGCGAAAATGTAACCACTAAAAAGATGTTTTCAACTTGTAGAATAAAAATATTTAAATTGTTTCTTTTAGCGACTAATTGATTAATGGACAAATCCTTTTAGCACTGCCTATGCATGATGGATACAATGTTAAGCATGATGTTGACATAATACATGCCATATATGACAAATCCTCTTAAGCAAAGCCTGTAGAGAAAACCATGACACACTCATGCTATTGATAATTGCAATAAAGACACGGTTTTCATTGTGGCCTTACCAAGTGTGTGCGTGCGTGCGTGCGTGCGTGTGTGATTCTGGGCTTGCCTTTTGAAAATATCCGTAGAGATGGTCTCCAAGTAGAGTAATGCATCTGCTATCTGATGGATGGCCTCCTCCCTCCTCAGGTCTGGCTGGATGAGAGGCACGGAGTACACCTGGCCCTCCAGGCAGTGCTTCTGGGTCATCCTAAAAGACAACAACACAGAACAAAGTTTATAATCAAGAACAAGGCTGTGTGTTACATAGTCAAGCTCTGATCTTGACCAGGAAAAAGTTCCTTCCTGACTTTGTATGACATTACGGCAATAAATCCAACTCTGATCTGTCTGTATGACAGAATAACTGGGAGAGACGGTGCAGTCATTTTACACAGTGATGGCTGTTAAATCCAACACGGTCATAACGTTATCTATAGCCAGTATGGTTGACTTAACCCTTAACGTTACCTCTTTACCAAACCACACTTCTAGACCTCATCTGACTCTCACGTGACAATGCCGGAATATACAATTGTAATTCAATGTGTAGGTTGATCCCTGTAGCTGTAACTTATATGGCATTATCAACAGCCGACAGCTAATAAACCCGAACTTAGGCTGTTTACTAGAAAATATATTCCAAAGAAATAATTTATATAATTTAACTAATAAAGTGACACTCAAGGGAAAGCCTGTCCATGAAAAGCATCGCCGTGAGCCTTAATGTTAGCTAAACCGAACAATACCCGTTTAATGATATGTTATACTGCGAAACCTAGTCGCTTGAAAATATAGTATTATATCGTCTTACCTGACCATGGGTGTTGTTTACTGGTTGACAGATACTGAATAGATATAACGAGAAGCAGCTAAGCTTTTAGAGCTAGCAGCCGAGCTACTTTTTTTGCAAAACAACGGTTCCGTACTTCCGTATCCCTGTGACATGTGACCACAGTGTTGCCTTCAAGTTCTCTCAGGAATATCTGCTATCCGACTTGAACGCACCTGAACGACTTGAATGAACTGAGGTAATGGATAACGTTAAAGTTATGAGACTTGGAAAACATACTTTGTTTTAAAGTTAAGATAAACCGATAACACCAAAACATCATAATCATAAAAATGTTGATTATTATTATTAGTAGTATTAGTATTAGTATTATATTTGACTTTTAACGAGTCTTTTAATCACAACTCTAATCAGTGTAGTTGAAAAACCACAATAGTTGGCCATTTGTCAGTTGTCATTAATAACAACTTGGTAGCTGTAGCACATGTGTGTGCCAACTGAAACCTTCTGCACATACAACAACAATAATCCCTGGTTTACAGCAAAGCTCAGGCAGGAGGGTAACACCCTCCTGCCTGAAAGTCTGTGCTGATCAGCTGGCCCCCATCTTCACACAGATCTCCAACAGATCACTGGAGCTGTGCGAAGTCCCCTCCTGCTTCAAATGCTCCAAAAAAACCCTACAGGATTAAATGGCGACAGTCCTGTCACCCTCACGTCTGTAGTCATGAAATCCTTTGTTGACCCACCTGAAGGACATCACAGGACCCCCACTGGACCCCCTGCAGTTTGCCTACAAGTCAGTGGATGATGCAGTCAACATGGGACTGCGCTACATCCTACAACACCTCGACACTCCAGGGACTTATGCAAGGATCCTGTTTGTGGACTTCAGATTGGTGTTCAACACCATCATCCCGGACATCATTCACACCAAACTCACCCAGCTCACTGTCCCAGCCTCCACTTGTCAGTGGATCACAAACTTCCTGACAGATCAGAGGCAGCAGGTAAGGCTGGGGAACATCACATCCAGCCCCCGGAAAATCCGCATTGGTGTTCCCCTTGGGTGTGTGCTCTCCCCACTGCTCTTCTCACTCTACATCAAGACTGAAACTCAAGAGACCCTTCTGTCAAACTCCTGAAGTTTGCAGACGACACAACGGTCATTGGCGTCATCCAGGATGGTGATGAATCAGGAAGTTGAACCTGCAGGAGCTGCTGATCCAGTCTGTTTTCTGCAAATCCATCACTGTCTGGTTTGGATCGGCCACCAAACGGGAGGGGAACAGACTTCAACGGACAGTCAGGACTGCAGAAAGGATCATCGGTGCCTCCATTCAGGACTTATACACGTCCAGAATCAGGAAACGGGAGGGAAACATCACTGCAGATCTGTCACACCCTGCGCACAACATGTTCGAACTTCTCCCTTGTGGCAGACGCTATAGAGCACTGTATGCCTAAACAGTTAGACAGCAGAACAGTTTCTACCCACAGGCCGTCACTCTGATGAACAGTTAACACCAGTCAGGTAGTGTCAGTATCAATCCCTGTGACACAAACATCCACTGTACCTGTACATTATGCTAATTGTTTATGTAAATATGAACTCTTTTTAAATCTACGCACGCTGTACATATTGTATACTGTCATATCCACCTACCTCATGTATATAAAGCAACCTCTTACATTAATCATATCATATTAGTATCACATATAATCATATTATTTCAACACCATTTGCACTCTGCACCATTGCATTAATTGTCTTATCGTTTACATACCATATGTTACTGTTGTTTTGTTTCTTTGTGTTCTTTGTACAAAAGAACGCTATTGCACATAGTAGCTTAATGTTTGTCTACCTTGTTGAGCTTGTTGCCGTTGTTCTTAGCCATACTTATATCTATTTCTGTGTATGTACATAGAGAGCAACAAATAACCAGAGTCAAATTCCTTGTGTAGGAATACCTAAAGCTGTTTCTGATGATAATAATTGGCTTTTTTGTCCTTACAGATATTAAATAGCCTATTTCTAATTAATTTTGTGTAAAGCACTTTGAGCTGAATATTATGTAGGTAAAACGTGCTTTAAAAAGTGTATTATTATTATTATTATTATTGTTTGTTTGTTTTACCACAAATGTGTATTAATATAGAAGTCTTTAATTATTTCCGACGGTCTATGATAAGCTATAAAATTGATATGCTATATACCAGGAAAAAGAAAATAAAATTTCAGATAATCTGAAATGTACATTTGAGATTTTAGGTGCAGTAGGCCTACACCAGGCACAGGACTGTTGCTCCGATCTTGAATCTCCTTGTGCGGCCTATAGGGTGCGTGCTTGCTCCGTTGTTTTCTCGTGTATGTGCGTAAACACGCATCCGTCCTCCGGCGCCTCCTCCCTCCTGTCACATCTGGATCTGGCTCCTCTCATCAGCACCACTCAGCGCAGTGAGAGAGAGAGAGAGAGAGAGGAAGGGAGGGAGGGAAACGACCGGAGAAGCGGAGGCTAGTTCGCTCGGTGCAGCCTCATCCACAACCGAGCAGAATCAAGGAGAGGAGAGCGGAAGGACATCTCACCTATTCATCCGCACTCACGGATATTTTGCGTCTCCTCTGTCCTCCATCCGCCAGTCCAGCTTCTTTTTTCTTCTCCTTCTCTTCCCTCCTCTTGTCTTGAGTATGATGAGCTCCAGCCTGCTGGAAAACCCCGTGCAGGCGATTCTGTACCTGCGGGAGCTCACCACCATCGTCCAGAACCAGCAGAGTCTCATCCAGACCCAGCGCGCCCGGATAGAGGAGCTGGACCGGCGGGTGGACGAGCTCATCGGTGAGAACAGGCACCTGCAGGACGTCAGGGTACAACAGCAGCATCCTTACCATCACCACCATCACCATCATCCCGACCCCAGCTGCCTTCATCTTCACCACCACCCTCAGGACCCCCAGCTCAAGACTAGTGCGGGGTCTCTGGCAGACCATGCGGCTGCACCATCGCACGTCGAGGCGGCTCCGGGGGTCCAGCCGCCGCCAACCCAACCAATGGACCCGGGGGACATGCAGCTGGTCCCGGCCGATCCGTCCACGTTTTCCCCCGTTGAAAGTGACCCAGAAAACGGCGGAAGTTTCCACAGCTGCCGCTCTTTGGTTCCGATGACCCCCACAAACCTCTGTCGATCCCTGGCGATGGCTAGGAAATCTGAGTGAGTAGAGGTTATATGGTTGTTTGCATATATGTGTCCTAAAATAGTCCAATAGGACATATATATGGTAGGCTATTCAAAAGGTTTATGGTATTATAGATTTTTTAAAAAACCTCCTCTACCATTGAATTTCCTGCAGTATCGACCAATAACCTAAACACATGACCTAACTTGGTAATATTAGACTGTTTTGAATCCCTCATAATTGTGTAGCATCCTTCTAAAAATGTAGCCTATAATTAGGAGGGTGCACGCGCGCATGTGCGTGTCCTACAGATTGAGAGGCGTTTAATTAATGAAGAAGGCTCTTGCAAATTTCCTATTTTCATCTGTGTGTCTCGGCTAAGAGATGTGCCAGAAGAGGAAGAAGTGGATTATTTAAATGAGAAACTGGATCACGATCACTGGATCATTACGTAACAAACAGCTGTAGGCCTATACGTGTGCGCGCGCGCGCGTGTGTGTGTGTGTGTGTGTGTGTGTGTGTGTGTGCTGGAAACAGCACAACAAACAGCACAGCGGTCAAAGTCAGCTCGAGACAGGAGCAGCTTCTCCTGCGATGATGAGACACCGCGAGTCGCTGTCCGCGCTGCTGCCGGTTTCTCTATTAATTACTGCACGGGATCTGGGAACTCTCACGGGACCTCTGGGCCTCTGATGTTACTATGTTAGATGAGACACACGTGCACACAGTCGCACACCCAGACACACACACACACACACAGACACACCACTACCCCCTGCCTGGCACCAGAGCCTCATAGTACATCAGCACATCACCTAATGAGAGAAAACCCATCTTTCTCTCTTGTCTTACTGTGTGTGTGTGTTCTGTTCATAAGTTGTATCCCAGCAGGAGCCCTGATTGGTCTCTCTGGGACTCCACCTCCACTGAAGGGAGCAACACAGAACAGAGGAGGAGGTGAGAGGAGCAGAGGAGCACAGAAGGGGATACATGTACATTAAAAAAGAGTTGTCGATATTAATCCGAATGATCCACCTGCTGCACCTTACATTTACTGTGTGTGTGTGTGTGTGTGTGTGTATGTGTGTGAGAGAGTCTCTGTTGTGCTCTTCTATTGCCTTGTCAGAACCAGAGTTGTGTCCTCTAAAGAACTTACCCTGCGGCAACTATTTGTTTTTATTTGACAGGAATCAGTGTAACACCACTGGTTCTTAATTTAAATTAGTTTTACTGGTGAGGAAGAAATTACAATAAATTAATTGTTATTATAAATGCTGGGGGCAGAAAACAGCAGAGCCACCCACCAGTTGATCAGGCAGCAGAGTGGGTTAGGGGTTTATTACATGGACCTCCTGTTGCTGCACTTGCTGATGTGTGTCCTTGAATGCAAACTTACATCCATGTTCATTGATTTTAAGACCTAATTTCTAGTTTTGCTTCTGGCGGTCCAGACAGGGTGGGGGTTGGGGGATGGGGTGTCAGGCTTTCACTTGCGTTTTTAGATGATTCATCTTCCTGTCATTGCATACTGCATCCTGTCTGCAGCTGACTGGAGATCAGATCTGGCCTCTGCTTTCATTTAGTCATTTAGCAGATGCTTTTACCCAAAGCGACTTAAATATAGGAACATTCACAAACCGAAGGCGCAGCTTCGGGAGCATTTGTGGGGTTCAGTATCTTGCTCAAGGATGCTTCGATGCATGGCTGGGGGATTGAACTACTGACCTTCCGATTGGCAGACAACCGTGCCTCCGAGCCACAGCCGCCCCGCTTTGCCTCTTGTCAGTGACTTGTGTGTTTGGGCATGTGTAGGTGCATTTGTTAGCATATTTGCTTTCTTTCACACATCTTACTGTATGTATTTACTTATTTACTTAATGTTTATCTAACTCTATATAGAGTCCAGGTGTCTTTGCCCTGCAGATACATGACATGTGGGCTGTGTAGGGTCGGGTGTGAGTGTGTTTGTGTGCTTTGCTTTGGTGCCAATGCACGTGGATGAGCCTATGGGGGGAGAGACAGGATCCTCTCCGAGGCTCACTCTCTGTCTCTCTCTCCAGCTGAGTCTATCTGCCCCACTTAGCCCATGGAGCGAACGGTAATCAGCCATTCTCAGGAGAGAGAAAGGCAGAGAGACAAAAAGAGAAAGAGATGCACGCTCAGTCGTTGTCTTTGATGGAGCACTTGGAGGTGTCTAGAGGAAGGAGCTTGAGGCTGACATTGAAGTGGACCAGTGAAAGGGAAGGAGGCTGAGAGAGATGGGGGAAAATAACAGAGACAAGTGGCAATGAAGGAATAGAAGAGAGAGCGGGGGGGCGGGGGGGGTGGTTCAGTACACAGAGAGTGAGACAGGTACAGCCCTAAACAGAGAGGAAAGAGATGAAAAAAAAGAGTGCATGTGGGGTAGCTGTCTCCTCAGTTTATCTATCTTGCTGGCGGACAAATGGATAGGTTGGACAACGCAGTGACAGGCTGTGGCATCATGTGGCGCAGTGGAAGGTGCACACAATGTACTGGCAAGGTTTTGAGTCCAAATGGAGCTGCTCTTGTTGCATGTCAACCCTCCTCTTTCCTTACACTCTCTACTGGATACTGGCTGATGAAAAGCGTTGAGTTTAAAGTACTCTTACAAAACAGGACAGAGAAGAGGGGTAGTGTGAGGGAGGATGGGGGCACAGAGAGACAGAAAACATGGGCAGACAGCAGGAGGCATGTACTGTTAAAATATTCACCTGTTCTCTTTGTAAGCGTTGTTGGAGGCGGATGGCCGTTATGTGTGTGTCTTGTACCGACAGATGGATGGAGCTGCTGAGTGTGTGTGTTCTCAGGGACCCAAGCAGCCTGGCCTCTTCCTCCAAAGAAAACTGTTTTATATCAGCCTGGGAAAATAATTCAACTCTCACACTGAACAGGAATTGGGTTTACAAGTTCAGTGCTTTTACATTATGGCCTCATATTTATTGTACCTCCCTCCCCTCCTCCATCAACCGCGTGTGGATTTGACCTTGTAACCCCCAAAACCAACAACACACAACTCCTGCACAATTGTACTGCACAGATTTATAGGTGTTCAAATAGTTTGTTTATTCTAAAGAAGAGATGAGAAAAAAGAGATGCATTAACTCTGAAAGAACAAAGATTTTTCTAACGCCAAATAAAGAAATAAATTCATCTCATACAAGAAAAACAGATCTAGGGACAAGAAAAAGTAACATTTTAAAGGAATTGAGTAGTAAAATGTGAAATTGTTAATGTTGATTAAAGCTGGAGTGCAGAACTTTTGTCTTCCCCTTCTGGCAGTGAGAGCAATTGCACAAACACTGTATACGAGTATTTAAGATGTGTGCCTACAGTGAGCTCGCCCCATTCTCGTGTTCAGAAATAGTTACAAAAATACAGAAAAACTTCCAAAGTTCCAAGAAAACAATCCATTATTTAGGTAGAATAACTGTAATAGCTACATAGCCTACTCCAAATATTTTACCAAACTATCCAAGAGCAGTAATGTGACATCTGTGTCTGCCCTCAGTTCCTTCTCTCAGCACTCTCCAACATGGAAAAGCTAAAGCTACACCAAGGGTTATCCGTGTTTGTCCTCGCCGTCTATCACTTTCTTATTTAGACTGCAACCCTTTCTCTGAACGCCAAGTTTCTTATCTGGAGCATTTACTTGGACTCTTCTTAGGTTTTACTCCTAGTTGCTGTCGACTTCATCGTTACGGCTGTTCCAGAGCCATGTAGAGAGAGCGTTACATCATCTCTATTCAATTTCAAGTTATGTGGCTTTATTAGCGTGACAGCATACAATACAACGTTGTCAAAGCATATTAACACAAACTATACAATCACAATCAACAAAATAACACTTTAAAAAAATAGACATGGTCCATTAGAGAGAATGTGTATATTTTTTTTACCAGCAATGGCGGATCGTGAAGCTCTCTACATGGCTGTGGGTTGCGCCCCGCTTCAGCTCTGGCAAACTTACCGTTGCTGGTTTGCGTAAAATGCATCATTTCCAGTGACACCAGATTTTGAAACTCTGGTGTAGGCTTAATCAGCATTGTGTGAACTCGTTTGGCAAGGGCTTGAATGTAACATACTTTCATTTATATGTAAAAGTCCCACACTTTAACATTAAATGATTACAGCTTGTGCATTGAACTTTATCTGTGATCTGGTTCTCTAGTCCTGGTGTTTGAGGCATGGGCAGAAAAGCACAACAAAGAAAAATTGAATAATGAATATTGAGATATAACATAATTGTTTTGAAAACCCTGGGAGCTGCATTTCTACTGAGAGAATTACTGCAAAAACTCTTAATAAAAATGTAAATGAATCCAAATATATTAATAAATGAAGTAAAGGCAGCGTGGGTACTGCACTTGAGACCCCACCTGGGTCTCCAAGGGGGCTCTCAAAGTTCTAACACCAGTGTCGAGGGCCACTGAAGAAGTGCTGCTAAATGGAGAACAAATGATTCATGTATCTACAGTATGTTTGCGCGGGTGTCTGTATGAGAGGTGTGAGTGGTGAGGTAGGTGTTACAACAGATGGAGGAGTAGTATTCATAGAAACAAACTGTGGGGAGTGTTGATAAGAGATATTTAAAAAAACATCAGTGTCTCTTTAAGTCTGTGAAAGTTGCTGTGAAAAGGTAGCTTTTTATAGCTCGGATTGTCACACTGAGTCTTACACTGACTCTGACTGCCTGTCAGTGTGGGTCTGTGTCATGAGCAATATGCTGAGCCGAGGTCAGAAGACTTACTGTAGCGTAGCCAAGAAATTCACTGTCAACTGAATGCTTTTAGCTCATTGCGGAAGGACTTAATGTGAGCTACACTCACACCCACACCTCCTAAAAGAACAAAAACCTTGAAGATGTTTTTTAAAGTCACGATCATGCTAATATAAATGTCTCTGGTGGTAGAAGTGTCCAGAAGGTCAATGGGTCAATCTATGGAACAGCTTAAACATGATGTGTCTTTTTTTTTCTTCTTTTTCACTCTAAATTGCTCCAGATAAGAGCACCAGCGAAATGCTTAAAATATGAATGTAAATGTAAAATGTATGAGAGAGAAATGAGAGAGGCGAACTTAAGAAGAGAAAGAGCAGGAAACAGAGCTCGAGTAACCATCTGTCCTGATTGGGTTTGGGAATTCTTATAAATCACCACAGATGTGATGAATTGGAGGCCTAAACAAGCACATCCGGACACACAAACATATACTGTAAATACACTCGCACCCATTCTAAGCCTTCTCAGCCTCGAATTGACCTACATAGGGTATTTACCCCGGGATCAGTGCCAAATTGTAAACAGAATCCATGGAAATAATCCAGAAGAGTCTAATGAGAACGTCTTCAGTATCTTTTGGGATGTTGGACTAAGAATGAACATAAGGAGGAATATGGAAACAAGGCAAACAACCAGCAGCAGCCAATAATAACTGAATGACATGCTGTCCTTCCAATTCTGTCCTCCTCTCCTCTTTCTTCCCCCATTGCCTACCTCTCCTCCTCTCTCATGTGCCCTTCTACAGGAGCGAGACGGTGCTGCATCAGTTTTGCTGCCCCGCCCCTGAGCACCCAGAGGCTGACACCACCGGCTCATCCGGGTAAGAGCAACTCACACACCAATCACAGGCACTTTTATTTCCATGTTTTTCTCTGCAGTTTTTGCTCCTACTGCTCCTACCGTGTGCTCTCTCAACCACTGAAAACTTTCTTTCTCGATATATACACTATCTGTACATGCGTGTCATCTGTCATATCCACGCTCCGGTTTTTAATCATGCTTGTTAGTGTGTGCACAGCACTGTATGTGAGCGTGAATTGGTGTATTTATGGTCATGTGGAGCCTGGAGATACAGCCAGAGAGTTAATTGCTCTGTAACAAACCTACAGCTCTTACAGCCTCAAGGGTAATTCACATATAGAGAGACATTGAGAGGGGGGTATGAACTGATATTGTCACTATAAAAGTGCCCATGGCAACCCAGTAATGACGCAACGAGTACCACTGCCATAGTAACTGGAGGATAGAACTTTGAGGATCTACTGTAGCCACTTTTGCCGTCTGTTTCTATGTGGGCAGCTTGTCTGTTTGTTCATTTTTTTTTTGCGTGCGTGGGGGCGTGTGAATGCATGACGCTTCACTTGGGGATGTTTGAATGAGCAGATCTCTGTTGTAAAATTTTGAAAAGCTGATTTTGTCATGTTTCTCAATGATTACTGTTTGCTCTCCCTCCCCCAGAATTCCCCCCATCTTTTAATCCTCTGTGCTGTTTCTTTCCCAGTCATGTCTATTTTTTCTGTCTCTTCATCTGCTGTAATATCTTTCCCCCTTGCGTTGTTTATTTCTGTATATTGCATCTCTACTCATTATTTATATGCAACTCTGTCTATTGGAAGACCTTATCTTTTCTAATCATTTCTCCACAATTATGTCTCTCTCACCCCTCTCTATCAAGTCTATCTCTCGTTCTGTTTTTTATTAATATCGCCATTTGTCTCTGTGGAATCCCCCTCTTCTTCAATGATCTGATGACTTACTGTAACATCAGCACCCACGTAGTCCTAATTGGATGAGCTAATGGGACAGCAGCAGTGGACAGCCACCTGAGATGATGAGATGTAGAGGAGCCGTGTAACACTGTAGCTCATTATTATCATCATATGAAGTTGAAGTTGGAGGCTGCAAAGCTGCACCACTTCTACACACTAACTGTCGTCCAGTGCATCCATCAAAGCACACAAACCTTCTAAAAGGTGTCATGAGATCCACCTCTAGCCTTACCTTGCCTTTGTGTGGGTGTGTGTGTGTATGTGTGTGTGTGTTTCTCCCCTGGCTGTACAGTATTGTAAGTGTCCAAGGGATCTTGAGAGATATGAGTCGACAGGTGCTCATTTCTCTTCCTCCATGACTTCACACAAGCAGGCAGACCAGGAGCGTGTGCTTGGTGTGTTTGTTGCTGCTACGTATGTGAGCATGTGTGGGGGTGTTAGAGAGAGAGAGAGAGAGAGAGAGAGAGAGAGAGAGAGAGTATAGCGCCCATATCGTTATGAGGGCTTTTGCTGTCCAGATGCATTAATAGCTCAACTCTTGCTTTTTAATCCTCTAATGTATTCTAATGTACTCTAATGTATTCTGATGCGACGCAGGGGCATGGCAGTGTTTTAATAGAGCTTTTGATAGAGACAGCCTCCAGCATGCACACACGAACACAGTCTCTCCATATCTTCCTGTTTCCTCTCTCTGTTTCTATCTCAGCCTTCCCTCTGCTTCCACTCTCTTCCCCCTTTTCTCACTATTTACTCTAACTTTATCTCATTTATAGCTATGACCAAGCTTCTCTGGCCCTATCTCTAACTTTTAGCTGGGGATGCAGAATATTTGCTTTCACAGCAATCAAAGAAAACAAAGAGGAACTTTAGTGATGCACTCATTACTTAACCATGAGCAGGCTTTTTATTCTCCCTAGTGCCGTTTTGCACTAGTCCCCTTCGTGTAAAAATTATTAGAGTAAGCATTATCTGGGTGGAAGAAAGATTGCACATGCACACAACACCATGCACGCACACACTCATAATTGCACACCATTATAAAACCTTTTAGGGTGCAATCATACCTCTATGCTTACTGCTTATCAGTGCAGTTTGGCCATATAAAAGGTGCTGAATGTCAGTGTTTTGTATCTTTTAGACAGGGTGCGATGCCAGAGATGCTGGCCACTTCACTTTTTTTCAAAATTATACTAAAATTAGCAAAGCTTAAGTTGTCAACAACAGAAATTGGGTAAAAACAACACTTTCCGCTGTGTCATGGCAGTAATTTGCCTTGGTAAGCCTTACATGGCTTTCGCAGAATTTCGATAATGCTGTCATGTAAAAAACCATTGTTCCATCTGTGGAAAGGACCTGGGATTTTAAGAGGACGATGGGACACTGTACCAGAGCACTGGGAGACAGCCTCCACGGTCGAGTCCTGAGTCAGATTACGACCGGATTCAATATACTTTTTTTGCTTCCAGCTGCTGCTGTATTACAGAAATGATTGTTTATTAAATATCTGAGGAGTCAGATTTGGTTATTCCCCTACCTTTTCTGCAAGTCATGTTTGACTTTGAGGATATGATAGTCAGTCTGTTATTGTCTTGCATTGCTTCCATTGTTATATGGCATCATTGACTTATTCTCTTCTTCTCTGCTGTAATCCTAGCAGCAGAACATAGAAAAATATTATTATATTGTCATTTAATTTCTATGTAGGAGACTCAGAAAGATATACTTTCCAAATGCCACTGAAATTTTCATCTGAATGAACTACCTAAATGATGAATATGTTTGTGTGTATATATTGCTTGGCAGTGTGAAGTTGACTATGCCTAACAAAGATCTCTTTGACATCAAAATATTACTCAGTGAATTCATTTTGTTGGGAGAGTGTACAGTAAAAATGAATTCACACTAAAGTGCCCTGAAAATTCCCTTGATGGAACGAAAACTTTAGTGTCCATAGAATGTAACACTCCTTTTAGCTTGAAATCTCAAAAAGCTTGGACTTTAATAGATTTGTTTAAATTACAGTTCAGTCAGGACACTCACGACAAAGTTTTAACCACTTATTGCATTTCTGCTCGTGTGGTGGTCTGGAACAAATCTGAGTAAGCTTGACACAGACTGTCCCTGAGCTCACAAACCTTTCTGTTGATCAGTTAATAGTGTCTTAATCTTTATTTTAATGTACTGCTCACAATAGCTCAGTAGGGCTGAAACGATTAGTAGATAAATAAGTTAATTGGTTGCCAACTTGGCGGTCTGGACTCCCAGTCACAAGATGAATCGAAAAATGTTACAGTTTTATCTCCTCAAGCCTCTAAAAAGTATTCAAATGAAGCAATCTGAGAAGTGAAAAGCACTCTTTGAGTGAGCTGCTCAAAATGTACATATAGACATGACAATGGTTTACTAGGAGATATTACTTTATGTTAAGGGGTCACAAGCAAAAAAGGTTGGGAACCACTGGATCCGTTGATTCATAGAAAATTAATCATCAACAATTTTGATAATTGATTAATCGTTTAGGTCATTTGTTGATGGGAAAATGCTAAATATTCACAGTTTTCTGCTTCTCAAAATGTGGGGATTTGCTGCTTTTCTCAGTTTTATATCTGTGGACATAAAACAGTCATGGACTGTTGGTTGGTCAAAACAAGTTATCTGAACATGTGAACTTGGGCTCTGAAATATTGTGATGAGAGTTTATTTTTTTTTGGTAAATGAAAAATGGGATGCGTTCAGACCTACTGTAGGGTAAACTGGTAAGTTAAAATCTGTAGGAAATAGTAAATGTGTGAAGGAGGGAATGATTTTGGACACAGCACAAGTCAACTAAAAATAATATTGTATTTTCATCTTGGTCATATGTCCAAAGTTTCACTCCTGCAACCTGCAGTGGATCCACAAATCTGACCAAATTGGACCGGACACGTAGACTCAGTCATCCTTGCCCCGAGCCACCATCCCTCGTGAACCTCTTCACACTCCCCATATATGATGACCTGCCACTGAATAACGGCACGCTTTTGAAGGTCAGCAGGGAGGACTCATAGATTTTTGTTCTTATTTCCATGGCAGTGGACAGATTCTGAGCCTGCAGGATGGAACGTCCTCAGGTGGTGGACAGGAAGTGGAGGGGACCAAGAGAGAGGGACCTAGCGAGTATGAGATCACCCTGGAGAATAAGAACAAACAGGTATGTCTTTTTTTCAAGTGTGTAAGCACATGGTGGGACGGAGTGAATGCTGACTCCTCTACCAGTTTTAGTATGAGGAGGTGTGTGAAGGATGATCATTTGACAATGTGTCTTGCGTGACAAAAATGATTCCCATTCAGATCTATTTCTGTCCGTGTTGACATGAAAAAGAACACCAGCGATTCCACTGCCACAGCGACAGGAACACGAAAGATGCTAGGTTGTCATGGTAACAGCTAATAACTGCTTCTGGCGGCTGGAGATGTCTTTATTTCTCATACCAAACTGCTGAAGGGTCTGCTGTTGCTACTGCTATCACTGCTGCAGTGCAAGTGTGTGTGTATGAGAGTGTGTCTCTCTGTATGTGTGTGTGTGTTTGTGTGTGTGCACATTTTGTGGGCGTGCTTGTGTGAGCAGACACACACCCAGGCGCATGTGTGGCTGTCCTCCTTTTTCTCCCTCGCTGTCTCTTCTTCCCTTGCCTCCCACTTCCCCTCCTTGGTCTCCCTCTTGCTGAAAATATAGGAGGGCAAAAATTCTGGAGGAAGCAGAGATTTTGGGTTGAGCTGCTCTGCCAACAAACAGAACAGAAATAGGCTTGTGCGGGTGTTTACTTTTCTATTCATTTTCTCAGCACCTTTGTCACAGCCCATCCGTCCTCCTTCCCATGGCCCTTCAGACAGTATTAGCAGTTGAATGATGATAGATGATGTTTACTTTGGCTCTATAAACCCTGGCTGGTTTTAAAAGAGTGGACAGATAAGTAAGAAGGATACTTCTAGGAAGTGGGGTGTGAATGTGAATTTCATGACTTTGGCAATTCTCAAATGCTTTTGATCTTTTGTAGACAAGGGCACAAAATGGCAACATGACGTTTGCCCGCGGGTGGATGAATAAATATTTTTCAGTGGCTGCCGTGTGCTTTGCAATATCACTCTTGCAGTGTCATCAGTAAGTGTCAGAGCCTTGTAAACAAGTTTGATATTTAAACTCACTCCCCCTCACTTTTTTCCTATCCCCAGATAGAAGAGTTGGAGCAGAAGTATGGAGGCCATCTCATAGCGAGGCGTGCAGCCCGTCGTATCCAGACGGCCTTCCGTCAGTACCAGCTCAGCAAAAACTTCCAGAAGATCCGTAACTCTCTGTCGGAGAGCAAGTTGCCCCGCCGGATCTCTCTGCGCCACCCCAGCCCTTCAGGCCCAAACCGGAACGCAACCCAGAGACACAGTTACAGTCTGCATCCCGGAGGAGGACAGATACCCTTACGCTCCAAAACTCCTCCTCCGCCACCTTGTCGCTCCACCTCTCTGCCCCCTTCTCCTGCGTCTGCGCCAGCCACTGCTCCCTCTCCTGCCACAGGCCCAGCCCCACCTCAAACCCCTGCACAAACACTCACACAGCTGGAGGACTGCTTCTCCGAACAAGTGAGTGGTTATATTTCATGTTACAGTTTCCATGAGCTTAATTTAAGTAGGGATGCAAAATGGTTATGAAAAATAATAATCAAGAAATAAGGTTCCATTAACCATATATGGTTTTAGCCACTAGCTAACAGCATGTTCCAAGTGAAAAAAGAAATTTGCTGTCCATAGACTGAGAAGCACCTGATTCAGCTGCATACTGCTGGAGGATGCAACTGTTTGATATATTTTGTTCAGACATTCATGGTGCCCAGAGGAGGAATCTTAATGAATTTCGTGATACCCTGACTTTTCCTCTGTGCCGCTAGCAGGTCAAAGTTTTCACTTATTCTGTGAAAAACCTCAGCATCTCCAACATGGATTGGCATACCATTTTGCACAGATACACATGGTTCCAATGGAGAATGAATCCCAATGGCTTGATAGGCATTAATCTGAATGCCATGGTCTGCTCAGTAGTCAGCCACCATCAATGTTTATCTAGTTCCACGTCTTACAAATAGCCACCAATTAGCAACCCCTCTGCTATTAGAAACTTTCCCACACATGAATCATGTCTCTTGAGCTGATTAAATAATTGGTTTTGAAGTGTATTTTCTTATCATCAAATTTGCAGCTCCATTCCTTGGCCCAGTCAATTGATGAGGCCCTTCGTGGTTGGAGCTTGTCAGAGGGCGGAGAGGGGAAGGGGCTTCTGATGGATCCCGGGGCCCTTCGTGCAGCTGCTGAGAGCGCTTGCCTGCCCCGCAGTGCCAGCTCGCTGCTCATGGCCTTCAGGGATGTCACTGTTCACATCGACAGCAATAGCTCCTACACCATCTCCTCCGCCACCACCACAACCACCACCTCTCTGGGCAATGCAGGTGGGGGAGAGCCAGGCAGCAGGAAGACCTCTGTGAGTGGGATGGCTGGGGGAGGTGACAGCCTGTCAGGAGAGGAGCCAGAGTTTCCTGCACCTCCACCCAGTGAGGAGCTGGAAATGGCTGATCCAGGATCCAGGAGGGGCTCAGCAGTGCCAGCTCCAGGAGGAGGAGTAATGGAAGGGGAGAGCGGCTCAGACAGACTGGGGTCCACCTCCACTTCTACCTCTACTTCCACCTCTATCTCCACCTCAGCCCAGGCTAACCAGCAGCCTGCTCAGATTTATACCCAGTACCAGCAGTACCACTACACTCATCCTCAGCAGATCCCCGGGGGGCCGAGCCCCGAGGCCCTGCAGGCCCTGGTCGTCTCTCTGCCCAGGGACCACTGCCAGGATCCAGCCTCTTGCCGCTCGCCAACGCTGTCCACAGACACACACCGCAAACGCCTCTATCGAATAGGACTCAATCTCTTCAATGTGTGAGTGGGCCGGCAACACACACATGCACAGACTCACACAGAAAATTGCTAAAATATATCTGCACCCTCTGGCTCAGGGTTCAAAGTACACTTATTACTGTTTGTGTCTAACAAATCTCCAATAGCCCTGCAAAACTGCTATAAGCAGCTGCTCATTAGTGTTTATGATTGTTGGGAGGAGGTGCCTGTAAAGTGCCATCTTGTGATGTTGTGATGTAACTAAAATAAGAGATAGAGAGGGAAATGAAGAGAGAGAGAGAAAAAAGAGGGAAAATGCAGTTTAAGAGGAGAGGCAGTCAAGGAGGTCATGAACAATGCGAGAGCCTCTCAGTTTCTATAAATAGAGTCCATGGTTCCTGCACTTATTATTAGTTAATACAAATTAAAGTAAATTAACTCATATGCATCAGTGACCATGGGTCTGATCCAGAAGTCCAGAGCTAACAGCTTTTGCGCATGAATGCCTTCTTCCTTTCCCACTTTCTCTTTGTGCTTCCTCTTACACATACACTCACTTTCCTTCATACACACACACATTAAACACATTTCTCTTAAATAAAGTGTTACACATTTTCGTTCTCACTCAGGCCCACACACCTATCCGCATGATCGCACAAAAACATCACACACACGCTGTTTAACTTTGAACACTATCTGCTTTTCTGCTGCTGGCTATCTGCGGGGCAGGAACCCAGAGAGAGGCATCCACTTCCTGATCACGCGTGGTTTCGTCCCGGACACGGCCATCGGAGTGGCTCACTTCCTGCTGCAGAGGAAGGGCCTGAGCAGACAGATGATTGGAGAGTTCTTGGGGAACAGCAAGCTTCAGTTCAACAGAGATGTCCTTGAGTAAGTCCTCATTATTGATATATGGCGACTTATATGCATAACACACAGACATATACATATGTTTGAGTTTTGATAGCATTTTATCAAATCCAAGTCTTGTAATGAATCCAGTTATCAAATTCGAATCTCTCTGAATTCTTTAGTGAATCTATTTAGGTTAACTCCATGTCCACTTACTAGCTTTTTTAAGCTTTCGACTGCATCTCATGGACTCCATGAGTGGATGGAGTTTGCTCAGTTCTCATGGAGATGACTTCAGCTTTTTAACAAAGGCTATAAATAACTTCATAGCACTTTCTAATAATTTTATTAAATTATATTGTAAATAATGGCCTTATTATTGTTAATAAATGATAATTATTAAGTTTAAAGTTAATGATCAAAGTTTCTTCATGACCTTGGAAACAGCAGTTGAGAAAACAATCCCACCTCAAGGTCCATTTAGTAGTGGTACTGGAGCTTTCAATTCTCTCTATGTTTGCTGCATATCTACTCTATGCATCTATTGTTGCTCTTTATTACTAAAAAAAGAGAGGAGATAAAAGATGAAATAAGAGATTTGTTAGACTTGGACTTTAATGAATTCAGGTATTTTAAAATATCTAAAATAGAACTAGCTATTGGAACCTAAACAGACATATACACATCATTACACACACACACACACACACACACACACACACACACACACACACAAACACACACACAAACTGACTTGACAGGCAGCACTTGCATGCATATATGCAACACATCCATGAAAACACGCATTTACTTAACGCTTTCACACTCACCCTTTTTGCATCCAACCAGTGTAGACAGAGATCCAGGATAGAGAGGCTTTTTGCTGAGGTTGTTGCAGAGACTGTAGAAATAGGTCACTGCACTGAACACACACACACGAGCACACACCCTCACTTTCTTTCACTCACATAGACACAGGCATGGACACAAATACGCACATGCACATAAACGTACACGCACAGTCTTGTGTATGTACTTCTTCCATTGCTACAGCCAGTCCTCAGCCTTTCATGTACCTCTCTCTTGCCCCCTCGCTCTTTGAATCTCATTATTTTGCCCTCTCTTTCCTTCCCTCTTATCTCCCACCGCTGTCAGACCCTGTCTTCTCCATTGATGTTTGCACAAAGTGTGGGTGTGCATGTGTGTGCGCGTGAGCAAACATGTTGTCTCTATGTGTGTCTTCCAGGTCAGTGCTTCTGTAATGGAAGTATGACTGTAAGAGGAAGATTTGCCATCAGCACTCATAGTTTGCTGCACATGCACAAACACACACTTGCACACACTCACTCACTCACCTTCTCATTACAGTGACACACTACAACTAAACCCACTCTCCCTCTCCTTTCTCTCTTGCTTTCTCTTTTCTCTCTCTGTCTGTCCCTTTATAGCTGTGTTGTGGATGAGATGGACTTCTCGGGCATGGAGCTTGACGAAGCCCTGAGAAAGTTCCAGGCTCATGTTCGTGTACAGGGAGAAGCACAGAAAGTGGAGAGACTCATCGAAGCCTTTAGGTGAGACTGTCAACTTGTTCACAACCAGGCCTCACTGACTAACAGGCTCTGGCTTCACGTTTAAATACAATTCAACACAACAACATTCCATCACATGGAATGTGGTAAGGGCACGCTATTCTTTAAAACGAATAGCTCACATATTTTGCAATAAAATAGAAGCAAAAGAAGATCTCATCTTGCAGCTTTAGGGTAGCAGACGTATCCAGAATGGCATACTAATGGACCAACTGTATAGAGATAGTGTTTAACTGGTTCTGCTAGCTCACTTCGGCAGGCTCTGATGAAACCAAAGCCTTGTATCATTAAGAAATTACACTGATTGCCTGTAACCTTTGTCTAAACTCAGCAGTGTGTGATTGTCAGCCAATCATAACAGAGATCTGAGCTGCAGGCAATCAGTGTGCATTCCATCAGGACAAAAATAGACATTCAATTTCACAACTTTCTCCCCTGGATGACACTTTCTGGCCAAATCCTCAGGTTTTGTAGGCTGTTTGAATGTGCTTGACAGGTGTGTGTCTGTTTCCATCCAAGAGCACACATGAATATGTGCATGTTTGGTACTCATGATGTTTTAGCCTGAGTTGGTTTTCTGCTAATTTTGTCAGTGCTGACTCTTGCCCTCCAGTCACTACAATTTATGAGCATATCTGTGGAAGAAGACTAATTTAAAATACCAAGAGGGCCTTGAGAGACCTACTGTAGCTTACACACTCCCTTTGTGCCTTTGACTGTCAAACTTTGCCTCTAACAATCTCCTGGACAGAAGCAGGTTTTTATGATGTTATTTTACCTTTTGACTGAAAATTCTTTAAGGCAAAAAAACCTGACAGAAGTGACCAGACAAATAGGAACTGCAATTGGTGCCTTATCCCCAGGTTGGCACTGTCCTTGAAATGTCCTGGTAATATCCAATGTTTGCTTCCAGGACTAAAAATGCAATAAAATGGCCATCGTTGCTTTCTATTTCAGAGTAATTGGCTGCATTGCCGTGTACATTTAATTTCCCTCTGCTGATGTGCTGCTATTTCCCTCAGGATTACCAACAATGTCACCACCGGGACATGAATTGAGCCACTATCCCTTTGAACTCACTAACCAAGATGTCCTTCTGAATTACACTAAGTTTCTAGTAAAATTCAGTGGGAGTGTAATCATCATAGAAAATGTACTGTATGTTAATTGTGTGCCTTTCTGCATCCAAGACGTGTGGTCCTTGTATGTCTAAGCTGCTTACATTGATGTTGTCTTTTTACAGTCTTAAAGCTGATGACTTAGATTTCAGGCTGTCGTAAATCTATTTTTGTTTTTTTATTGTCAACAAATCCCATGAAAAAACGTCTTACCCTGTCTGTGGCACTCAGCCCCAGGCCCACTGGTTCCTACTTAAGACTTAAACCTTTAACAGGGCTAAGAGTTTCCAGTCATGCTAACACCTCTATAAGGCTGTACACTGTACATAGGCACAGCGGTCTTTTGAGATCAATGCTAACGTTAGCATGCTAACATGCTCATAATGATATTGTTAACATGATGGGAATGTCATTAGTTTAGCAGATATTTAGTCCTAAACCCAAGCATTGGACAACTAAAATTGTAACCATATTATGGCACTAGATGAAGTCAGAGGATCACCAAAGTTATTACAATTCATCCTGAGGGGGACATGAATGTCTGAAACAAATTTCATGGCAATACATCCAATAATTGTTGAGCCATTTTAATCTGGACCAAAGTGGTGGACCGACCCTCAGAGCAACATTGCCATTGCTAGAGCCACCAACTAGCATGGCTGATAAAAACAGGTCACACATA
Organism: Coreoperca whiteheadi; assembly: GCA_011952105.1. Lineage (NCBI taxonomy): Eukaryota > Metazoa > Chordata > Actinopteri > Centrarchiformes > Sinipercidae > Coreoperca > Coreoperca whiteheadi. The sequence goes on along the minus strand of CM022474.1, from coordinate 15,959,386 downwards.
TATTGTTTCATTTTGTTAAATCCTAAAACAGCTGGGGACTGTAGTTTTTAGCTAACAGGACTAAATGGCAAATTTGTTGGGGACTATTTTCAACTGTAGATTAACACATATTTGGTGCTAATGTGAGTATTGACAGCAGCAGGATGGCGTAGTACTGTATGTTTGACTCAAAATAAACTTCATGTCCATGGACATCATAACATATCACTCAGTGCAAAGGGGGGGGCTTGATGTGTTTTAAAAGCTAATAGAGTAAGAGTAATAAGAATCAATATATTGTTGGTTTTGGTATTTTCATTGGATTTGTGAACAGTATGAAAAAATATAGACTATTACCAGTCCTGTCCATCCAAGGAAAGTGTTGTCTTACTCCAAGCAAGAAGTGGTGACGGAAGAGAGGAAAAGGAGCAGTCATGATACTTACCCTCTCTGCGTCTGATTTGAAGGCCAATCAGAACACCCACCGCGGTCATCAGTTAATCATATCACATTCAATCATACGTGCTGAGCTCTTGGGTGCAGATTACAAATTCATCTGATCTGAGACCACACTTTCTGTAGCTGGAGCTGTGAGCATAGGTCAGAAACGGGCAGGCTTTATCGGGACAGCCAGACATCCAATGCCATGTCTGTTGCGTAACAGTTGTTATGTCATCTGTTTCAAGCGTGTTGTACTCTTGTCGTGAGTAGTTCTTTTTATACGAAGTGGTATTTGTGCCAGCTGGCATGCAACTTTCATATGCAGATATGAAGATAAGAGATCGGGAGCTAGTGTTTAAATAAACTGGTTACGTAAGATGGAGATCCGCGCTCGAAAATGTGTGAATGGAGCACACACACAACCACCGCTTTATTTATTCACTCAACTGTTTGCTCACTCAGTGCATAAACACGCACACATATGTACTTACAGATCCATGCACATGGCCGTTTGCATACATACACACTCACACATACAGTAGATCTTGCCATGCATTGGGTCTTTGATGAATTTGCCGCAGAATTACAATAAGTTGGCAAATCAGGAGGCTCGGTTGTGCCTCTGTGTGTTTCTGTGTGTCTATGTATGTGCATGTGCATATTATATCTGTAGCAGCGTTTGTGTCGAACAGAATCTATTCTCCCTCAAACAAAGGCATTGCTACTGAACTGGGCTGTTGTCGATTGATACCCTGTGAGTTCTCTTGCCTTAGATCTTGTGTGGGGTCTGGGAAAAGGCTTTCTGATTGCGCAGGTCTCAGATGTGGCCTCTCGCTTGCATATGCTCTGACAAGTACATAGTCCTCTGGAGCAGAGCAGCCCTCTCCATGTCGGCATCCTGCCTGGCTGCAGAGATAAAAGCCTCCCACCACTGAAATGGCCTGCTGTGTAAGTGTAAGTGACAGTAAGAAAGAAAGGGAGGGAGTTTGTGAAGCCTGTGGGCAGCGATGGAGAAACACAAGTCCATATGCAGCATCCCTGGTTCCTAAGCAGGCTGGGCAGCGTTACCTTACCTAGGGCAGAACCATTTTCGACTGGCAAATGCCTCCTGTGTCCTGTCATTGTCATTTATGATAGAGTTACTGCTCCTCACATCTGAGTAGAAGTTACAATCAGTCATTCTTTTGAGTCAACCAGTCAGATTATAAAATAGCGTGGCTTGTGTGGTGAAATATCTGCCTTAAAATCAGTCTGAATGCCAGCAGGAACAAGCAACCTTTTAAAGGCCATTCTCTATATTGCCTTTAACAATTTGTACTGAGCTCTCTTTACCATGCCCTCCCTGATTTTGATATTGAGCCCAACTGCACCCCCAAATCCCAAGATTTCCTCCCCATCTCACTGCTGAATTTTTTGAAACATAACACAGTTTGAGCTGAGAGGAAATCTTTGGGGGGTGCAATATTACACCCCTAATATTCAGTCTACCCTCACTGATTATTAATGGGGTGGACAAAATATTAGAAACACCTCTTAGTATAAAGCAATACATTTTAACAGCAGCACAAACTACATCCTCCAAAATTACCACAAAGTAAAATAATAATTATAATATTATGACCTTCATGAAGGTAGGATTTATTGTAGGAATGTTGTAGGATTTAGACTGCATTAGTTTTAGCCAGGTTTTTCTTGATAAACTGGAAACTGAGTGTGATTTAATGTCAACTGAGTGAATAGGGGGGGGGTCTGCAGTTTATTAACCTATTCACTCAGTCAGTCAGTCATTTTCTACCGCTTGGTCCCGTTCGGGGTCGCGGGTGACTGGAGCCTATCCCAGTGGCTTCGGGCCTTGGGCGGGGTACACCCTGGACAGTGGCCAACTCGTCGCAGGGACAGACAACCATTCACGCGCACATTCACATCCACTAGGGACAATTTAGAGTCACCAATTAATGCATGTCTTTGGACGGTGGGAGAAAACCGGAGAACCCGGAGAGGGCCCACGGTAACACGGGGAGGACATGCAGACTCCACCCAGGGAGGTCGTGGTCTGGTCCGGGATTCGAACCCACGATCTCCTTATTGGGAGGCAGGAGCGCTAACTGCTCTGCTATTCACTCAGTTGACATTATTTCTTTTTGTGTTGTTGGATGGCCGCCCCACACATGTCTGTATGTACTGAATAAGGAATTTATTAATAACAGAATCTGGTTGGATTGGTTGTTGTCATGATTTGGTAATAGTACAATGAATGTTGTTACATGTAGTAAAGTGTGTAGATAAAGCCAAACAATCTGATTTGTCCAGGATGCATTCAATCCATGAATCTACCATTAAACAGTATCAGCTATGCTTCTTTGGTATTGTACACCGAAAATGTGGTAACCTGGCAAGTACTTTGCAATCTTATTTTGTTTGTGCTGTATTTTATTTCTTTTCAACCATGCTTGTTACAATAAAGAAAACGTGTACATATGCTGTTATCCATATAAAAGCAATAAGACGCTTCAGGATAAGAATGATATTTGAATGATTGGGATTTCCGCCGATGGTACTTGCTGTTTCATACTTACACCGTCTCTTATTTGTCTGTAATAATGGTATAATGGCCAAGAATCCAGACCACTTTTGCTTTGTAAGACGTGACAGAAATGTTTTACCAAACTTATGGTATATAACTCTGTTGTCCTATTTTTCCTCCACAGCCAGAGGTACTGTATGTGTAACCCTGATGTGGTGCAGCAGTTTCACAACCCAGACACCATTTTCATCCTGGCCTTCGCAGTGGTCCTCCTAAACACTGACATGTACTCGCCCAACATCAAACCCCAGCGCAAAATGGGCCTCGATGACTTCATACGCAACCTAAGAGGTTAGTGTGTCCAAATACAGTACAGTTTGTGCGTGTATGAGAGAGATAGGGAGTGTGTGTTTATTTAGTGGCTATATGTGTGTGGCATTTCAGGGATTGTAAACTGACCCTGTGGACAGAGCTGGTGTAATGAGTTGCAGACATTTATGGCAAGTGGTTTAATGAGCAGGGAGTTTGAACATTGCTTCTATACTGTATAGTAACCACATGTACACACACATGCACATTTCAAACCTTTTACTGCAGATCATGAGGCGATCCATTGGAGAGGTATGCCAGAAAGAAGGATAAGGAAGATGAAAAACAGCAGAGGGCAGGGGAAGTCAAGGTTTTACATCAAGCACTCTCTTATCAACCTCACTTCAACCTTGCTATCAGTCTTTTGAGTGACAGCCTCTTAAAGTGAAGTAAATTACTCAAATAGGTGGTGGGTGCTTGCCTCGTCTTGCTCGCTACCATCAAGAAAACCATCAGCTGTGCAGGAGGAGATTCCTGATATCCTTGACTCAGAGCTCTGCCCCAGAGACCATGGCGTCGACCCATTTAATTGAGGCTCACTTAGCTTAGATTTAACGATATGAGCTCGAGTTTCTGGATGCAACTCATCACCTGCGCTCCCTGAGGCTCTCAACACAGTCTCCATCCAGTGGTTGAACAGATACATACATTTACTGCTTAAAGAAGTGCAGTTTGACTTTTATTTGTACCTTCAGTAAATGGAAGAATCCACCACTCCACAATAAAATACATTTAAATATCTTTTTTCATATAATATTACACAACTCCGTTTGAATTTGTGAGCTGAACAAGTTTCTCCTTAAGCCAAACAGCGGTGACAGACAGTAGTGAGGATGTCTGTGTGGTGCCCCACAGTGATAATGGAATAACTACCGAGACACAATGACAGCACACATACTGGGATAAAAGCACATTTTCTGAGTTATAGCTATAATGAAATAAAACTAATTTGGCAGTAAAATCTTAAACAAAAATCATATGAGCAACACAGTCAGTCTCAAATTCAGTGATAATTAAGTGTATAGGTTGGATTCCCATTAACTTCCATCTGGCTGTTGCTAATCTTCCCACGGATCAGCACAGTGAAATGATTTAATTCACAAGCAACATCTGTAAATAATAAAAGCATTCATAAAATAAACGTTAATTAAATGTTAACTTTAATGTTTTGGTATTGATTTGCAGTCACTTGTTCACATTACATGGAAAAAACTGCCACTATTTTCTATTAAAATATGTATGTAAAATAAATTAATAACACATTAGCTACATGAGACCAATTTAATATAATTTTTTATTCATCATTTTCTCTAATATGGGCACGTTAGCTTGAAGGTATTGAAAAAAAGAATTGATATTGTGTCATTTAAAGGGACAGTTCACCCCAAAATCAATATAACAAATACATATTTTTCCTCTTACCTGTAGTGCTGTTTATCCATCTAGATTGTTTTGGTGTGAGCTGCCGAGTTTTGGAGATATTGGCTGTAGAGAAGTCTGCATTTTTTTTGTTATATAATGGACTATATGGAACCCAGATTGTGCCACTCAAAGCGCCCCAAAAAAACATTTCAAAAACTCAGCAGCAATGTCTCGCTCCAGAAATCATGACCCGGTTACTCAAGATAATCCACAGATTTGTTGTGTTATGTAGGAACTATTTTCTCTCTACGTATAGTTTCTACATGAAACTGCCGTTCGAGAATGGAATGCTTTACAGACGTAGCATCAGTAACTAAAGGGGGTGGTGAAGGGCTGATTGCCTGTAGGATCTATAGACCACCTCTTACCTTGTTAGTGACCACTCCTACATGTTAATGGGCCATTTTTTCCTGAGGTGTGGATGATGGAGCAGACATCCCCAGAGAGATGGTCGCAGGCATTTATGAAAGGATCCAACAAAGAGAGCTCCGCTCCAACGAAGACCACGTCACCTATGTGAGCCGTGTGGAGCAGTCCATTCTGGGCCTGAAAACTGTGAGTGATATTTGTGTGCAATTTTTTCCCCTCCCCCTTTTTTCTCATTTCAGTGAGCTGTCTGTACTTGTTTGTACTGTCTCCTTTCTCTTGTGTCATGTATTATTTCGCTGCAGTCTGTCCTCTGTACTATCTGTCATCTCCATCTCTTTAACCTCGTCTCTGTAGATCCTCGCTGTGCCCCACAGACGTCTGGTGTGCTGCTGTCGCCTGTTTGAGGTGCCTGACGCCAACAAGCCTCATAAACAGAAACTGTCCCAGCTCCAAAGAGAGGTCTTCCTCTTCAATGACCTGCTGCTGGTAAGGAACCTCTGTTCAGTGACTCACTACAAAACCACATTTTATTGCCAGTGCAAAATATAATGACTGTAACAGTCAGATATAATCAGATATGTTAATTCAGCCATGTTGTTTGTCTCTACTGTAGATCCTGAAGCTGTGTCCCAAGAAGAAAAGCTCGGCCTCATACACCTTCTGTAAAGCTATGGGTCTTCTGGGAATGCAGTTTCATCTCTTCAGCAATGAATGTAAGATGCTATTTTACTCTGCAGCAGTTTATTCTCAGTGCAGTTCCACGCTGGTGCTGGAAAAATGCTGAGCTAGCTCTCAGAGCCATCAGCAGCGTTGCTGTCTGTCAAGTCTGGGTCAACACCCAGACCCAATGAATTGCCAAGGGGTCACCAGTAAAACAAAATCAACACACTGTTGTCAACTTACAGGAAAGTTGCTTGCTTGCACTGATTTCAGGAATTACTTTAAAAAAGATTATTTATTAATTCTTTGAGCGGTTCTCTATGCTAAAAGACAATTTTAATGTAACTGAATCTGCAATGGGCAAAAGGTTTTAGTCAATAGAATAAAGTATAAATACAGGAATCAATAGAGCTTACTGAATCTTGTGAACTGTTTATTTGTGTACATATTGGGTAGGTTTGCTGCATGAACATGAATGCTCTTTTTCACTTCCCTGGGGAAGGTTATTAAAAATTTGTGCTGTGCAGAACAATGCCCCACAAAATTTAATTTGGTGGGGCTCCCTGCTAGCTCACCTGGTTGAGCATTTAACAATGAGGCTGAGTCCTTACCAAAGCAACCTTGGGTTCAGCCCAGCCTGTAGCCTTTTGCTGCATGTCATCCCCTCTCTCTCTTCCGCCTGTACTCGTTCTCTCTTCAGCTGTCATTGTCCAGTTGTCAATAAAGTCAAAATGCCCCCCCCAAAAATGTAATTTGGTACAGACATTTATTGAGCAACCTAAAACGCTAGCATGGCTGAAAGTGTTTGCATGAAAAGAACAACAGAAAACTACTGTACGTATGAGCTTCCTAATATTTCTGCAAACCTTTAGTTGCAATGTTCAAGAAGCCATTTCTGCCAGCTAAAACATATTTGGTTTTGCAGGTATTCTTATCAGCAACACTTTCAGAAGTAGAAACTGAAGTAAAAACTCAAAGGTCCTCAAATCATGCATCCTTATTTAGAATCAAAGTCATGGTGAAAGCGCTTTCCTTTTCTCTTTGTAACCTTGTCGGGGTTTCTCATCAGACTATGCCCATGGCATCACCATGCTGAGCCCGTTTACCTCAGAGAAGAAGCAGCTGGTGAGTTTCTGCTCCCCGAGCGGAGAAGAGCTCAGGAAGTTTGCAGAGGAGCTCCGAGAGGCTATCACAGAGGTCAACGAGATGGAGCAGATACACATCCAGTGTAAGGAAAGAAGCACGCACACCTCAACATATGCAAATGAAAACAAACACATACTGTACTGTATATGGCTGGTTAAAATCTCTTGCTTTTGTTGTAGGGGAATTGGAGAGGCAACAAGGCATCCAGCCACACGGCATACACACCAATGGCGGGCAAGTGGACACACACACAGGACACGGCTCTCCCTCAGGTGCTGGTTTTGCTCGGGCAGCAAAAAATGCATAACACAGCGTACATTACTCATAACAATGCATACATTACTCAAGGCAACGTAGAAAATAGGACAACTTTCATGGAAGAGAGGCGCATGAAAAAGCCCACCACACTGAAAATTAAAATTGAAAAAAAGAAGAGCAAAGGATGGTCAGAGGGCTTAAAGTGTCATTGTCACTTTTTAACTATTGAAGGAAGAAATAGTTCTCTTTGTGCACAGGTTAAAGGTTTTTGTATGGATTAAACAAACAAGACACAACATGTTAATTAGTGAGCTTTAGAGGTGCTGGTAGGTGGATTTTGTAACCTTTGGACAGAGCCAGTCTTATGCTAACATAAGCTACCTGCTCTATCTACATATTTAGCAGACAGAGATGAGAGAGGTATTAATTTTCTCATCTAACTCTCAGCAAGAAAGCAAACAATTGTATTTCCCAAAATGTTAAACTATTCCTTGAAACAAACCAGATACAGATTGTCAGCTTTAGAGATGTAGCCTCCAGTCTTTTTACTAAGTTAAACATATGTGAACTCTATGAGAGTGGTATCAATCTGTTGAGAGCTGTTTCTCAGTTTTTAACATTCTGTACAGCTGAAATCTGCTTGTTGACTTACAAATAGACCTGTTCCTCTCCACAGCCCAACAGGATGTGTACGATAAAACCGGCAACAACAACACAGTAGAGGTAAGTGCGAAAGCCGTACTCGTCTCCCTCAGGTAAGTGCCTCGGTCTCCAGCTCTGTGGGTGTGGTTTTTTAAGTGAGTGTGTGTGTGCGCGGTTAGACAGGGACTGTGCCTCAACCTGAAAAGAGAGTCTGCTTTTTGCTTTGCTTTAAAAGAGCACCACCTGAGGCACATCACCACTTTAAGGCCACTGAGAGGGGTCTGCTGTATTGGCGCTACAAACAGTCTCTTTTTCGGTGCCTCATGAGTGGATCAGCAGCCACTCTACTCGCTATACAACATCCCTTCTTTCATCAGCTGCTGCTTGCCAGCCTTACTGTATAAGCCTTTGCAAGCCACCATAAGCCTGGCTGGCTCCTAGAATACCATCTACAAAGCCAGATAAGCTTGATACCGTTAACACTCTGTCGAGTGTGTGGGTGGGTGTGTATCTGTTAAACCAGCCCTTCCTTTAACTAAACAAAGTGATAGAAGCTGTTTTCCCCCTTTTCCAGTTTTCTCTCTGTTCCTTTGCCCATTCTCTCCTCTCTCTCTCCTGCCTCTCAGTCAGTCCTTTAGAGTTGTAAATAAGTGTGTTAGGGAGACACCACGCCCTCGGTGTCACCTCTCTCCTCTCCTGACACTCCCTTTATCTTTTAGATTCTCATTCTGCCACTCATTGACCTTGTTCGCACAAACACACACACACACACACACACACACACACATATAAAATCCAAAACGTTCCCGCGTTGATCTCTGACCAAAATCTCTTCTTACCCCTTGCAACCCTTTTCTCCTTCTGGGCTGGTGTGTGTACAAACGTGATTGAGAGAAAAAGAGAGTGTGTGTATTTTGCATGTGCTCGCTCCGCATACTACCTACCTGCATGCCTGCATGCCCATGTGCGTAACACACCAGAGGGCTGCGTAGAGGCTGCGTTCAGGCTGGTAACTCCTCATGCGTTCTCTGACTGTTCCTAAACTAGGTGTCAATTCACAACAGGCTGCAGACCTATCAACTGAGCCAGCCCAGCATTGAGTCCACACCTCTGGCCCTGGCTGCGCCACCCGCCCTGCTCAGCCCCATTCAGCCCGGGGAGCTCCGCCCAGAAACACTCATCCAATGCCAGCAGATTGTCAAAGTGATTGTCGTGGACCAGAGTGGGCGAGGGCGAATGGAGGCCTTCCTCAGCCAAGGCCCGGCTACCCATCAGCTCATCCAGTCGGCCATGTCCACACCTGTGCGCGTCAGAGAGGGGGACGGCCCTCAGCCCCCTCTGCCACCTCCCCCTCCACCTTACAACCACCCCCACCAGTTCTGTCCCCCTGACTCACCCATGCCCCTCCACCACACCATGCCTCTTACCCGCAGGCGCAACTCCAGTGGCTCCCGCAGCATCGTCTGAGTCATCGGCTACTCTACGAACCCTGGGGGCCAGACATGACCCTCACATTCACACACAACAACACACACACATGCTGGAGCACTAGTCGACTCACTTTGAATGGTAAAATAAAAGCATTACAAGGAAAGGTAAGGGGGAACAACAAGAATCTATTCATAGTGTTGACTGAGTGGTGTTGTTTTTGAACGTGGGGTAGTTTTGATGCCATTTCTGAAAGACTTTCTTTTGTCTCCAACACGTCACCCGGTAGCTGATGGTGTTGTCTGTCTAGATTTCACACTCTTTAAGAGATCTTGTGACTTTGCATTTTTAAATGTCACCTGTCCAAAAATGTGTGTGTGTCCGAGGGGCGATGTCAGAAAAGCAAACTTTGGCAGCCCCGGAAGGACAAGGGACCGTTTTAAATAAGACGAACCAATATATCTTTTGTTTCAGGATATTGATGTTAAGTTCATACCTCTTTGTTTGGTTCAGGTTTTCAGTATGAGATACGACTCAGTGAGGAATCATTTCAGCAGAGCTAATCTAGCTTCTTCTCACTGTAATCTTTTCCCCTCATCTCTGCATATAATGTGAAGAAACAAGACTACCAGCTTATTTGTTTCCTTAATTTTCTAGGGAACAGATAATCAGTGAGTGTGAGGAAGAATGTGAAGAAAATGGTGAAAGGCTCTAACATCTCTATCCTGTCATGTGCAGTATAGTGTATTCAGCAAGGATGATGCTAGTAACTAACCTAAAACCACACCCTGATGACAGTCTTATTTTTCAGTGCTTCATTGTTGTGTTTTGCGAAACTTGTGAGAGCAGATATCTTCACAGTATTGTGTGACAGTCCTGATTCTGTGGCGTTTTGCGCTCACAGAGCTCAGGAAAGGATTTGCTGCACTGTAACATGTAATATCTGCACCTCTGACTTGTACTGAGAGCAGTGTGCTTGTGTACTGTGTGTTCAGTCTGCTTACCCATGGGCAACAGGGAGTAGGGCTGGTAATTCATCCAAAACAATGCTAAAACAGCCAGATGAAGCCTTTCTCCTCCTGTACATTTACTCCTAATGGGTTACCTTGTGTGAATATTGTTGTTACCTTTGGATTTAGGCAATATCCTTCCCCCTAACACTCTTAGATTTAGTTTTAAAATGAACAAGAATTGCTCCACACAGGGTAGACCAAGGTCAGCTCACAAAACCATCACTCCCCTCTCACGTATTATATTTTTCCTCGCACACTGAAAATGTTATATAAGCAGAGATGCATTCTGTTACTGAATGTTAATCAGGGGGAAAACCGAAAGATGTCCATGGAATAATTATTGATTTCTTAAACGTGTCATCTGTTCAGTGTCTATGGTTCGAGCTTGAGCCAGTTTGTACAGCAGATTACAAATCATCCAACTTACACACCGAACAGGTCTTGTAGCTTTTGCACCACAGAATATATTGGATATATTGTAAATAGATAATATAGATTTATTCTGAAAAAGTGATTGGTTTGCCCATTGTGTGTATCTACGTATGTATTTGTACAGAGAAGATCTAGTTTAAAAGAAAAAAAAGGATATTATAGTTATTATAGTTATTATTATTATTATTCACATTTAATATCAGGGGGTGTTCTAAGTCCTACTGCTACGAGAGACAGGAAACAGGCAGCTTACAGAACACACTCCAGTTACCATGGTAACACACACTGATATTATTATAGATCTACATTCATCATTAAATTACCATGTCATATTATTATAGGATTATTAAGAGATGGCTGTGTCACCTGTTAGGGTGTGTAAAGGGCTATGCTGTATTGGTGAATACGTACAGTAAATCACAGGTCATGCACACACACACACACACACACACACACACACACACACACACAGGCAAATGTAACAACAAATCCAGCTTAGATTCACCTTAGAAGCTGCTTGATTTCTTAAGTCAGCAACCCCACTTCGTTTACTGTACTCTAACTGACTGACTTGTACTATACAGCATGATATTTTTTTGTTTTATTTTTTTGTTTTTTCATTTACAGTACACTGGGGGGGGGGGATTGATTATATGTTTGTATCATTATTGTCAGGGCATGTTGGGTTGATTGATGTCATTTTCTCCCCTCTCTACTTCCTCCCTCCTTTCTGCCCCACCCCTCACCCCCGCCGTCTCCATGGTTGTCATGGAGACGCAACAATCTGCATCCTCACTGTGGAGCACTGTCATTAATCTTTGCACCCTCACAATATTTCTAAAAAGGAGATTTCTTAAAGATCAACATGTTTACTAATGGAATATTTCTAATTTTTTCTGTTGGAAGAGAATGAAAGAATAAAGTAGTTTTTACTCTCGGTCTCGGACTGTCTGTGAGGTGCGTCTGCATCAGCATCGTCTCCACAATGTCTGCGTCTGTAGCACTCTCGGCCTCTCTAAATGAGTGAATTTGCACCAGGTGTGAAAGGAGGACAGTGGAATGAAGGAGCTTATGGGAAATCAGTCTACACCGGTGTTTCTGTGTCCTGCCAGCACACCGAGTCTGAAATCATTCATTAGTGGATGAGGTCAGCTTCAAAGCAATATTCAATCCGACTTGTGTTTGTGGAATGTGAAATTGTGTGTTGTAGTTAGTCTGCACGTGTGTGCATGCATGATTTGGAGTACATACTTTGTCTGTCCTCTAAACAGTAAGACCAGCAAGTTGGTAATTTGTATTTTCATTTTGCAATGTCAAAACGGTTACATTTGACGCGAGAGAGTCTCACGGGGAAGTTCTCAAGTGTTTTAGCGTTAAGTGTCAAGGCCAGAAAAAATACAAGTTTCTTTTATTTTTGCAAATCACTCTTGAGAAAGGATGAACAAAATGGAAATGCTGTCAACACTTCGACACAGGCAGAGTTACAAAGAGATTGAAAAAATAACACCATTTTGGCGGAATAAATTATCTTACAAAAACATAGATGATACCAACATAATACAGCCATTACAATACACAGTGAAATCAATTTGTGCAAAGTGCCTGTAGGCTTACAGATGTGATGGAGCTCTCACAGTCAGCTCACCATTTAGCTCTTTTCTCCCTGTCGTTTCTGAAATTCTTTGTCCCCGTCTACCTTTTGTTTCTCTCACTCTCTTTGAAAACAAGTGGTCAAGAGGTTCATTAAAGGGAGGACTGCGCTGAGATGTGGGTTGAAACGGAGCGACAAAGCCTTAGTCGACTGACAGAACATTCAGTTCAGACTGTGCTGTTCACCTCCTGTTTCTCCTCCTCCTCCTCCCTCTAACCTTGTCTGGTGCAGGCGGTCCACTCCAGGTGTTTGTGCACAGGTCGCGTCCAATTGACCTCGAAACATACACTCCATCAGAAAAAGGTTGCCCTCAGTCAGTCTTTACATAGTGGTCTCTTCCCATTCCAGCTCAACATCACCTAGACACCAGTACAAATGCGTGGAGTGAGCACCGTGCTGTGGCGAGTGTGGTTTATTTCAGTGTGTGTTTATATGTTGTTGTTTACCTTCCATGGCATCCAAGGAGTCCATTTTCTCCAGAGCAGAATAGCTGACAAACCAGATGGATTGGCTGTTGCCTTTGTTGTTTAGAAGTTCCAACGTACTTTGGTGCAGGAAGATGTACTGGGCCTGCCACACACACACACAGACACAGATACTGAGCAAATGTCCATATTAATTAATTTGGTGTAGAATGTATAAAATCTTTAAATTATATTTAGTTTGGGGTGTCCTAGTGGCCGATGCTGACCATGTTATTGCAACAACCCTGATTTGAGTCCAGCTGGAGACCTTTTTTTATCAGCTCTCCACTGTCTCCTGTCTGATAAAGGCAACAAAATAATAAAAATAAAAAAGTTGCTCACTGGGTGCACATGCTGAAAAAGTTTTTTCAGGCTTCCTTATGCTTTTGTGTTTTTTGGCCCATAGAGCATTCTCATTAGTTTCCCCCTCTCTGGCTGAGTGGAGCGATAGGGACGCTTGAGAGTGGCATGCTTCAGATGAATGCACAGAGCAACTCATTCGTTGGGACTGTGATGGACAATGATTGATAACCTTCATCCCTGAAGGATTTTGGTTTGGTCTCTGTCTGCGTGTATTTGTTAACCTAATTCAATTGAAACAAACGTCGAGCTCAGTACATGGCTGTTGACATGTGAAGACGACTTGAGCGAGCCGGCTCAACCACGCAGTCGAGTGAGTGACACTGCAGGGAATGAGTGGATCAACGGCAGAGAGTTAGTCGGGTTCACTGCAGTTTAGGTGAGGCCTGCATGCTTTCTTGTGTTAGCAACTAAGGCATTTATCTGCACTATGAAAAATAGTTTACTGGTACTACCTGTGCTGTGAAAACTGACACATTGTACCTACTAAAGCTGAAGTTAAAGCAACTGTATGTGTTTGCAGATCCTGCCTCTTAACTTCATAGTTTTATCCAATATTGATTCATTCATATCAGTTTATTGCTGTGATCTGCAGATGTGGAGACACAATTTTTGAAGTTCAATATGGCAACAGAAGCAGTCAGACTACTAGACAGATTTTAATAAATCTCCAGTTCAATTCAGTTAACTAGAAAATGTCTTTGAAAGTAAAAACATAGGTGAACACGCCCGAAATGCTTGTTATAATTGTTATTCATTGTCATTTTATCCGAAAACTATGTAGGAGCACAACAATGGTTTGTACTGGAGTAGGAAACTTGAACTATGACGTACCTCTGCAAGATCTGATGGACATTTGAAATAACTTTAACATTTGCCTTTTTTTTCACTTCCACATAGAAGGTTTAGAGAAAAGGGTTACATTCTGGGCTTGTTAAAAGCTGTCTGCAAATGCACTGTGCTCTCAGCAGTGACATTAAGTTAAAATAACTGATCTGAATGATGGGCTCTTAAAGCTGAGGTTCTGGTTTTTATATTGCTGGCCTACTATGCTCATAGTTAGCTGGCTGGCACACTGAACACTGCTGTCTCAAAGACTCATGTCCTCACAGGTTGCAAGCAGCTCTTGTAGCTGCAGGGTCATACCTCACTGTTAAAACGTGGACAAAAAGAAATGCACAGTACATCAGGAAATAATAAAATTGTAACACTGAGAAGAAGCCCAGGCACTAGGCAGAGGGTCCCCACAGACACCGAGACACACACCACTGTTCCATGAGTAATGACTGAATAGGGTAATTTTAGGATAGGTTCATGTAGTTTCAAGAGGGGGAATCCTGCTCAGCATATGCCTTTAATCCACTGCCAGATCATTCCCTTTATCAAAACGAGAATTTTCCAAGCATTTCCTCATGGGGATGGGATCACAGCAGGGCATGAAGTAAAAAGTAGGACAACTACACTGCAATTTGTACTGGAACAACTTCAGACAAAAATACTGTATGATAACCATTTTTTTGTATTTTGTTTATTCTCTCTGGATTGTGAAATTTAACCACAGGCATAAAACATACACTTTTGTGATGTGAACTCACCAGATTCTGTACCATACACATCCTCTCACTGCGCAGTTCAACTACCAGACCATAAATATCCACAAAGTCGTGATCTCTGACGTGCTGAATGAGGTGGTCGAGAGCAATAAACACACCTGTTCTGCCCACACCAGCACTGAGGAACAGTGAGAGAACAACACACCATTATACTGTCGCTGCTCCATTACACTTAAAATGACTTAGATACTCCATTTGTGGGTTAAGCAAAAAATGAACAGAAGAGCATATTATATCACTGGCAGTAATGCCATCTATGGATGGACTTTGTTGATATGAAACTCCATTTAATCACAAAAAACAGAATAAAGTAGTTGGTTGACTTGCCACAGTACCTGCAGTGGACCGCTATAGTGGTGTTGTCATGCCTGTGGGTTCGTACAGCTTTGACAAACTTAATGAGAGTGCTGCAGGACTCTGGGACTCCGTGCTCAGGCCACGATGTGTAGTTGAAGTGGCGAACCAGAATGTAGTGCCCGTGCTGCACAGAGAAATTTATTCAAGAAAAGAAGACAAGTTAGTTCCTGAGTTTACTTCATTATTATGCAAACTCCAGTGTTTACATTATGATGATGAAACTAAAAGGGCAGTTCCAGCAGTAAGTACAGTAAGTAGGGCGGCCGTGGCTTGGTGGCAGAACGGTTGCCTGCCAATCGGAAGGTCAGCGTTTTTTTTTTAAAAAAAGTATGCGTCGAAGTATCCTTGAGCAAGATACTGAACCCCAAAATGCTCCTGAAGCTGCGCCTTCGGTTTGTGAATGTTCTCATACTAATTACATTAACACGCAACAGAATTTGAAGAGTAAATAGAATAGTTCAACATTTAGGGAAATACGTCTGCAGTGAGTTAGATGAGCAGATCAATACCACTCTCCTAACTGTGTGTTAAATATGAAGCTGGAGCCTGGAGCTTAGCATAAAGAAACCGGTTCACATTAACCCAACATACATGAGACTGGTATCAATCGTCTCCTCTAACTCTTGGTAAGAGAGCGTGCAAGCAAATAACTCAAAATGTTGAACTACTCCTTAAAGTAGTTTGCCTGTAAAACACCTGGTAGCCCATTAACTTTTAGAACAAAGGGCACCTACAGTAAGTCACATTTAATTTGGTTTGCATTCTTCAGTTAGATGGAAATGTCGTAAATTAGTAAATAATAAAGTTGTTACTGTCTTTCTTTCTTGTGTTTCACAGTTTACAGTGTGCGCACGTACAGTACATGTGGTATGTGACGTGTGTGTGTGTGAGGGGTTATTAGCTTAGTTACCTTTTCTACTTTTAGAGTTCTGACAGTCCAGTCAGGAAGGACTTCCTCTGACACTTTTGAGATGAGAATGTCACTAAACACTGACATTGGCTTATTGTCCTCTGGCCAGTACTTGTGACACCGAATCTGAAATGTCACACGCACACGCACACACACACACACACACACACACACACACACACACACACACACACACACACACACACACACACACACACACACACACACACATACATACATCAGATCTTCATAGCAGATATAACCCTCCTGGTGACAGAGTTGTAATGGGGCCGAAAATGAAGCCCAGCGTGTCCTTTGAATGCTATTTTGTAACAATTCCAAGTCTCTCGTGACGCACTCTGCCTTTCTCGTAACATTGCGTGAGCATGGCGATGGTGCGGGTTCCCGTTTCCCAGATCATCCTCCAAAAATCTGCCACTGTGCCAGGCAGAGGACCCTGGGTGGCTATGAACTCATTGGGACAAAGGTAGCCCTAGAGACACAGAAAGAGAGAGAGAGAGAGGTTTATATTTACCAGCTCAAAAATCAATTCAGCAACATATTATAAATCAACATTATTCACTGATAAAATTAAACAAATTAATAATCTTTAAGATTATAACTGTATTGATTCTATCTTGAATTAGAAAGAGACAGGGAAATATCTTGAACAAACTCCTCTAATTGCAACAAATGTGTCTCTTGCCTGCATAGTTACTTTCATAACCTGATAATGACTCAAGTGGAAACCACCCTCCAGTTAAACCACAGGGCTTTTAGCCGCTGATAGCTGGAACTCACTGAGACAAAGCTGGCGTTGATGTAGTCAGAGCCCGCAGTGCCTGGTTCTGACAGCAGCTTCACTCGATTGTTATTGTCTAGACACAGTTTAGTGAGAAGAGCGGGGTAGAAACATGTGAAATGAAGCTGTGCAGGCAGTGGTCCATATAAATCCATATGCAGTTATGAGCTAATACGCAGATATAATTTTGGTATACTGTAGGTGTCATAACTCTGGAAAGCTAATCGCTTACATGGTTTGATGTTGGGGAAGCGGTTTTTTGATTTGTTCCAGGGCAGGTCAGCGTCTGTAGTGGCCAGGTCCTGCAGCAGTTTTGGAAGCTCCTGGGGAAACGTAAGACGTAATGCATCAGTATTCACATAAACACCCGGATTTTTAAAACTGTTAAAAGTCACATTTTTGACTTCAGTAAAAGATAAAAAGACAAATGTGTCTCTTTAATAAACTCTAAGAGCAAAAGTTATTTATCAAATTTCCTTCAACTTTAGAAATACTGTTACATTTTAGAGAGCGCCAGAGGTCCCCAAGTATAACCTGTTGGGGTCTTAGACGACTGCAGTACAGAGACGGGGGCAAAGCACCTGCGTTTTGTAATGACTATATATCATTACTCATGATGAATAATAAATAAAGCACTATGTATAATTACGAATAGGGAAGTTTTAGCTTACTATTCGCAGCTATCTCCAAATGCCTCTTTGATGGGATAATATACGTATTTGTTTGCATTTGTGAGAGGTGCAAACAAACAAGAATAAAGCTGGCATTGATTTTGTTTGCAATCACTTTCCTTGCATCTTCACTGTCTGCAATAAATTCTTCGTACCTGTTTTCTGTAATGTACTCTTTGTCTACTAACAACAAACTTGCCTTCATGCTTCCGTTGGGTTGTTGTTATTTATTTTTTTTGTCAATTCCAGGTGATTTTCTATAATTTCATCCCATGTCATATATTTATACATTGTAAGAAGTTTGATAAACATGGGTCCAGCTGGTCGGCAAACACTTACAGAAAACTCTTCCTGGAACTTGACATTGTCATTGGCACACAGATCCTCTACGTGCTGCAGAAAAGACTTCTTGTTGACAGGCCTGACGGAGGTAATATGAGAAAATACACTGAGAAACAGAGAGAGATGTAAAAGAACTCTACAACAATATGCTATTTTCTGTAGGTTTATTCTAGGTTACAACATGTAACACTAAGCAGTGCAGAACATGTTGATGTACGCTGCAGCTACTGGGTACATATTCACATTATTTATGCAGGATGACTTACTTTAGTGATTTCCTGTAGCTGAGCAGCCTGGACAAAAATAGACAGCAAACATCAACCAAAATAAACAAATTAACTCAATAATCACAACCCACACTGTGGTATTTCTGTCCATGACAGATGAACTGATCCTAATTGCAGAGAGTACATGGCATTGTTTAAGCAAAGGAGGTTCAACCATTTTTAATCAAATCCACTTTGATTAAACACTGACACTGACTTTGATGCTTCATTCTGAAGGAATATGCGAACGTCAGTAAACTTGAATGAAGCATGTGGTTATTCCCCTGTGGCTGACGTTTATTTGAATTCCTGAAGACTTGTAGCTAAGATCCTTACCTAGTGATAAAGCTTACCATTTGTGCCCTCTAAGACCGCTAAGCCTTCCAAAGCAATTTTGAGATAGCGAGTGGGAAAACAAATTAAAATGGTCTCAAGCAGAAGAGTGTCAGCACAGCTCTGCAATCCCTGCCTGTGATGGAGGAAGAGGAGGAGGCTGAAGGCTAAACGCTGATGTCACTGATTCATTCAACTGTCGACCTCCACCAAAGGTTTAATAAACAACACAGACCGATGACTTAATGCAAGCCTTGATGTGTAACATGACACACACATAGTGACAAATGAAAAGTGGAGTACAACATGCACAACAAAATGTGGCACACACAGGTCAAAAGCCCAACTTACTGGATCACATAAATCTCTTTCCGTCTAAAGAAGAAGGAAGAATACCTGGTGAGAGAAAAGTGCTCAGTGAGAGAAAAACAAAGCCAAGGCGAGTCAGTGAAAGTGCGTGCGTGCAAGGAAAGTTCTTTGTGCCATTCGTGTGTTATTTTTTAACATAAACTGTGCTTAGTAAGGTGGTGTTCATACAGCTCACTGTCCTAGTCATGAAGAGATTCTGGTTACAACAAAGCAGAGAGACACACACTGTCCTAGTGACACCAATTTTGAACTTACAAGACAGCTAGAGCAGCTTAAAGGTGAGCACAACATGCAACTGTCAACAACCAGCAATCCGTCCTCTTAAAAGAGTGTGACAGCTAAAATGAGTGGACAGCAAACTATCCACAGGAACTGCCTTCTTTTTCAGGACTACGAAGAGTCACTGCATATGAAAATGTCATATTGGATGTTTAATAAGGCAGGCAAGTAGGGCTGTTATATTACTTTTACACCAGAGATAGGAAACAGTTATCTGCCAAGTGGAAACACTTTTATTTATCTATCTTCTCTCATATGGGTTTTATGTTTTTAATGTTCCCATTCATTCAGTTCCTCTTGAAGACATTTTACACCTACACGGACCTCTGTCTTTCTGGTTTCTTTTTGTTATGTATTATGGTATTGTTTAGATGTTGGGGAGGGGAGCTTTATATGCTTATTAGTTGTTCCAATGCTGACGTCTATCAATAGTGGCAAATATAGAGACTTTTTGTACTACTCAAATTAAAAGCTTTTCTCTCCTGTATTCAGTGATTTTGTTACACCAAAACTTACTGAACATGACTTTGTTTCTCACCAGCTTGCAACACTTATTGTTTCTTTGTGCCAAAGAAATAAAACAGAAATGCTAGGTGCTGAATTTGTACGAGAGGATGGTTGGAGAGATGCAGATGGGATGACATTTCTGTTCGGAGGAGAACTGAAGGTAAACTCAAAAGCCAAAATAATGCTGTGTTGTTTCATAGTGCTGCTGCTTCTATTTTCTGCACACTAGAAAATTTTGCGCTGACAGGAGAGCACATCAAGTTGGGTGCAGCAAAGAGATTTTTGTCTTGTTGACTTAGATTTAAAAATCTTGTCTAGAGCAGCTAAATCAACCCTGAAGTCATGTAATGTGCACCCAGCTTCAGCTGCCAAAAATGTGTGTGTTATGTTCGGTGAAGTGATGCTTTTAGATCAAAACTAAACATGCAGACTAACCGGTTGAGTTTTTCTTGTTTCAGTTCCAGATCTGCAACAGCGATCAGCTGATCCAGTTTACACTTGGTCTCTATGATCTCTGCCTCTCTGGGTGAATAAGTCCCGCCCTCCTTCTTGCGCTGATGAATTCTGACATATCAAACAAAGAATTAAAATGGACAAAAAAGGAAACAGATTTATTGCAAATTATGCAATGTGAAATTAGCCATATGTATACAGGAATTTGACCATTACATTTATGTGTGCATTAATACTAAATTGCAATGCAATCAATACAGTGTTTTGGTAAATTTAAGAATGTTGGCAAATGAATCAATGTTTGTTGTCATCTTACTTGACTGAGCCACAGATGATGATGATGAGTAACACAAACAAGAAGAAGGAGAGCAGAACACCCAGAATGATCTGCTCTTCTCTGGTCAACAGCCCGTCCACTACAGAGAGAGGGAAAGGAGACAGAATGGACAACATCACACAAAAACAAAGAGGGCTATGGAGGTTATGTTTTCACTTTTTGGTGTAGAGTAATACAGGGATGAATATAAATACCTGCAGTTCTGACATGCTCTGAGTACTCAGAGTCTGTGTATTGGCCGTTGATGTTTGTGCCTCTGAACTTAAACCTGGTAAACAACAGTCGAGTGTCAGCATTATATTATTATAAAACATTCACATACAACAGTTTTTAAGCTGTGTGTGTGGTGCACTCACACATAGACTGTGTTAGGCTTCAGAGGTCCATTGCAGAAATTCTCAGTGTTGTTCTCCTCCATACAATCATCGTTCAGTCCGATCACGTACGTTCCTGCCGTAGTGTGATTGTTCCTCACCAGGGGCCGGCCTTCTCCAGATACACTGCGACCACCTCTGACATGTACGCCCGTGCGTGAATACCCGTCCCCCAAAAAACATGGCGGGTTGGGGAACCCCTTGTCCGTCAAGTATGGGGCAGGATGATCAAAAAATGCATGTTTCCAGCTGGTCAGGTTCTGGATGTCCTTTACTGTGACAGGATGAAAGAGTGAAAAGGAATCACAGGGGGACTGAGTCAAATTTCTGCTGACGTTAAGCCCCATTGGCTTTTGCTTGCATTTTGTCTTTGTGAGCTTAGGAGAGAGTGACGTACTGTAAAACAAAACTCTACTTGAGGCTTTAAGCACAAACAAGACTGATACCCAAGTGTATTCAACTAAAAGTGATGGCTGTCAATGTTGTTGAAGAGTCATACCCCCTGACTCGGCCACGATGACCTGAATTTTTGTGATTGGTCCATTGTCGTCACTATAGAAACAGGCAGGCATGCGGATGGTGATACTCCTGTGGGTTACCATGGCAACCCCTCCATGGCCCAGCACTGCCTGGGGTCTCTGGGTTGGCTTGGCCGGGGCTGGAACACATGCACGTGTAAACAAAAACGCACACACATACACTTTTAGTCTGTAGCATTAACATTTAAAACATGACAAAAAGGTCGCTTCTCTGAATAGAGTAAAACTGCACCTCTACATTATCAACACACATCTGACAATATTACTGAGTTACATTTGCTGTGTCAGAACAGGCCTGCATACTGTTGGACAGAGCAATGATACTGTGCAGGGACAGTCCTCTGTCTCGTATCTATGCTGCACTGCTGCAACAAGAGAGAAACACTGTAGAGCAGTGCAGCGCATAAACAAAAAAGAGGGATTTGTACCTCTGATTCCTGTAGTTATGAGGACATGCGGGCTGGGTGGGCTCCTACCAGCTCCGTTCTTTGCTGAAATCTACAAACAGACAAATAGAAGAAAGCAAGGAAGACAGCAGAAAGAAGGGCAAGCACAGAAAGGAGTTAAAAGAAAATGAATATATGAAAGAAGGCAGACATGTAGGGGTTTGAACTGAGTGTTACAGCTCCAGGTGTGTGACCAGTAAGGTCTGAATGTGCATGCATGTGTGGGTGTGTGTGTAATATGTGTGTGTTCTTCACCTGTATACTGTAGCTGTGTCCTCCCTTTAGGCCCTCTATGACAGCAGTCAGCATGTTTTGGTCTCTGGTGATATTAAGGCTGATGTTCTTCACCAGCTGGTCCTTTTCGTAGATGTACACAAAGTAGGCAGTTATGTTTCCATTGGGCTCCTCTGGAGGGGTAAAACTCACCTTCACACGGTTCACTTCCTCTGGGATAACTGATACAATCACATTCTTGGGAGGGTCTTTGGGTTCTGGGGAGAGTATAACAATAACTTTGGTATATTATATACTGTATATTTAATCATATTTACAGGTGGGCAGCAGCTCCAAGATGTAAATTTCCACGTACCCTCCTCCAGCGTTTGAAATTCAATAGGGCCAATGGCCTTCCCATCGCTGGCAGCGTGCTCCAATGGAGCAGTGAAGGCAGTGATAGTCACAAAGTAACGAGTAAAAGCAGTCAAGTTAGTCACAACGACAGTTGTCAACTCTCCTGGAGCTCGGACTGTTGAGATGTTCAATTTAGGACTGTTCACCTGTATGACAGGGGAGTTCATTGAAAGATTTAATAGTTGTATGTGGATGAACAGACTGTGCATTGTGTGCATGGAGTGCATTTTACCACATCATGTGTTAACCTGCCTTTAAGCTGCTTCTGCTATTCAAAACACTCTGACCAACATAACACCATGTTGATGTGTCTGAGAACATCTACAGTAACTGCGTTTTACACTTACATTGGTGACATTCATTGTTCACATTTGTGTGTGTGTCTGTAAAGATTAAACTCAATGAGATGACCTGCACAAGGTACGAAGTTGGACCAGACAGAACAGCTGGAGCGTCCCATGCAATGCGAAGGCTGTTGGAGGTGGGGGTCACTTTCAGGTCACGGGGAGGGGCATCAGGGTCTGAGGGAGGAGATACCGGAAACACAGAATTCTTATGATGTGTTATTAAATCAAATGGTTCAAATTACTACTGATAATTAACTAATGTATTTAATAAAGGTGACTTTTTAAATAAGGTTCCTTTATTATTATGATAATCCAGGACACGTGAATCTGACAGTGTCACCCTTAGTACACCTAAATAAGCAAAACTCTTAGAAGCTAAAAGCCTGTTATTAAGTAAAATTTTGCTGTGCTATCATGCTAATGTTGACTGATGCTTCCATGCCATTGGCTGGAATCGCTTGGTCCACCCCCTTTGAATCTAAGCCTGGCCCATATTTTCACAGTTTGTCATATGTGCTCATCTGGCCTCTAAAATGGCTCTTGCATCTGCTCAGTCTACGTTTAAGTACGCACTTGTCACATGACTATTAATTAGTTGTGATGTATTGCTCTGGGCAGGGGTGATGAATCTGCAGAATGACAGATCTACGGTCAAACCCATTTATGTAATCTGTTTTTTCCTGTCATTCATAGCTAATTCTTTAACATTCTACTATACATATTTATTGTAGGAATACTACTACTACTATAAACAGGGTTTAAAAAGAGAAAAGGCTGCATTACAGTTCATAGTTACATACAGACATTACATACAGTGCTATGAGAATGTGAACCACTGAAAAAACAAGAAGAGGTAGCGATCTTGCCAGTGGTTTCTGGTAATTCTGAATGCATTAAGATGTTTCAACTGAACATGTAAACATGCATTTAATGTCTCAAAACACCAGATTATTACCCGTTTATTCTTATTATGATACTATAACACTACACTATAGCATGTAAAGACATAACGATCTTCGATGAAAACACGATTGAGATGCAATATTGTTGTGAGTGATGCTTCTTTACTATGCCTGTGTTTGTTTACGGAGATGCCAGAGGCCCAAATGACTAATGAAACATCAATCTAGATAGGATTAAAATAACTCAATCTGTATAATTCTTACTGGCATACCTGGTAATCACTGATTAATTAGGGAAATATTCCACCTGAGGTCCTGACTAACTGCCAACTCTCAACAGAAAAAGGTCACATCATCACTGTGATTATCTTACTTCCTGCCAGGGTGCGTTCATAATTCCAGTCTGTATACTCTCCAACTCCAGCGTTGGTCACAGCAGCCACTTTGAAGCGGTAGTATCTGTATTTAGCCAGAGATTGGAGTGTGACGCTGTGGTTCACTTCAGTGCCATCCGAAGTATTCACTGACACTGTGACATTAGACTCCACGCAGCCTGAGGTCAGTTCGTCCTCTGGGGCTGGCTGTGCAGCAGTTAGCATGATTGGTTCACAAACAGTTGAAAGCAGCTGTGCAATGATGTGGTACTCTTTCAGCAGGCCGGGAATGGAGAGTGGTGGAGCCCACTGAAGTGTCACATTGTTAGGTGAGACCTGAGAGATGGTGAGAAAACGAGGGGCAGCCGGGACTGTTAAAGGAGACAAAGAGGACTGACTTAAGTATTCATTCTGCATTACTGTATATTAGCATTCAGAAGCAAAGATGCTACACATTACAATACGACTACCTGATTCAGAGAGAGTGGAGGCAGTACAGTGTACTGTGTCTCCGGGTCCTGCAGAATTGACTGCGGCCACAGTGAGTGTGTACTCCTGGTCTGGCAACAGCCCAGTTACTATGTACTCTAGTGTGTGAGCCTGGTGTGTGTAGGACTCCAATAGTATCTCATAAAAAAGGATCTGCCCATTAGGGTTGACTGGAAGATCCCAAAACAGCTGTATTGAATCCCAGCTCACTCCTAAGCAGGACAGGTTCCCGACGGGGTCAGACACTGCAGACAGAGAGGTGAGACGGTGATGTTGTTATACTACCATTAGCTTTAGTAAGCATTCTTCACTGTCCACTGTAAGAAGAAAGAACCAAATACAATTTCAGTATTTGTGTAGGGTGATACACAGAGTCTTTGCACAGGACTCTATACTACTGGAAACTATAGATGTTCAAATGTGCGGTCTGCAGACAAACTTTACAGATTCTTTATTAGAAATCCTGTTGCACAGATGTGCTTGTGAAAAAGTGTCAGAAGTGTCTCCACTGCCTATGCAAACTAAACTTCTTTGGAGTCGATCATAGAATAAGGACAATGTTATATACCTCCTTTATTGAAAGCATTTTAACTTTTTCATTTATTTGTTGGTTTGCATCCTGTTGTCAAAAGGACAAAAACTGATTACTGATTGTAAGATCCCTTGCAGGCCTGGAGCCCTTGGGAAGGCCTGTACGATTATCGTTGGCCAACACAAGCCCTTTATTACTACTTTAAGCCAATGCCATCAGGAAAGTGTTTTAGATTGCCTGTATTGGAAACCAATAGAAGAAAGTTTTGTTTTATCAGCATTTATCAGTTATAAAATTTGCGAACAGCTCAGGTTAAAGAGATGATCAGTTTGCCATGTGTACATTTTGATAAATGCATTTGAACTTTATGCCTTTGTGGTGTTCGACTGTTGGCCAACTGTGGATTGGTCACTGCCATTAAGCCATGTGTCTTTCAACTTTTTTTCCCTTCTTTCTTTTAAGCTCTTACTCTATCACATTTTGTGTTTTTTAATGCATGTGGATGTTTGAGTGTTTTTGTGTGTTTTTATGTTTCCCAACCTGCATTCCTTGAAAAGCCCCCAAATTGGACAAATAAGGTATTTTGAGTTGAATTGAATATGTTGTTCTAATTTTAGTTCAATAGACTGATGAATTTTGAACCACAAACTGTGAGCGGTAACCTACATCAGTGTTACATTGCATGTGTGTAGACAGTGTGTACTTTACCTGACTCGTTAGTCGTGAAGGTCACAGGGCTGCTGAACTGATTCCCATGGCCCACTCTGGTGTAACTGTAAACACTGATCTCGTAGGAGCTATGAGGCCTGAAGCCTGATAGATAATCTGTGTTCGATGGACCAGAGGAATTCTACATTTTGGCACACACAAACAAACACACACATAAAAAATGACATACAGGAGATTAAATCAGCCAACCCTGATTACTAGAGTAGATGATGTTTTACTGTATCAGCACTCATACATGCACATGTGTGTACATATAATGTTGCTGCTGAGTGGTATCTGGAGTGTGAAATTAGAGCTACCGTCCGTGTGACAGTGTGTGCTCCTACTGAGTGGGTCTCTAGAGTGTGTGTGTGTTGTTGTTATTGTGGCGTAGCTTTCAGTGTGTGAAATTAACGGTACCCTGTGTGTGATGGTGTGTGTGATGAGGTCTCGGATCCTGAAGCCGTACTGTATCACCACTCCATTGGGCTCCAGAGGAGGCTCCCAGCTCAGCCACACAGAGACTGCTGTGTGGTTTGTTATAGTCAGGTTACGGGGAGGGGACATGGGGCCTGAAACACAAAGTTAGGCAGAGAGAAGAAGATAGATTGAAACAGACAGTAGATGTACACACATAGTTTGACAAATAAATGCCATCTCGTTAAGACATTTTAAACCTGCTTTCAAACTAACCTCCTTCATCTGTGTGCAGCTGGAGCAGTAGATAAGGCCCTGGGCCTTTACGTGTTGCAGCCCTAATAGTGAGGTTGTAAGCTGTGTAAGGAAGTAGGCTGGTGAGGATGAACGAGGTGTTGGGGGTAAATGTTGTGTTGGAGCCCCCTGGGCCGACCAGAGTGAGGGTATACTCGGTTATGTCCCCGTTGGCCTCCAGGGGGTGCTGCCAGACCACTTCGATAGAAGATGATGACAGATTCCTGGTGGACACCAGCAATGGAGCAGAACTAGGAACTAAAGCAAAACACACGTCAGTGTCATAATAAATACATAAACCATACTCCATAAGTGAATGTTTATGTAGATAAACTCACTGTCATCATCCGTTCGCAGGTACATTGTGCTGGTATGGTTGTAGGCAGGGCCAGCACCAGTGGCTGGGGTAACAGTCAACACATAAGGGAAATACTTCTTGAGTCTTGTGAATAGGAAGACATTGTCAGTTGTGGTGTGCTTGATGGTCTTGTTGACAGCTGGAGTCCCTTGGTTGGATATGTTTGGGGGAACGCTGGCCTCCTGTAAGGTGAGCAGGTAGTAGGGACGGCCATTCGGCTCCAAGGGAGGGTCCCAGCTGACGATGATGGCTGTGGAGCTGAAGATCTGAGCAGTCAGGTTTCGGACCGAGTCACTCGGCACTGAAGAGGGAGACAAGTAGTATAGTGTTACTATTATTAACTAACAGTGGTTAAAAACCTTTTGAGTTTATTATACTATCTGGCAGTAAATGAGGGCATCAATCAACCATACACAGGCAGACGCTTGAGGGAAAATGAACAGCGCACCAGTCACCATCTTCATAATCATCATCATCATCATCTGTCACAAGGACCATCATAGTCACTGGCAGCATTGTTGTAATTAACAAACTCAACAACAGCACATCAAGTAGAATAATATGGCATGACATTACTTTAGCAACACAGAAAAACAGCAAAGTAAAACAGTACAGACAGAAACAATATCCTATAAAATTAACTGCCCATTCACAAACATACAGAGGCATTTAGGAGGAAAACTTGCACACTGAAAACCGTGGGAAAGATAGGGGTCAAGGAGAAAATACTCATCCTGTTCATCATCTCAACCCCTTCGAAAATAATGGATGGCACACAGAGTAGGAAAAAAAAGGGGAGATGAAGGGGAAATGGGAGATAAAACTTGAGAGATCCATAAGATGAATGAGTGGGTGTGAGGGGCCAGGTGTGTGTGGGGGTCTGAGCCCAGAGGGAGTGAGCCCCTGCTGGGCATGGCTGTGCGGGAGAGACAAGGTGCCCTGGAGGTCCGGTGCTTGGCTGAGAGTGGAGCAGCTAGAGCACAGGCAGAGATACAGAGTCAGTATGAGCAGTAATCATTCAGAGACAGAGAATACTGTTAACAAGAACAAAATAAATCACAACATACAAATATGTACTGTACTTGACAAAGTCTGTGGCAGCTGTCGGCACCATTTTTTTCCAAAATCACATAAAAACAAGGAGATCAGCTTTATGTACACTTCATTTTTTCCCCCTGAGGATATCAAAAAGACTAAGTACATCTAAATACTATATGCAAATATTGGTTTCCATGGCAACAATGCAAGTGTAGCATGAGCACAACATGAACTTTCACAAAGCATGTCAGGCTTTGTTCTTTCTCTGGTTCATCACATAGTAAGTGGCTCTGCGCTCTCTCTTTTTTTCTCTTGTTTTTAACCCCTCACAAATTTTGTTGTGCTCAGTGAAAGGAAACACAAACTGGCTGTCTTCAAGAAACAGTGTCACAGGGAGACAAAAATAG
Source organism: Coreoperca whiteheadi (assembly GCA_011952105.1). Lineage (NCBI taxonomy): Eukaryota > Metazoa > Chordata > Actinopteri > Centrarchiformes > Sinipercidae > Coreoperca > Coreoperca whiteheadi. The sequence continues at coordinate 15,931,134 of CM022474.1, read as the reverse complement.
AGCCAATTTGCCAGACCAACTGATCTCCTTTAACAAACAGTCTGAAAGTTATATCTTCAATTGCAGAGTTTTTATGTAAATTGTTTTGGTAAGAGTTTTGAAAAAAGTGTGTAGACTCACGCTCCAGAGAGACTCTGAATCATTGTATGCAATAATTATCGGGCATCATGTGAGGCATTTTATGTTTATGACAATTCTTTTTAACATATTTGTATTGGTGTGGGGTTTTGTGGGATTGTGATAGTGTATGTATGTGTCTGACTCACCGTCCTCTGGTAAGAACATTGTTATTGGCTCACTCTGGACCCCTCCATCCCCCTGCACAGTGCTGGAGGTCATCCACAGGGTGTAGTTTGTGCCCCCAATCAACCGAGTCAGAGTGTAGCAGAGGGCTGAATCAGGTAAGTCTGAAATGGGAACCCTCTATGGAGAAAAAAAGAGCACTAGGGTTACTTCCACACACTGAAACAGGCATTTAAACAGGAGCAAATTTTGTGCAGTATATACAGATGGGTGACAAATGAAAGGAAAACCCAACATTAACTGTCTAGGTCATGTGTTGACCCACCAAGCATCTGCATCTGCATTTATTATGTTTTTTCGCTCATTTATTCACATATTTTCATCAGAGCAGTATAGAATTTTTGGCCACTTTGGAACAAGCTGTAAACACAACACTGACATATTATCACAAATATAAAGTTGGTATCGTTAATATGTTAGCAATTAGCTTTGAGTTAGTATTAGTTAGCAACATTAGCATTAATTTGGAGCCGTGTTTGTGTCCATCTGACAAATGTAACTCCAATATTCTCTCTGTTTCAGCTCTGTTTTGGTCTCCACCTACTCCTGAGATAAATATCTGGCTCTTTAGTAGCTAAATATTCCACTATGTTCACCAGCTAGTGGCTAACCTATTGCTGGATACAAAGTTCACGAGAGATGTGAGAGTCAGAAAATCAAAACCATGAGGTAAAATACACTAAAATGCTTTGCAGAGCTAAGAGGAACTGCAGATTTGGGGGGTAATTATCTATGGGTTAGTAACTATGAGCGATGCCTTTCAAATTACACATAGTCCTTTGACCCTTTTTTGATATAAAAATATTGATTAGTGAAGTTTTAATCCGTAACCTCTCTGTATATTCTATAAACAATATATGCGTCTCACCTGCTCGGTCACAGTGTTGTTATCAGAGTAGTAAATACTGTAGTGTACAATAATTCCATTGGGTTCAGTAGGCGGGTGCCACAGCAAGGTGACAGAGGAGGCGGTCACATTTGCAAAAGTTACATTCTGTGGGGGGTCAAATGGTTCTGGAAGCCAGAGAGCACAGACACAAAGGACACAAAGACAAATATTCAGGAAGTGGGAATACCTTCATAGGAATGCATGTTACAGAAATATTTTGTAAGTGAGGTCAAAAATCTGTCAAAAATGATTTTTCAATTATCCAGCACCTGCATCCGTGGTGGTAAAGCTGATGTAGATCAGAACTCCTCCATCTCCCAGTCTGGTCCAGCTGGAGACAGAGGCATTGTAACGACTCCCTGAGTCTACATTAATAACCACTGATGACTCTGTTACATTCTGCCACAGCTCAGTCGTTTCATTCCTAACGAAGAGAGCAACTATTTATGTTGCAATGTTTTCTTTTGTGGGATTGTGATTGTGATTGTGATAAACCTCTTTTTTTCAACAGACAGTCATAAAGACAGAGAGAGGTAGATTATGAAACTCACCACACTCTGACAATATAGTAGAGTATGTCTGAATTGGCTTCAAGTGGTGGTTGCCATGACAACTCTACCTCATAGTCTGACAACTTCCTGGCGTGGAGAAACTGAGGAGGTGTGTCTGGAGCTGAGATGCAGGAGAAAGACTTTCCAGTAACATAATACAAACAGGAGTATAGTCTATCAATACAGAGACTGAACTGATGAGTGATGTTTAAAATATATTTGCACTTGGCAAATAAGAACCTCCGACGGCCGCTCGGTACACATACCAGAGAGATACAGAATATTGTCCTGAAATGAAAAACAGGTTAGTTAAAATGACTCTGCTGTTTGTGCTTCCCAGTCCTGATGGGAGACATGATCGTCACGTGGCATCAAATGCCTGTGATGTAACATCATTAGCGGGAGCTGAAACAGAGAGATGTAACTGAGGAGGAAAAGATGAGTGAAAAGTAAGATTTAATCAGATGCCCTTCGATCTCAGTCACAGTCTAATCGTGCCATGTGCTGGAACTGAAAAGAAACCCTCCACCTTCCTCTTTCCCCCACCCATCACGCTCACCATCCTCCAGTGTGGTGATGTTGAGCGGCTCGCTGCTGTAGTTTCCGGCCCCAACACGTGTGTGTGCTTGCACTTTGATGCGGTAGTGTGCATACTTCCTCAGATGCGTGATGTGGATGTAGTTTGTTGGGGAGGTGAGGTTCAGGTAGTGACTGGAATTCCAAAGCTCTAGGCTATAGTGGGTAATGACCCCGTTAGGGAGCAGAGGAGGCTGCCAGGTCACGTTTACCTCACTGGGACAGACCGACTCATGAGTAACGCCATACGGAGGACTACCTGGGACTGAAGAGAGAAGAAGATGCCCCTTTACTAAAGTCTGAACAGTTGATATTGTTACTAAAGGTTTTCATATGTGTGTATTTGCGTGGCTGGGTGCATCCATCAACACACCGTCCTCTCCAGACAGCAGGTATAAAGTGTCTGACGTTTGGTTGCCATGGCCGTATCGAGTGTACGCCCTCACAGACACGTTGTAGTAGGAGAATGGCTTCAGGTTGATCAGAGTGACCATGTTAGAGGACGTGTTCATCAACGCAGAGTAGGATTCGTTCTTATACAGGACCTCGTAATGTTGGATCACCCCATTGGCTTTCTCTGGTGCAAACCAAGCCAATGTGGCAGTAGAGGTGCTTGTGTCAACCACACTGATGTTCACAGGGGGGGAGTCGGGCTCTGAGGATAAGATGGACAAAAACAAATCCCAGATCAATCTTTCACTGATCATCAACTGAAACACAATGAAATTATAAAAAAAAAAAATCTAACTGATCTAGCATCACATTATATACAATAACTACATTGTAAATTTGATAAATGAACTCGAAAATTTCATATTTAATACCACTTTAACATTCATTCACTGACATTGTTGTTGGGGTCCAGTGTGAGGTGCATGCCACACACTGGGCACCCACAACAATTCCACAAGGGGAAACAGCTGCAATAGATGCTTAGTCACGTTTTCTCTAGTTGCACTTTTTAATCCATGACAGATTTATTGGTATTTTTTTTTGGTCAAACATTCATTATCTAATTTTTGTAACTTCCACCACTCATATTCAAACAAAAGCTTTGACCCTTGTGTTTGTTTTTGTATACAGTTTGTGTTCAGCACATACCATCCTCTAAGGTGAAAACAAAGATGTCGTCTTCCTCAGACAGAGAGCTCTCTCCCACAGCTGTAGATGCAGCTACACGTAGTTTATAACCAGTATACTTGTCCAAATCTATACATTAGAACAGAAATATTTAGCAACAGACCCATATTATAATGATTATAATGACTGCATAGAACTGTGCAGAGAAGGTGATTACTCTACCTGTTATCAATATGCTGGTAATGTTAGTAACCCACTTCAGGGCCTGATTACTGTGCAGTTTGAGGCCATAGACAGTGTAATGTGTGATCCGTCCATTGGGGTTGAGTGGTGGGACCCAGCTCACTAGTATGGAGGTGGAGCTGATGTTTTGATAGGACACTTCGAGCACCGAACTAGGGACTAAACAACACAAACAGTACTAGATGCAAGATTGGTAACGAAGACATTTGAAAGGTTTTGCACCTTGTAAAGGCCTTATCATAAGTTCATTTTTATAATTAATGACAATTACAAGTGACATGTGACCACGCACCCTGCTCCCTGGTCTTCTCAGTGATATGTGTTGCAGGACCCTCTCCCACAGTTGTCGAAGCAGTGACCCTGAACGTGTAGTCGGTGAAGGGATTCAGATCTGACACCAGGTAAGACAACTCCTCAGACAAAACGTCCATCACCTCCTTTCTCACTTTTACACCTGCGGCAAGCATGCAGACACAAATGGACACACAAGACCACATGCACACACAGGATTTATAAGCACTGGAATAAAGGCTGTAGGAAGTTAGGAGAAGCAGTGTTTAGGGTTAGTGCTCTCCCACCTGTAGTACCAGAGGCAGTGGCACTGCGTGTTGAAAAGTGTCCCGTAATTGATGCATCAAGTGTGGACAAGCGGGGCTGGCCTGGGGTCAGAGCCAAGGGGGATGAGTCTGAGGTCATATCCCCAGCATGTGATTGCTTTGTCAGCCAGGGTGGAGGCGTAGCAGGTGGCACAGAGGTCCCAAAGGCTGCAAAGTTAGTAGATTGAATATTTGTGCTGTTAGAGTGTGAAGCAGAAGCGTAAGTGGTGCTGGGCGTCTCATTGACCATGGAGTCTGCAGTTGGTTGAGCATCGGGGATAGGCATTTGGTCAGCGCCTCTTAGTTCAGAGTTTGTGAGGCTGGAAGCGGTCACACCAGTGAGCAGTGTGCGATCAGAAATAGTGGCCGTGAAGGTCGGCGGTGATGTGAACAGACTGAGATCAGCAGTTCTCTTACGCCGCCCTGGATTGTTACGGACATCAGGGGGAAGTGTCTCATTCAAACCAGTTGTATTCTGAAGGAAGAAAAAAATATACATTTTATATTTTAATTTCTTCTAGTTGGGTACAGTAATTCTTTGGTTCATCAGCCCAGCAATGTCTGCTTGATTCAGACAGTAGATGTGCCTTACAGGCTGCATATGAAGATGGTTTTATAATAGTGCTGATGATTGTAGAAATGTGTCTATTTACATAGGAGTATGTAGAAGAAGTGGAACAAAGCACCAGTGAAGTACAGTACAGTCATTCATCCATACAGAGGCAATCCTTGACACCAGTGGGTCAAAAATACTGCCTTTTGCAAAGCTTATAAACAACTGTTGATGAGAAGTAATGCTGAAAAATATGTTAATTCATGAAGGTGTAGTGTTTTTTTTATTTTGTATTACTTCATATTGAAAAGGCTGATGACACAGCCTTAAAATGACCAAACAGTGTAATCAATGCCTCTGTAAAATGGATTTGTAGCTTCACACAGGTTTTCTTGGAGGGCAATTCCAATAGATTGTACAGGTGTTTAGGATATTATATCCATCCCCTGTAAATCACCAAGAGTTGAGTTTTACCCTCATGAAAAAATGTCTTTACAGGTCCACGTGACCATTTTACTTAAAATTTGATCCAACATTTTTAACAGAACAGGCTCAGGTTTTAACACTGAATTTTTAACAGTACTGAGCTGTGGTGGGATACATTAATGGTGACTAGCTGTAACATCTGGCTTACCACTTCTGCAGTGAGGGTGATGTCCTGCAGCAGAATGTTGTCAGCTAGAACCTGCAGTCTGTACTGGGTGATTGGACCATTGGGCTGGGCAGGCCTTCTCCAACTCACACGGATTGAACCTGAATCCTCAGATACTGCCATCAAGCCCTGCACTGCACTGGGTGCTGTCCACAGAAACACCCAAATAGATGCAGGCGTTAGGCACAGACATATACGTATATAGAAGCAAACGCACACTCACAAGGCACCACAGACTCACCACAAAAATGTATGTAATTATGTTTGGCATGGGTTGTTCAATCATATGTCTCAGTAACTTTAATATTAAACTGAAAGTATTACTTGATTAATCGAATAGACAAGAAAATACAGAAAAGTAATCACAAACTATTTTGAAAATTGATTGAGTCAATTTTCAAGCAAATCTCAAAACAATCTCTGGCTCCAGCTTCCCAAATGTAAGGATTTGCTTTTTCGTTCTGTTTTATATTATTGTAAACTGAATATCTTTAGGATTCATACTGTTGGTTGGACAAGACAAGACATTTAAAGATGTCACTTTGGGCTCTGGGAAATTGTGATGGACATTTTTCACTATCTTTAATTGATAAAACAATAATTCAGTTAGCATAATCAAAAAAATGTGTATAATGTTAATGAAAATAATTATCAGTTACAGGCCTGATATTCATCTAGTTGCAAAAAGAGATGTGTGAGTACATGAGTGTTCCCCTCACCTTCAGCGGGTGTAGTTACATCATCCTGCGCTGCTGGACCCACCTCTCCAGCAGCTTTGGCTCGGACGGCCAACGTGTACCTTGTGTAGGGGGTCAAACCAGTAAAAGCAAACCGCATGTCTCCTGTGCTGTTCACATACAAATATCCTGGGATGAAGAAGAAATAGAAAATTGCATGGATTTCTATGGATTTAGAGTTTGAGTCTGTTTATGCATGCAAGTGTGTTCAAGAGTTCTTATATAAGGACCTGTAGGTCCATAAAGGTAGAGCATGTAGGTGAATTTTCCTGTGATAATCTTGGGAGAGTTCCAGGACACAGAGATTGATCGAGACGTCATATTCAATATAGAGAAGTTTTCTGGTGGGTCTTCTGGGGCTGCCATACACAAACACACAGAAATAATGATTTTCATAGATGCATTTAATATTGTATATGCTAATAACATTCACAAATTTGTATAATTCAAAAATTAAACAAAAGCTACAGCCTGGTTTGCTTCTTTTTTCCACACCTGATTCTGGCATGCGGACCATAGTGGAGGCTATCTGTCCCTCTCCCTCAGAGGTGAAGGCAGACACTTCGAATAGATATGCAGTGTAAGGTCGTAGCTGATCAACTCCTGCTGATATGGGCACGCTCCAGGCGGCTGCAGGGGGCACGGCAGAGAGGGTGATGGGTGGAGACGATGCTGTAATCTCCAAGGGACTGAGAGTCGCACGGGACAGAATATCGGCTGCATCCTTGACAAACAAAATCATACAGAAGGATCATAAACAGAGGGAAAAGTATATGAGAAAACGTTTAATTTCTAGCTGTATGTTGTACAAATTGTCAACCCTGTGCCTTGGTAGCATCAATAATCCTGACAGAAAAAGACTACAGAAACGGAACATTTCACAGTAACAATTCCATTAAGAAGACAGAGGTGACGGTATAATGCAGTACATTGCAGTGAGGCAGCGCTCCGGTCATGATGTCCTCTGCCTTGACCTCTAGCATGCGGACTGTCTGCCCAGTACGAGCGTGCTTAGCCTTGACAGCAAACTTTGTGATGAGGCCGTTGATGCGGTGCGGCAGGAACCAAGTAACCATGACGAAGGTGTGGTTATGAGCAAACGCTGTCAAGTTGGTCACCAGGCCAGGGGCTGCAGGAAATTCCATGAAAGGTAATGTACACACACATATACATACAATACTGTATATATACAAGTACTGTTTTAGATTTTGAGATCATTATGCATGTGTGTGTGTGTGCATGAATACTCACGGGACTCAGCGGTCTTTATGTATAAAGATTTGCTGAAGGCTCCTATTCCAGCTGGAACTATGGCAGCTACCTAAAGGGACAGAGTGGGAGAGTTGGTAGGCATCGCTTATAATGTTTGTGTCAAAAGGGCAGTCATCAGACTAATCTCAGACAATGACCACAAGTGGAACAACACTATGTTAGAGGTGATTCAGTGATCCCAGTAACACATGAACAATAATTATACAACATTATACACCCGGTATGTTACCAGTGTGTAAACACATCGTAGTCTATGAATTGCTGCATACATCTTCGATTTTCGCAGTAATCTATACAGAATAAATGTACATGAAATGAAACATTTATTAATAATGATGTGCAAATGAGATGGCAATTTAAGTCTGATTATCAGGCTTAATAGAGGAATTCATCTAAATGGACAATAATGAATGTCACCTCCAGAACATTATCTTGAAACATTCATCTACAGCTGTCACTGAATATATATTCACTATGAAAAACACTGCATATTTAACAAAAATGTCAACTTAACTTGATCTATTAGGAAGAAAATTATGTTTTTTTAGCTTGGCTACCAAGCATTTTCAGTTTTTTTGAATTTACTTTAAAATTGTTTCTTTAAGAAAATACTTACAGAAAATGAGCATGTCCACAGAGCGAACACAACTCCTGCACAGTGCTCTTTAATGCTAACTAACAACATAACATCAAAAACTACAGCCTAAAATTACCATTGAGTTTAATCAATGCCTCTCTGAGCTGGAAATTTTAAAGTGCACATAGGTAATAGCCACTGGAGGACCACTGTAATGAAGATGTGCACTTTAAAATGTCCAGTTCAGAGAGGCATTGATTAAACTCAACAAAAAGACGCATTAAGGTGGCGATTTGTGGCAGTTTAGGTAATAATAACATGAATATAACTTTCTTAGCCTCTCAAATATACTGTATGGGCCAAAGCAGGAGAAAGGAGTTGCTCATGAGCTCATCTCTGTGCATGGTTTGGTGGGCTAACCTGCTCGCAGGTGAGCTGTAGTAATATGATACATGCACACGCACTCCTAAGCACACACACACACACAAACACACACACACACACACACACAAATACAGTATGGGCAGGTATAATCACGATGTGTGTCGGTCTCTCCAAGTCCATTTGTATGAAGGTCAAAGTGGGTTAATGAATTCTGAAAACTAATAAGCATGATCACATTCAAGCTCAGTGACAACAGACAGTGGAAAGAGCCATGGCTGATCCATAGATCTGTTTACCTGATTAATAATGCAGTCTGGATCAATTACCAGCATTCAGCCAGATCAAGAGAATAGTCTGGTCCTGTGGGATGTGTGTTCACTAGCCACATTCACATTATAATACAGGAGGAGAGTTTCCAGGAATATGTTTGTTATGAGATACACAAAGACTGTTGGTGCTTGGGTGCGTATTTACTAAATATAAATATTTAACTTAATATATACACCATATTACAACAGTAAAATCCATGGAATTTGGTTCCTGTTTGTGTAGCATCCCTGCAATAAAACTTGTTAAATTTATTTGTTATACTATTGTTTGATGCGTAAAGGTTTTATTGTGGTTGTTATATGTTTTTATCACTGATTTTATGTCTCAATGTGATTATGTGATGCCCTGAGTTTTCTGAACGTGAGTTCACCAAAGCAAAATTTTATCAGCTACACTGTCATGGCAATACAATTTTTAATTTTGAATTGTGTATCCTACCTCAATGTGGTATGTAGAACCTGAGGTAAAGTCAGTGAGCAGCGTCTCTGGTATGTCCAGGTACTTGGTAACCTGTGTGAAGGTGGGATCGGGGTAGGGACAAACTTCCTTGTACCTACAGGAAGAAATCACCTTTTAAGATCATCATCTTCCAACTCACATTATACACTTATGAACAATACGAGGCTGGATGAAGAACTCAAAGCAACAGTAAAAGACTTATATGCTATTAGAACACTATTCTATTACTCAAGTATTGTATTTAAGCACAGTTTTTAGGTACTTGTACTATCTTTGTGAGTCTTTCTACTTGTCTTTGTGAGTATTTTCATTTCATGCTACCTCTACTCCACGATATTATAGAGGGAAATACTGCACATTTTGCAGATTATTTTTCATACAAAACATAGAATTAGCTTCTCAAACCTGATAAATTGTCCAGTGAAAGAAATCTGTCTTATCGGGTCATTTTAGACTGGAACTGAGTCTTCACTTTCTTATAAAAAGTGAAAAAAAGTGCTATAGCAAAATTTCAACCTGTTTTCTATGCAAATCAACTTGTTTCAACAATTTTCTAAAATCCACGTTTTTGTTACATGCCATATTCCTTCTGGTTTTAAGAAACAGACACTCATTTGTAGAATGTTTTTAAAACACATTGATTTAAATTGATTGAAATATTCCTACTGTACAATATTAGGTTTTTAGGCTTCCATAATGTCTCTGTTATAAGATTTTTTGCTGATTAAACTGCCCAACACTTACTAAAGTAGTTCTAACCTCCACCTAGACCCATTACAACAAAAATGCTGCTCGCACATGAATGCATCAGTGTTAATAACACTGCGATATATATATGATACTGTGAAAGTGGCCATGCAACAAAACAAGTACTTTGACATTTGTTCCTTTCATTTTTGGATAATAGTTCTGTACCTTTACTTAAGTAAGATTTTGAATGCAGGATTTAAACTTGTAATGGAGTCGTTTTTAAACTTTAGCATTACTACTTTTACTCAAATAAAGGATCTGAATACTTCTTCCACCCCTGAAAACTGTATATAAATGGAGTCCTTCCCATGCATGGAGACATTAGTGTCACAACAACTATGCACATACAAGCCTAAATGTACATAGATTCCAAGAGCATATAGTTTACAAAATTCTACACTAAATTTATATTTCACAACACACTATGATATTTATTTATGATAATTAGCATTTTTTGATTGATATTTGCTTTATTATTATAGTACTTCTTTCCTTTATTTATTGACATTCCATTTTTATTCCATCAATTATATATTTGGTAACTCAATATTTTCATAATCTGATGATGACTCAGCACCTGATTGACAATGGCAACTGCAATTTTGTTGTCAGAGACAAAGAAATTAAAGCTCTCCTGAATTGTGAATTTGAGACTCCCAACCTCTTTGGACCCACGCAAAAAGACCCAAAATAAATCTTGAATCACAGTTTTCCAGGAAGATAACAAAGAATTACCTGATGACGTATCCGTCAATGTTGTTGACATGAGGTGGCATGGTCCAAGAGAGCAGTATACCATTAGAGCCCACGGCCTCTCCTTCTAGGCTTAAAGGTGGACCAGGAACTGGAGGAGAAGAAAGGATGTGTGTGAAGGAGAGGAGAGTGTCTTTTTTTCTCATCCCATCTTTTTACTCTTTCTTCTGTGTTCAATACCATCAATACAGCAGAAATCCAATACAAATATTTTGATAAATAATATCCTGTGCATATCAGAACTCAACAAAACACAGTACCAGAGTCATTAGAAGAATGGTGTTGTTGTCTGTGCGTGACTGATCTACCGAGCTTGTGTGTGTGCATGTGCATGTGTGTGTGTGTGTGTGTGTGTCTGTTCTGATGAATAAGGCCTCACACAGCAGTGGCATTTCACTGACATTCACTGCAGACCCATTCATCCTGCGGTTCAAAAGCCCAGGCTTAAGTTACCTAAGAGGAATTAAACAGTGAAGAACCCCCCACCACCACACACACACACACACACACTACTCTACTGTACCAATTCCTTTGCCACAGTGTGTATGTACATGTGCTAACCAGGGACTGAATTAGCAGCAGGGCAATTTAGCATCCCAAAAAAACCAACCCCATCCAAACAACAACAGTGTGTGTGTGTGTGTGTGTGCACGTCTCACCACTCTCATTAGTATTGATCATGCGGCTGACTCCAGGACTGATGTTGGAGGAGGACACTGCTGTCACCGTTACAGTGTATTGTGTGCCTGGACTGACATTCACCACATCGGCCTGTGAAAACAGCATAAAACAAACACCTGGTCACAACATACACACATTACATCATCAGTAATATACCGATCAGTGGTTCCCGACCTTTTTTGTCTGATGTACCCCTACAAGTACCTCTTTATCAACAACACCCGTCATGCTCCAAATGTGTTTTAATGGATGTTATTTAACACTGTTAATTATAAAAACATGTATATTGTTCAAATATTTTTATACAAAACATAGTGATTTTGGAATTGTCAGTGTTTAGGCTTGGTCTATTTTTACAGTAGGTTTGGTCAAGTTTGCATTCATACTAATAGCACTTGGAGTGGCAGAAGCTTTATGTTTAAATGTATCCATTACTTTGAGCTAACTATTTTAGCTTCTCTGCTCACTCAATCGCAGTATGTGGTAACTTAGATTGGTGGGGGGTGTGTCCTGTGAAGTCAGCTTTTTGTAGTTCATTGGCTACTGTTGCAATAACTATACCAAAGATCAGCTTCACACAAACATGTAAACCCTTCTGAGTGCAGAGATGCAACTACTGATTATTTTTGATAATGCATTATCGATTAATCTGACGGTTATTTTCTTGATTCATTGTTTGGTCTATAAAATGTTTTGTCAATTGTAATTTGTTATGTCATGTTTTGGCAAAAGTCCAAAGATATTCTGTTTACTAGCACATAGAAAGAAGAAAAGCAGCAAATCTTCATAATAAAGAAGCTGGAACAAGGTCATTTTTTTATTTCAATACTTTCAAAACAGTTTTCTGGCAATAAACCAATTGATTAATCAACTAATTGATTCAGCACTATCTGAGTATTTATTTTCCTCCTAAACACAAATTTCTGGATATAGTTTTGTTTTTAACCTATTTATAATGCTTTAGTTGTTCAAATTAGCTGGATTACTGAAACAGCTTACTGCAACAAGTACTCGCTGACAACTCCAGAAGTACCCCATGGGGTACACATACCCCTGGTTGGAAATCACTACTGCAGAACATATTAGTAAAATACAACATTCCTGTAAAAAATCTCCCCAAATAGATGCAAGAATAAATCTAAATGACTAAAAATAACCCTTAAGGCACTCTGTTATCGTACTTTATTATGCAGCCTACTAAAGAATCACCACAACTCTATTTGAAGAAGAACCTTAGATCCTCGGCCATCTGTATGAAGGCTGATGGCTGTGAAAAGATGACAGCTTGTTTCTGCTTGTGATTGCACTTGTTTGTATCTAAATGTTTGCGTATGTCTGTGTGACACAAGAACGGTTTTGCCTGTGTTGCAGTCTTTTTGCTTTGTGTGTGTTGCATCTAACATTTACACCTCTGACATCAGTATGTTGGATGGCAATGTGTCACAATAATACCTTCTGTTACCTCCTAGAAATATGACCAAGCATTTATTTATTTTTTTTGCATCTGTGCATGACCTCCTTACTGTACATGGTTTGGATTTGAGTATGCGTATGAAGATACAAGAACAGTGTAACAGATTGCAAGTGTTATATTAATGTTCTGTATATCTTAGTATATAAACATCTATGTGCACAGCAATGCCAGATATTGAGTATTGAATTCTTACCTGTGAGTGTACCTGTTCCAAGCAAAGTGTGAGCAGAAGGATAAGTGAGAAGAAGGCCATGCTGGGTAGTAGAGTTATCTTTAGTTATCTCTTTAGACACAACCACACATTCTTTAGAGGCCTCGCCAAAAGGGACTGCATCCAGTGTTAGTGCACAATCTTTAGCAGTGGTCTACAGGTATTCCACTGAGCTGAATAGGAATAACTCCAGGTCTAGAAGGTGGTTAGTGCCATTAGTAAAAGTCACAGGGTTAGCTGTCCAGGCATTGGATATTGAGGTATTCCAAAATTTTTGTGGCTAGCCAGGGAGGGCAGTGGGTCCTTTCGTTAGCACGAGGCTAACGTTCTCCCTCTGGTCTCTCTCTCTCTCTCTAGGGAGAGCTTCTTAATGAATGATTCAGAGTTGAGCTCATGAGGCCAACCTAATAAATAATGAGATCCATTACTCAACTCTGTGCTCTGTGTGTGTGGTGTGTAAGGTTACATTTTGGGGGGTATCGGACACCTGGCAGCCGAGAAGAGCTGGTCTAGGGTGGGACTTGGCTCAATGGGAAGAGAGATAATGCACGTATGTTTGTGTGTGTGTGTAGTTTGTACATTCAGTATCATAACTCTAGCTGCGAGGCTAGAGCTCTACGATGTCTGGCCTCCCCCCCCTTTACTGCTATTACACAATAACACTGCATTGATGGTATTTAGGTGAACTATTATGTGAAAAATTCAGTGTAAATTCAGAAATGCCCATGTTACAGCATCTAAGCAGTGTGTGTTTCATTGAGCATGTGTGTGTACCTGAATGTGTCCATCCGGTGCAGGGTGTACTGTGACTTTTCCCTGGTTTGGTAGCAAGTTCACCAAGTAATGATCCACACACCCCACTGCTTGCTGCCATTGTAGCGAGAATGCACGTGCAGACACATTCATGACACGCACTCCTCGTACACGGGCTGGCACTCATGAAGGACAGGGAAGGGAGAAACAGAGTCAGAGAGGTGGCAAAAGTTTCAGTAATTTAACGAAGAAACAATCAGGGAGGTGATAATAATGGGGTGCTGACTAGGCCAGCCCTTGTAATATCATCTACCTGTGGTTACAGTCAGAGAGGCAGCGCTCCCCACTGTCACTCCTCTCACTCTCTCAGCGCTCACATTGTAGCTGCAGCCGTCCACCAGCCCTGTAACCACGGCAACGCGCTCCTCCTTGGGTATGGTGAGTGTGTTTGTGACTGAGGTGTTGGCAACAGTGACTCTGTGGAAGTCAAACTCTCCAAATGCGCTGTCCCAGCTCACAGAGACAGAAGAAGAGTTCCTGTGGCCTAAATGAAGGGCACATAATCCTGCTGGGCCTGGAAAACAATTTTTGCAATTTTACACCTATACATTTCATCATTTAGGCCACAATTTAATTATCTCTTTTACGTGTTACGAGGGCATGATGCTCAAACTGAGAAACCACAAGTAGTGATTGTCAGGATAGAAAAAGCTGTGTGTTTCTCTGTGTGTTTCTCTGTGTGTTTCTGTACGTATGAGTGTCTCTTACGTGTGTTTAACTCGCTGTGGACTGCCTGACTGGTGTCTGAGCCCAGAACACTCTGAATACTGATACAGTAGTCTGACCCCGGGATCAAATCCCTGATCTCATAACTTGTGCCCTGGACAAGCACCTCAATCCATGACTTCCTGTCCACAGACAGCAGGCCGAAACCTAGCTGAGGAAAACAAAAGGAAATATTCAAGTATAGTCCTTTTCGGGGTTTTCAATTACATACTGTGAGAAAATTTTGCTTTACCAATCCTAAATGTCTCTCATTTATTTCTTTTAATGTTGGTTTGTATTGTGCATGCACGTAATGTGCTTGGTCATTCTTCCTGGCTGTGGCTCTGCAGAGGTCATACATCTTTAAAGGATTGGTAACCAAATCTGTGGTGTGCTGACAACGGTTTCTAACCAACCAACAGGTGAGTGCGGAACCTGACGCAAGTGGCCTCCTTTGTCCTTGAAAAAAATATCATTTTGAGTAATGTGTGTGTAAGACAAATGACAAGGACTCACATCATTATGCACATCTGTATGTTAAAGGCCGTCTCTCCTTCTGCCATTACTTGGAACTGGACAGATGCAGTAGTATACATGTCTTACCTTGTACCCCTCCACCTGTCCTGGTGGTGGTCTCCAGGTGACAAACACAGACGTCACTACCTGCTCTGAAAGAGACACTTCCTGTGGCACCTCTGGGACTGGAGACAAGATTCCCATAAGAGTGTGACACCATGCACTGACCCATAATCACCATGTTCTGTCATTGTTGGTAAGACACATGTGAATACAGGCGTGAAGTGAACTTTTTACATAGTTTATAGGTTCGTTTTGAACCAGCAGGGGGAGATATTGGAGGCTGAGAGCCAAACATGAATTTGAACTTTAACTTTAATGTGACTAATATCTTTGGTAAACATTTGGTGTGTAAAGTTACAGTATAATCAGCATTATCATTGTCAACAGCATTACAAAGAAATTTTGATGCCAGAGACACACATGCATAATTTCCTTTTTAGCTAATTCCTCAACGCATCAAAGCTTGTGCTATTGTGACAATGATTTATTTCAAACCACCATCCTACTCTGAGACAGTATTAAATATTTTATTATTATTAATAAAATGTGATCACTGACTGAAACTGAAACCTAATATAGATAAAAGATGATTTCCTTTTTGTCTCATGTTTTACCTGGGAACCTGCACTCCTTACATAACTTTTCCTTATAATCTTACTTTCTTAATCTAATATTTAATAATATGTTTTGAGTTGATTTTGCATATTTCTGCTCTCTTCTGACTATTTATTTCCTGCTACATTAAATTTGTAAGCCAAGTCATTTTCATTCTCTCGCTCTCTCCCTCCCACACACAATCAAAATTTGGTGCCAGGTACTTGCATATGTCCTAAACTCTTAAACTTACTAGTATGGAGGATCATAGTAGCAGGTTTACTCCGTCTTTCCATGCTGGTGCTAATCACCTCAATTGTATATTGGCTTCCAGGAGTGAGGCCTTCAAAGGTGTAAGATCTGTGAACACACACAGCTCTAGCAGTCAGTGTTTTTAAGCACCAGCTTTGTGTTATCTACATAGAAATAAGTTGTTATTATAAAAGAAAGTTTTGACCTGGTGATTGTAATTCCAGTCTCAAACAACTGTAATCATTTGTGTGCTGGCTGGCAGGAGTGAGACTGACCTGGGCTCCTGAAGAGAAACCATCAGCTCTTGATTGGATGTTCTGTTTTTGATTGACAGGATGAGTCCGCTCACCACTCCCCTGGCCATACTCCAACGCATGCATATGGATGATGTGGTTTTATTGACAAGAGACACCTCCACTGGGCTGGGAGCTGGCGTACAAAAAACATTACACGTAGTAGTTTGAATAGAAAGATTGAGCAGTGTATGTGGTTGCCTGCGTGTGTGTTTACCTGCAGTGATGTTAATGGTGACAGGGGAACTATCTGTGAAGGATTCCTTCTCTGTTCGTACTGCAAAGTGGTAGAGTCTGCCTGGAGTCAGACTAGAAAAAGCTGCACTCTGACTGAAAACCTTCTGCACCTGCAAAAAACAAATGATATAACCAAAGAAGATGACTATGAGCCTTATTATAATTCTTACAGTAACATCATTAGTTAGAGGGGAAGAGTGGAGGTTAATGTTTGATGCTTAAAATCATGCTAACTCCTGGACACCATGAATCTTCCCTTAAGCAACTTCTGATTAGTGCCTTGCTCAAGGCGAATCATTAGTCGTTCCGGTGGATGCAGACAACCCTCATTTAATTCTTTACCCAGTCTTTGACAGATACTCTGGGAAATCAAATATGAGCCTAAGCAAACCTGCTCCTTAAATCAAGTACAGGTGGAAACATTCACATATCTTTGAGAGGTTTTTTTGTTTACCATGTGTCGATGGTCACAGTTGAGGCAGATGACCTCGTAGCTGTGATCCTGTCCTTGTGCTGGATCCCAAAGCAGCTCTATGGATGAATCTGTCACCACACCCTCCCTCACTCTGTTAGGAGGAGCCAGGCCTAAAATCACAAACCATATCCCACAAACCATACTGTAATTATTCCTCTAACATACTAAAAGTACTAATTACAGTACCTTTGGCTGGGGATGTTTAAAAAACATGATGCCTAATTTATCACAAAAAAGAGCTGAATCATTGCAATATAAATAAAATTAATTTGTTGTATTCATTTGTGTAAAGTGTTGTACAAAAGAGAACAAACATGACACTAATTAAACTTTATAATAAACTATAATAAAACAACATGATAAAAGACACCACACAAAACAGATTTAAAAATAGTGTAAATTCTGTAAATCTAAGCTCTCCAGGCCTTCTGTCTTATTTTAATTTATGTAGAAATAAAACTCACACCAACTACGCCTTGATTTCAGGTTTGCCAAAAAGAGATCTCTGTCTGCCTTAAGAAGCACATTGGCTCATAACAAGATACAATATCTTTCATACCATGTAATATCTGTCTTATAGCTCGAAGCCTGACCTAAATGGTGTTGATTTTTGTGATCGCTAAATGTTGAGTTATTAACAAACATCTTGAATACCAAAAGTGATGCCACTTATAGAGTACATTAATTGAATGGAACTGCTGCGGTCTGTGAGAGATGAAGATGTGAAAAATACTTTAACTGATGCCAAACGAGGATAGCTACGATAGTACAATCGTGAAGAGAAAACTTAATGAGTGGCCATTTCCAGACTATAATAAAACAAAAAAGAAATTTGGGAAGCAAATTTGAAAATCAATTTTAGCTGTAAGAAGTCACGCTACTCTACATAACACTGCAGTGCACTACTAATTCTCTCAGTAAAACATCATATATAACTGGCTGGCTGAGTTCCTTAGTTTGCGTCCGTCAAATTGTGGGTTATTGGCAAGAGCAGAAAATGTTACATCGGGTTTGTTTTCACGCTTGATGAACTGTGTTACTATGTAATCTACTGACTATGCTGCTGTCTTGGCCAGGACACTCTTGCAAAAGAGATTTTTAATCTCAATGAGTTGTATCCTGGTTAAAAGAAGGTTCAATAAATTTAAATAAAAATATAACTTCAAAAAAATCAGTATCAAACCATTTATCATGACAGTGGATATGAGCCTTTATGTTTATGCTGACACCTTCAAGTTAGAAGCATTTCAAATGCCTCTGCTGTACTAGTATTAGCAGAGGTAACTCACTTGTTCTAATGGGGCGGGTGCAGTACGGTGGTCCCATCTGCTCTCGGCTGGTGCTGTACACCCTGAGCTGGTACTGTGATCCGGGACTGAGGTTGCTAAGGGTTATGATATGAACGCCAGCAGGGAGGGAGTGCCAGTCACATCTGTGCCCACACAATCTCTCACACACACTGTCACACACTTCTGGACATACGCACACTTTCACCCCATCAATCAGACCCAGCTGTGGATGCTGGATGTACAGGTGTACAGAGTTTGTGCCCACGGAGAGAGGGACTGCTACCGGAACTGGCATTGGATCTACAAACGCAGAGGGAGGAAATGAGAAAAAGATAGTTTACAAAATGAATGTCTACATTGCTTATGGATGGGTTTGCATTTTTCAAGTCTGACTTAAAATAGTAGTCAGGCGCCACTATGAACATTGAAACAGGTTTTGCTTGCTGTATTTTTTCCTCCTATTCATACTCGCCATGAGGGACAAATACGTACAGTACAGTACGCTTTCTGTCAAATGTGTATTCAGACGTTTATCGGAAGCTAATATGAGGCGTCTGCTTTCCAAATTAGTCACGTCACGTGGATATCTTCCAATCCTATACCCTGTTTAGTACAAAATTCCCTCTTTTTGTTAGCATCCAATGCAACTCAACAGGGAAACACTGTCCGGGGATACACAAAGAGGGAATTTTGTACTAAAAAGGCTGTAACTTTGGAAGCTACTCACTGACTACCTCAGACCGCCTCAGGCTACTGAAGCCTCATATGAGCTTCAGATAAACTTTTTAATACATTTGTGCACAAAACGAGAACTTTGGATTTTGTCGCTCACGTTGGAAACACATTTGAAAGAAATCTTTTACTGGCCAATATGAAAAGGAGGAAGGATTGCAGCCTGCAAAACCTCTTCCAATGTTAAGACAGACTTGAAAAATTGTGAACCTATCCTTTGACGACAACACTCTTCTTTTCGTTTCTCTTACCTGTAGTGTGTATGATGCTGGACCTCTTGCTCCTGTCCTTTGCCCTCAGTGAGACCACTCCAACTTCATAAGTCTGACCTGGAGTAAATGTTCCCAAATTAACACATATGGACTCATTTACCCAGTGTGCACCAGGACTGGACTGGTTTATCCACAGTGAACTTGAAGTAGGGTAAATGAGTGGGCTGGATGTGATATAATAACCATCGGGTGGGTCATCAGGTGGACTGGTCCAGCAGACTGTCAGATTTCCCATCGCACTCAACACCACCAGACCACTGGGGGCCCTCACCGCTAAGAGGCGCAAAAGGAGAACGTTATTTAGTTAGACCTAAGCTAATGTATGGGTCAAAGTTAAGTCAACACAGCATCTCATGTATTATTGTGTTATGCATTATTTTAGTTTGGACAATTATTGAGATCATACTGTAAATTTTAAAACATCTCCAACTTATCTACTTCGATTGGCAAGATAGATCAGCAAATTTCCATTTATGCAAACCCTATTCACAATAGACACAATGCACAAAAGTCATGATCATGCAAACAAGCTGATTTGAATCACATCCAGACAAAGTCAAAGACAAGTCAACTAAACCAGTGACTGGACCTTTGGTGTGCAGTTTAAAATGTTTAGCTGCTTATCCAAATGACTTCCTCATGCAGGAAATCCTCAGCATGTATCTTGAGAGAACTGAAGACACCAGTCAGATGAACAACAAGATGGCTTCAACTTCACAACATAAGTCCAGTGAAATCTCAGCTGGTATAGTACTGTCTGGGTGAATAAGATAAACTACGGCGGCAATAACAGCGAATTTGTGTAACCTGACTTACATGTGAATGTGAAGTTTCAATTTGTATATTTTGCTCTAATTTCAAACTATACGATTCTAGATTTTCGAGAAATGGAAATTAATCATGTAAATTGTAAAAGCAGCTGCTGGACACTTCAAGTCAAGTTGTGTATTTATGTAGGTAACATTTCCCGCCATTGAGAGTCAGTAGATGTAAGCAACTTTAGGACACATTTCAACTTGAATATGAATCAAAACAATATGCTAACATAGGCATTTTATTATAAATAATAAAATGAATATTATAATAGCTGCTTCAGTTTCAGATTCAGTTTTCCTGGTATAGTACACGCTGGCTCACTGTCGCGACTTACTGGGGCACTTGAATAGAACAAAGCCATGGTTAATGTTTAATGTTTATTAATAACACTTGTGCTGCAATGACAAGTCACAATGTCTGCTGTGAAAAAGGCCTGTTACGTGCTTACCAGTCTGTACCGTTACAGGCGTCTGTCCACAGCTCTCTATCCCATGCTGGGTGATGGTGTAAACTTCAACCCTGTACTTCCTGTAGGACTCCAGCCCTCCAATCACAGCTGTGTATGACTGCAACCCACCAGTCTCAGATAACCTGGAGATGTTGGTCATTCCAAACATCCTCTCTTGTCTTGAAGACATGTCCACATAGCGCACAACAAATGTCCATCCAACCCTTAACTGTGCATCTGTAAGCATCCAGTGGACACTAATCTGACTGACGGTTATGGGGCCAACAGTGATATTTGGAGGAGGAAGAGGTCCTGTAAGACAGAGAACATTTTATGTTTCATCTGTTAGTGTAAACTTACGTGGGTAACAAGTTTTCGGCAGACTCACTAGTGTACGCTGTCTGGGTTGGTCCCAAGCTCCAGGTGAAGCCGCCAGGGCGAGAGGCTCGAAGGGTGAAAGAGTAGATGCTTCCTGGAAACAAACCTGCCACAGTTACCCCTCCGGAGGATAGGGAAATGGGGACCCTGACAATTTGTTTAACACTGCTCTGGCTCTGTGTCCCCTTTTTGTCCTCTGACATCCTGCTTCCATCTTTTTCACCTTGAGCCGATTCTCCATTTACCTCCTCTTTATACTGGAGGAATATCTCAAAAGATGAAAGATTAAGTGAGTTCAAGGGTGAGAGGTCAGTCCAACGAAGCTCTACCTGTTGCTCTGTCACCTGAACCAGATCAAAGGAGAATAAGGCATGGACTGGAGGGTCTGTGGAAGAGGGAGAAGCAGAGTAACATCATAGCAACTTGCGGAGGGAAAGAAGTTATATGGTTTGGGTTAATTAGTAAGTGTTCTGCAATAGTTATTTACCCTGAAAATGAGCAAACACATGGGTAAAGGGTTGTGACAATTCTGAAAAAGTGATATTTTAAGGGTAACTCCTCAGAATTGTCAAAAAATGTATGTACAGTAAATGCTTCAGTTAATAAATGTATATTACACAAGTTATTTACTCTGGTACTGGCAGATGAAGGGCAAGGGGATGTTGCAGAAGAATGGAGTGAGAAAGTATCCTGGTCCTGTGGCATTCCTCTGAAGGGCAAAACAGTCAGTCTGATTGGCCGCCAGTGATGAGATCATAGTGTTTGTCAGGTTATAGGCTGAGCCATCAGACCAGAGAGGTTGTCCCTCCTCCTGTTGAGTGACCAAAGAGAGAAAGTATCAAAAACAAAACTCCTCTTTAAGGAGTAACTGCTGACACGGGGCTTCCTGTTTGTAAAGTAAACTACTTTGCCAGAAAATTAGCTTCCAGTGAGGGCGCCCTTCAGTGACGGATAACCATTACACACTCTTGCAATCTTAATTTCGCACCGCCTAAAATCAAGTCTAAATACCTTTGTAGTCTTACAGGTCTATGATTTTGAAACAGAGGATAAACCACAATATGTGAGGACCTCACTGCAGGTTTCGTCGAAATATTTTGAAATGTATAAGAGCTGTATCCTTTCTGTATCTGTAATACCCATTCATAAAAAAAATCTTACAAGGAGTAATATTCAACATTTTATACCTAATTTGCTAAGTAAATTCACTATAAATATAAAACTATTTTGGCTATTTTTTCAAACATATCATAATCATAATTAACTTTAGAAAACGTTCCTTTACACAAAAAGTCTGTAAAAATGTTCATTTTATTATATTATCTATACACAAAAAAAGCCCTCCAGGAGTATTCTCTTGTGTTGAAATTGTCCGGCAGTAATTGTGTAAGTGTGACAAAGTGTTCTGCAGTAAAGTAAACATCTACTGTCCTGCACTTCATTTTCCACATATTCATCCATATCCTACAGGACCATATTCAGTCTTGCAGGACAGGTTTAGGGTTACTACTTAATTCCTGCAGGATATAAAAGTATGCATTTTTTGGTAAATATTTAATTAAAAGATTTTTTCGTGACAAATGATGGATGCAAGCCTCTTCTCCTTAGTAACTGTCTTTAAAATGTTTCTGTAATAAGACTACCTGCTGATCATTGAGTCCAGTCCATAGCAGCAGCAGACTGTTGTGGCTCAGCAGGTGAGAAGATAAGAAGAGCAGATCTTCCAGGCTCTTCAGGTCAGCCAGGTGACTTCCAGCTTCCAGGTCTTTGCAGCTTTTCTGGGCATCACTCCAGGTCAAACCTGTCCTTCTCACAGTGTAGCAGCTTCTCCCATTGGCCAACCAGTCAGGGGGGCACTGGGCTGGAGACAGAAATTATCATCAACTAATACCGACAAATTCCACCCTGCCTGCAGTCAACTTTAAAGATAACCATCAAGTTGTGGTTATGTGATTGTGGTAAAGCAAATGTGCACAATACCTGTTTCCATGCCAATGCTGAGTCTCTGCTTCAAGGTCATATTAAGGTGTTTGAGGAATGCAGTCACGATAAACTTGGCCTTGAAGCGTGTGCCAGGCTGGAGACCTTTCACTGTGTACTGGGACTTTGCCTCTGATGAGTTTATGTTGAAGATGTGTGTGACAGATTGTGTGTGAGTGTTGTATAGACTCAAGGTGGACAGGCTTTGTTGTTTGTGAAGTTTCCATGTCAGGAGAGCAGTAGTCGTCGTGCTGTTTACATGAAGGGAGGACAGGGAGACTGGAACTGGACACAAATACAGAAGGGAAGAAGTGGAGATAAGATAAAGGATATTAACATCAATAAACATCATCAATATTCTCTATCAGGACTGTGGTATTCAAGCTCAAGAGTTCACAGACACTCACTAAAATGAAAAGTCTTTGCCTCAAGAGTAGTATCATTTCTGCTGGCTCTCAAAGTGATGTTATATCCTCTTGGGTCCTCAACCAATCGCAGTGATATTTTACAGTTGGGGGAGCATGATGACTGATCAATGGGCTCCACATAAACCTGTAGAGACGTTGTGGCAATTAATTTTATTCTCATACTAATGAAACCGATCCAGAGTATATCTGCCATTATCCCCTGTACTAGTGTTCTTACCAGATGGTTACTTGCAGTCCTGCAGGTGACTGTGTAGGTGTCTGGATCTTTAGTGGAAGTCAAAGACTGAAATACAACTTCAACCTCAACAGGGTTTAAATGCTGTTCACAGGTCAACAAGACCACCTGAGAAAGACAAAAGCAATGTGCGTCAAGTGTGTCACAGAAGTCAAAAATCCTATGTACCTCATATAAAATTACAATAATCCTGGGAGGATGAATTACGCATAGTAGATAATGAATATAAACTGCTTTAGAGAGAAATGAAAGTCTTGCAGGCCTTCATCTTACCTGACATAAACCAGCAAGTAACCACAGATGCTCTGTTCCACCCATTGGAAAAGTCACTTCATCTCATCGAGCAAACTTTCCAGCAGCCACTGACCCACTTGGGTACATACAGTCACTTCTAAGGTGAGAAACAATGGATCCTCGCTGTGCTCTCAGTCACTGGTGGGCTCATAAGTAAACCCAAGACAGCTGTGCGCAAATATCGATTGTAGAAAGTCCCAAACTAATTGGCTTGCTGATGCAGTTTAGCGTGAAAAATTTAACGGTTTGTAACTTTCTAACTGTCTTTTTATGACTCAAAAAATCTTTGAAAGTAAATTACACCTACCTAACTATCTTTAAATCCTGGGGATTCAAACAATCTTTACTTGTCTATACCTCAGTTTTACGCAGAACCTGAACTTTGAATTTAGCGCGCACTCAGTCAGCGTCTGCGTTCAATGGATGTTTCCCCAGAGAAGCAAACCCTTATGTGAGTCCTCATGTATGTATGTGAGTGCGTGTGTGTGTGTGTGTGTGTGTGTGTGAGAGAGAGAGAGAGAGAGAGAGAGAGAGAGAGAGAGAGAGAGCGAGAGAGAGAGAGTATAGTGCCCATATTTGTTCTGGCTCTTTGTTGGGATAAGAGTAGTTCACTATGGCAACCACAGGCACATGGTCACTCTAGAGCTGGGCTCCTGAGGAGAGGAGAGGTGGGGAGGCTGGGGATGTGGGGCATGCTGAGGGGAAGAGGAGAGGCATAAGATATGTGGTTGGGCTTTGTGGGAAACTGAGATGTGCTCAGTGGGCAAAGCCAGCTGCTTCACGCCTCTGCATGAGCAACGTTCAGCCAGTCAGTCACAGCAGACAGATTTTGTTATTAAGTTCTTTTAACCTCTAAAATAAGCAGGTGCTAAAAAGCATTCATTACAGTGCAGTGGTGAGAATGGTTTGGCTTGGACATGGGGTGTGGTGGGAGTACCAGCCCATGTGGAATGACAGGAATGTGAAAGGGAGAAATGATTGACAGACAGTGAGACGAGTCCACTGAGGGGTTTTGTTATGAAGAGGTGACTCCCACACAGCAATAACCTCTCCGAGGTGAAACACAAACACATGTCAGCACTACTATTGCTGAATCAGGATGAGTATGTGCGTGTAATAAGGGTGTGAGAACGAGAGACTGGAAGGGTGTGTGCAAAGGACACATTGCAGGTCATGAGGACAGTTTATTCACCTACTTTACTTCAAAATACAGAAACTACAAAGAGGGCAAAGATCACATTTTAGAAACTTATTAAACTTCTCTGAGGAAACAAAGCATAGCATAACACTTTCATTTGTACAAAGGCTAAATTAATCTCCTAAGACAAACCAAAATGCATATACAGTGTTCGAGCCCAACAACGGATATAAAAAAATGCAACAACTGCTGTGTCAACATGATATCATTTTTTAATATACAGAGACTAATGGCATCGTACCATCACTTGAAAGCACTAGAAAGCTGACTGGTTTGGCACAGCAGGTCTTAAAGAAAATAAAGACTAATGTGCAGACAAAAGTACTTGAAAATAATCTACATCAGTTATTTTCAATATCTTTCAGTTAAATCTACGACTCGAAGTCAGTGTTGTAAAGTGAACTATAGTGACTAACAAAATGAAACATGGCTGGTTTTCATGTTTGTTCATCAGTACTGTAAAAATAAGACCCCCCCCATACACACATTCTCTTTATTTGTT
Organism: Coreoperca whiteheadi; assembly: GCA_011952105.1. Classification (NCBI taxonomy): domain Eukaryota; kingdom Metazoa; phylum Chordata; class Actinopteri; order Centrarchiformes; family Sinipercidae; genus Coreoperca; species Coreoperca whiteheadi. The sequence goes on along the minus strand of CM022474.1, from coordinate 15,905,543 downwards.
ATGCTTTCATTAATTTTTCTGCTGGATCCTGTTTTTAGTTCCATTGGCAGGAACAGTCCAGAGGCTCTTGGAAGTTGTACTCCACGACTGTGGCGTTGCGAGAGCAGTAGAGTGTGACGGAGCGGGTTTGTAGTCCACTCTCGCGGCAGCACTTACAGAACCGGGCGTGACTGTTGATGTTGAAGTTGAATATGGTGGCAGATGGACATTTCCCATCACAAGAATAGACTGTTACCTGTTAAGAGGAGGGAGACAGGATGATGACACGAGGAGCAATAAGGCCACGCATAATTCTAGGTTTTTCTTATGTTAGTAATTTAGTTTCAGTGAACTCCTCCTCCTCATTTTATGTTAGCATGTCTCTCTTCTCTCACCGGTGCATTGCTTCTGCAGTCATCTTTTCTAATGGTAGTCCGAATGGCCACACGTTTGCATGTTTTACCATCTTCTTTACCTACACATATGTTCACACAGAACACAGAGTAACACTCAGAAGTAACTTCGGACGCACAGTACACAGTAAAACAAAATGTGCGCACGCACGCACGCACGCACGCACGCACGCACGCACGCACGCACACACACACACACACACACATGCTCACACACAAAAAAACACTCTTTGATCATTTTACCACGGAGACCTGTCACTCACACAACCCTGAAAGGCCTACTGAGCAGGGCTCTTTGTTGCCAAGCAGTAGGAACTTGCTTTGATTGACAGTTGGGTGATGGGGACACAGTTCTAACAGTAGAGATCTTGCTCTCCTATTGGCTACTGACCTAAACTTAACCTTACTTTTAGACCAATCAAAGCTGGTCAAAAGGATTCTGCGTAGGGCTGGAATGTACGAGTAGATGATCTCCAGCCTTTTCTTAATTTATGACTGTGTAACACTGGAGTTTTTTTTGTCTCAGAACTGGCATGAACACTTTGATTTGATGAAATATTTAATATTGCATATTGTCTGATGGATGGTTTCACACTAGAGAGGTTAGATGTTGTTCATGTTATACTGTGTTTTGGGGGTTAACCGGTGAGAGAAAGAAAATGAAAAGACAAGTCACACAAACACAAAAATAGACTTGCAATTCACACATTCACACAAAGCTTGAAAGTGCAAGTGAATGAGTCACTGTCAGGATGCCAAAGAATCATTGTGATTGGGAATAGTGCAAGTTGGTGGTACCTGTGTCACAGTTAGTACTACCAGTGGGGGTTACGGGATTAACGGTAAATGGTAAAACACCCACTCCAGAACCTGGGAGCATCGTCAGGACCGCGGCCGTCCGGTTCAAAGAACGTCATGAGAACACACACAAGGTTACGTTTGGTTCAGAAAACACAGTTCAGCGTCACACACAAACACACAGAGGATGGAATCAGTGCAGCTGGCATGCACATGGATTTCACTTCTTTTTTGGGTCACTCCGGGCAGCCAGCCAAGGAACTCAGCCATTTGAAGTACTACAAAGAGCAGCTCAGCAGGGCATACTCTAACTGCTGCAACATCTCGCATCCTCATTGGTAAAAACGCTCACCGTGGAGCACCCTGATTGGCCAAACTGCAAGGTCAATGCTAAAGCAGGCAAGCGGGCGTGGCTGCAATGCTGAATCCCCAGAGAGACAAAATGTCACCACTGCATGTTAATCCACACAACTTGGAAATATCTTATTACTCAATATTATTTTATAAAGTAGACATTAAGAAAAATTCGTCTTCAGAGCACATATCCAGGACGTTATGTATTGACTTAGTAATGTCTTTTAAATGTTGACTGGAGTCATATTATATCATTCTATCAAATTATTCTTATTTCTTTGAGTTTTCCACCAAATATTCCTTCTGTCTGAGCCATGCCGGCTCCTGAATATGTCAACAGAAGATTTGGGGAAAAACTGGGAAAACCAGGGATTGGGGGAAATGTAGTGATAGGCCAACAACAGGCTTTATCTCCACCCTCTACAACAGGCCACACCCCAACCATTCAGCCAACAAGCCCATCCACTGCCAGGCAACAAGGCGCTCACCCCCTCTGATTGACAGCTCAAAGCATTACCAGAAGCACCTAATAAATTTGGAGACTCACATGTCCTGCAGCAACCGTCCACATAGCTCTGAACAACACCGCCATTCTGCAAGAAGAGAACATAAAGGGAAAACCAAGTTAATGGGAAACACCATTCAAACTACTCCAAAGCGTCCAAACATATTAATACATAGTATGAGTGCATCAATCAAATGTTTTCATATTTTATTCAGCAGCCAAATTTAAATTTGTCTTTTGATTTATGTTTCAAAGTAAGGACAGTCTAAAACTAAAACCTAAGTTAAACATTCTGTTCATTTTTGACATTTTATTTTGATTTCGATACATATGATTGTGTATTTTTTAAAATCTAGCTTTTCTGTGGGCAATAGGCCTTAGAAAACCTGATCTATGCATCCATACAACACACACAAAAACAGTAGGGACATATCACTGAAATAATAATAATTAGGCTTATGAGTGTAAACAATAAATGGTTGCAAGAGTTTAACCTTAAATTCAGATATATAACCCATTTAGAGCTCCTGACCTGAATACACTCTGTATCATTGAAAGGCGGGCAAACCACCCCAGAGGCAAGTATCACCGCTCCCACTGCTGTTTCCAGGCAGTCGTAACGTGTACAGTTCTCCACCCAGGAACTCCCAGCCTGCAAACACAATCAGAATCAGTACTGCTCAAAAAGGGGAGCACTGAGCACATGTGGATATGTTTGTTCTTACAGCAAAAAGCTCTGCTGTCCCGTTTTCATTGGTGAAAGTGCAGGAGACATTTTTACAGGAGCCGCAGCACACCTGGGGGTCCGTGGATGTTACGTACACCTGGTGCTAAAAAGACGAAGTGAATGTAGCAGTGAAGGACGAGTACAAGATGCAAAAGGGAAGATAAGGTGATGAGGCATGGTGTAAAAGCTACAGCTGACGAGATTAAATCATACAAGTGCTTCTCACAATGATTATGTAAACTATCAAAATGTGTTAAATGTGTTGGAAACATACCAGGCCACATTTTTGGGAGCAGTTGACAGAGGTAATTTCCATGGCGTAGAAGCCAGAGTCTAGATCTCTGTGATGCAGGCAGTGGACAGTGTAACACAGCTCTCCTTCAAGGTACTGAACCAGAGACTGGCCTGGGCCCAGCACTGTTACCCCTTGGAAAAGACACACCTCTGCCTTCTCTAAACACACACACACACACACACACACACACACACACACACACAAACATAGGATGAAAAACTGCACTGTAAGTGACAAATAAATGCTGTAGACATAAATAAATATCTACAGCCTGTCTATTGTCACATTAGTGTCAGGTGTGCGTCTGTGAGCTTTCATGCTTGCTTTACACATACGGCATGTATGCTGAGGACAGTCACAGTTGGTGCTGCTGTCTGGAACCTCGACCAGCACCTCCCCCTGAGAGAAAACAGAGTGCTGACTTAACTGGATTTGCTAACTTTTTCTTCCTTCTAGCAAAGACCTGATTAGACAGTGAATTGTGATGCAGCTTTTTGCTGACTTACCACCTGACAGACGGGGAGAGAGCTGTCCTCACATTGGCATTCTGGGAGTGACAGAGAGAAAGTTAAAGAGAGAGGTACTGTGCAAGTACGTGACAGTCATAACAACTTCTGAGATTATTCCAATCATAAACTCAACACACACCAGAAACAAATATGATGTATGTGTATGTGTGTGTGTGTGTTAGTGTGAGTGAATGTATGTGAGTGTTTTTGAGTGTGTACCGCAGTGGTGCTGCGGGCAGCAATGCCCAGGGACATTAGTTTGAACCAAAGAGAGGCCAGGTGCACAGCTCACAGATGATTCAGGGCAGAGGTTGACGTCACACACTGCAACACATGGGAGAAAGTATAAACATGACTTTGAAGATACAGATGCAAAAACACACATATACACTCTCTCACACTTACCACAGTGGTACTGTGGACAGCAGCTGTTGGTGGTGTTTAAATCCACAGCCAGAATTTCTCCATGTGAACAAGTTGGAATGGGTTCAATACATGACTCACACACTGCTCAGACAGAAAACACAAACAACAAATTCAGTTTTGTAGATGTAATTGATGGAGGAGTCAAAGATGGAGACATAGCAGATGGCTAACCTCACACCAAAGACTCCCATTTTCAGTTTGACCTGTGAACCACAATTAAAACTTACCACACAGGTAAGAGTAGCAGCAGGATTTCCCGCCCCTGACCTCCACTAGGAACTGATCTTCCCTGCAGTTGGGGGCCGACACAGGAGGGCACGCCATGGGGTCACACTCTGAGAAAGACCATTCGCAGCAAAGTGTTAAGTGAAAGTAAAAGTTCAAGCCAAATATGACATTAAACAGTTTACAACATGTCTAAAAATTTTGCCAGAATGAGTGGAGAAATGAAAGTTTGTTCTCACCACATCTGTACTCTGGGCAGCAGGACAGAGCGCTGTAACCAATCACTAGCCTGTTTCCATTATCACAAGGTGGAGCTTCGCTGTCACAGATGGTCATGTTGCACTCTGACAATTAGTGAAGAAGCAAAGAAGAGAGGGGGAGGAAAGACCATTTAATTTTGGTCTCTGAAATTAGAAGTATTTGAGGATATTGGCTGTCTATAGAATTGGTGAACCATCATCAGCAATATAATATTACAATAAAGGGTGAGACTTAAGGTAGAATGAAGGGGAAAGATTAAACCATCATCTCTGGAATGCCACCTCCAGATGTTCCATTTTGGCTCAGATGCTTTGCTTGACAAATAAGAACTTAATTGTCAAACTCACCACAGATCTTCTTTGGGCAGCAGGCTCCTTCTTCCACCACATCCAGAACATACTCTCCCTCCCTCTCACACAGCGGTGTAGGGACAGAGTTGCAGTCTGGCTCAACAGCCACCACAGTGCCATTCTCCATACACTTGTACAGGCAGCAGCCACGAGCAGAGCCATTCCACACCTCGCCCGGGGCCCGGGGGTTACCCTCATTATCTGTGCACACTAGATAAATCAGAGACAGGTAATTCGACTGATGATACTGTATGTGAGGGAAGGAGTAAAATAAAGCACAGACCAAAACTTATTCAGACTCTCTGACAGTGCAGTTTTTATCACAAAGGCATGAAATTATTCACCACAGCGATCCTCAGTTACACAGTAAGGGGAGTCAGCGCGGTGCAGGATGGTTCCACTGCGGCACACACACTCCTCTCTGATGAAGGAGCAGGTGGTCTCCTCGTAGTACTCTCTGTTCAGACAGGTGCGACTGGTGCAGGTGCTCACACATGGCTGATACTCCTTACCAGGGGGACACCGCAATGCTACAGGATGACAGGCATTTAGCAATGCATGAGCAAATGAGAAACACGAGTGAATACATTTGCGTACCTGTGTGTCATTTCTTTGCCTGTGTCTCCTTACGGCAGAAATTGTGTCGTCTCCAGCTGATGCAGACTTGATGTGTGTAGCAGACCGCCACGTACGCCGCCAGAAAGTCACACTGGTGATCCTTGTAGTGCAGGTCCCCCGCCCACATGATGTCACAGAACTGCTCCGGAGGGACCTGCAAACACACGACCAGGCCAAAGTCATGCAGGGCTCCAACTAATGATTATTTTCATTATCGATTAATCTGGTGATTTTTTTTAGATCACACAATTTATGGTTTAGTCTTTAAAATATGATGTTGTCAAATATCTTGCTTTATCTCACCAAATCGCAAATCCTCACATTTGAGAAGCTGGAACCACAGAATTTTTGGCATTTTTGCTTGATAAATGACTTAAATGATAAATTGTCAAAATTGTTGTAGATTAATTTTCTCTTCACCGACTCATCAGTTAATCAACTTATGTTTTCAGTACTTAAGTCATGCCAAAGTAACTAAACACGTGCTTTACGATCAAGCTTGTAAAATGATATGTAAATACTGTAGTTACCTTGCTGTGGCATGGCGTGAAGGCTCTCTGGCGGAGCATGAAGAGACAGGTGGAGCAGTCCCCAGTGGTGCAGTTGTCTCCGACCCTGCGTGTGTGTTCGGTTTCATCGGTGGTTTGGACTCTCCAAGCCTGCAGGAAGAGCATCATGTCTCCCACCTCTCTGACCACTGTGCCATTGGGAAGCTTCAGGTCATCCTCTGGGTTCCCATCACAACAACCTGGCATAATAGGCAGACAGATATTTGGTTTAAGTGCGTGTCTGAGTTATATTGCTGCATTATCAGTGAGCAATATAAATGTGGAGCGAGATAATGTGTGTGTGAAACAGCCTAATTAAATGGCTCTCAACATCTCAAATTGTCATATCCAATAATGACTCAAGTCAAAGTGACGCTGGTGTTTCGACACTAAGCCTTTAGGTGCTGATAGCTGGCACTTAGATAAATGAGGCTGGTGCTGATGCAGTCAAAGCTGGTGTGTGAGTGTGTGTGTGTGTGTGTGTGTGTGTGTGTGTAGACTCACCACACAGGCCTCGAGTGGGCACAGATGCGTTATAAGGAGCATGGTACTGCAGCACCATGATGCCAGTGCTGTGATACCATTGCATGCTGACGCCGCCAGGTGTGTGGATCAGGTACATGCTGCCTGTGTCTTCGACATAAAGAGAGTGACGGGAGAATGGAAGTCTAGCAGGTCTGTAGTTTGCTGTCACCTAAAGACAGATGGACACACAGGCACACAAGAACCACATTAGTTGAGTGGGAAAAGTTGAACTCTTGGTAGCAAATTGGGTAAAGAGATTCACCTTGCGATCCAGTCGGTTGATAATGATTCTGTAGGAGGAGGTAGTAATGTTCAGCTTCTTAAAACACAAGCCAGATGTTCCACCTGTAGGACTCTGGAGTGAAATTAGAAAATGTAACGATAGAAGATAATGTTTTTGAATGAATAACAGCTTTTGATTAAAATGCAAACATAACTGTAGAGAATGATAGGGAAGAGAAGAGACTGTACTCACAGTTCGCCGGATGGAGTTTACACTCTACAAAGAAAACAAAACATTTCACACCATAAAAATAGTTTTCAGATGTCTTATGATACAGTTTATATTTCATTCTTTGTATGTTACCTGGCTGGTCGGACATTTCTCCACAGTGCCAATAATAGTTTCTCTGGGCAGGTTAACCAAGATGTAAGAGCCGTTATCATACAGGGCCACATTGTTGCCATCAAATGTGATAACCCGCAGGTCTGACATCATAGTACAGCGACCTGGCAAAAGCAAATTGTATCAGTAAGATCTAACAGATCATCGTAGCAAACAATGGATTTTTGTCACTAGGCCTGCCCATTAATGAATCAATAGGAGCATCAGATTTCTGAGATAAACAAGCAAACTTGCAGGGGCACTGCCACTGTGGACAGCAGGGGTCTGTGTTGATGAGGATGGGCAGGCCCAGCAGACTGCACCGGGGCGGGGTGGTGTTGTAGCGACAGTGTAAAGACGAGTTGTGAAGCAGCAGCTCTCCATTGAAACAGATCAGCTCAGCACACTCATTGATACGATAGGAGTATGGAGACTGTGGAGACAAAGACAAACATTTTGTTTTACAAAGCACGTTTACGTGTCACAGCACTTCTTCATAGCACTCCTCCATCTGCAGACTTTTTTTGCATCAGTAAATGCAAAGATTTGCATTTTATACATAAATGTATCAGTTTTTCTATTACATAATTCCTACCTGAATAAACAGATTGATTGTGGATTCATAGGTATAGCAATAATATGCAGATTAATCATTAAAAAAAAATACAATGTAATGTTTATAATATTATTTGCACATAAAGCATTTCATAATTTGAATAAATGAAGAATGGAAAAGGCCTTTTTCACTGAAGACATTTTGACATGTCACAGCAACTAAAGCACAGCTGTCAATAAAATGAATGATGCTGAATTAAATTTAGATGCTTTGGTTTCAGGCTCCTGGTATTGTGTATGCTGGCTCAATGAGAATAGAATAGAATAAAGCCATTGTTAATGTATTAGTAACCTAACACCTGTGCTTTTCCTACTGTAGCAAGTCAAAATGTCGTCTTTGAAAAAGTCTATAGATACTGAAATAAACATTTGAAACTGCTGTAAGTAAATCAATTCATATAAGTAATCAATTACCTGGTAAACTTAGCACAAGTTCAATACACAAATGTATCTTCAAGGTGATTGTGTGCATGTTTATGAAAAGTGTGTTTCAGGCTGGGTGCTGAACTGTAACTACAACAGCAACTCTTACTGTGCAGGTAGTAGTGGGCAAGAGGAAAGGATGTGTTGATGCTCCCTCTGTTATAGGAGAGGTGTCAGGGCTTGTGATGATTTCTGTGGTTACTGGCTCAGTAGTGGGCTCGATGGTTGTGGGAAGTGTTTCTGTGGTTTTCAGATCTGTTAAGGTGTCTGTTGGGGAGGTGGTCTTTATGGCAATGGTTGTATCCGCTGGGGTAGGTTGCGTAGTGGTCCCGGTTTCGGTGGTGGTTTCAGAAACAGAAGTGGTGGAGGTGAGGGCAGTTGTGGTGGATGGTGGCTGTGAGGAGGGGGAGGTTAGAGGAGGTGCGGTGGAAGTTACTGGGGATTTTGGAGAAGGGGTTGACGGTGTGGTAACAGTGGTTGAGGTAGGAGTGGAAGGCGAGGTGGTGGAAGCAAGAGTAGCAGGGGATGTAGTAGAAGAAGTCGAGGGGACTGTAGTAGCCTCAGTGGATACAATGGAGGGTGTTGCTGTGGTGGCCGTTGTAGTGACCCCTGTGGTTACCATAGTTTGAGTTTGGGTCATTTCAGTCGTGCTGAGAGTGGTTGTCTCTGGCAGGGTTGAGGGAGTGACAGTGGTCGAAACAATAGTGGTGGGAGAAGCAGGAGGAGTTGTAGATGGAGACAGGGTGAGTGGGGTGGTGACACGCTGGGTAGCTGATGTTGTACTGGGAGTAGTGTGAGTGGTAGTGGTGGTTGTGGGTCTGACAGTAGTGGAGGAGGTAGTCGTTGCTCTGGTGGTGGCAGTGGTGGTGGTGGTGGTCGTAGTGGTCGTAGTAGTAGTGGTGGTTGTGGTTGTAGGCCTTGTGGAAGCAGTAGTAGTCGTTGTGGTTGTAGGTGAAGTTGTTGGTGGTGCTGTAGTAGTTCTGTTGGACCGCGTCACATATGCAAAGGGAGTCGGAGTTGGGGGAAGGGACACACCTAGTGGAGACAATTAATGTCATCAGTACATATTTTGTATTGATTTAAAAAATACATAAAAGTAAATAAAATGTATTGTATGATAAAACCATCATTTTTTTAATGGCATTTTAAAGAAAAAACACTCATCCGTTGTACTCACAGTCCTCTGTGTAGACACATCTTCTAGTGACTTCATCAAGGACCATGCTCTGGGGACAACGTGGGAAACAGCCCTCCACACTGAAACATACAGAAACTATTTCAGCACTTGAGTTAAGCATAGATTATGTTGGCTGTATGTGTGCTTTTAATGAGCCAAGCCTCTTACTGAGGCAGGAACTGGCAGCGTGTCGCATCTGGATCACTGCACGTGTGGACACAAGGGCTCGCACAGGCCTGGTAGCGCCACTCACACATCATACGGTAAGGTATCACAAAACTGCTCTCTGCCAGAGGAGAGGAAAAACACCTGATTAGTTAGTTTTTGTGACTATGTAAATGCATATATGTGTTGGGTAAATGCGTATGTTTCTGACCCTCCAGTGTGAAGCTGCCGCTGGCTTTGAAACTCTCTGAGGTGTCGTATTGCTGAGCTCGCGCAGCAGTGCGTGTCAGCGTCAGAAAGATTCCAGGTTGGCCTACAAGCTCAAACGAGGTGTGACCTGGCAGAAGCAGCCCTTGGTGCTTGATAAAGGTTGCCCTGCGACTAAACTCTGCTCCTCGACTCCAGAGCTCCAAATGAAGACGGCTGCGCCTTGACACAACAAGGAAATAGTTTGGTCTCTCTGCAGACTCCAGTGACACCACAGGAACACCTGGAAAAATAAGGGAATGCGGGTTAATTTACTCCAAAAAACAAAGAGTAGTAGTGTGCAATTGTGTATATGTGGACGCTCACGTGATGTTCTGTCCTTCTGCAGGCCTGCTGTGATCATGAAGTTGAACAGTAGGCCTGGGGCAGGCAAATGGCCTGGTCTCTCTCTCACTAGAGGAAACACTGAGCTGCTGGTGCGATTCACTCCAAACATGGTGTCATTATAAACAGCACTCACCAAGGAAAATGGGCCATCGCCTAGCTCTGTGGGTGAGTGAGAGAAAGAGAGAGGAAATTAGTGTGGTGAAAAGCTAGCAGGGAATCAGAGGTTTGGAAACGACAAACAATATAGCTCTCTAAAAATGACTAACTCTCACTCATACATACCTTGATTATAGTATTCACAATCATAGGCTGAAAGAGAGAAATACAGTTCAGAAGTTTTTAAGCATTTTAATATCTCTCAGGTAATGTGTAACCCAGATAGAAAAATAGCAGAATACTGGCTGATGCAAAGAGGGACCTGTGAAAGTGGATCAATGAGCAGGGGTCACATCCCTGACCGGCACAGAGTAACAACATACTATGAGCATGCGTGTCTATGTGTGTACTCACGACAGACAGAAGGCGATCTCCAGTGTATTGTGACCCCCTGTTGACAGCATTTGTGTGCATATGCAGCAATGGACGTACAGAGACACTCACAGTCTCCCCCACGGTTACAATTGCAAGTGTCTGTCAGGCAGTTCCTATAGAACCAGGCCACATCCACCTGAAGGGAACGCACAGCATGTATACATGGTCACACACACATACACCCACACAATAATAAAAAACAGGCCAAATCTCACTGGGGAAAACTTGGGGAGGTCTCGTTTAGAGGGTGAGTAGTTTTCAATAATTCAGACAGGAAAGGAGCGATGAGATATCAGGACAAAGGAATGTGGGTCAACCTCTGGTGCAGAAGGGATCAGATGAGCTCCATGACAGACAGACAAAATGCATCAGCAATGAGTTGGTCTGTCCAAAGGTGAGGTTGACTGGACCTCTGTGTTTTTCACACTGGCTACTGTAATGCGCATACACAGCACACTTCATGCTAGTAAAACTTTAATCTGCATAATTATCATTTTAGATGTGAGAAGCACAAGTATTGATTAGGTAGGGTGCTGCATCCTCAGTGCAATAAAATACATTCTTGAGCAATTAAGAGATTTTTGCATTTTTTATATTGGTTTTGAACAATCCAAAAAAAGTTCAGTGTTAATAAAATCTGTGAAATGTGGGCAGTATTATACAAGTTAAATGTATTGTATCTTATCCTCAGTACAATACTGGCAATAAAAAAACAAGTACCTATACAACAAGATGTCTGAATTCCGTTCTGTAGAACATTACAAGTAGTACTACTTCCAAAGCTGCCCTACCATGCAGATTATACAACAAACCTAACCAACTGAAAGTGTCTATGCAGATCTAGAACACCTACATTATGAAATTGAACCCATGTGTTTTTTCTCAAGAAAGCTGAGCTTTAGAAGTGGAAATGTACAGCGCTGGATTCTATCTGACTTGCTCGGATAAGTGCTTTTCTCTCCAATTAGGAGATGGAGAAAACTCCAGTTAAGTCGCTAAAAAAGGGATGTTTGGCTAACTTCACTGCTTTTTAAATCTTACTTCCCTTACTTCTGTTTTGAAAAGAAATCTGAAGAGCTAAAGTGAATCCAGTAGTCACTCCTCTTGTCTGAATTCAAAAGGAAAAACTCTGGATGTGTCATCTAACCATGACCTAGATTAAATAGATTAAAGCTTCAGAGGAACTACTAAACTTTGAATCTATTTATTTGTGTGAAACTGTTCTTCATACAATGACCCAAGCATTGTATATACAACAGAATCATTGTAGGCCATGATTTTCTCAATACACTATAAACAAATGTACCAATATTTTAATGCTATGGATTACTGTGCCAGTCATGTATATTTCGTTACTTTGGCCTGATAAAAGGGGTAGAGGAACACACTTGTAAAAAAGGGTAAGAAACACTTTCTCACAGTGCACACATCTGGGTTGACTGGAAGTCTTGCACTTTAGCCCATCTCTAAGCAAAACATGACAAATTAGCACGGATTGGTCTCTGAGCTAAGTGATAAAAACTGAATGCAAAGAAACCAGGATTGACTTACTTATGTTTCCTTATCAATAAGGTGCATATAAACAGTGCTTTCATATGCAATGCAACTAATGCTTAAACCAATGCCATGACAGTACTTACTTAAGAAGGGAAGTTCTACCAAACAAAAGAAATCTGAACAGTATGAACAATACCTCATCAATAATCACATTATATAAAAACATATTAAATACACATCACATGAGAGAACTTTTCTACAGCATTGTAAGAAACATATGGAAGAATTAGTTCTTGCATGTCCATTATGTTCATCTTTATTGAAAGTGAAAGCTAAATGCACGCTCTAAATAAAGTCAAGTAAGTGAACTGGGTGTTCCAGTGTTATCTTTGGCTTCGGGTTTTTATGAGGTGGCCCCTGTGCATATATATGGCTCCATCTGCTGGCCACATACAGAAGACTGTATTGTAATAAAACATTTAGGTGTGTGTCTGTGCATTTGTGAAGCCTTGGATCTGGTGTGGTATTTGGCATTTCTCTCTGAGGAACAGTGTATTTACTAGGATCAGTTAGAGGTTGTTCCCACAACCCCTCACCAACCCCTACTCCCTTGTTGCAAACAAGATAACCTTTCTACAGCTGCATTCACTCTGTACGGACGTTTTTGTTTGTGTGTGTGTGTTTGCGCGCATCAGTTCAATGGCACTCACCACATTGTGACAGGGTGCAAAGACATCGCTGTAGAGGAGAGCACACTCCCTCTTGGCGTACGGCTGTCTGCCTAAGTCCCCTTCACACGGTCGCTCAACTACATAGTCACTTTCACACTAAAACACACAAAACGCACACACACACACACACAGACAGAAGGTGATCGAGTGTCTGATTACTCTTAAATATCACAGTGGACTCGAGGGAGACAAGCACACATAAATTACAGAGAGCTAGAGAAGAGTGAAAGAGTGAGTGAGTGGGAGATAGACAAAGACAGAAAGAGGAAAGAGGGTAAAGGGAGAATTAATAGAAGAGAGGAGCTGAGCTGACTCATACCTGTCCCAGGGCCCAGCTATCTCCAAAGGTCTGTGCATTATTGACCTCCATGTGGCTGGAGGTGGTCATATCATTCACTGTCACACTGTCAAAATTTCCACATAGCCCACTAAGGAGGCCCTAGAGGAAAAAAAGAAGACAGTGAGCCTTGTTTTTGGCTTCCTTTCGTATACATACTGTATATCTGAGGACGCTAGAAACTCTGTCATTTGCAAAAAATACTCCTAGTCCAGACCTTCCACTGAGGTCCAGCTCTGATGTGTACAGTTGTCTTGCGGTCCCAGAGGATGGTCAGGTCCTGATTAGAGAAGTGGACCACAGTGTAGTATCCTGCTTTCCAAAGCTCAAACTCTGACCCTCGACCTACAACAGTTGACGGACTCTACGGCAGGACAAACCAAGCAGATTGTTGTTAGCAAGAATCACAGGATTTTTATTCATATATTACATTTTTATATTATTTTTATTTTTTATTATTTGTAAGAGGAAAAGAGACACAAATTGGTACATAGCGTGACTGTGTGTGTATAGTCCATACAGGTGTGCCAGAGTTTTCGGTGAAGTAGATCTTGGTAAGTCCCACGTGAATGACCAGTTTTTTCATGCACACAATGCCGCTCTCATAGCAGTCCTTGTTTTGGGCAACAATGGATACCTCGGTTTCTCCTGCACTCTGGTGAGAGGGGAAGACAAAATATTACTCTTGTGAGGGAAGGAAGTCTCATCTCTGACCTACAAGCACAACGCAATATTTTGTTATTTGTTTGTTCACAATGTCAGATTTACTATAGCCACAGCAGCCAGAAATGCAATATCTGCATACCACATGGCAGATTCAAACTTGAAATTTGATTCTACCTGTTGAGAAAACAGTGTCATCTGGAGACAAGAGAGGTGACAAGAAGAGGAAGCAAGTCTAAGCTATTAAGACACAGCTCTGACCTGCTTCCCCATTGTTTTCAGGTCTGCACGGTGGCCGGCAGTCTGTTGGGTCTGAATTGGAATGTCTGCTCTGCTAATTCTAATTCTATATCCCTGGGAGCGCAGGAGCCCTGGGATTTGAAGTGAACACTGGTCTCTTTGTGTTGCTACAGCTTTGCACCACGTCCGCTAGCATTACCACGGTGCAAACCCACCAGAACACACATGCACACACACACACATGCACACCTTAATCTGGTCTAATTAAAAATCACTCTCTCTTCCAAGATTAGAAATGGGCTTGGATCTTCTGTCCCAGATCCAAATCAGTCTTGAAATGTGGGGGATGCTCCTCCATAGCCCTTAAACACATAACATCTCTCTCACACAAAAACACACAGTTCTCTGACACAGTCGAGTACAAGGACTCTGATGCCACCTGATTAGCACTTCAGTGGCCAAACTGAATCCATACATTTTAAAGTCAGTTATGTAATTTCACGCCTTTATTTGCACATGGAACGCTCAAATGTGCATACCAGAACGTACTTATAGCGATCCACACACACAGAATCTACTCACTTTAAGCAGGTAGACCTGACAGTCAGAGTGGTAGTCATACTCAAGGCCATCAAAGGTGTGGTAGTGTCTGTCGCTGTAGACAGTACACACAGCTGGACATGGTGAGTAGCTACAGTCAAAATAGCCACGGTGACACACACTGAGGAGATGGCCAGGTGGATGCACATGAAAAAAGTAAAGATAAAAAAGGGGTGGGATAAAAAATAGCTTTTTCATGCCGCACATGGAAACTCAATCGTACTATGAATTATCAAATTCTATGTTCTGAGATACAGCTTGTTAGAAATTAGTTCTAATCCTACATGGAGAATTGCACACACTAAATGCAGTGAAACATTAATTTGTAATCATTGTATCACAGTTTGGTGTATACCATTTGTAACATGATGTTTCCACAGCTTCTCCAGGCAGGTATTCAAGGCCCAGCCAGGCACAGGGGCAATTCTCTGGATAGAAACACTCCCCATGGTGCAGCACCAGCCTTCATAGAAAAAACATTACTCAAGTACAGGAGGTACAGAACTTGCAAACACTTGACACCCACATTGCAGTAAATACATTTCCAAGTTCTGAGTAAAAGCTATTTGTAAACTGAAGTGTGGATTTTATTACACTTGGGTTTAGAAAGTATGTAAGATAACCTACCACTGTATATTGTTAATGTGCCGGCTGTATGTGTTTCCATGTGCATAAAAGCTCCTATGCCAGCATCAGAGAAGAGACTTCTGGTGTGGGCAATGCTGGTCTTGCTGCCTCTCAGACTGAGATTTAGTGTTGCTGTTGTGCTTTGACTTTGTTTCTTTTAGTAATCTTTATTTAGTGTCTTGGTTATTTGTATGTCTTGATTGCTAATCAATCCCATGGATTTGGTTGTCTTAAAGGTGTGTAGTGTTGCTGTTGTGTTCTGACATAGTGTCTTTTGGTTGTCTTAAAGGTGTTTTTCTGTGGTTGGTTTGGGTCAGGAGTGTTGCCCCAAATAGAGCAATAGGGGTGCCTAAGGGTGGGTCGTAACAAGGCTTTAAATTTACAACTGACAAAAGCATACACTACTATACATGCTCTGTCAATCTTCCTTGAATAGAAATACCTTTAAAAGACTATACTTTTCCCATTAATTACAGATGACTACTGACGAACAATCTAGCTTCCACGAAGCCACTGGTTTCAGCTGCTTTCATTACAGTATGAAAATCCACTTGCAGAGACTTAATTTTGTTTAATTTTCCAATACAATTAATATTTTGCTTCCTTATGAAGTTGCTCTTTTTCTCGAAGTTATATTATCATAGCATAATAACTCAGTTGCAAGCAGGGACTATGTTCACTTTAATGAAGCAGTGATCTCAAGCACTCCTTACAGAATTTTAGAGAAGATTTTTATACCATACTGAAATGAAAAGAGAGAATTGACTCCCAGGAAGATAGGAGATCACTCAAAAATGTATAGTATGGTTTTCCAAGTGGCCTGGAAAAATGACTTTCATGGTCTTTTAAAACACACAAATATGCAACAATATTGGAAGGCAGCAGGGGATTATATTACCCAGGAGGGCAGACACAGCCAGGGATGCATCTTGTGCTGGGAGGGCAGGTGAGGTTCAACATCAGATTACGGCAGGTCGGTGCACAGGCCACGCCTCCTCTCTGCTCGGTGCAGCTGTGGTACACTTTTCCGTCTGGACACTCCCCGACCTCTACGCTATCTGGCTCTACAATGTGCATGCACACACACACACACACACACACACACACACACACACACACACGCACACTCAAGAAAATCAATGCCCCAGTCACCTTAAAAATCAACTGCATCAGCCAGTCATGGGAAACAAGCTACAAGCACAGACATAAGGCTCTTGATTTCAGCAAGAGGGACACAGCCTGAAACGGCACTTAGTTGTTGGAACGAACGAGAGCAGGAACTGAAGGGAGGGGGGAGCATGGCGAGGTTACCTTTTTCCTCTGGCATACACTCCATCTTCCCATTTCTGCACAGGCTGATGGAGGAGACAGGAAGAGAGAGAAAAAGGGGTAAGTGTTTGGGAAAGAGAGTGATGTTATCAAACACAAGGTTAGCTTAAGTGCTCTACGTCTCATTTGACAATCACTCAAGCTTTTATTGCTTTCTCAAATGTATCAGACAGTGTGTGTAAGGATGTTACACTGTGTGCAGCTAGCAGAGCAGCCAAAGTGAGTTTTCACTTTTCAGAGCAGGTCAAGGCCAGCTGTGACTCACCAGGGGCCGGAGGCGCTGAAGGTCACCTCCCCTGGCTGTGATACACCACCCATGGAGTAACAGTGACACTGAGACCTGTGGAGAAACCCGTGACATTATTTAAATTACATTAACTTATGATGACGCTTTCAATGCTGGTGTGTTTGCCTCTGTGTGTGCTTCTGCCACATAGAAATTGATGACCATCGTTAGGGTGATATATGAGGTGGCGAAGTCTTACAGCTGCACACAGCGTTGGCGCACTTCGTCATGGTAACTGCCATCTGGACAGCCACACCCCTCGGCACAGTCGTCAGGGTTACACTTCTCTGTGCTAGACAGAGCACGACAAGACTGCCCGCAAGACGACACACAGGAGTGGTACAGCATGCCTCCAAGACACACCACTCCTGTATACACACACACAAAGTAATGTTTTAAATACTTTGAAATACTGTAACTCTAAGACAATTCAGTTTGACAATCTCTATGTATATATTTTTACTCTATGTATACAAAAACACATTTTTTCATACAAATCTTCATCACCATCTGATGAACAATATAGTTTTTTTTTTATTCTGAAACAAACACAAATACCCAACCCATACATATATAGGACAGTTTTAAACTGTGACTATTTTGGGTCATGCATTTAAAAGTATTTAAACACAACACAGCAACCCAGAAGACAAACACTCACCACATTCAGAGACTTGTGATCTGAAATTAATGTTGACTCCGTGTTTGGAGCAGAGGTAAGCATAGTGAGCCAGTGCTGTGCACAAACTGCTGCTCCCACAACGACAGGCCTGGTAGCGGCACTGCTGCTGGTAGACATTTGGACTGATGTAGCCATGACAAGGGGCAAACACACTCCCCAAAAGCACCTCACAGTGGGATGCATAGAATACTAGAACATATACACACACACACACACACACAACCATGTTTAACAAATTTGAAATTGTAGTCTGAACAAACAAAGATACCCTGCAACTAAAAACTTACAGTGCCACTCAGGAATCAATGCTATTTAGGATGTGAGGATGTACAATGCAGTCTTTAGAGCTGCTGGCATTTAAGCCCATGAAGTTGTTTATCCTCCTTATGTGAGGCATTCTGTAGCTGGATTTCAGGCCACCCTTCACCCTTTCTATGTTCCTAATACTAAATTAAGGTAAACATAACAAGTATATCCAAACTAATAAAAAAAAGATGACGCCATTTTTACCATTGTGCTGGTTCATCTCACATGGGTCCACGATGGGCAGGTTCACTGGAGCGACACAAGCAGATGAAACCTTCCAAGCATTAGCATGAAGCTGAGGAGTGCCTTCTATCATACCTGCGGGAGACCTACACACATAAACACACACACAAACATAGTCAGGTAAAGTAACATTTTCAGCATTGATATATAAGTGGGAAGTACATGCTCACAGGAAGTCATCTCGTAGATTTCCATTGAAGGTTCCACAAAGGCCCACAGTCTGTCCACGCCACTGGCTGTCTAGCTGCAGATAGACCCGCCCTCCTCGACCATCATAATGCAGCCTCAGGCCAATCCCTGCCTTCAGCTGTGTAAACACAGAGGTCAGCTTCCGCACCTCCACTGCATCTATACATCCAGAAACAGACATCAAAACCCATGAGCAAAGATGAAATGAATATAGAAGTAATAATTATATTTATTACAGTACAAAGAAGAATTATTTCAGTGTTATCTGTCTACATTTGATATATAATATGAACCTGTGGTGTAGCAAAAGGCTTTTGTGATGCCTACCATCAACATAGGGTAGGACAGGTGCCGGGTTGACACCAATTATCACCTCCCCTTCTCTGGTCAAAGTGATCTGACGACTCACATCTTCATCCAACACTACTGTCACAGACTGAATACACACTTGCTGCTGTAGACACAAAGACCATACAGAAGGGTTGGTTACGTCGATGTAGAAAGGATACTGCAAGGTAAGTGAGTGTGTGCGCATGTGTGTATATAAGTAACCATGCACGCTACCTCTGCACAGGTAGTATACTGCAGAGTGACGGTGAATCGGCTGCTGCTGCGGCTCTTTGCCAGGACGTACTGACACGCCCCTGGCTGGAGAAACATCCTACCGTCAAATGTCGTCACAAACACATCACCTACCACCGCACACTCCGCTAAAACGAGAGAAGAGGTACGGTAATGAATCCGAATTCACTGTTTCCCCTTCTCTAAATAACTGTTCTGAAAGCGTAACCACACCTGTGCAGTTGTTCTCAGTACAGTTCCACACTCCTCCCATGCACACACTAAAAACGAACATACAGTAGGTTAACAGCACATTGGCAAAGCTACAGTATACGCCCACTGGTGATTACATGTCCACACACTCACCAAACACTACATCCTTGTTGAAGTACATGTCCTTGTACATATGATGTACCATGATTAACACACGGACATTGAGAAACAGCGATACATGTTCCATTTTGTAGGATAAGACCTGTGGGAAAGAGGACTGCAAAGTTTAGAGGTCAATCAACCAAACATAATTTAACATAAATTAGGAAAATAATTAAATACCATCAGGACAGTAGCAGCCATCCAGACAGTGCAGGTTGGTTCCCAGGCATTCTTTCTCAAATGTACAGGTGGGTGGACAGCAACTGATACAGTCTCTATAGACAAAACTCTCTTCACAGCCATCATCTACATACAAACACACACACGCACGAGTTTCACACAAAGGCAAATTACAGGACATGAACATGGAATAAATTTTGACCTAATAAAAATGCACATGGTTAGCGGGACATGTCATGTATAACATAAACTAATCTGTTTTGATTCGTTCTGTTCTGCTCTGAAAATGTGGAGCTGCAGTGGTAACTTACTACAAGAAGG
The DNA here is from genome assembly GCA_011952105.1 of Coreoperca whiteheadi. NCBI lineage: Eukaryota > Metazoa > Chordata > Actinopteri > Centrarchiformes > Sinipercidae > Coreoperca > Coreoperca whiteheadi. The sequence goes on along the minus strand of CM022474.1, from coordinate 15,885,734 downwards.
GAAACTGTCTCTCCACTCTCTTACTGGATATCCAACATGTGAGCAGGCTCGAGTGTACTCAACCAAGGCTCGACAAAACGTTTCCTCGTCATCAGATCTGAAAAAAGACCCGAACTATTTATTTTAAGACAGTCTCTACAATTGAAGCCCTATACTGCAGCTACAGTAGTGATGGGAGGCATGTTTATTCTGTAGCTGGGCTTACACTAATAAAAACACAGAGAAAAGAGGGTGAAGCAAAAGTTAAATGTAATCAATGCAAGTGTTTTGACTTACACACAGAGGTCAGACACACAGCTGGCCAGGAAGGGATTTGGGTCAATGTTTTCATGACAGGACAGAAATGGGAAGAAGAGAAGTGCACTGCATTTCTCTATGGCATCCTGCACACATTCACAATAAATACAGCATGGTATGAATATAATGCACATAATATAATAACAGTCATTTATCACACAGGGAACAATCTGTTTCTTTCGGAATTAAAACCTCAACAGAGATGCTAGTCTTAACTTTTAATCATGAAAATGTTAACTTTGCTAGTTTTATACTCTACCAAGCAGTAAGAACTATTTCTTTTGCATACTGTGGGCTTTTCAATGTGTGCTTTGCACTGTTAGTGTTACGCCCAAGTGTATAGTGTATAGAAATACTTAGTAGAAAGAACGTTTCTGTGGTTCTTACGTCCATGTCTGACTCAGACTGGCAGGGCCCATTGAAGTCGAGATCTACTGAGAGACAGGCTCTCTCATGAGGCAGGTCCACTGCCCAGCTGTTAGCAAACACTGCAGGCTCATCTGTCCGAATGCCTAAAACACACAGCCAACACACATACAGTATGCATGTATACCGAGTGCACAAACCATAAGAAACATACACGGCATAAAGACACTATGCAGTTGATGTACCATTCAAACATGCACACAGTCATTTCTGTTTTTATATTGCCATCAAACACATTTACATCAAACAAAAAATAGAAGTCTAATAAGAATAAAATCGGGCATTAAGAGGACATCTGATTAAAACTGTGTGTGGAAATGCACCCTGTCCATAGTAGCTTTATAGCCAGAGTCTTTCCACTTGTTTACTCTGTTTCTCTGAGCTCTTCCTCACACTACAGCTCTGGACAGCTCTCTGCTCAAATAATTAGGGAACCACAGTTCATATTACTGGTCATCTGAGGAAGGATTCTTGCTCCATCCAGCCATTCAAAGAACTATCAGTTCTCCCCTATCCTTCCACCCTTGTCTCTCCAGGTCCCAATGCTACTATAATTGACCAGAATCAGTGTTGAGTGTATAATAATAATAATTGAGGTGAGTGGGTGCTGAGAGAAGGAATAAGAGGATGAGGGGCCGGTCAGGCCGGTCTTACCACGAGCAGAGGTGAGGTCATCGCCTGCATGGTGGTTGAAGTTTCCACACAGGCCACAGGGGGCACCCTGGTGCTCCTCGCTCATCTTCAGGTAGACACCTGAGCCTCCATCCCAGGCCAAAGAGAAGCCAAACACACTCTTCACCAGCAGGTAATCGGCCAGTCGCTCAATGAACAGACCGCCTACAGTCTGCGGCAGACTTAACCTGACATTTCAGAGACAGACGCATCAAGAGAGTGACAGAGAAAGTGAGCTCTTTGAAAATCATGCTAACTATACTCTACAGTACCTTGTGCTTGTGGATGAGGTGGTGAATTGCTGATTTCTTTTTTCACTTTCTGTTCTTACAGTGAGATGTTTTTATTGAAGACTCAAACAAATCTATCTCTGTCTTTTTCTTTCTACAACTTTGCAGAGCAAACACACACACGCACACACACACCTGCGGCCTCCCTGGTGGACCTGATATCCTGAGATATGGATCTCCTCCTCATTTGGGAAGAACAGACTGAGAGCTCTTGGGCATGAATACACACTCCCGTCACACACCCTGCTGTTGTGGATCTAAGACGACAAGAAAAGCGATGGAAGAGAATAAAAGGAAGGGTAAAAGAGGGAAAAGCTTGAACATTTATTAACAAGGATTAGCCACGGTCTGTAACCTGAGCGAGATTTCTGAAAACCACAGTCACCTGTCTGGTAATGATCCTGCCACCAGTGGCCACCAATGGTTGTTGTGGTATGCCCTCTGAATTGCTGCAACAACTCAATTAACTTACTCTATAATTATCAATCAATGTATGACAGAAGATGTAAGGATAGAGTTAGAAACACTTCAGGACCTTAATTTTGAAGTAACTTAATAACAATTTAAAACAACTTTACAAAACTTGGAATATTCGTATTGGCATTATTTGTCAAATTAAAGGATAAGGCTGGTGATATCCCATAGTTTTGTTCTTGTCAACAAATGGCATAAAAAGACCAACAATATGTTAGTCTGTCTCTTAAAACTTCCTGACTTTCCCAGCCTGTCAGTGGCTCTCAGCCCCAAGCCGTTCATTCAGTCGAAATCTTTACATACACAAATATATAGTTTCTTTTTTTCTCCTCAAACAGCTGGGCATTGTAGTAATTACAAAACATGACTCAAACAGGCAGAAAAACTGCATTTGTTGGGCGCTCAAAATAAATGTCAATTTTCATGGTAGTAAAGAAACATGTCATCCAGTGCAACAGTGTGGCTGATGTGTTTTCAAGAGTTTTTGGAAAACAATAGGGGTCTATTGCACAAAGGACTGAGCTGTATCAGGCTTATAGAATATCACCAGACTTACCTTTTAAATGAGGTCTGGAAAAGTCGGCTGTTTAATATGAGTTATAAATGCAACATGGGATAACTAAGAGAACTCGAAAAGGTCTAAGTCTTCTGTTGCCAATTTTCAACTGCAAAATTATTTAATAGGTCAAGAGGAACATACTGTATCCCAAACACAGACAATTTAAAACTAATGAAAGGAATATGACAATTACAGCTTATACAGGGTTGACCATAACTGCTAGTCATGCAACCTGCTATTATATAACCCTTATCGTTTGTTAAAGCTGAAGTGCGGAACTTTTGTCTACCCCTTCCCGCAGTGAGAGTAAGTTCACAAACACTGTTGACGTGTACTTATGATGTGTGCCTAGAGTGAGCTCGCCCCAGGCTCGTGTTCAGAAAAAGTTACAAAAAAATGGCAGAATTTCCACAGTTCCAAGACAATAATCCATTATTATAGTAGAGTAAATGTAATAGCTACAAAGCCTACTCCAAATATTTTACCAACCTGTCCAAGTGCAGTAACGTGACAACTGTCCTCAGTCCCTTCTCTCAGTGCTCTCCAACAAGGAAAAGCAAAAGCTACACCACTGGTGATCTGTGTTTGTCCTAGCCATCGATCGCTTTCTTGTTTTGACTGTAATCCTTCCTCTGAACACTGAGTTTCTTTTTTATCTGGAGCATAAGACACTTTTATTGGAGCTTTTTAGGTTTTGCTCCGAGTTGCTGTAGTCTACTCAGTTGCTACAGTTGCTTCAGAGCCATGTAGAGCGAAAGATGCATCATCTCTTGGCTCATGGCTTTATTGGCATGACTGCATACAACACAATGTTGCCAAATTATAATGAACACAAACTCAACCATCATAATAAAAAAAAAAAAATGCTCAATAATAAACATTCTCTCCAATTTTTGTTACAGCGATGGTGGATCGCGGAGCTTTCTACATGGCTCTGGGTTGCTCCCCGCTTCCGCTCTGGCAAACCAATCATTGCTGGTTGGCGTAAAACGCATCATTACCGGTGCGCCAGCACAGAAATGTCGCCAAGGACAGCAGTTTTAAAAATGCCAATATACTGCGAAATACAGAAAGATGTGATTGGCGGTGATAGGCTTAATCAGCATTGTGTGAACTCATTTGTCAAGGGCTTGAAGTTCATTTATATGTAAAAGTCCGACACTCTAGCTTTAATGCATTTTGGTTGGTTAAAGTAGCTAAATACCACTGTATTTTAGCTTCTTTATGTGACTTGTGTATTTTTTTAGTCTTACTGTAAACATGGGGTTATTGTAAGAATACCAAACTGTATACACAAAGGCTAAATACTGGTGAAATATTTCAGTGGGTAATTGCAATGCTCTTACCCACACTGTGTACTGTGGTGTAGCTGAGTGGCAGTCCTGGGCCAGAATGTAAGAGCAGGTTCCAGGGAAATAGAAGTAGATTCCATCAAACGTTTCGTAGTGGTGCTGACCCCATGACCTGCAGATACCGTCTCTATCCTGGCCCTGGTTAGGTACTGAGAGGAAAATGTGCAATTCACTCAGACAAGTTTCTTGTAACTAAGAAGTGGATCAGTTTCATGTGATGACACGAATTAATTTCGGCATTTGACACTTTACTAAACTGAGAGGGCAAGTCATACATCCTATCTCTTTTATCGTCTTTACATCTTTCATCAGGTTTTATTTAATTTAACTTATCAGTGGAAAATGAATACCTGGATTTTCTAAAAAGCCCTTTGTTACAGGAAATCCCCCATGGCTGGTTATGCCAAGATGCTGCCTAAAACCCTCCCCGAAATCTGAGGGGGTTGGAGACGGTGACAGTGAGTCACATCTTCTAATCTTATCAGTAAGTGGCTTAAAATCCAAAATGGTACATTTTGTAAATTATACTTTACGTATGTTAATAACAAGATCTCCATGTTTTAATCAACGACATTTCCCAATCTGATTTAATATTTTTAGAACATGCGTTCTGTGGCATCAGCTCTGTTACCCTGATCTTCAAAATTTGCATTACAAATAAGAAGCTTGATAATTTGTATCGGATGAAGCCTTTATGATTTTTTTTCTTTTCAGAAACCTTGTTGTTTCGGCCCACTTTCATGCTATTTTTTGTATACTTGATTTTGATAAAAAAGAAAAAAGCAAATTGTTTATCTTCTTGTAAACAGTCTATTTCAGGATTTCATTTTTAAGCCTCAATTCAGTTACAGGTCCCTAAGTAACTCTATTGTTTTAACACGTGTGTCAACACTAAATTAGTTCATTGTAATGAAAAAGGTCTTTACAATAATTGTGACCTCACATCTCCTGATATTCTGTATAAGGAGCCTGTTCAGAATATAGAAACCAGAAACTCCATCACTCAACCCTCACCCTATTACCTTAGTGCAAGTGATTTATATCTGCTGCTGTAGGGAGTAAAGTCAGTGTGTGTATGTGTATGTGTGTGCGGGTGGGTGGATTGATTGGAGGGTGGTGGATTTGTATCAACAAAGAGAGATAGAGAGATTCGGGGAAATCTGATAATTAATACTGGAGTGTTTGCAAGTAATTTACCTCTGATGAATGATTGGAGAGTCTGATGCGCACACACACCAACGATCTTATACACACACTAATTCCTGTATAACTGAGTGTTTAACTGCATGCTGTTATTAAAAAGTTGTAAGCATGCTGACCAGCTAGTCTGTTGCATATCAGGAAAGTTTGTCAATCAACAATAAGGTTGCCATGTGGATGAGATTCTGTCGAATCTGAGCTGACACCAAAGGAAGACATGTAGGTGAGTGTGTGTGTATTACTCACTGATCTGGCAGCGGTCTCCCAGTGCCTGGAACTGAGCACAGTCGCACACACCTCCCTCCTGACACCAGCCACCATTGAGGCAGCCGCAATATTCTGGGAAACACACGAACAAACTCAAGTTTACTTTCCCCAGACTATCTGGGTTAGTTTAGTTTTAAGCCGCTGTGAATGCATTTTGGGTCACTTCATAAGTAGTGTATTTACCCGAAGAGGCATCTCTGGCTGTGTAGTTGTGTAAAATGCTGCGTGACAGAGTACCCTCCGACAGCAGTGGTCTGTATGTCTTGGAAAACAATAAACAATAAACACTCAAAGCAGTTCCTTAAATAATTCTCAAGCTTTAACAGCATGAGTGACACAGTGCCGTACCATTGTTGTACGCGCTGCTGTAAGTTAAAAGTTGCGTCAGGTTGAGTGGGAGAGAGTGTATGTGTTAGTGAGTGTGTCTCGTTCTTTACAAAGACAGCTTTGTGCCGGTTAGGCTGTTGTGCGCATGTGGGTGCCCTGACCTCCTCTGGTTCTCTTAGGTGTAGTGTACCAACCTCCTCCCCGAGGAGATCCCGTTTCCTCCGAAGTGCATTAGCCCTTCTGTACACACACAAACATGCACATTAGTGGGAAGAAGCAGTCAGAGGGGAGACTTAAGTACACTTTACACCACTTGAATTCAAACTCCCAACTACTCGTTACTAAACCCTCACACACACACACACACACACACACACACACACAAGTGCACGCACACACACTCATATGCTGTCTCTGTCACTCACTCTAGTGACAGAAATAGAAAGTGCAAATGCAATCATCATTGTCAGCCTATAAAAAAGTGAGAATGACCTGTGAAAAATCATCCTCACAGGTTTTTCACACATTACTTATATTTTACCAACTCCATAATGACAAAGAATCATTTATTCCATTTCTTCCTTTGATTTACCTCTGTAGTCTTCCTTCTGCCACTGAAAGTCTGCTCTGAGCTCCTAAACACAAGGTTATACAATTAGCATTCAATTGTCAAAATAGGTATCAGTTATTTATCTGTTATAAAATCTGATTTTTTATTGTAGTTAAAGGTAGATCCAGAGGTGTCCAATCAGAAAAATTTTAGTAATTCACATCTCTGACATTTAACCAGGTAAACTAGGTAACTATCTGTAACTAGGTAGCAGTTAGATGCAATGTTAGGACACAACCATATGAGGGGGCAGTCAGGGAGAGCAGTTTTATACAATGTATGCTTTATGATATTTCTAACAGCAAATTAACTACTGTGGATAAACAGAAGGATGTCACTCTAATAATATTTTAAAAGAACCTCAATGGTAATGCGACTTAAGTTAATATAAGGATTTTTACTATCTACTAGACATATTAATATCCCTCTATGTTGGTAAATGTAGTTCACATTCATCATCAGTGTAGTAAACTTTACTACAAGATTGTTATAACATTCTGGAGAAGTAAAACTGTCAGACTCACCCTCAAGTAACAGTAAGTGGGAGACTGAAAACGACATAAGAAGAAATCGTTTCACTGTCCACTTTAAGTTCATCTCAGAGTCTGAAAGGAGGTCCCGCTGAAACGTTAACGGTGCATCTCAATGGTCCCGAGAGGAAAGGATGTTGGATGTTTGGTAGCACCGGGACGATGCTTGGCCGTACCTGTAAAACGTACCTGGTGGCGACAGCCCCCCTGAGCAGATGACGAGTAGCCTCCACCTGGTTGGGCAGGTGAGCCCGCACTGCTCTCCAACACACACTCCAACATCCTCAGCCAGCGGACGGACAGGCTTGGCTGTTCGCCTGTGCAGAGCCTTCACGGGGCTTTTCACCTCTAAAGTTACCATCAAATTTCTAGCTGACAAATTACCTGGGTGTGACACTTTTGACGTAGACACAAGCGGAGACAAACGCCGGGGCCATCGAGCTAAATAGAGGGCAGGGGATTAAGTCCAGACCGCAAAATGCACTCGTGAGAACTTTGGGAGGGAAAACGCGCTCATCGGTTTGAACGGTTCTTGGGACACCAACCAGAAATTACTTTGGCGTTAACCTAAAATTGTAGCTGTGTGCCGCCGGACAGCTAAACAGTACAAGAACAGCTAGACATTAACATTAGTTGGCGTAGCTAACAACGAAAATATAGCATTACAGTTCACGCTTATAGCGAGTAGTTTTATGCTATCTAAATACTTTAGGAAGGTTAAATAAACGTTAGCCAGGACGTCACTTTTGCTCAAACATAGGGAAAAGTCATGTTCATTCTTATTGTATTTAACTTATGTTTATATTGTTGGTGAGAGGGGGGGGTTATATATATTAAAGCTAAATATTAATAAAAAAAATAATATTTAGTATTCAATTAAATGAAAAAACGATTAATCTTAACCACATTCCTAAGCCATAACCTTACCTGAAAGTCAGTAACGTTACTTAAGCAGATGTGATTTTCTGTGCTTTGGTAAACTATTACTCAGTTGTATTTAACAATTAAATAATTGCTACATTTGGAAAAAGGAAATCCTTATTGCTGAATGATGCATAACCATATACATGGGGCCGACACAATAAAAGCAACATCTGTACAATAGAACGCAGTCCAATGCAATATAGCTCAACAATAAAAAATAATATTGTTAATGCTTATAATGCTTATTGCCTCCGTGTTACAGATATGAATCAAGTCTTTCAAAATGATGGTAATTTTGTCCATATACTGTATGTAGAAGGACGGACAAAATATGAGTGAGGACACACTATGAACTTAATGTTTTTTTCACTGATTATGTTGCCATCTACACTTCAAACCGACTAACTAAGGCTATTCATCTCTTTTCTTTAACAAAGAAGCAGAAGAAAATGTCATGAAGTGTGACCACATACTGTCTACCAATAAAGTAGAAAGCAAAGGTGCTTTACTGCTTATTTCCCATGTAAGATTAGGCTAAACAAACTCAGCAAAAAGGTTACCCTAACCATTCCCATCACATTGGACATAATATAGCTACATAACTAAAAACTAAGAAGATAATAGGTTTTATTTACAGAAGACATTTTGGCATGTAGGAGCACAGCTGTAAATAATAAAATTAGTGATGCATGAATTCCATGATTGTTTCAGTTTCAAGGTCCTGGTATTATGAATGCTGGCTCTCTGCCATGTCTTACTAGTCATTTTTATTATTAGTAGTAATACCTTTGCTTTTCCTACTATCACAATTCAAAATATCGGCTGTGAAAAAGGCATATTTTATAGTTCTCCTGTAAAAAAGATGTGATAAAAAATGTTGGGATTCTGACCTGTTCTGACACTTATCTTGGCATTTCTCTCATTCTAGGCTGTACTCCAACACCTTAAGCAGTGTACTTTCTTAGCGTTTATGAGTATGTCAGATGTTGCAGTGGGATGAACTGGAAGCTACAATCAAAGGATTTGACAATCAATCATTTAACTGGCAAAAGGCAACAGTGAATATAATGAAAGTATAGAGACACAATAGCAGTCATATGAGGATCTCATTTCATTATCCTTTGGATTGTCTCCCTCTGCAGGTTAATCATGTTTAGATCAGGTGTAGCATGCATGTTGTTGAACAGCTCAGAATAGAAGAAAAACATACAAAGGTTTAAAAAAAAATCTCATCTGGTTTAATAGCACTCTACATAGTGATACATTTTTGTTTAAATCTCTTTGTAGCTGTTTGGGTAGGAGGAGGTGGAGCGAATTACTGAAGGAAGAAGGCTTAATGTCCGTAAGAGTGACTCGGCTAGTGTCATGGGTTAAACAGGCTATTATTGGGTAGATTTACCTAGTTAAGTAGCTTAATGTTTTTTTTAGGGGAATTAGGGGAGAGGTAGGAACATAAATGGAAGTAGCTAAGTTATATGCTTCAGGGTTTAATAGCCCACAGTTTCATTTTTTGTTGGAAATTAGTGCGTTGACTTCATCTTCTGATTGGAGGCTATGCCATTGGGCTATTGGCCTCCGGGGGTTAGCCAGCATGTCTGACCAATGGCATTGCTCAATCCCAGTACTGTTACCACCCAGCAGCACCTTCCCGATGGCATCATTCTTCCCAATCTTATCATAGTCCAACACAGTCACTGCTATCTGCACCTTCTATGAATGAAAATACACACACACACACACACACACACACACAAAGAAAATGAATTAATTTCTGATGAATTGCGCGTGTGTGTGTGTGTGTGTGTGTACAAATGAATGTACCTCTATCTGTTCAAAAGGCACTTCAAAGCTGAAAGACTCATTGTAGTAAGGGTTCAAAGTGTTTTTCTTTATCGTTGTTTTCTTTTTCTTGAGTCTTTTCCCATTCTGCATTAAGTGGATCTTCACATAAGGGTCTGATAGAGAGAACAGAGAGGGTTTATATCAGAGCAACAGACCAACAGCCTGGCACAGAAGCAGTAACTCCATCAGTGAAACACAACATCTATTGTAGTAGCTTGTGAGTTTCCCCCAAATAGAAACAGCTTGAAAGTGGACACACCACTAAAAACGTAGTTACAAACCCTTAATGCTCAAACAGAACTAGCAAACCTGGGCTATTTAGAGTGCACCTAGTCATATTATAAAATTTACTGAGACGTGTTTATATTTCTTATTACATGAAGAGTTTAAAATGATTTTTTTTGAAAGCTTTACTTTATCGTGGCACTGAAGTTGTCTATATTGAAAAACTCCAGCACTTTATTAAAAAGTACTTGAGATGGAGCTTAAACTTAAATCTAATGTGAATTGAGATTTTTGTTGCTGCTTGACTCACCTGACAATCCACCCACATCCATTTTCTTCAGGTTTTTGGCCTCCAAAATCACCACCGTCAGTTTCCCTGCAGTAGGCACATACCTCAAGGACAAGCATATGTCTCCAAGCCGCTCACTCTAATACAAAGAAAAGGAAGTGAGTATGTTGTTGGGGAATTGTCAAATACTGTAACTTAATAAGTATGGCTTCACGATGACATTTAAAAAAAATATTGAAATATCAACATCACAAGAGGCTGCAGTCTTCCTCGGAGACAGAGTTGCCTTAAAAGACAGGGTGACTATTCTGTGCAGTATCCCTCGCTTAGACATGAAGTATAAATATCACAAGGAGAAATTTTTTTACTCAAGCCAAAGAAACATCAAGCACCAGTAACCTTGTTCTTTAAACACAAAGAAACACATCATGGAAAAAAAGGAAACAAATTTAGTAAATCGTGTTTCCCACTAAATTACAATTTTGGAAAACCAAAAAGCTAATTTTGTTTTATCCTAATTCGACTGGCGTCCCTTTTTTTAAGTTCAACTCTGCTCCCCCTCCCACAGTGTGCTCCCACCTCCTCCTTCTCTGCCTTCTGCAGATCCCTCCACTCCTGCAGAGACTGGCTGAAGTCCACACTGCTCATCGGTATCTTCACAGCCCCAATGGCATCGTGTTTTGAGAAACGGTCGAAGTCATATACAGTCATCACCAGTGTCTTCCCGCCCAGCTCAGTGTATGGTACCTACAGAACACACATCAAAGACACTCATTTGAAAAATCATTTGCTGATAGTGAACTCAGGACAAATAACTACATTTTTATTTATCGTGGCGTTTTAATTTACCTTAAATGTGAAAGTCTCATTGAAGTTGGGTTCGAGGGTCTTCCTATGAACTTTGGTTTCAAACTTTTTCTTTTTGTCCGGGAGCAGATAGAGTTTGACGTAAGGGTCAGAACTACCTCCCACATCCATCGCAGGAAGTTCAGCAGCCTGCAAGATGCCTGCTACCAGCTAGAATGTGGTAGCAAAGGAAAACAATAATGAGGGAAGAGAATCTGGCTAATTGACAGAGGAAAAAAAAGTATTCAAGTGTGACATTTTAGAGTTGGCAGGTGGTGGGCAAAAACATGTCATAGTGAGTAGCAGCATCTCACCGTGTTATCTGTGAAGTTGTAGTCTAAAGTGAAATGTAGCCTGCCCAGCTTCTCTTTGTCTTTGGGCTCATTATCTGACAGCTCTGTTTCTTTGTTACCTTCATCTTTCAGCGGCTGCACACACAGAGACACACATCACATGCAGGTGAAATTTATAGCTTCACAAGTAATCAATGACGATCTTCTGTCAACTGGTGCTGGTGCTCCTACAGTATATTGTACAGCATTACATAGCCAGAGGCAACTAAACAGAGATAACGTTACCATCTTAAGGGTATTTATTGTTTAAAGGGGATGGGCAAATTTTACACGATCAGTGTGTTTAAATTTGACCTGCATCCTTGAAGACAAGACAATACTCCCAAACAACTCATCTCAGACCTCAACCTTTTACTACAACGTGAGCAATGTGCAAAACATCCATTAGTCTTAACACACAATGACAGTTTTACTACTCCTGGATGACCCGGTGTCAAGAATGTGATACATTGCAAGGACAATACATCTGCAGGGGGAGACTGTGTGTCTGTGTGTGTGTGCTTTGCCTACCTCGCTGTAACCTCCATCCATTTCAGTGTCAAAGCCTCCCTTGCCCTTCACTTTTCCTTTTTTCTTGTCCTTTTCTTTGTCCTTGTCCTTCTTTTTCAAGCACTTCCTCCACACACACACAGCACACGACAGCACCGCGCACAAACTCACGATGCAAAGGGCAGCAACAGCCCACGATGGCACTGCAAATCCACATAAAACACACACACATACACATAGATGATACATAATTAATTCACACACACTTTTAGTCAGCCAATTGTATACAGTGTTCAAAATGTTACCCTTCCCCTTGAGATTAAACCATGTTTCCCACACTGTTTGAAAACACAGACAGTGTAATCACATATACAATGAGTGAACAAAATATCAGGAACACTGGAAAATGCAATGCAATCTAATACTCCTGTAATAAATGCTATTGTCAGAGAGGTGCTGATTCAAATCGGTGGTAATTTTAGGACATATTTTGTGGTGGATTACAATATATTGTACGGTGGTATCATTTGTCCAGCTCCTATGCATTCCTCCTGTTTCTAAAGCATCACTGAAGTGATCTATCGTGTATGTGATCGTGTATTCAAATCCAAGATACAATTTTGTGTTCACTCAAAATGTTTATCCCATTTACATTCTTTAAACAAGACAGAGCTACAGCACCTTCATTCCACCAAATTGCCATGTAGCATGACATAATACTTTGATGCCTCACATGCTTTACCAAAAACCTCCAGGGTCATACCTGGCTCTGGTGCTTGGATATTTGATCCAAATATCTTTCAAGATTCAATTTTATATGGCTGCACCATTACAGTACATTGGCATGATTGTATACATTTATGTTATACCAGACCTGCCTAAAGGCCCATGGGGGTGACGAATGAGTTCGGTGTCTAACTCACTGTGGATGCTGCGCAGTTCACTCATGAACTTCTTGGGAAGTCCAGATTGCTTTTGGCCTGTTGCATTTGACAAGTGGGTTGGGGTAGTAGGGGTGCCCAGTGCAGCAGCTTGATGTTTCCCAGTCATTACTTGAGGAGTGACAGCAGATTCAGAATTTAATTGGCAAAGAAATAGAGACACTTAAAAATATTGCTCAGCCCTTACAAAATAACAAGTTGTGCAATATAAGGAATATTAGACTTCAACAAAACAGAAATGGGCACTCCTGTAAATGCCCTCCAAATGTGCAAAAATCTGATTACCAAACAAACCACGTAAACACACATACACACCAGAGCAGAGTTTCCATAAATGAGATGTATTTGAAGCAATAATCTGCTTATAGACACTGTATGACCATCCGTGTCAAATGACTTCTCCTGTTTCTGCTGGCCTGGCACTAACACTTGAACACAGGATATGGAAGCCACTGTCTCTGTCAAATCTGCTGACACGGAGGAAGGAATAGGAGAAGTGAAGTTCAAGCATCACGCGTGTACCACTGCTGTTCCACTGCTGTTCCACAGTGGGCAGCCGGATGTCAGAATCGTGTGCAAAGGTCATGCTCCATGCAAGTTATCAGAGTATATAAGATAAAAAGTCCCATTGCCATGACTTGACTCCCGAGTGCAAAAATGTTACGATATGTTATTTTCTATTCCGCAGACATCAGTATCTGGGGTTGAGTCAGCAGATGTGATCTCACACCCAAGCGAACACTGACTTCAGTTTATGTCTGCTTTTTCAGGATTATTTACCAGCGTTTTTTCTGACAAGACAGGGGCTCAAACACAATCCATCACTGATACACTAACAGCTGCAGGAGCAAACAGAAGCCTTCGACGTACAACCAAAGAATCCGATAGTGATGCCAAACAGAACAGCATGTCTCACAGGTTACAGTTCTCTTGATACTGATCATGTTATTATGTATTTTAAGCCATATTTCTGAATCTGATTTGCTTTTCTGAAAGTCCAACTAAGTGGTAATTAACAGCTTTTATGTTTTCATATGTCAGTATGAAACAGAAACACCATACAAGCTACCAACTTGTCAAAATGCTAATTATTGGAATATGGTAAATATATATTAGTAAATGTATACATTGTCGTCTTTCTCTCATTTTTGCTGCAGAGGTGATAATGAATGACTCAGTATTTGCACCATATGGTCCCAACGTCAGTTGTCAATGCAGCTAAAACTCTTTTTGCACCTGATCTAACAGAAAATTCATAACAGCATATGAAATATAGTGTCACTGCAAGATGAAAGCTCTTTATCTCAAAAATGACAAGTTTACGATGCCCAGCTTTGCTTTTAGTTTGACATTTAGTCATTTAGCAGACGCTTTTATCCAAAACATCCGAAATGTTCTCAATCTTCAGAAGAAGCAAATCTTTCAGTATGAGCGAAAGAAAATCACTGAAACTGGAGTTACACACTAATAAATTCCCCATGATGATTGTGTTGTTTCAGCTCAGCCTGTATCCAGTAACCAACAGAATGACCTGATTAATATATCGACCTTTTATGCATCCATGGGTTTACACGCAGTTATTATTCACTTGCACAGACGAAGGAGAAATAAATCAAAGTACTTTTGATTGATGAAACAAAGAGAAAAAACAAAAGGACCCAGAGGCATACCTGTATTCAGTCGTCCCAGCAGTAATGTTCAGACTCAAAGGTACTCCTTTTCCTTTTAGAGAGAGGTGGAGGAGGAGGAGGAGGAGGAGGAGGAGAAAAGATGACCAGAGAGGGCAGGAGAGGCGAAGGAAAACATTAAGGTAAGGAAGAGTTTTTGTTTCTAGCCAGTTCAAGAAGAAGAGTGAAGGTGTGTGAAAGCTGGATCAAGGGTGAGAGAAAGAGAGAGGGAGGGAAGAACAAGATATGGTTGGGGTTGGGATAGGTGGAATTGCAGCTCGGTGATCTTGTGTTGCGTCCCTTTGTGTGTGTGTTTGTGTGTGTGTTCATTTTAATGTTTTTTTTTCTGTCCATTCAGGTCTCATGGGAGCACTGGTGCTTATTTCTGACGCCCCACCTCTTGTGAACTCTGTCCCATCCCTACAGGTCACCCTCACCGGGCCACTGATGCATATTCATTAGTGTAGTGACACGGCTTTTTAAAGGCTCGTTAGCATAGTGAGAGTTCAGCAATAGAGGACATTTACATTCACAGTGGACAGCTCTGTGTGTGTGTGTGTATTGGTTTGCGCGCATCTGTACATCTGGCAATAGCTGCAGAACTGTCTCATATTGTCTATGTATAGATGATGTTGCCTGATTTAGAAACTTAGGATGAGGTTCCTGCAGCAACACAGAGATCAAGTTCCGGCCCCGCCCCGTTCACCTTGAGGTACCAGAGACGCACAGAGATACTGTACAGAAGGAGGGACGAGACCGAGGGAAAGAGAGGCGTTAGGGGGATGGGCAGGGAAAAGGGAGATCCACATAACCTCTGTATGTCTCATATAGAAATATGCACACTATGTATTAATTTTTGCTTATTTTTGATCAGCTGTGATTGTTACTCCTTAATGTGTGCTGTTTTATTATGTTGTGACACAGTCAGGAGGCTACCTGACTCAAGCCCATGTTGGAATCTTGAGGTTACATGATGGATGTCCTTCTTTTTGGCCTTGGGACATTTATGTGTGTAGAAAATGAAGGTTTATTTATTTATCGAGATAAACATCTCTTTTACAAGGTGAGACCTGAGAAAAAATTACATATATACAGCATCACACCAAGACAGTTCAGTCAGACAAAGCAGTCATCACATACACAGACACACAATTTAACTGTTATTAAAAATCTGGCATCATGGTGATTTGCTCTGAACTCAACGCAAGGATGTTAAATATTTCTGCAAACAGAATGTAGCCTACTTAAGATGAGTGAATTTACTAAAAAGAAATTGGTTTTCATTTGCAGCAATGTTACCCAGCAAACCATGACAGTGAGACCGTTTGCCAGCATACATAATAGCACAATAAGCCTGAAACTAAAGCAGCTAAATGAAATTCAGCCATGATTCATTTTATTGTTTAGACCTGTGTATTTACTTTGACTTCTGTGAAAAAGGCCTATTGTGCTGCAAATTTGCTTATGTATTTTCCTTCACCTAGCACCTCTATTATTGGCTCTGTGAAGACAGGAAGATTATGAAAGTATATATGATGTCCACAGACATTAACAGTTCATTAAAAAAAATAAAAAATGGCATATACAGTCAGGGATGGACTGGGACCAAAAATCGGCCCTGCCCACCACTACATAAGATCACAAATAACACCCGTCCTGTTCGAAGATATGATTGGGCCAGTCCAGTGTCAATCAAGAAAACAACCAATGGGCCGCTGAGCTACGCGTTTCATGGGCTGCGTCTGTCAGAAGGAAATAAAACCTTGTGATATTTTTTAATTTAACATTTTTTGGGGCAGCAGCCCATTGTCAATTTAAAAAAAACATTGGACCTACCACTTTTATGGGCCTGGTCATGGGCCGAAAAAAAACCAAAAAAAACCAAAACATTTGCGGTCGCCTCAAAAGCACGTCGGCCCACCGAGAAAGTGCCCGGCATGCCAGATGGCCAGTCCGCCCGTCACACAACACTCCAACATCCAGTAGGCACATATTCACACCATAATAATCATAAATATATATATTTCTATGTACAGCAAAGACAATCCCTGCCCAGTCACTCATAAATGTACAGTAAACTACAGTGTGTATAACAGGGTAATTGGTTTTAGGGATAGAAACACTCCTAACTCCACACACTAGGCGGCAACAGTGATTTCTGATTTAAATTACAGCTTCGCAACAAACCACAGAAGAAGCCTCGTCTCTAGGATACAGAGAAAGCGTTCCCTGTTGGACTGATGGTGAGTTCTCTCAGATTAAAGCATTATGTTCTTGGGAAGGAATGGGTTGTTTTCTGTTTTCTGGCAGCTAGATATTGTGCTTTTAAGTCATTTCTAGGGTTTATAATAAAATAAGATCACCTGAGCCGCTGTCGAGCTCAGTGCATTGGTTCAGCTAACTATCTAACTTAGCTAGCAGATGCTATCGTTATCTGACGTTAAGTTACGTAACGTAGATAACGTTATATGCTAGTGGTAATCAGAATCAGTTTCCCGAGTAGCTAGCAAAACTAGCTAAACTACACTGACATTGATGATTCGCGCTAAGACGGGCTCATTTGTAAGTCAAGTGACTCGACGACCATGACAGGAGCAGTAACATTACACAGCACAGGACAGGACCTCTGCAAAGTGAACACTGAGAAACGCTGGGTATTAACTGAACTGTTCTGAGAAACGTAACTTTGTGTACTACCGTAATATAGTAACGTTACGTGTTGCTGTAGAGATGTATTCATGGTTGATGGACATGGCCCAATACAGCCACAGTAACGTCACATATACTGGGTAATCCACTGAAGGTTAGTTAAATGTAAAGTATATATATAGATTATACCACAGCACTTAAATACAGTCTGTGCCAATTTGTAGACCTAACGTTATATTGAAAGCTAACATAATGTCTAATCTAACATTCTTCATTCAGAAAATATTTGGAAGATTTACTTTGCACTTTTACATTCAAATAACACATTGCATTCATGCATGCAATACATTACATAGTGTACATAAAGTGTGTCTGCTACATATACAATACTGTATACTGAATAATATATTACAGTATAATAAAAAATGGTAAATCACTGTAGTATAGAGTGGAAATATACAGGCGGAACAAATTTAATGAAGAACCTGAATAAAAGATGGAGAAACATATAAATGCACCAGGGCTAACTGAATGGTTTGGTGAGTATAAAAATGATGTGAATAAAATGCCACGGCCTTTACAATCACCAGCTCTCAACCCAGTTTCACACCTATTGGAAGGTTTTGGACCAGCGCTCTCCCCTACCATCTCTATAAGACTAAATGATATAATATAAACTTTAATCTTCAAATCTATTTAGTGATGCCTGTGACTGTCTCTGATGCTATACGTCCTTTGTTAGGTCTTTGTTTTTCTTTCTATCTGCTGCAATCAGGTCTCTCTTGCAAAATAAATCTTGATCTCAATCAGATTACTTGATTAAATATATATACATGAGGGAATATCTTGCAGAGGAATGGCGTTCATCCCTTCCACAGACTTGGCGAGGAGCACTGAAGATGTTCTGGAGGCCTGTCGTGGCCTGACTCCGTACTGAGACACTTCATGTTTGTTTTTCCTTTAATTTGTCACCCGTCTGTATATTATACTATGAACAGATGTTGTAGAAATTATTTATTATGAGGAAAGCATGCTCATTGTTTGAACTGTTAAAAGTCAGGCTGTTTTATATAATTTCTCCTTTCATGCCCACTTGTAGCGTTTTGAGCCAATAACATTTGCAAGCCTCTGTTATGTTTCCTTCTCTTGCTTTTCACAATAAGCCAAAAACTTACATTTGGCCACTTCTTGTGACTCTGGGTCTGTTACTTGTTTATAAAATGTACATTTATTTTTTGCAATTGATAGTTGGGACCCTTGCCGATCCTCTTCTATACCTCAGCCTGTGTGCCATCCAGGGTGTGGGGATGCCGCCGGTGGAGCATCTTAACCTGGAACATGTTCTGCAGACTGTGAGTGTGTTGGAGTCAGTCGTCCTCCGCAGTTTTGGCCCTGAAGGAGGACAGGTGCTGTTCATCCGAGACACAGGACAGGCGTTGTTGAGCCGTAGTGGGACACGCATTCTCACAGCACTACGACTGGAGCATCCACTGGCCAGGTAACGCAGACACATCTACTCTTTCACTATGATGCTCTTTGTCAAGTGCCATTTTCTCTTTTGATGTATTTGTGCGTTTTTCATTTTAGGATGGTCGTAGAGTGTGTCTTGAAACACAGCACTGTAACAGGCGATGGATCCAAGACCTTTATCCTACTGCTGGCGTCATTACTACGGATGATTCATACAACAGCCTGCAAGGAGCCCAATGTGTCTCACACCTATAACTCCAGGGAAGCTGCAGAGGCTGCCGCTGCCAGGCACTTGGCTGATGAACTGCTGGCATTTGCATTGGAGGAGCTGGATGATCTCATTGCTGTGGGAGTGGTCCCGTATGGATGCTGTCTTTCGTGGGAGGATTTCACAGCAAAAACACAATTACCAGCTCACACAAACAATCACTGTGTTCAAAAGCTGCTGGCATCATTCTTTCATTCACGTCTGGGTCGCACCCACTGTGACTTTATTAGCGACCTCACCTGTGATCTGCTCACTCACTGGAAGTTTAAAAATTACCTACCTTCCTTATCACTTCAGTTTGTAAATGACAACTTGCCTGCATTGCATACACCTGTATCAGGCTTCCCTATTAGTTGTTCACGTTTGATTGAGGGGCAGGTCATTCACAGGGACTTTGCTACGCCCTGTCCTCAGACTGACCACCAGCCAGTTAAAGCTGTAGTTTTCACTGGGTATCTGCAGCCAAAATTGCTCAGTGCAGGAGAAGTGCTGGAGCTGGGATGTGAAGAGCACGGGATGGAGGAGAATTCAAGGAAAGAGAGAACCATTGTGCAGTTTAGCGCCTGGGCAGAAAGGTCTCTAGAGTGTGTCATTGCAAACCTGCAGAGTTTGGGTGTCTCTGTGCTCCTGTCTGCAGTCAAACAGTCTGCTGCTGTCCTGGCTTTAGCTGCACAGGCAGGGATCTGCATTGTGGAGTGTATCAGTGAAGACGAACTGTCTCTCTTTGCCCAGCTAAGTGGGACCATACCTGCCTCAGACCGCTGGATGATCGAACCAGAGCATGTTGCTACACTGACCTTTTGCCGACCAATACTGCTGGGAGCCCATAGGTATGAAAGAACGTGTCTTTTTCTCAGTCATATACTGTGTATTTTCATAGTCACACATATGCATACAAACAATTACTTTTATAATTACACATGCCTTTGATTACTGGTGTTTTCTTCGTCTGGTTTGATTAATTGAAGTCAAAATGTAACCCTTTTTTTTCTCTTTCACAGGTATGTCCATGTGGCTTTCTATGATTTGGAGGAAAGGGTCATGGTCAAACCCTGTAGTCTGATCATTTGTGGCCCAGGGGAAGGGCAAACTGACCAGTATGCATGCGCGTTTCGAGATGCCATCCGCATGTTACTTTCAACGTGGGAACCCATGGGTATGACTGCACCTACAGCATCAAAGAGGACCTTTGAGTCAAACAAAACCACATCTTTACATACGGACAATCAGATCTCCAATGCACCGCCGTTCCAGCAGTGTGTGTTGGAGCCAGGCTATGTTATACCTGCTGGTGGGACATTTGAGTTTCTCTTAAACCATGCCCTCCTACAACATCGCCGCACGTGCTCAGTTCCTTATGACACAAATATGGGTACTCCTGCTGTTTCCCAGCTCTTGGCAAATGCTCTACTGAGCGTGCCCCGACAGATTTACTCCCACAGTCTGCGAAGTTTCCTGCAGACTCAAACGAGGCTCTTGAGTTTTATTCAAAATCATTCCCACCCTTTCAGCCTTGTATACACACAAGAACACAACACAATCCTCATACAGGGACAGGGTAAAAGTAGAATTCCTCTAGAGGAAAGTAAACAAAGCATGCAGTGTTGTAGAGAGGCTGATGTGTCATCCAAAGCTTTTATGTTGGACTTGGGCCTTGAATCTGTCTCCTGTAAATACCAGCTGCTTCTGGCCGTGCTGCAGTGTGTCTCAAGTCTTCTTCAGGTAGACACTGTGCTGCACACGCACACTGCTTTACACACACAGTCACACAGACTTGCAAACATTTCCTGGGAGGGCACAGAGGATGAGGCTGAGGACTGAGATTGTATTGTGTCTCAAGATGAAAGCCATAAAGATATTTTCTCTCAATACTTAACTCAGGTGTCATTGAAAAGTTGGAGGAAAGCATTTTCTCTTTAATACAGATGGCCACTGCAACTTTTGTATGGCCACATTATTGTATTTATTGTATTCCATTTAGCCTCACTGCAATATATTTGTGATGCATGTATTTGTAATGCACGTGTACTCCTCCACTGAGATAGTAAATTACATTTCATGGCAGAACTGTTGTGTGGTGCAATTTATACAGTAGGCCAATAAAGAGGATGGTTGGGTGGTTCTGTGCCATCCTGTCCTGAATTAAGGCTAGCTTTGGCAAGTAAAAAAGAGAACATCAAACTACTTAGTGTTAATCTCTGTATAGGACAGAATGTGCAGTTGTTATCAAATAGTTAAGTCTTTATCTACTGTGTGTTACTGTGTGTTAGTGTGAGTGTGCAAGTGTTGATGTTGGCCCCTTTCCTCAATCCTCATCATGGTTCCTATTTTTTCAACATTTCTCTTCCTTATCTCAGTTTCCTGCTCTCTTCCCTTGGCCACTACACATTCTGTTTATATAAAAGGCATACACACAGAACAACATGGAGACATGGTCTAACAAATATACACAGTCCTTTTTATAATCAGTGGGGGTGGGGTCTCTGAGAGGGCCACACCCGGCTGTCATCAACTAAATCAAAGTGTACTTCCTTGTGCTGTAATCAGTGGAACTCTAACTCTATTCGCACCTCTTTCTGGGGAAATTATGAGTCATTAGAAATTAACAAGACTCACCACCATAAATAAATGTATACTGTTTACTGTAATCAGTGTGTCCTAGTTGCATTGTTGTTTATGATGGGATAACTCAGAAACAAAGACAGTTCTTGCCTTTGTTTTTGCTTTGGATCAAACTCTACATGAGTCACACTTGATAGTCGCAAATATCAAAGGGGAAAGCTGGGGGGAGTATTCAGAATGTTTTTTTCCCACTGCGCACATGGAAAAGAACCTGAATGCTGTTTTCAGTCTCATCAAGTCTCCCATGCACTTCTAACCCTAACTGCCCCCTATATCCTACCCAGCTAAATCTAACACGTCAATTTAATAGTGAAGATTTTCTGAGAATAGGCTTAATGAACAATTACAGCTCATCTGACTGTTGAACTGTGTGTATTTGAGTGATTGCCATAATATATTACCCTCAGAGTTAGTTTTATTGGCTCTCAGTATGTTTTGTCTTTGTAAAACATAGTGCATATGGTAGAAATTAACCCAATCTCTGAAATTAAAAGGACATTAGAAAATACACCATCAAACCGCATCTAACATACAACCACCTAAGTGTATACATCTTTCACAAATAAAAAAAAAAAAGAAAAGACATGTAAAAAACGTGACAAAAAAATGAAAGACGTTTTTCAAAAGGGCACGTTAGGACATGGAGAAAGAAAGGAAAGGAACCGAAATGCTACTCTAATACCAAGCTGGAACAACCACAGTCACCACAGTTCACAGCTCGGCATTCAACTGGCTACTAGTTGCCATTGCTTGACTTCAGTGTTGTAAGAAAAAGGAATTTCATTGGCTACTGCTATATTGTACTGAAGTGGTGGTGGTTGCCTTTTTTGTGGCCCAGGTCCATGACTCGTCTTGCCAGTAGGTGACTCCAAGTGAGAAATGTGATCAGTATAAAATAATATGATCTTTTGTTTAGATAATTAGCAGTTCACAAACACTAATTTCAATCAAATGACCACAAAATTACACATTTCTGTACTATATTGCCACTGAAGCACAGATGACACCCATTCTATAGTTGGGCCAAATAACCACATTGCATCTATATAGTCCAGAAAGGTGGGCCCAAGTGTCAGCAGCACAGTTATAACTGACGTATCATGTAATAATCAGAAATGTTTACACCCAGCCTGCCTTAGGTTATCCCCCTTGAATAAGCAGTGTTTCTATTGGCAGTGGAGAGTCATGTGACTATGGGAATGACATCATGCAACATTAACAAGGACTTCAGGGTGTGATGGTGGGTGTCACACCACCTCCCGAGACTTCCTGATGGCACAGCACAGGAGCATGCTAAAGATCATCCCAAACATCTGTAAGAGAGAGGGAGACATACATTACATGTGTTTGTGTTAGCTCATGTCAGCACTGTGCTCATCCTCCAGGGCAGCAGACATTGGAATTTGATGAGATGATACAGTTAAACAAACCACACACTTACCATAACAACACCGATGGTGATGCCCACTCCTCCTATGATGTGTAGCTTGGAGTCAAACACCTCATCAATGGCGTCAGGACAGCTCTGCAACACACGAGCATGATTCCTTTCAGCTTTCTCTAAACCTATGCTGAACATGACTTGTGGTATGGCACACATAACAGACAGCCTGAGAGCATGCAGGCTCCAGTAAACCATTGTTGCCATAGTAACACCGCAAGAAGGCTAAGGGAATTAGTCTGCAAAGGGAAGACTGACACGTCAGACCATCATTGTGGATTTGACTTACAGTAATTGCCCCAGCTCTCACAAAGCTGAGGCATGTCTGACATCTGTTACATCTTTTGGATGGTTTATCATT
Organism: Coreoperca whiteheadi; assembly: GCA_011952105.1. Classification (NCBI taxonomy): domain Eukaryota; kingdom Metazoa; phylum Chordata; class Actinopteri; order Centrarchiformes; family Sinipercidae; genus Coreoperca; species Coreoperca whiteheadi. The sequence continues at coordinate 15,862,343 of CM022474.1, read as the reverse complement.
AAAATATTTTACCTTCTCTCTCTCTTGACTGAAGTACTTGGCTGTGCTGGCATCCAATCTATAGACATATTCAGGGTAGTTGTACCTTAGTAATGAGCACCTCAAGGGGCTCTCCCCGGGGACAGGTGTCTTTGGCAGCATCTATTACAGTACCAGTTGGTCCGCAACAGTTCAGCTGTAAACGTACAAAAATCATACCTTTAGAGAACAAGGAAAAACACACATTTCTCTAACTACAAGTGTTTTAAAAGAATAGTTCAATATTTTGTTAAAATGTTAAGTTCCTTAAGTCTTGTTGTCACAGTGAGGTTGCCAGGCAACCAGTGGACAGAAGTGCATGTATAAAATGTTCATCAGTACCTGCAACACATAACTCCCTTTAAAACAACAAATTACTGTTTTAACATTTCTCTTTGTGCACAAATTCAAAAAACATGTTGATAAAACATGTTAATTCGTGAGTGGGCAGGTAGGTGTGTTTTTGACCCGTGGAGGCTAGACCTCATATTGATATTGCTATTGATCTTATCATATAACTCTCACAAAGTAAGCCAATAAGCTTATTCCCTAAAATGCTGAACTTTTTCTTTAACACTTCTAGTCATCATAAACAGTGTGGATAATGCTTGTTGTGGAGAGTTTTGAAAAGGCTTGCTCATGGACAAAAACAACTTCCCATGGGAATACATTGCATTTGCTTGAAAATAACTTATGTGAAAAATTGCTTTTAGGTAAGATCTGAGTCAGTCAGAATTAGAATGAAGCAGAAATGCAGCAGATATGGCTCACCCCGGTTTGAATCACCCGCAGTGACTCTTTGAGGCGCTCGTCTCCTGTTGTCTTGAAGTTATTGTAGGTCTGCATGTAGAACGCTGTGATGTCATTCACCACCTGTAACACAGCAGCAAACCGGGCAAACATTATTTTGTATACGTTACTAAGACAGACAAATGTAACATTTCTTCATACTGCCTTTTAAATCCGGCCACATTTCATTTCTTTTTTTTAAAGGTTATTTCATTCACTTTTTTCTTTCATTCCCGTAATGTTCATTTTGTGATTTATTCTTGTTTAGGGCTTGTATTTTATTTCTACGTGGTGCTTTTTCTTATTGTATTGCCTCTAATGCACTTCTTTATGTATTTTAAGTGCTTGTAACTTTGTCGAAAAGTGTTATACAAAACAAAAGTATCAATGTAACATGCTTTAAACCTAACCGTTACCTTGCTTTGGTTGGAAAATCCCCAGAATCCAGCTGCGACCTCAATGGCAAATATGATGAGCAAGAAGAAGAAGAACTGCAGAAACGAAAGACAAAATCAAACTCAGCTGATTGTGTGAGCGGGTGCCTCCATGCATGTGTGTGCTTATGTGTCGTGTGCATGTTTGAACAAGTAAGGTCATTTGAGTGTAGCTGAACCCAATTTACATAAACTCCTCCTCCTGAGAGATTTAGTACATGAAGATTAGGGCCAGACAAGGCAGGAGGGAGGGCGGCAACAAGTACAGGGAAATCTAGAGGCTTCTCAGGCCTTGACACTGTTCAGTAAACAATGATAAAGGCAGTTATATTTCTTATTGAGTCCAAGGTCAGTCCACAATCCAAGTGGGTGCTTAAGTGGGTTAACCAATCGATGTGCTTCTGAGTGAGATCACTACAAAAACTTCAAAGAGTCAGAAGAGAGAACGAAACTTTGTTTTAAAAAGTTAAAATTGTATGTTAATTAAGTGAAAAGAAGTTAATATCATTAGAGTTACATGAAGAACAATAAAGTGGTACGAACCAGTCCCAGCATACAGGGGGACTCCTGGATGGCACCACAGCATCCCAGAAAACCCACCACCATCATCAGTGCTCCAGCTCCTATCAGAATGTATACACCTACACACGCATACAGTACATCACAGATACATATGAGCATACTTAGTGTTTTGCAGAGCTCACATAATCCAGAACTTTGCTTACACTTTGCTAAAATGATAATGGATAACGTTCCCACTTGAGGACTGAGAGCATCTTACCTGTGTAAAACACATATGGAGAGTCTGTTCCTTCAAACAGGCCTTTGGTCTTTGGGTCTAATCTTAGCCACAGGCCTATAGCAAAGACAGCAGTGCCAGCAAGCTGAAACACAAGAACATGTATATTTTTAAATACATTGCTGCAATAACGTATGCCCTCTCCATCTTTATGCATATTCCCCCGCTTGTCAACTCAGTTAGCTGATTATGATTTCACCACGCCAGTCAACAAGTATCTCGTCGCTGTGTGATTTTAACTCTTGTTTTCTCGGCTGCTTCCAGTTGTCATTTCTAATCTGCATTGTCAGGCCCCATCTGGAATCCTTCTCCAGGTCCTTCTCATCCTTACAGTTTAACTGTTCAGTTTTCAGTCCAGGAAGGGGTTTCTGTAGTCCTGCGGTCATATCCAAATCTGGATACAAACACCGGTATCTAGTATCCACAGGGGTAAATTCCTATTCTGACTTCACGAGGCTACCCATCACGTGTAACTGATAATCTAATGATGGTGCCTTATCACAAAAGACTCATTCTATACTTCCTCAGCAATTCCTATTGTGTGTGGTTAATTATCAATAGAATAAACTTTGGTATTTATCTATACATATCAGAATTCATTACCAATGTAGGATCCCATTTCTAACAAACCCATTACACATTTCAACTCTTGAAAGGGATAGGTCTGGAGACAGACATTTTTTAACTCCTTAAACAATCAGATCTTGATACTGCTACTACACACATTGATGGGGAGCATGATATACTGTAATGTGTATATGTGGGTGTGTCTGTGTGAAGTATGTGTGCATAAAGCTCTGTACTTTACACTATAAATGTCCATGCATGGTGCCATCGTGTGTAATGTGCATACGTAGGCACTTACTTACAAGCCTTATCAGCATTGAAAGGGCAGTGAATTTTTTACTTGTATGTGTGTGTGTTTGTGTTACTTCTACCGTTTTTCACTGTTTATATTTTCTGTTGTATAATCTTTTTTATGCTCCATTGTATTAAAAAAAATGGCAGATTAAAGCAAACCATCAAGCTGTATATCATTAACACTAGTCGAGGTAGGTTTTCTCCTCCCCTCACCCCCCCGTCTCACAAAAACACACACACAACACAATAATGCACAATAAAAAGTAAAGTACACCTACCCAGAAGAACAGGTTGAAGACAAATATGAGATATTTCAGACACTTCATTCCCCCAGCAACAGCCATGCTGACTCTCTCTACACAATGCACCGCTATGAGTGTATAATAACTAACTTCTTCAGGAGGATGTGAAACTTAATGGTGTCAGTAAAAAAAAAAAAAAAAAGGTGGCAAGGGAAAGCGTGTTCAATACCACACCTTCATACAAGCACCTGATTAAGGAGTGGCAAGAGAGCTCGACAAAATGAACCTCCATTGTGTATGTGATATGAATTCCTGCTTTCCTTCCTCTGTTCATGCATGTACCGTTTGTATCTAAGTACAGTGCAGCCATACAGGTTTTTCGTGATCTGGGCGGAAGCAGCACAGAGGGCTCTGTTGAGGCATGTTGACATAAAAATACCTGCAGCATGTTTACTTCTCTGGTGTCTGAACTGTTTGTGACTACAGTTTATAGACTGCTGTCAAATATGACTACTTCCCATTCCTGCTCCCAGAAGCAATTTTTTTTTAATTAAAAGCAAGGTTTGTGAACCCTGCTCTTGACATAAAGTTGTGCACTCTTGTTGCATCAGACTGAGCTGGGATCAGATATGTGTGTCATGTGATTTGTGGCTGCATGACACACATCCGCATAACAGCATTATGAGGAGTGTGTCACATCTTCAGTTCCCACTTAATCCACCTCAAATGCACTTATTTGTGGGTGTGAGGTTTGAGCAAGGTTTCCTGTATATTGACTCAATGACAGATCAGAAATTGTTGATTGATAGTTACCCTTTATAGTCACCCTATTGGTTTCTTAAAGTGCTGTTCATCACGGACTATGCTGATTTTCTACAAATTATTAACTTTGTGGATTTTTGCATCTTTGAATCTTTTGAATAACCAAAATAGGTTGTTTTGCCTGGATCATTTTTCTCTCTCTCACACACACTGTGGGGAACCTATGCCTGCCCTGTAATGAGTGGTTATCCTTGGCTCTATCTATAGCTACACATATTATAAACGTTCATAAAAGGGCAAAACATCCATCTGAAACCACACACACACATACACAAATCACAAACAAACGGACACAACAAGACACACCCTGCAGGGTTAGTAGGACACAAATAGCCTATATGGGATTTCCAGGATTCATTCACACACACAGACTGGTTCCCTGACATGCGCAGCTCTTCACATCACGTAACGTAGCAGTAGCAAGTCTTAATTATTATTATATCAGTCACATTCTCCACCACAATAAAGAGCCTCCCTCCCCCCAACTTGCAATTATTAAAATGCCTGGCGCGCAAACTCCAGAGTGAAGCCTAGTCTGCGAGGTGGAACTGGGTCACTCGGCCACTGGGGATATTCTTCCAGCCCGCCCGGCGTCCACACGCATTGGGACATTTTTTGTTCAGTGGTGGCCAGTGCCAAGAATATTTCGAGGGGCACTTCAGAATATACTGAGATAAGTAACCGAGGCTGTGTGTGAGCGCTCGGTACGATTCTGCATCTGGGACACCATATAATTGTAGGCTATTCACTATAGTGACCTGCTCACTCACGAATGCGCACGCACGCAAAGCTCACACGCGTTCACACACACACACACACACACATTAAACAACGGACAGGATGTATATTTTCCTTTGAGAACAAGACATTTTCTCGCTTCACACTCACCCAGAATACCAAGTTGAAGGCAAACATCAGGTATTTGATGCACATCTCTCCTCCCGACAGCGCGGCCATGGCGGTACTTGAGCTATGGACCACACTTGTGCTATCCTATTCAAACCGCGGCTGGAATAGAGGAGACCTTCTGAAGAACAGCCCGTATGCAGAATGAGCGGCGCTGATACGTGCGTCGTGCTGTGCGCGCCTGTAGTGGACCGCCCCCACGCACAACGGACTGCAAAGGCAAAACCTCCTGTAGCTTTTTTCTTTCTTTCTTACAAAATAGCGCTACATGTTTTTAAATTATCAGCGCTATTCTTATATTATTCCTGCAGGGATATTATGTGGGACTTTACGAGGTCGACATCCTTTATGGTATTTTCAGGGGGCATTTTCATTACTGTTGCCTAATCTAACTCAGAGCCTGTTCTTCTATAGGGCCTTGGATTATCATTTGTGACACTCATTAGGAATTTTTCAAGTTTAATTGCACTATTTTAAATCTTTAGTGTTTTCAAAACAAGATCACATCTGACTTTATTTTCATATGGTAGCCCATAGCCTATATGCTCAGTGTGTGTCTTCCCTGCAGAGCCGACGATGGAGCAGCAAAGCTCTGAGCAGCAGCCTGCTGTGGGCTTTTTGGTCGCGAGTTCCAGCAGCACCCTGGGAAGTGGGATGACGTAATTCTCACAGAACAAGAATAGCACGCTCGCGGATTGAATATATAGCCTAGGCGACTGTACATGAATGAACGCGGTGCACGAGCATGCCCATCGCGAGGCACTTCTCTCCCAGGCGGACAGCAGGCACGCACACACAAACACAAAGTGACCAACCTCAAGCTGATACACAACACCCGTTTGACTATTTTTAGTACCATCTGTCTTGGTATTTGTGTTGTGTTGTAGGATTTGTTGTCTGCATGAAGCTTTCTGACCATTCCTGCTGCAGTGTACGCCACATTTTACATCCACAGACAGTTAAAACAGATATTGTTTCTCAGCTTATTACAATGTTTTGCATCATTGTCATTGCATACCGGCAATATTTACTGAGCCCTACTTACATATAATTCATACCCATTGTAAGGGGTTTACAAGTTGTAGGTAATTGCTTTATTGATGCTTAATTAATAGATTTTTACTAATGCTTTATCGATTAGTCATAGGTAATTAATAAGAACTTCACCAGGAAGAACCATCTTTGGACCACTTATATCCTTATTAAAGTTCACAACTACCGACTTAATACAATGTCGTAAAAAAACACTTTATTTATGGCTTTATTAACATTATGAACTACAGAATGTATGGTACTTTATGACTTATTAGAAAGTGAGAAACCCATGAGTATTCAACACTAGATTGCAAACATTTATTACCAACATTAACAACTGCATTGTTATCAAACAGAAACACACAGACATACTATTGCTAAAAAGGCTAAAGGTTCTGCACACACAGGTGTTTTCAGTTATTCTGACCAATTAGACCTCTTCTCAGGTTGGAGGTGGGTCGTGGAACTTTGATAGTAACTGGAAAAATTGCTGACATTGCAGAAATGTGAAATGCCTGAAAAATTGTTTCTGTGGCTAAAGTGTGCAGACAAACATACAGAAGAATGATACATTTGCAAAGCATTGCTGAAAATGCAAGAATGTGAAATGAATTGCCAGAAGTGGAAGCTTAACTGAACTGCCTCAGGAAGCTAAGAGCTGAAATTATTTGCGTGGATGTTCTGTGATATTGCCATTGGTTTTCACGCCTATTGTATTGCCCATTGTTGAAAAAAGCATATCAGTGACACAGTCTGAGGTATCTGTTGAATGCAGTGTGGTGATCGCTGTTAGCTGCGGTGCCCAGATTAACTTGTGATATCGATCAGGTTTCACACTCTAGTCTCTTTAATCATTTATAAAATAGTGTTGTTGACTACTCTTATCATATATCGTTATTAATCTGACATCAAGTTGAGTGGATATGATAACTGTTTGTACTGTTATACAGCCTGTAAGTGAAACCTACAGTCTGAAGTTTACACCCAGCCCGTGATACTGTACACCCAGATTAACATGTGATACAACATCTGCAGGCTTGCTACCATCGACAATGTTTCATTTCAAGTCCCCAGACTTTTATCTCACTCATCAATTGTTTTCAACACAATTCAGCTCTGTCATCCACATTACACACGAATATAACTCATTTTGCAAATGGGGACAGAAGTTGGATGCACAGGTATAGAAACTAAAATCAGAAGGGAATGGTAGACTATAATATGTACATTTGGTTAATATGTAACAACCTTGTGGGTTTTCGAGTAGGTTGGACAGTGAGTAGACAGCGATTAGACAGTGAGAGTGAAATATAGTGATAGTGAGTGATAGTGCGTGGCAGAGCCGCAGTTTAGTTATCCTTTTGAGTGATGGGGGGGGGGGGATTGAGGTGTTTCTGAGAGAGGCTGGTATTGTAGGTGTGTTGTGACTGTTTGTCTCCGGCAGTGTGGTTTGTGTGCATTTGTCATTTTACTTGTGTATTTTGCTGTATTTGTTTGTGTGTAAAGAAGGGGCGCGTAAGTAGGTAGACAGAGGTGGGAGTAGGAAGGAGTAATAGAGAGGTGGAGGTAGGGAGAGACAGATAGGTGGTAGAAAAATGGATAGCAGCATTTTACAAAAGTTTCTGGACTTGAAACGTAATAACCCGTATCCTGAAGGGTGAACCAGGTAGGAGAAATATGTGGTAAAGTGAAAAGCCGAGACCTTCAGCGTAAAGGGTAACGATGCATGTTGACTTGAGAAAACAATGATCATGTTCTATGGTAAAACTCTCAATAAATCTAATATTACATTTAACCAACAGGTGGAGGCCTGTACTTCAACTGCAGGCTCAAAGAACACGTCGGAGTCAGAATCTGACACACATTGCTGTAAAAGTTCCAATGACATTTAAATTGCTTTATCCTACTCTGGATGAGTGACATGAACATGTGTAAATGTTTCACAATTTTCAACGGCCTTGTTTTCCTTTTTCCTTTCAGACTGAGTGTGCCACATCCGGCCTGTGGTACCACTCTGTATGCGTTGGCTGTCCCTCCACAGAGGGAGACTTTACTTGCAAGAGATGTTTGACATAAAATAAAAATAATATTACTCATCATTATTGTTGTACTTCCTTCTCTCATAGTAATAAGTCTGCCTACTGTGTATCGAGTTTGCATTGCATATTTGAACTTGAATTTCGCCAGTGTTAATATAAATATGTAAATTCTTTACACTCCTCAGATGACTTTTTTTATTCAAGACAACTTCACTTAGTGCCTGTTTTCTGATTCCAATAATGACAAACATTCGGTTATAGGTGACACACTCAAGTAATTTTACCTGTGTTGACATGGTAGTCTTTGGTGATTAGTTGTTATCTTAGTTAACATATGGAAAAAGATCATTATTCCTTCCATAGCCTAATTATCTATCTATTTTTCCTAAATCGTTAGGAGTGTAGTAACTTCAAGGCTGGCAACTTGCTGAGGTCGCAGCGTTTGGAGTCTCTTGACTTTTAGCCGAGTCGTCCAGAAGGTTAATTCCCCTATTTGTTTATCCCTATTCATAAAATGAATAGCATGATCCTATGTAGGGACTCAGTGGATGAGTTCATTCATGTGGGTAATTTTAACCAAACTTTGTTAAAAGGACTGTATTCCCTATTCTCCCACAATCCCTGAGACAGTGGAAATACCAGTGACCTCAGTCGACAAGTGACCCCGGAAGTCACCAAGTCAATATAGCAAGGGTACATCCCCGCGCCCTCTTTTCCTCATCCAGAGCGGAGGCACAGGCGACACGCCGTTTCTTCTCCTAGCCTCGAGACAGCTAGGAGAAGGCTACAACAGTCTGCCTGTACACCAACATCGCAACAGCGGCTTTGCACAGCAGAACCACAAATTCTTCCCTGCTTGGCCCGATCGGATGGACGCAGGCTCGCAGAGCAACACCTACCAAAGGGGGATTAGTAACAAATCACTGGACATAGCATGTTAGCTAAACACAGTGCTTAGCGTAGTACAGATCTGTACTGAACATATGTGACCTTACTGATGTGATTTTATTAAGATTTTTCAATCTGTTCATTAATCTGGAAGCCATTGCTAAGTTGATGTTAGTTATTGATGCTACACACAGGGTTTGCGCATGCTAACTAACTCCTTTTAACTAGGCAGTATTAGCTTACAGGTCACTTTCGTCTGCTAGCACACACACCTGCGCTTGTGCTAATACAACTTTAGTAGAGTCAACTCTCCTAGCTACATAACTTATGATAGAGTGAAAAAATTTGCTTTGTTGTTAAGATAATTTGCTTTGTTGTTAAGATAAATTGCTTTGACAATAAGATAAATTTGTTGTGTTGATTATTACGATTTTTAAGCATTTTTGAGTAGTTAGAGAATTTCCTTTAAAGTAATGATTGCTAAATTGCTGATGATAGTGTGGCAGTATGCAGTGATTGGTCCTAGTAATTATCAGCTGGGTCTGGATCACAGCCAATCGCTGCATGACAATGCCGTATAAAGGCGGTCTGAGAGCACCTGTCTGCCTCTCACTTGCCAGAGGCTGGGGTTGCGTCTTTCACTCTGCTCGCTGTGGTGACAGGTGTGTGTGCTTTACTGTGGGCCTTCTAACTGGGTCATGACATATTTTAATTGTGTGTGTGTACGAGGGACAGGTCGTACTTGATATTTGTTTGGATTCTTGGTTATTTGTTTGTTTTGTAAATTTGTTATTTAGTGATTGTTGTATTAGGTTTAGGTTTATTTTATTTTAAACCTGTTGCTTTTCATCGCCCCCCCCATTCAGGTGCTGAGTCTGCATTGGTGGATTGGTGTCCCCGGTGGTGGTGTCCTCTTCTTTTGTTTTTGCGCTTTGTTTGAGTTTTGCTTCACTCTTAGTTGTTGCACGTGTGGTCTTCGGGTCCCCCCTCCTTCTTTGGACAGTCCATCATCGTAAGTCTCAGCCCTGATTGGTTCCCCTGTTGATCGTCCCAGAGTGATTGAGGTTTCTAGCTTTTCTTTTAAACAGTTAATTGGAACCAATAAAATTGATTGTGCTTTAACTTGCGTCTCTGCCTCATTTGTGACGAAACTGAGTGCCTCCCCTTTGTCTTATCTTGTTGGGTTGAGAAGATTTAAGATATTTCCCTGGGTGAAATTCCCGGGGTGGCGTTGTTTGCCAACATAAGAATATTTAAACTGCCCCCACCTGTACATCATGCCCCCGTGTCGCTACAATAGGAAAAAGATGTGTTTGGGTGCTCTGTGTCAAAAGGCCAACAGGAACTGCATGAAGCTAGGTAATTTGTGTCTGTGTGTTGTGTGCAAAGAATTTGACAGGAAGTGGTGAGGAATGTCTCTAAGCTGACAGTTTGAGTGCGGTTTCAACAGAGACCAACCTCAAAGATAGGAAAAAAAAAAAAAACCTTGAGTGAGCGAAATAGAGAGAGCCAGTATAGACCAGTTGTCAGGCAAAATACTGAATATCTTGGGGATAGGTCGCAACGTGACACGTAGGGTAAGTGTTTTACTGTTTAGACCGTTTTTCTCTAGGGCCGGATGAAGGTGACGTCGCCATGCAGTGAACCAACTGGAAGAGCTAGGCCTAAATCAACAGCCACTCCCCCACCTGATATTGACCAATTAGATAATTGCACATTTCCATTTAAAATCTTGTGTATTGTTAAGCTAGGCATCTCTCTTGGGGTGAGGGGATGCAGCTAACTGCTTTGCGCACTGCGACTTCCTGAACTGAGAGAGATCCATGTACATGCATAATCTTTGATCTTCTAATTGTAATAAATCATTGTTAGATTGAGAATTAAGTTTCAGGTCGTTTTCTGTCTTGCAAATAAAAAACGCGCCCACACTTACTGCCATCTTTAAATGTCCCTTAGTCTAGCCATGCAGCTAATGACTTAGCTCCACGACGCTGAAGCTAATTTAACTGTAGCTACACTCCTATCTTTTTATGGCCCCCGCCATCTTGATTTAGCGTTCTTCGTTTGATCCACGTTTAGTCCAAGTAGCCGAGCGCACACACACACACACACACACACACACACAACAACCCACATCTTTTTGATTGTAGTTTAGTGTATTTAGTTTGTCTTCATTGTGTGTTTTTGCTTTGTTTAACCTTTTGTAAATAAATGATCGTGTTTAATTATGCTGGTCTCTTTAATATCTCACAAGTGTGAATAATTTGCTAACCTCTACTATGTTTGAATTCTAAATCCTTCATCTATTAGTGGTAATTTGGGGTTATAGTTATTAATTTAATTATTAATCTGAGTTCCAAGTTGATAGTTTAGTGTATTTTATGAGACTGAATCAATAAATTAGCTATTATTTTTCCTTTTATAAGGATGGTTCCCTGAGGTCTTTATTAATTTAAAGCATTATTTATGATTGTCTTTGATAATCCTGATAGCCAAATCTAATTAACGGTACTGCCATGTGAACCAGTCCCCAACTAATGGTGCCCGCGTGTGAGACATATCAAGTTGAATCCCAACAACACTAACCACTATTGCAGCTATACACCATGTTTTTGTAAAAAGGACACATTTGTAAATGAGGGCTTGCCCTCAATAGGTTTTCCATGTGAAAATGAAGGTTGTTGCTACTCAATTTCATTTTAAAAAAATGACAAAGAACATACAGGTGTACTGACTCTACAATACTGATTCACACAAAGAGTTATAGCTATGTTTTCTGCCATTGTCACATCAGTTATTCACACTTATTCGCAGCACACTTGAGAAATTAATAAAAGAGCAAGTTACTACCAGCGCCGCCCGGCGAACAATGTTAGCCCGGTTAGTTTTGTTTTCACCTGCTAACGTATAGCTTTATGATGTATCAGTATATTGAGTCATGTAATTTCAAGCACTGCTCCACCCAACATCAACCTGAGGAGAGATCAAACACCTGTGAGAGTATTCAGGGATTTGGAAACACTTTAAAGCAGAGCATGCTGTTCCAACGTGGTGCCAGAATTGGATAGGCATATATTTGGACACACAATACAGATGTTTTAGTGGTTACGGGTATAAAATGTTGGCTTGTTAATGTTTGGGAGTGTGACACTGCATGATTTGTAAATGTTCATTTGTGTGTGTGTGTGTGTGTCCTCTCCGATTATGAGGAGATGTTTTTTCTTTCGTTCTCTGTCTTTGTCTTATTGCCAGATGATAGGTGAAGTTTGCACCTGAGAGTGTTGATCCATACACGTTCCCTGTGTGTGTGTGTTTATGTGTGTGTAATGTTGGCGCAGCTTAGTCAGTTAGTTTGTGCATTTGGCACCACTAAAGAAGTGTTATTGCGTGAGATATCTCCAGTAAGTGTGTTTTCCACAAGAATTGTTTGGGTTGGCGCGGACACAGATACGTATGTGTAGACTAATCACTCAGCCAGGCGATCAGTGGGCATATCCTGGAATTGTCCTTCTGAGTGTGTTTGATGGTGTCAGTCTGCAGGCACAGAGTTGTGGACAGAATTATTTTCTGCCCTTTTTGACATAACCTGGCAAGGGGATGGGTCTTTAAGGGAAAGCCAATGAAAGCTGGGTGGGAGTAGGTTTTTGCTATAAAATAGGGCTTTCAGGGTGGTTGAGTGTCTGTGTGTGCGACAAAGTGTTTGACCCTCTTCTCAGTTTAGCCTATGTTTGACACAGACCATCACATTGTGTCATTATGCCTTGGCTGTGTGGGGTCTAAAAGTGCAGCATTTGGGTTCTCTGATTTTGGATTCTGTTTGCCTTTTTGTTGCAGCTCTGTGGATTAACTGAGTCAGGAGACATGGAGGTAGGACTAACTGGAGTTTGGAGAACTAGAGAAAGGGGTTTTTGAAACAGGCTGTGCATACTACACATTGAGTAATGTGATAGTTGATGATGATAATGATTATGGTATAGGTGATGGTGATGATATTGGAGAACATATACAGTATATATATATATATATATATATATATATGTTTCAGGTGTGGATGAGGAGGTATTTGCGAGAAATTTGGGTTCTCCTGCATCTGACAGGTGAGTGTGACATCAAAGCATGTCCAAATGCTTTTTGGTCTTTGCACTCAAAAGTCTTATAGAATATTTATATGTGAAAAATATTATATCCGATCTCCTCTACTGCTACTTCTACCTTAAATTGCATATTGGTGGGTTTTGGATGTGTCCAGCTTGCGTGGCAGGTATGACAGCGAGATGCAGTCTGTTTGGACGAAAATATGTTCACACGTTTGACGGGGTTTTATACGAGTTTCCTGGAGACTGCAGCTACCTACTGGCTGGAGACTGCAACCATCGCTCCTTCACATTGCTGGGTGAGTCACACTCAGACAATTCAATAAATAATGAAAAACAGATTTTAATTCTTATAGCGTCCGATGCTCATCCAATGTAGCTCAGCAGCATGTGCATAGCCACTGCCATGGCTTTGACTCTCAGTGTATGTACTTGTACTGTAGGAGTGCTGTATATGAGACATTTGAAATACCTTACTCATTCATCCCTCCTTTTAATTTTCTGAAGATTCAAAGATCATCGTTGTTATTTCATACTGTTTTTGTCAGTCAAACATTTGATGCTGCAATGTATGAGAAGTAAAATAAATGTTGTGTTCAATCCGCAGGTGATTTTGTCAATGGCAAAAGAACTGGAGTCACTCTGTTTCTGGGGGACTCCTTTGAGTTGCATCTGTCGGTAGACGGACGACTCTCACAAGGAGAAAAAAGGTTGAGTAATTTAAGTTGTCATGCAAAAATCTTCAACTTTGTGTCTATTCATGTTGACTTATTGCAGAAAAGAATCACCCCATAGTTTGATTATGGAGACGCTTGATGTGTGTCTCCTTTCTTGTAGACTACCTCTGCCCTATGCATCTCACGCTGTGTTTGTGGGCTCAGAGCTCGGCTTTTATAAACTCTGGAGTGAGGAGTTCGGCTTTACTGTCACCATTGATAATGCAGCCAACATCGCCTTGACACTGACCAAACACCATGCCAACCGCACATGTGGCCTCTGTGGCAACTTCAACTCTGTATCAGCTGATGAATATACAGCTCAAGAAGGTAAGAGCATGTGGGGAAAAGGGTACAGTGAAAAGTCTGTAACTGTGTGCGTATGTGGGATATGCGAATGTTTGTTTGAAAGAGGAACTAGGGAGGGGGGTCTTCATTATTACTGGAATCTAGGAAATGATTTGAGTCACCAGCACTCAGCAACAGGAAGAGTAGCAGCTCGGTACAGGAAAAGATAACAAGGTAAAAGCAAGAAAGATAAACAGTAGTGGTACAATGAGATTAAGGAGAAATCTGTCAACTCGTTTGTGTGTTTTCAGGATTCTTAACAGAGGACAGTTATGACTTTGCAAATTCATGGGCAGTGAAGGGGGCCGATCAATCATGTCGACGCGTGTCAAATCCCGGCCAATCCTGTAACAGCACAAAAGCAACTTCAGCGGTGAGAGGACACTTTACACACTCGTACATGTGTTCTTCTGTAAGGTTGTTATTAAATTTTACATGTCGGCAAACGATCTGAAAATGTACATAAATGTCTGTTAATAATATAAAGCCTTTTATTCACAGAAGCAGCAACATTTTAGCAGCACAATTAGTATCTTATAATTATGACCATTCAAGTCAAACATTTAACATGTGCCTTCCAATTTTGATTTAATACTAAAACTTTTATTTTGTATTCTTTTTTTTCCTTGTGCAAATGGTTTTACATAGACAGTTTATATGAGGATATGGGCCTTAATGCTCCAGTGGAGAAGGAAGACACCCCAGTTTCATTAAAAAGGAACAGCTGCTAAGCAAACAGCTCTGACAGGTGTGGGTGCAGTCCTGTAATGTGCAGTCTTTGTGGGTGGACTGATATGAAAAAAATCAGCCAGTTTTAGCGAGAACATTTTGTTCCACAGGAACACCCACATATGAGAGAACAGTAAAAACTACATATTAGTGTGAAGCCATCGGATGTCATCAGCATCTCCTTCACTAACTGCAAGTCTGATATATTTCCTCAACTGTCTTTAGAGAAGGAAATGGGTGCTCTTTCATTGCATAACTGGGCATCATGCAATAACTCCCAAAGTCTGACTGAGAATATTAATTTAAAAGCTAAAGATATCTTCACCGATGTATGATTGCTTTGTTTTATAATTTCAAATGTTGCTTACAGACTTTTATCCCTCTGTTTGCCAAACTTATTGTATGGTCTTTAACTCATCAAAATCCTGTTTCCATCATGATGACACTAGTAGCTATTATTGCTAAAGGAACATATTTCTTTCCTATCTTTTTTAAAACCTACCCACCAAAATATCATTTTTAGAACAATTTATCCCTTATATACATCAGCTGACAAGATATGATAGCTCATGACAAGAATCGTGATGTTTCCAGTCACAAACAACTGGGGTCTTTTTTAAGTTTGTTTTTAGTTACAAAAACCTTCACTATCGACAAAGATATAAATAACTATTTTCTTTTGCCTGAAATATTGGATTTCTCCTTTATTTAACTACATGAACCAACCTCACTTGAACGTAATTTTGCATGTGTGTGTGTTGGTATAGATTTTGTCCAGCTGCAGCGTGTTGCAGACTTCTAGTGTGTTTCTGCACTGTGCCCACCTGGTCTCCCCTGAGGCGTTCCTGTTGCTGTGTCAGGAGGAGGCGTGTCACTGTGACCAGAGAGACGGGACTGAAGACTGTTACTGTCCAATCCTGTTGGAGTACGCTCGCACATGCCACGCCCATGGGATACTTCTTCGGGGCTGGCTGGAGGAGAGCCAGTGCTGTAAGTTTGTCAGTCAGTGAGAAGGTAGTTGCAAGCTATGAAGTTACATTAATAATGTGAATATGTGTGCTTGTGTGTCTAGTCCCCAAGTGTCCAATTGGGATGCAGTACAGTGAATGCACCAAGTCTTGCTCTACAACCTGCCATAGTCTCAACATCCAGGAGGTCTGCAAGGAAGAGTGTGTGGATGGCTGTACCTGCCCTGGTAACCTCCTACTCACTATATCTCCCTCTTTCTCTCTGTCGCTCTGTTACTAGAAGTGGTAACAGGTGTGTGTTTGTTTTTCAGTGGGTAAGGTTTTGGACGGTAATCGCTGTGTGGAGGTGTCTCAGTGTTCCTGTGTGCACATGGGACGGCATTTCCCTCCAGGATCCACTATCTCTCAGGACTGCAACACCTGGTGAGAGAGCAACATGCATGCAGACACATGTATAAATACACAGAGAAATACTACTATATAAGAAATACAGTACTTCCTCACAAAATTGGCTCTTTCCTGCAGTGTTTGCCGTCACGGTTCCTGGGAATGCACCAATGAAGGCTGCCCTGGTGAGAGAGATGTATAGTAGTAGTCAATGCACTGGCTTACACAAGGGTTGCTCATTTCTGGTTTATGTCTCTGTGGTCTGTGTGTAGGTGAGTGCTTGGTGGTGGGCCAGTCTCACTTCAAGACCTTTGACAACAAGTTCTTCACCTTCACTGGTCACTGTCAGTATCTCCTGGCAAGAGACTGCATAAATAACGGGTTTTCTGTCATTATTGAAAATGTACAGGTAATTATTATTATTTAGTTTTGTCATAAGAATGTTTTTCTGTCACTCTGTCCGGCCACTTGCGCTGCTTGTGTTCTACAGTATGGCTGTTGGTATTGTGTTTCAGTGTGCAGACGATCAGGATGCTGTGTGCACACGCTCAGTGACGCTCAGCCTGCCCTCTCTGGAGGACATGACAGTGAAGCTGAAGCATGGAGGAATGGTCTCTGTCAACAGCATGGACATCCAGACCCCAATGCATCATGGTATGCCACTTTGGCAGAATAGTGATAAGATCTACATTTTATGGCCCTTCTAAGCATATTACACTGTACATAGTATTATACTGATAATAAGGCCTGAAATCTATCAGGGAAAATACTGGATATTTCGTACTTCAACCAATTATATTCTGAAGAGAACAACACATTAGCTCAAAGCTACAACAAAAAGAAACTGTTTCCGTCCTGAAGACACAGAAGACATCAGCACAATAATTTGAATTACTGGAAGGAGTGTCATTTATTGTTTCATTTGATTACATCAACGTTAAATTGACTTCAGCTAATCAGATCCCTGTGTATGCAATCTTACAGGCCATCTGCATATCCAGAGATCTGTTCAGTCTTCTGTACGTGTAAAGTTTGGAGATGACCTTCGTTTGGACTGGGATGGGCGGGGCCGCGTGCTTTTAAAAGTACAACAATTTTAATGGATAAAGGTATTTTTTGGTAATGGTATATTCGTGAGAAGATCAGCAAACAACTGTTCTGAATTATGTCCACCTCCCCAGCTGGGACCACGTTGGGCAGGGCAGACTTGTGGTCTCTGTGGTAACTACAATGGTAACCAAGGTGATGACTTCTTGTCTGGATCTGGTCTGGTTGAGGCGGGTCCTCAGGCGTTCGGCCAGTCATGGAGGATCAACGGAGACTGTGAATCAACACACAAACATGAGACTGATCCATGTGCCGTTAACCCCAAAAGAGGTATACACATTCATATACAGTACATGCCCACAGCAACACAAACGTTGCAAAATATTAACCTTTAATCCTCCCTTTTAGTGCGTTATGCAGAAGAGGCATGTTCGGCAATGATGGCAGACGTTTTCAGTCCGTGCCACTTCCTGGTGAACCCGGGCCCGTTCCAGCGGTTCTGTCGTTATGATGTGTGTGCGTGTGTGGACGGTGAGGAGTGCCTCTGCTCTGCTCTGTCTGCCTACGCAGCTGCCTGCACTGCCAGAGGAGTGCTGCTCAACTGGAGGTCTCCGTCACTCTGCGGTAACTCTCACATTGAACTAATTAACATCTGATCATTCATATGCACACACACTAGTAAACATACAAAAATTTCGTTCTATTTTTAGACAGAAGACAGCATTGTAGAGCAAATGGAAAAATTAATAATCTGGGTAAGCCATAACTTTAAGTAGGTGAAGATCAGGACATCAGCACCACATACCAAATCTATATATATTTGTATCATCAAGAGTACAATAACAGTCACGAGAAACAACAAAAATCATCATAATTGCCCGGACAGTAAAAATCTTTTTGTACCCAAAAAGGTGGGTACACTATTTTTTACAGATAAAAACACAACTTAACTGAGAAGAGATCCCTAACACTCCCCTGATTTGATTTCTTTTTCAGAGCTGGAGTGCACTGGAGGCCAGGTGTACGAGGCCTGTGGGAGTGTGTGTGACAGGACATGCCGCTCACTGTCTGGGGCTGAGGCAGGCTGTGAGGGGGAGAGGGTGTGTGAGGAGGGCTGTTTTTGTCCTGTTGGAAAGTACCTGAGCGACTCCGGAGAATGTGTGACAGCTGACCTGTGCACTTGCCTGCATGATGGACAGCTCTACCAGCCTAATGATGTCTACGCAGATCACAACAGCATCTGGTCAGTGACTGTGCATGTGGATATTGAGAAATAATCCTAATTCTAAAATGCTAATAGAAATTGCATTTTATAGACACTGTCACTTTTTGTGTGTTTTCTCTTTGTTTGTGCGTGTAGCTACTGTGAGAATGGCTCCATGCACTGTAGCTCCCCTGAAATGAGCACTTTACTATCCGACCTCTTTTATGACGATGACCTGGCACCATCCAGAGGTACAATTTCAGTATTTCACAGAAGCTTTATTGAATGTCCATGTTTCTCGTGACTTGGATAATCCACTGTCCATATGGTTTCTTTCATTTCACCATTTAACATGAGACTTTGCTGCCCTTGTATGCAGTGAACAAGTGGGTCAGTACAGTAGGTCTCTGATTTGAACACACTAAAAAGTCCTGTTAGTTTACTTGGCAATTCGCATTAAATCTTTTGTTAGCTTTGCATTTTAGGAAACTGATCACCAACCTTATTTAACCCAACTAAATATTGGTGTTTGTTTTTGTGTATGCAGAGCGCCGGTCAGCGCAGTGCCCTCCTCCACTCGTCCGTGCAGAGTGTGATTCAGGAGAAAAAGGCCTGGAGTGTGCCAGAACCTGTCAGAATCTGGATCTGCCCTGTGTCAGCCTCGCCTGCATCCCTGGCTGCCTCTGTCCACCCAGCACGGTAGGTGGTGTGTTAGTGTGTGTGTGTGTGTGTGAGAGAGAGAGTGTGATGTAGATAAAGCACCAAACACCCTAAAATTGATCATGCGGATTGATTTCAGGTACGTCACCGAAGAGACTGCATTGCACCGGAACAGTGTCCCTGTTACCATAACAACAAGCCATACACATCAGGACAGACCATCTCTGTGGACTGCAACACCTGGTTAAATGATTATTTGCATACATGGTTACGAAGGGGGGTATCTGCACTGTACTTTCTTAACAGGCTTTCTCATTGTGTTTCACAGCGTGTGTGAGAACAGGAAGTGGCGCTGCACAGAGAAGGTGTGCGATGGTGTGTGCCGCACTGTGGGGGAGGGGCATTACATAAGTTTTGATGGCCTCAAATATTCCTTCCCTGGCCTCTGCCAATATGTCCTGGTCCAGGTAGGAGACAAACTGATCCAAAAAGATTTCCAGGGTGAATTGCACAGTACACTGGTGTGAAAACAGAAATATTCAATATGCAATTATTTGATTTAATCTCTCTATCCTTCTTCTACTTTTGCCTTTTTCTATATTTTTTTATCAATAGGATATGTGTAACGGAGAAGAGGGTTCATTCAGAGTGCTGGTGGAAAATGAGGCTTGTGGAATTGTGGGACATCGCTGCGCAAAAGCTATCACGATCTTCTACCAGGGAGGGTTGATTGTAATGCAACATGGAGAGGTAACACACTCACAAATACACACATACCCATACTCTACAGTGCCAACTCACATACACACAAGTAGGTAATGGATTTAAAAGACACCTAAAATACTGTTGCAGTGGTGAGACATGGAACATGACTTCTTACATATAGCATTTTATTGCAAACAAAGAACTTTCCTAAAAAGCTACTAGAGTTTTTTATAATCATGCAACCAGAACGAGTCACCAGAAATGAAGAACATTTTACTAAAACATGTATCCCTTAAATTATCTTATAACAATCAATAAAACATGAAATGGACTTGGTTTGCTGTGTGATATAGGTGAAATTGAAAACATAGTATTTTATCTTCAGAGGAACCATTTAATCTGCCTCTTTCTATAGCTAACGGTGATGTATCTGAACGTAACTGTGACCTTTGACTAAATTCTGCCGCACATAAGGCTCTGCTCTGTAGTTGCTTTTCATGAAACAGTATGTTTGTAATTTAGGTATGTATATGTGCTGAACAGGTATAGTAGCCATGCACCTATGAGCATGTGCAAAACTTGAGCTAGATATCTGATTATTTACTTGTGAGCAATTGGGGCCTTTTGCATAACATTTGAATATAAACCATAAAATAATTGCAATTTGTAAAGCAGCAAACTTCATCAGATACAACTAAAGGTTGATCTCTCTGTCATGTGTCTGACACATTCATACCTTATACTCTGCTTTACTGTCTGACAACCTGACTCAGTCCTGTAACCAAACTTTTCAGACTTGATCTATGAGTATCCCATATGCATCCATGGTTGCCATCTTTTTCTCTCGCAGGTGAAGATGAAGAAGCCGGTGCTACAAGGCTCACAGGTGGAGATTGTGCAATCTGGTCAGTTTTACACTCTGCTGCTCGGGAAACACATTTCCCTCAGTTGGGACAAGGGGACTCGCCTCCTGGTTCACATCTCAGCCACATACAGGGTACTAATGTATTATAATGCTAATGATTTAACCTTGTTTGTTGGATTTGCATTATTTAATATTAAACATGTCCTTGTTGTTGCATACATTTTATTGTGTGTAGAACCGGGTGTGCGGTTTGTGTGGTAACTTTGATGGGAATGTCAACAACGATTTGATGAGCAGTAACAACCAGCTGGAGGTCGACTTCTCGCACTTTGGGAACTCCTGGAAGGTTATTCCCAGCTGTGCAGATGTAACACAGGTAAAGTCTGGTCTTAGATTACAAAATTGCATATTTTAATAAATCATTAAATTATTTATTTATTTTCAATAAAGATTTAACTGCAGCATGTCTTTCCAGACACAATGTTACTCTGGATAATCAACAATCTTCACTGTGAACAGGTTTAATTGAAACGGCTTTGTACACAAGAAATTGTCTATGAAAATGTTACACGTTTTAGACTATTAACCAAAAATTGTATTGTATCCCATAGACACACATGTAGAAATGTATTGAGACCTGTCTTGTAGTAGAGTTAAGGATCTGCTGTGAAATTTAGTACAGCCTGAAAAACTAGCAATGGGAAGTAGGGGTGTAAGAAAATATTGATTATTGGAGTATTGCGATATTATCTTTTGTGTTACTGTATTGATTCTGAAAAACACTATCAATTTTTGATTAATAGTTTACATTCAAAGATTTGTGGCAGTATTGTAATCTGTCTTCAGCCATTTGACTCTTCCACTCTAATGTAAAAACATAAACTGAGACAGGAAGTAAGTAAGCACATACTGTATCTGACCTTTGCACGCAAAGTAATGCTATGATGTTGAGTGTTATAGGGACTGTGACTGTTCTGATTGCATAAAACTTTATCTCAAAGATTCAAACTATGATAGTTTTCCTAATTAGATTAAAAAAAAACAGAATATACCACCTTGCTTACAGTATAGCAATATATTGATCGTAACCCATGTATCCGTGCTACATATCGTATCACCAGACTCTTGCCCTCACACAGCTCTAGTGCTATACTGTGTCTGGCCAGATCTGGAGCACTTAGGACTATGGACTTTTTGTTGTTTGTAGGCAAATTCTAAGTTTACCAGGTGGGCTGTCAATGGGTGAAGTAATACCTTTGATAAAAAATGAAGCAGACTACATATTTAGTGTGATGGGTGCTTTGGAAAATGGTGTGCCATCATGTAATGTATGCATGATGTGTGGTTAATGTGCTGCAAAATGCAAAAATACTAGTTTGGTTCTTAAATGACTAACTATTGCATTTTTGGTATAGTAATAAGACATTCTACGGTACTTTAAGAAAGATATAAAGACTGTCACGCTACGTTTGTTCGTGTTCTTATGTGTATAGATACCAGCTCCTTGCAACGACAACATTGTCAAGTTGATAACAGTTGAGCAGTCGTGTCGTGTGATCACTGGTCCTCTTTTTAGAGAATGCAACAGTCAGGTGAGTGTAATTACAGACACACTAGATGTACCATGCCATCACATGCATTGTTAGCTTCATGCACTTGGTCCTCTCTTAACCTGTTCCCGTGTGTCTCTAGGTTGATGCAGAGCCATATGTAGAGATGTGTGTGGAGGCAGCATGCTCTTGTCCATCAGTGGGCGACTGTGCGTGTTTCTGTGATGTCATTGCGGCCTATGCTCAGGCCTGCTCAGAGAAGGGTGTATCCATCAGCTGGAGATCCAATGAGTTTTGCCGTGAGTGTAAAGAATTTCTGCATGATGTTATTGCAGCATGTTATTTTCTGGATGAAAAACACACACAAAGTGTGTGTCTCTCTCAAAGAGACAGTGTCTCTCAGTATATAATAATGAAAGAATTCTGTCTGAAACACACTTTTTTAGAATACTTGTATACTTTCAAAATCTAGCTGTCTCTTGCTAGCTTTGTTAGCAGAGGTAGATTCTCCAACGTTACCTACCCTAACTTTAATGGTATAGTTTACTACATTTCTGAATACTTTATTATGCAGGTCTAAAGGTTATATTTATCTTGACAAAAGAGACCTATGCCAAAAGCAGGGGCCAAATTTAGTCTTTTGTTGAACTTTTGTTTCCTTAGCCATGAGCTGTGAGGAGCTGAACCCTAAGAGCCCAGGTGTAGGGGAGGAGCTATGCCAGTGGAGATATAATACTTGTGGCCCTGCCTGTCCAATCACCTGCCAACACCCAGATCCCCTCCACTGTTCGCTCACATGTGTGGAAGGTTGCCATGCCTACTGCCCCCCAGGTGCAAAAAATACTCACTGGACATACAACTGTCTCAAATGCAAAATATTTGCACGCACATGCAATCTCAAAATACAGTATACAGTATAACTGGATAAATTCTTGTATAAACATACAAATAGGGTGGGTGAGTTTAACTTTAGCCTTGTTTTTCTTAGGCCAACTACTGGATGAGGTGGCCATGCGTTGTGTAGAACCCTCTCAGTGTAAGGTGTGTATCCATGAGGGTCAGAGAATCTCCCATGGCAACAAGGTCATCCTGAACCACAATGATCCCGACCACTGCAAGATATGGTACTACTGCATCAGAACACTTAGCAACAAATCTGGATATTTTGGATTTGTAATAAATGCTTTGTAAAGATTCTTTGCACATTTTAAGATGCTTTGTTTTTCTTTTCTGAAGTCACTGTGACAACAACACCCTCAACTGTGAAGTTTGTACCTCGTTCACCATGTCCACCACTCCCACACCAAAACCTGCCTATGCCACCTTCACGACCCTTCCCTTCACCACCTTGATGCCTGAGGGCACGTGTGACCGTGCCATGGATCTGGCTTTCTTACTGGATGGTTCAGAAGCCCTGAGCGAAGACGAATTTGAGGCAACCAAAGAGTTTATACTGGGAGTGGTTGAACGATTCCGAATGGGCTCAGCTCACACTCGAGCCACAGTGCTGCTTTACCACTCTGGAGTCAAAACATATGACCTGCAGGTAGATAGACGTATGTTGTACATACACAGCAAAGTGTCTATTCTTGCACAGATATGCTGGTGCATTAAGCATTCTGCGGAATAATACTTCATTGATTGTACTTCAAATTTAGCTCAGAAATAAGCTGCTTTGCTGACTCACGGAAACTGAATGCCATAGTAAAGGTCCACAGTAGGTTTCTTGAACTTCCCGTTTTTCTCCCTCATTTATGCCTGTAGGTTCAGAAGTGGCTGTTTAAGAAGACCGTGCGTGAGCTGCATTACACAGGAGGAGATGCAGCCTTCTTGGATGAGGCTGTCAAGTATCTGGTTATCAACATCTACGACAAGAACAAGCGTGAGCATGCTGGCCGCGTTGCCATCATCTTGACCGCTAGTGCCAACCCTCGCCCGGTCCGTGCCCTAACCAAGATGCTCCGCAAGAAATCCATCACCACCCTGACAGTGGCACTGGGTCCTGGGGTAAACATGGGGCAGATTAATGACATCACCAAGGCCAACCCAGAAAACAGGGCCTATGTGCTTAGCAGCACAGGTGAGCTTCCAGATCGTCTGTTAGAGCTGACAGATTACCTCTGCACCCTGGGGATGGAGCCTGAGGTGGCAAAACCTCCAACGCCAAAGACCATTCTGGATAAAGCTCGCAAGGGCACGACCACCACAACCTCGGTTCCTCGTCTGGAGCCCAACCCCACACGCCACCTCTCCCCTAAGTCCACCTCACCGTCTGGCCTGTCTCCCATCACGACGTCGTCACCTTCCATCTCTCCAGCCAAAGATGTGACGTTCATCCTGGAAGGCTCTGATTCAGTCGGCGAGGTCAACTTTAACAAGTCGCTCCTCTTCCTGGAGGAAGTTATCTCACAGCTGATTGAAGAGGAGGAGTTAATTCGTATTACTGTGATCCAGTACTCAGTAACGGTAACTGTGGAGATCAGTCGGTGGGAGCTGAGGCGGCAGAAGACCCTGCTGCAGCAAAGACTGAGGGAGATTCAATGGAGGGGTGGAAGTAAGACGAACACAGGTGCAGCTATCACTACGACTTTTCAAGAAATGGCTACAGTCCAGTCTTCACGTAGTCCCACCCCGCCTCAGCTGGTCTTCCTTGTGACAGAAAATCCACCTACTGACACAGTGACACGCCCGCCATCTACGAGCACTCACACGCACGTGTATCCCATTGGTGTCGGACCAAAAGTACGTGAGATTGACTTGCTACCATTCAGCTCCCCTCAGCACCCGCTGATGGTTGTTGATTACGACCGTCTGACAACCCTGGTCCACCGTGTAGTCAATATCACGCACACCACAGTCAGGCCCCGCTCTCCTACACTGCCACCCCTGGTGCTCCCGACGCTCTCCAGCCTGCCACCCTCAGGTACAGAAGACACAATAATTTCAATAATTTAGTCCACAAGGAGTCCTTGGACTTTATTCATTTGTGAGCATATCTTTGCACAGTGCCGTGTAAGAAGCCTGTGGATGTGTTGTTCCTGTTGGAGGCTGGAGAGCAGATTGAAGACATGAAGACATTTGTCAAAGCTTTCATCAATAATGCTGACATAGGTAGGTGTGACCCAGCCCCAATGTGATGTGTAAAATTTTTATTCATTCTACCTGTTTTCAATGTGTCTCTCTTTCACAATGATATTTCAAAGTCTTGAGCACGTGTTTTCATGAAATTTAAGAGACGGATACACCTTAGTAAAATAATGCTCTATTTAAATTTTAATAATTACCTGAAGCTGTGATTTTTTTCCACTAGACAATTGTTATTTTTTTATTCAGAACAATAGAAGCTTTAAAGATGGAGTGGTGGTCCAAATCATTTAAAAGAGTATGCTTTAAGGGTCAAAAATGTATTTAAGCTTATATAAGTTGAAAGAACAATGTGTTTGGATTGAACAGCAATTTTGATAATTACTCAGTGTTGTGTCACATCCGATTGGTTTCTAGTTAGATAGTGGGAAACCACTGAGGGACACAGGGTAGAGGAAACATTTCAGTTGGGACTAACATGTCGTTTCAAAGGTGTGCACTTGTGTTTAGAACATGTTAAGAATTTTTACAAAACTGTAACATGGAATTTAGGTAAATCTATACTACTAATGCTTATTCAAATAACCAGATTATGGATCACCTTCCCCTGCATTTCTACAGTGATTTAACTCCTTGTTTATTTTTGCAGGGCTGAATGGCACTCAGGTGAGTGTGGTTCAGTATGGAGACACCAACACAGCAGAGCTCACCTGGGGGGATGAACAGAGCAAATCCCACCTGCTGAACCTGCTGGAGAGCATGCCGAGGAGAACCACAGCTGCCCCCGCACTAGGTAGTGAATACTAATGTGTGCAAACACAATAAAGCAGACACACACTCACACACACATATCTGTCTGCAGGATCTGCACTGCGATTCGCTGTGCAGATGGCCATCTTGCCAGTCAGTGGTGGAAGAGTCGGTGTAGCCAAGGCTGTGGTGATGCTGGTGACTGACAAATCAACTGATGATGTCAAAGAAGCAGCTAACGAGGCACTGGCAGCAGGTAATTAAGTCACCACTGACATGATTGTGATATCTCAGTTCAAAATTCAATTTGTATGTTTCCATCCTCTATCTTCCTCTGTCACAGATCTGCTGTAGTTTCACTAATAAGAGTCTCCTCCCTCAGGTGTGTCAGTGTTCCCCATCGGGGTGGGACCAGGCTATGACCGGAGTGAGCTTAGCGTGCTTGGTCACCATGGCAACCAAGACAACTCTCTGCACTTGAACAGCATGGATCAATTGCTGATGTTGATGACTCTGGACCACGGTTACACAGAGAGAATCTGCAGAGGTGCTTACAGACACACACACGTACAGTTAAGATGATTAATTCTAAGAAATAAATCTATTCTTTAGTATAGTTTTAATAATAATACATTATAATGATGGTGATAATTAATCATAATGATAATATTGATTATTTGCTTTGCAGCTGGTCCACCAGGACTGTGTGTTGATGATAATGGAAATGAGAGAACGGTGAGTAATGTCTGCTGAGGTTGAATAAAAGTTACATAAGTACAGCAACCTTTTACAGCCATTACAGCATTATTTGCAATGAATTGTGTATCTTCTGTTATTTTTTTATTTGTTAACCTTTATTTATCCAGGTAAACTGTTTGAGAACCACTTCTCATTTACAAACATGACCTGGCCATGACCCTCATGTGTTTCAGCCTGGTGAGTCATGGCTACTGGAGGACGGCTGCCACTCTCTCCTGTGCCACCCCAGTGGGGCAGTGACGGTACAGAACCACAAAGTCAGCTGTGACAGACTCGAGCCGCCAGTCTGCAGAAACAACATGCCACCTGTCAGAGTCCAGGAGACCTGTGGCTGCCATTGGGAATGCCCTTGTATGTACATCAAAAGGATGAAATATTTACTGAAGTTTCTAGAATCATGTTAAACCCATCTATATTAATTGCATATCATTTGCCACTTGGGCTGTTAACAATGAATACTGGAGGCTTGCATTCCGGTCTATTTATACTGACTATTCACATTTCTGGCTCCTGTACAAACACTCTCTTCCTCCTGCCTGGTTTGTGTTGACAGGCATGTGTATGGGCAGCTCCACCAATCATGTGGTGAGGTTCGACGGCTTGGCGCTTAGGCTGGATGGGGAGGGTTTGTGCTCCTACGCGCTTCTCACTGTCAGCAGAGGCATCAGTGAAGGGTCAGAGGTCAAACTCCACAGTGGACCTTGTCAGGACTCAGCGAACTACAACCAGGTCTGCATGAAAGCCATGGAGGTGATCCACGGAACGCATAGATTGCTGCTGAAAGATGATATGACGGTAAGTGACTTGAGTTGCTGGTCAGGATACCTGCACTGACACTGAAACAGTTTGAGTCTATAAAGGGTTATTTACTAACTTTGTGTATATGTGTTTGTTTGAGCAGGCAGTGATTGATCAGGAAGAACTTGCACTGCCATGGCGGTACGCTGGCCTAGAGTTGGTGCGTTATGGAGGAGTGATGCTGCAGCTTAAGTCAGACCACGGCTATATACTGACTTTCACTCCTCAGAGCAATGAGTTTACCATCACATTGCTCAGCTCTGCCACCACTGGCCAAACTGCTGGACTCTGTGGTAACATAAATAAAGACCCATTTATTTAAAACTGTAAAATAAGTCATCCCTGTTTGTCTTTCTTTATTTGATCTATTGCAACTGTAACACTTCCTCTGACCTCTGTTCTCTCTCTGTATCTTTCTTCCAGGTGCCTGTGGGGAGGAGAAGTTTAACGTCCTTTCTCTCCGTAATGGCAGCTCGACCACTGACCAGCCAGCCTTCATCTCAGACTGGACTGTGGCTGTAGATGACAGTGTGTGTCTGCCAAAGCAAAGGGCAGTATGTGTGTCTGGAGCAGCGATGGGATGTCAGGCCCTACGATCTGAGGTGTTTGAGCCATGCCATGCTCACATTCCTGTCCAGGTGTTCCTCGCCAAGTGTGAAGAGCAGGCATGTGAGGAGTCAGATGTGTGCGAGCTCATTTCTGCCTACGCACGCCTCTGTAGAAAGAGAGGTGTGTGCGTGGACTGGAGGAGCCCCCATCTCTGCCGTAAGTCAGTTTTTGCTGTGTGGATGGGTATGTTTCAATTCACTTGCTGCAGTGGGCACATTTTAAAACCCGGTCTGAGCCTAAACTTTAGCCTGATATATGTGTTACAGTATTACGGTGCCCCAGCTCTATGGAGTATGATGCATGTCGGACAGGGTGTGTAGAGGACTGTGGTAGCATAGAGACGTTGCCAGGCGACTGGTCGGTTGCCAGGGGTAACAAATCATCCTGTATGGACACACCTACTGAGGGCTGTTTCTGTACTGGAGGGACGGTTTTGCATCACGGACGGTGTGTATCACCAGAAGCATGCAGGCAGTGTGTTGACCATCGTGGACACGCATACACGGTGAGACGCATGAGAAGACAAGAAAAATATGACTGAATGTGTGAGGGAATGATGCAAAATCTAAATCAACTTCTTAATTAAAGAAACACATGCTAATAGAATTAGATGGGGCAACCATTGAAGTGTTAATAATTAAAGTGTGCCGTGAGCTCCCTCTAGTGTTTATTTCTAACACACCCAAATACTGCACTGAAAACTTAACATGGTTTGATTTGTTTGTACAGTATATGCAGAGTTGGGTACCAGATGAGAACCCATGTTTGATTTGCATGTGTTTGGACCAACAACGCATCAACTGCACTGCCCGGCCCTGCAATGACATCAAAGGCAAGCACCCCTTCTACTGCTACTGCGTCATATTTTGCTCTCACAGTAGTATCTTTTTTATGGTTTTGCTAAAACTTGAAAAATATTACTAGTGTTGCATTGTGGGTTTAGATGTAATAATTTAACAAGTAATCATCTGTATGTGTATATAGCTCCAGTGTGTGGACCCTGTGAGATCCTGAGGGAGAAGAGAGAGTCGAAATGCTGCCCAGAGTTTGAGTGTGGTATGTAAAACAAACTATGTGGCATTATTTCAATGTTCCTATTTTCACATATAATATTACAATAGCCTCCTCAAATGTGAGTGGGAAGAACAGACCGGTTAGTGTTCAATATAAGCGTTGTGTGTATGTGAAACTAGGTCTGATAAATTAGATATATATATAGATATTGCAAGGTTTGTGATGAAGAGAATATATTGCTCAAACATCAGAGCCCTAATGCAACAAAATTAAACTCAATGTCAATGTATTGCTATAGACAAATGAATTAACCTCCACCACCTGTATAATGAAAAACCATTAAAGCTAATTAGATCTCCATATAAGAAGATGAAAAAACTTAATTCAAATTTGGATAAACATTTTTTAGTGCTCTGTTTTTAACAGGCACTTGCATCACATCATATATCTCATCCAAATGCATCAGACCATCTCACTCTGTGACTTTTCAGTGTGTGATCTGGTGAGTTGTGACCTGCCTGATATACGCCACTGTGAGGATGGTCAGACTGTGGTTCTGAAAAACCCCGGGGAATGTCAGCCTATACACGAGTGCGGTAGGCTATTTACACAGTCTCTGTGATGTTCGAGCTGTGCTTTGCTCTGGCACACACGCACAGACATGAAACAGAGCACACATCCATGTGATCTCTTTTTACATGTTTCTGTGCATCTATTTTCCCTCTCAGTCTGCAAAAGGGAAGAGTGCCCTCTTAAAGCTCCCCCCGCTTGTCCCGCACATCGCCAGCTGTCAGTGAAAAAAACAAAGTGCTGTGACGTGTTTGAATGTGGGTGCAACTGCCAGAACGCCACCCAGACCTGCCCCGCTGGGTTCGTCACGTCCTCCTCTACCAACGACTGTGGCTGCACAGAAACCAACTGCCTGCCAGACAAGGTGAGTGTGTAATCAGATGCATCAGTTCCATCCATTTTTGCGAGGTTACTGTTTAAACTATCCTGTTTTTATTATTGTGTGTCTCTCCAGGTGTGTGTGGTTGGTGGCGTGGTTCACCCACTGGGGAGCCAATGGGAGCGAGGGTGCGAGAAGTGCAGTTGCACCCAGCTACAGGACAAAGACACATTGCTGCACATTGCTCAGTGCACCCCACCTGTGTGTGATCGAACCTGCCCTCGGGTGAGACACACACACACACACACAAATACACCAAACATACACATTTGCGTTATGTGTATTTAACCATTAATTCTTATATATTTCAGGGCTCCACATACACTCACACATCAGCAGGAGAGTGCTGTGGGAAGTGCACACCGACCAGCTGTGTGGAATCAGAGGGAGAGATGCGAGGGGACACACTGATTGGGGGAAACCTCAGACATGTATGCGTGTAGAGAAATCATACATGCCTGAATAGTATAGGCAAAAAATGATTAGTTATTATCCTTTACCTGTAATTTTCAATAGCACTCATTGTAGTGACCTGCAAGGCAAACCCCGCTGGTTTGGTGCAAGTTATGACATTTAGACATTTACATTTAGTCATTTAGCAGACGCTTTTATCCAGAGCGACTTACATATGAGGAAGACAATGGAAGCAATTATAACAACACAAGGTAACAAAATGCACAAGTGCATCAAAAAACTAGTCTGTTAAAGCCTAGAACTATGACATTATGACAAATTTATTTTTTCTCCCACAACAGTAGACTGTGTAGAATTTTATACCCAAGTTAATGTGCTTTTTATATAACAATCACTCTGCTTGGGCAATATATTTCTGGCTGTACGTGCAGAAAAAAAAATACAAATGTATATTGTCGATACATTTTAAGCTCATCTCTGTCTGTTTATAGGTGGGAGATGTATGGCAGTCTCCACATGAAAAGTGTGTGTTACATCAGTGTGTGAAAGTGAGAGACGATGTGTTCATCTCTGCCACAAACGTCAGCTGCTCTGAGATGGATGTTCCTTCCTGCCCGCTGGGAACTGAGTTACAATGTGACACCCAGGATTGCTGCCCCCGCTGCCACTGCGGTAAACACACATGCATACGTAGTTACATACATAGGAAAACATAGGCAGAAAATTAGTTAGGAGACCGCCTTCAACTAGCAGGCGTGATTTCAAATGTCTTAATCATCAAGCTTTCACTCCTATAACTTTCCCTTTAGTCGTATCTTACACACACTGTTCACGTACCAAGTTGCAGTGTCTGTCCAGCAGATGACTCTCTTATATTGGTGTCATCGCAGAGCCGCTTATCCTGATCTGACCTTACAAAGCCTGGGCTACTGTTGATAAAGCCTGGGCAATACTGTTTAATGCATGGAAATACAATTATTTGTGGTTTTTTCTCTACAGCTCCTATGGATGCCTGTGTCCACAACCACACTGTGATAGGAGTAAGTCATTCAGAAAAGCAGCACTCTTCTTTCATATTCGAACATTTTGAATGGTGCTTTCAGTGCTCCATCTCAATCTGTGTGTGTTTGTGCAGGCAGGGGAGAAGCTGATGGTGGACGTGTGTACACACTGTGAGTGTATGGTGGAGGACGGTGCCGTGCGCAAATACAGACTGTCCTGCAGGAGAATCAGCTGTCCCACTTGCCCCATGGTAACCATCATCCCGTCATTATTTATTTATTATCGCCATTATCATTTGTCATCATCACCATCATGACTAACCAATACATTCAAACGTCCATCATTTTCATCAAAAAGTCTCTAATCCACTGACCACATTCCCGCCCTGCTCATCATTAAATCGCGGCCCCATTGTTTTCCGTGATTCCCTCTATTCACAGAGGTAAGTAGTGAATTATTTATTGGCACAAAAGGGTCCAGGCAAATGTATGTCTTTGTGTTTACAGTAATGTCCTCCTGACATCTTCCTATATGAACTAGCATGCAGTACTAACCGCACTGTTTTCAGGGGTACACTCTGCAAAAGGAGGAAGATGCTTGCTGTGGTCAGTGTGTCCCCACTGCCTGTTTCATGCAAAGGCCTGATGGAAAACTGATCAGTCTGCAGGTAGGTGCATGAACCCTGTCACAGAGAGAGAATGCAGACATACTGTAGCACTCCTTTACTGTTGCAACACATTTTCATAATGATGATGTTGTTTTATTTATATTTATACAGATTTTTTCCAGCTGGTTTTAGCACCACACTATACTATGCTATACCATAACATATACCATGCTGTGCTTTACCACACTACACTTTTATATTATACTGTAAAATACTGTTACATGTATTGATATGCTATATTATGCTATACTATACCAAACTAAACTAAATTAAACTATGCTATACTCAACTGTACTATGGTATATCTTTGTACACTATGCTATACTTTACCAGACTATACTATACTTCACTATACAATGCTATATTATACTATGCTATACTATACTATAATAATCTCTACTATTCAAAACTGTACTGCTCTACACTATATTCTATTATTTATTATACTGTACTGCACTATATAATACATTATCCTATACTATACTATGCTATAGTATGTTAAACTGTTCTGTGCTATATTACACTACTATGTTATTCCATACTATATTTAACTATACTATGTTATATTACTGTATACTATACTTTACAATTTGATACTATACTATATTATACTACACTATACTGTATTTTGCTATACTATACCACACTATACTATACTTCTTTGGATCAGGGTACTGTGGCCAAAATATAAAAACAGATGTGGTCGGATAATGTTTTACTATAATACAAATTTTATATTTTGTCTTCATTCTTATTCTGTAGTACATTTTAAAATGGAGAGAACCACTTTTCAGCAGCAGGGATGGACAAAAATACTTCATGTACATGTGTGCCTTTCTCCCTCCAGGTGAACACCACTAGCGAAGATGGTTGCAACCTTTATACCTGTGGTGTAAACAGTAAAGGAGATCTTGTCCTGCAGACCAGAGTGACCACCTGCCCTCCTTTTAACCGCCAAGCTTGCCTGGACCAGGGGGTACGACTGTTACACAAACTGCCCTCCATCCATCTCACAGTCTTCCCACACCTACACTTCTGTATTTGCCATAAATGTGTGTTAAAATGTTCTCTCCTGTTTGTTTTCAGGGGAAAGTCAGCCAGATTGGAACAACCTGCTGTGAGCTGTGTAAGTAGAGCTGTGGCCTCTGCAAGACTGGTGCACTATTTAGAGAAATCTGGACGCTCTGATTTTAATAAGAGTGTGTGCGTGTGTGAAGGTACGGAGCCAGAGTGTCGGAGGACAGTGGGAATGCTTAACTACATCAAAGTGGATGACTGCCAATCAGAGCACCAGGTAGAATTGCAGTACTGTGAGGTAAGAGACTTTACACACACACACACACACACACACACACACACACACACACACACACACATATTTAAGCATGATTAATACTTTTCCCCCCTAGGATTAGCCTACAAAGTTCAATGAAATCATAACACTGTCCCTCACCATCCCACCCTTTCTGTCTCTCCCTGTGGTTGTGTCAACCCATCCATCTGGCCGTCTGTCTGTCAGGGCAAATGTCGCAGTAAGTCCATGTACTCCCTGGAGAGGGCCGCTGTGGAGCAGGAGTGTGTGTGCTGTGCTGCTGTGGAGACGGAGCCTCTCAATGTTCCCGTCCTGTGTGCCAATGGCACTCGTAGCCACCACACTGTCCTGTCTGTCACTGCATGTGACTGTCTGTCCAAACAGTGCACTTAGAAAGACAGCGAGAGACAGATTATAAATGCAGAAAGTATGTGTGTATTCAAGTAAAATGTACTCATATTAAAATAACAGCACAAATAACAATAAAAAAACAAGTTTCTGTAAGCACTACTTTTTTGTCTGTTTTGTTGAATATTCCTATTTATGTATGGGTTTGTAGACACAGATGTTTGTTGTTTAGATGTTTGAATGGTTTAAAAGTGAAAAGATTTTCTGATAGTCTTTTTTATGAGGCTTCTAGGATTACCTATGAATTTGAAACAAAAACGTTTATGTATTTATCGCATTTTAATGAAGTAAACATACAAAAAAACAATGGTGTAATGTAACTAAGTACTTTACTCAAACTTTAGTAAAACTTTGAGGTACTTGTACTTGAATGTTCATTTTATGCTGCTTTATACTTCCAATACAATACAATTCAAAGGTAAATATGGTACTTTTCACTGAACTAGATTTAGTTGAGAGCTGTAGTTACTTTACAGATAAAGATTTTACATACAAAACAAATTATGGGCTTTTAAAATAGGATGCACTGTTATAGATTAAACTACCAAACAGTATATAAAATAGTTCAAACTACTATCACCTTGACCACTACAACACTTACACATTTATGCATCAGTAATAGTTATCTAGTAATATATTATAGTAATATATAGTATAGTGATATATAGTACAACACTCAAAGGAGGCATTTGTCTGCATTATGAGTGCTTTTGCTTTTGATGCATTAAGTACAGTATGTAGGCCTACTTTTGTTTAAGTTACATTATCAAAGCAATGCTTTTACTTCCTATGGAGTATTTTTATTCTTTGGAGTATTGTTACTTTTACTCAAGTAAATAATCTGTATACTTCTTCCGCCACTGAAAAACCAAATAACATTTGGTTGTTGCACTTGCACAAAAGCAAAGGTTCGCTAATATAAGTTGCTTCTCTCCATTAGTTAATTGAATAATTTGGGGTTTTGGCTGCTACTTAACATTTGAGTAGTAGAAATAAGTCATTCATACGTGAGTAATGATAATTTTCCACCGTATATGAGATAATAAGCTTATTTTTGCACTTATTTATATATTTATTTTTGCGTCATCTGAGATGCATACCTGCAGAGGGGAGGCGAGGTTTACTTTCAAGTCTGTAAGCTCTTTCTTCCCCTTCTGGCTTACACACACACACACACACACACACACACACACACACACACACACCTCTTGCATCGGTAATATGCATCACACCTTCTTTTCCCTCCCGTATGAAACGGTCAGGGAATTAGCCGCCCTGTGCACGCGCGTGTTAAGCCAGGGGTTCCGGGAGCGCGCGCGGATTGTCCACCATCTCAGCCCTTCACGAGGCTCTGCACCTCGCGCGTCTTGTTATCCAACTCCATAGCGAAGAACTGATCCTCCACGAGCACTGGTGAGTCCACTTTTCCGCCTTTCTTCTCATCTGAAGTGTAATGAAAAAGTGCGCACTTGACTTTTATCACTTTTACGTTCTTATTTAAATTCCCCGCTGTCGTCTTTGTCTGCGTCTTTTTGCACTTTTGCACGAGTTTATTAGAACTATAGCTGCTTGTGTGCACAGTGCCATAAATAAAGCTTGACTACTGTTTTTATTATTTGAATCCCCCGGTGGCTGCTGCAGTGGTGCGTGCCAGGCTGTTGTGACTGTACACCCCCCCCCCCCCGATCCGACCATCTGGTTGCACACAACTCTTGCACCCATGAGCGTTTAATTAAACACATATTTGTCGAAATAGGCAGCTCCTGACAACTGCGAGGGGATTAATTAGTCAAAATGGAAATTAATTAGTTTGATGTAGCCTAGTCTGTGCTGTATGTTTTTGTCTTGAATTAGCTTTATAAAAATGAAGGCTCACCGGTCAGACTTGTTCAATTCAATTTTATTTATATAGCGCCAGGTCATAACAGAAGTTATCTCATTGCACTTTTCCTATAGAGAAGGTCTAGACCGTAACTTTATTCATTATATTTACAGACACGCAACAATTCCCACCAAGAGCAAGCACTTGGCTACACGGTTACAGTGAAAGCTTGATGACAGTCCATTCGATTCATCACAAAATGTCAAGCCGAAGTCTTTGTTTGTTTGCGTTGTGAGTTTCCTGCTATGGCATTAGAAAGAAGCAAGCAGCTGTTAAAATTAGCGACGTGTAATCTGTTGTATTCCAGGAGCGACAGTAGGCTATTAGATCGCTCCCCTGTTGCCCTCTGCCCCGTTAATGTCAGTCTGAGAGTGCAGTTGGCCCTCTTGCCTCTGCTGTTGACCTGTCAGCAAGCTTACAGACCTTTAAGCCCCGCGCTGAGACGCACGCTTGGACTCATTTGCGCCCCCCTCTTGTGCCTATCCCAGAGTGGACATGCAAGAAGGGATATACAAATAGTCTAAAAATGATTTAGGCCTTAAAAGAAATACTAGAAGTAGTAATACCTAGGTAATAAACCTAAGTAAAATGTAATCAAATGTAACAAGAAAATATAATGAAACACATTATGGTCTATGTTAAAATAGACATTGGAGGTCTGTGTTTTGATTCATTTCCCCATTCTGGGAAACTGCTATGTGCAAAGGAGCAATTTTGGCAGAATTAGATAAAAACTTTCATATCAGAGTCTTGCTATGCAAACCCCAACCTCTAATATAATAAAATAGATGGGGTTTTTTTGCATATAATGACTACACTGCAGAATCTATTATTGAGTTATGTGTACTTTAATTATCATTTTCTCCTTTCATATGGAAAATAACTACTAAAAGTAACATAAAACACTGGAAAAAGCAACACTGGTTGCTGCTTTATTTTATTATTTTTTAAGTCTTCCTTTATTTAACCAGGTAGAAGTCTTGTTGAGATTAAAAATAATTTTCAACACAGGCCTGGCCAAGAGGACAGCATAAAAAAGATTGTGCATTGCTCTGCACATTGTTGTCTTTGGTTGTACTCATATAAGGATGGTGAATAGTAAGAATAAGAAAAACAATCTGCAAAGGATGGTAATCTGCATGCATATTGATTAGCATGAGCAATATAAACATTATTCGAAGTAGCAAGAATGTCAGCCATTTGGGAAAAAGGTATGAACGAGCTAAGTGTCCAATCCAGCACATGTGGAGCAAATGACTAACAGCATATCAGATAAACAAACAAAGACTTTGTGTCTCTCCAAAAACTATCACTGTCCAATACTTATATAGATATAATTTTGGGACCCAAGATTAATATGAAAGATCACAAGAAGATTAAAGGGATAAGAAACAAAAAATATATTCTCTTACAGAAATTTTCTCTACATTTTGTTCTTGCTTTTGACCTGCGCAACTCTAAGGGTCATATTCTCCATTTCCATCTTGGCTCTGTGTTTGCTAACACATGGTGAACTGGGATTATTGTGGATATGTGCATATGTGTAAGGGGATTGACGGTTGAATCCCTCTGTATGTGTTGTATGTGCGCTGTTTGCATGCTTGCGAACATGTAGTTTGAAACTGTTGTGGACACATAATGACATTAGAATCTGTATGGCAACTATACTTAGAGGTGTCTAAATAAAACTAAATCTGTCAAATAATAAATGGCTCTAATGTGTAGCCTTCACTTCTGACCACCTGATCACTTATAGTGAAACTATATGATTACTAAGATAGACGCCATGTATAAATTCACATTTTCTTGATTTACTCAACGCCTAACAGAGAGGGCTTAGAAAAGACTTGTATCACATATTGAAATGTGTAAACTGCAACCATGCGATGAAAATTGTCTGTCAATATACATTTCCACTACTTGTTATAATTCAAATAACTGAATTTCTAAGAGCATTAACTATCAGTCACAAATGATAGACTCCTATTGCTCTCAGGTGTGAAATCTGACGCAATGGTAACAATGTCAGTCTCACTGATAGAGCCATGGACAACCTGCGACAAACATGAGATAGCCACAAAATATGAATTTTGTGTCCCTATTTTTAAGAGCATTTGTAAGGAAGCAGATTTAACGTGATAATAGAGGGCTCACACAGCCTTTGTGTGGCTGAAGCTCAGTCAAAACATATCACAAAGCTCTCCCAAATCAAACAAATGTCTTTGCATGTCTTCAAACACTGACAAACATGTACAATTCTACTTGTCATCTGTAGGGACAAAAAACACACATTTTGCGTGGGGACAAACGTGGGCTTTTAGTGGTGTGAGACTTAACTACTCAGTTGTCTCTCAACACTTCATTCGCTAAAGAATGAGCCCAGTGACCAAATTGCCCCAACAGATTGTAAACTGTGCCGCTTGGATTGCAGTGTGAGCTTAATCTGAGCCTACAGCTTCATTTGGGTAAAAAACAGATGAGACAGCTTAACTTTGACTCACAGTTTATCTGTCAGTCTAAAACAGCTACTGTGTGGTTTTCAAGCACGATATTTGAAAGTAAAATCAAACTAAAATTGATCTACAATGTGTATCTCTGCCTCGACATATGTAAACATTAAATAACAGCCACAGGGTATAATCAACTCTTCAAAATTAATTAATTAATTCAAAGAAAGTTGTATTTGTATGGTTGAAATATTGACTGCATTTTATAGGCTAAAATAGTGGTTCTGTGAGTAATAATTCTGAGATCGTATGAGATAAGCAAAATTAAAGAAAAGTATTATTATTGCGTACAAATTTATGATGCAAAACAATTATTCAAAACACATATTATGAGGTTGTATCTCTTTATTAGGAAATATATAATAACTATGAGAAAGTTCTTATTTGCTCTGCAAATCAATCAATTAATCAATGCAATCCTAAAAGATTAGGGACCAATGTGCTAAAATATGATGATCACACAGGGACGAAAGTTTCCACCGTTAATAGAATTTTCTTTTCCAGTTACACCCAGAGCTGCCAGGTCATCCTGTTGTCTGAATACTGAACTCCTGTTTTTCTTTTCATGTAGCAACAGAGGGATGAAACGGAAAAGAACGTATGCCTGTTACCACAGAAATGAGTGAGTCGTCGTCCATTCACTCGGCGAAGCTTGTTTCATTGGCCCGATCGTTGTCTGGGCTTGGGCTTGATGCTGCCAATGGAGGCCTTATCAACCCCCCAAATGATGACGAGTCCCCTCTTCCGGTATGGTCTCCTCTGAATGCAACCACTCACATCCTGTGGCTTTAACATCCTGCAGCAATATGACAGAGCTCTCTCAGCTCAGGTTTACCCTCTCTGAGCCAACACACATGGAGCTTTGCCTAATTGCCATGCTCATACACTATAGTACTCCATAAATTCCCTTCTTGTAACCCGCATCATTTACCTCATTAATTACCTGTGTGCTTTTGTGTGATTGCGTAGGAGTCCGGCATTGATCTAGGCCCTGGGCTTTTTTTTGCTGATGGCAAGAGAAAAGTGGACTACGTACTTTGCTATAAATACAAAAAAAGGTGGGCATCCAAGGGACGCCTTTCCATTGCATCCAATGGGAGTATACCAATACCGATACCAGGCCGATGGGAATCAGAAGCAGAGTCTGGGGAGGCAGGTGCACCTGCAGGAGATGTGGAAGAGTCGAAGCTGTCTGAAGAGGAAAAGGCTATAATGAGGGAGGAGTTTGAGGCGGGATTACTGGAAGCTGGAATACAGATTGAGCGTGATAAAGAGGTGTGTATCTGCTTTTGCAGTGCTTTCACCATGATTATTTTTTCACCTGCTGTACACTGCAATAGACATTTATGGGTCAGAGCCATCCTTAAGTGATGTGACCACAAATCCTGTGATTGGACGGCTGCCAAATAGGTTGAGGATAAGACTCAGCCTGTCCCTTGAAGCTGGAGGACATGTCTGTACTCTAATTAAAGAGAACACTTTTTTAATATCAGTAGTATATTATAAGATAATATAGTGATAATGACCACAATAATATCAGTGAGACGTTTGTTTGTCTTTTGTCATGGACTGTACAGTACATCTACAGTAAGTGTGTGTGTTGGGATTATTTTGTATTCTGTTTGTGTGCGCATGCATGTTTGTGTGTGTCTGTGTCTGTGTGTATATGTGGTTGTGAGACACTTGTGTGTTAAATCAACTGCTGTTTTGAATCAGGATTAAGACCGCAGACTGTAAAGTGTGAAGCCAAAGGCCAGATTATAGGGCCTTATTAGAGAGTGATCCACTACTCGGAAGTGTGCGTGCTGGCACATGAATGTATATGGGGGGGTGATTGGTGGGTTTAATTTCGATTGAATGAGTAGAAAGGGGCGCTCAGTGGTCACTGTGTACTGTATCAGTGTCTGTATCTATATCAGTTGGCCTGTAGCCAAATACAATTAGACTAAGGTTTCCGGAACTGAACAGTGAAGGGTTCATTTAAATATTTAGCGTTGTGGATCAGAGAATGAATATACTCAGTTGTGTTGTTTTGTAGATGACAACATGAGTTTCCTCATGAATGTGCAATTCATTTTGTATAATCTCACCTTACAGCTAAACTTTGGAAATGATCGTCCTCATAGTGGTAAAACTATGTAGCATCTTTTAATCAAAATTCATTCATTTCTGACAAGAACCAGAGTAGCTTGACAATAGAGCAGAGTCTGGTGAGCCTGAAGAGGCTGTAGTAGATTTTAATGCTACCACCGGAAAATTTCTGGTAACACACACAACATTAGAGGCGTAGCAGGTGTTGCTTGAGCCTGTGCAGTTGGATCTGCCTTGCAATTACAATAATTGCATGGGGGGGTTGTAATTCAGTGGTCCGCAAGATAGGTCACCTTTCACATGATCAGAACTGATAGTTGGCTATCCCAACAGTTAAAAATTACTTGCACTCATTATCTGTAATTTGGAGGATTGGGGGGTTCTGGGCTTGAAATAATGGGATTCCCTACAAAACAGCCTCATGATAACACAAAGTAGCATACAGTACTTAGAGGTTTAGAGAAGGCTAATCTGGTTGCATCAGGACAATAAAATGCAAAGACAAAGAGCATGAAGA
The DNA here is from genome assembly GCA_011952105.1 of Coreoperca whiteheadi. Lineage (NCBI taxonomy): Eukaryota > Metazoa > Chordata > Actinopteri > Centrarchiformes > Sinipercidae > Coreoperca > Coreoperca whiteheadi. The sequence goes on along the minus strand of CM022474.1, from coordinate 15,821,474 downwards.
ACAAAGATACACAGTTAATCTATCCATATAGACCTATAATAGTAACTTTGAAACATATTTTTTCAGTTGTAATCCAAATCTACCAGTGGCTGATGTTATGAAGTTATACATACAGTATACTGTTTTTTTCTGTTCAAATGTCATATTTATCTGTGTGTTAATGTGTGTATTTATGTGCAGAGGTCAAACGGCATAGGGTGTATTCGGCTGCACATCCCATGGCCAATACTCAGTCGAGAAGCAGAGCTTCAGAAGATCAAAGTTGCCGTGAAAAAGGTCCGCAGTTTGACACAGTCATTTACATACCCTGGTCTTTAATACTCTAGTTTTTTGTAACATATTTTTTAGAATTTGAAGAAAAGTAATTTAGGTGCACATCACGATCCCATTTTAAGACTAAGCCGTGGAATGTGATGTGTATAGTGATAGGACAGATATGTGCAGTGTGGTAAATACAACATAGTGTGTCTAAGTAGATTTCATCAAACTGTTCAACTGTTTTCCATGTATGTTTTCATTGAGCAGAAGTGCGAATTGCGGAAGCGGATGGGCATTGCTGGGATATGGGACTCCGTTGCGGCCAAAGTCAACATACCATTTCAACCAGACGTCCCTGACTTTGACATCCACAGAGACTCACAGACACACGTCCATTTTAAAACCCTCAAACACCCTTTTATCAGAGACAAGCTCCACCTGTGAGTACTTGGAATGTCACACTTATACATGCTCATTTGGAGGAATGGTATCAAAAAAAACTAACCCACTTTAGGAGTCGCCCTTGGCTGGGGGACACGTTCCTTTTACTTCAGTCATGGTTAGTGATTTAGATAACACCCTAATATCTAAATCACCTGCAGGCTGTGTGCATTAATGTCCTTATTGTAACACTGTCGAGCTCTCACGTAAATTGAATTTTTGCTGAGTTTACACTACTGAAATGTGAATTCTACAAATCTGTGTGCTACTGGGACACAGCAGGTGACGACATATTGTAACAGTAACTTCCTTAGATTGACAGAATATGTTTGATTTAAAAAACGAACAAACAAACAAAAACTTTTAGTTGGCAATGGTGCAAGTGTGAACGGTGAGCTCATCACTCATTAACCCATAAGAAGTGAAAAAGTGAAAAAGTCTGTCATTAATATTGAACGCACACACAAGGTCTGTGACGGCTTCTTTTCATTTCCTGTAGGTATGACATCAAGTCAACAGAAACCGTATTTGACAATGCAACACGCAGCAGAATAGTGAGTCCAGAAACAAATATCTTCTAATTTTATGTTATGAGGAATATTTTGTTTATGATTTGCATATGTGTTTGATCTCACATACCATTTGTACTATGCTATGTTTGCGCCTAGGTGGCTGAGATCATTTCACGCACTACCTGCAGACATACTTGCCAAACCACTGGTGAGGTCCTTTTTTCATACCCTTTCATATGCATGCTGTCAGTCAGATTTCATGCTGCCTGTGTTCATATGCTATCGGTCACAAAACTGAATGTGTCCATGACACTTTGTTCCACTTCCTCTTTGTGTCATAAGGCATCAACTCATTATTGGCTCGGGGTGTCTATGACTCTGCCTTCCCTCTGCATGATGTGAGTGTAACAGAAATAGCAACTTCACTAGACAATGTGAAATGCTCAAAAATGATTCATACATATCATATGCTATATCTACTGAACATAAAGTACTTTATTGTATCATATAGGACATCTTTGTCAATATATTTTCAGATAAATTGGAAAAAAGGGGAGACAATGCAATTATAATTATGCATAAAATATGGCATACAGTAAGACAGTGTATCTCATATATAAAACCTTTTTTGTTTAGGGGTCGTTCACAAGGAGAGGACAGAAAGATCAGCGAAATGACAGACAGGTGAGATGAGTGGCCTCTGATGGGTTTTTGACAAATGTGTCTGACAGAAGTTTTCTCAAACTACCCTATTACTAATATTAGTGGAGTCATTGGAGATGATACCATTCATTCTTCTTAAGGCAGGTTTAGGATTCAAATCTCTGGCATCACAGTTGAGCCTCAGACCTGTCAGACCTGTCACAAATACATCAGACATGTTTGATATTTTAAAACCAGAAAAATGTGACACTGTAGTTTGAGAAGTGTAGTCTGCAAATGTTAGCCATTAAAGGGGATCAGTCTGGGGAGTACTACTATATATGTAAAAAAATGTTATATATAACCTTTTAGACATTTGTATTCTGTATATATGTAATTATTAACTGTCATTAAATTGGCTTTTACTTTTGTGTCACGTGCTGTGATGGCCTACAGCTCCTCCATGAAGAATGGGCTAATTATGGAGTCATGCATAAATACCAGCCTGTGGACCTGATCAGGTACTGTCTCTATTGCTATAAGTCTAATGCTATAGCTTGAGACTGCAATGTTCAGCCCCTAATACCACAGTGTTGATCTGAACAAATATACTGATGATTTTGTTTTTCATAGAGATGTACCAATATGTAACATTTGTCCTGGTGATGGTACTAGAGAAAAGGCCATGGGGTTATTCAAATCAAAAGTAATTATTCCCACAGGTTCAAGCAAATTCCAGGGAAATACTTAAATGAATAATTTCTTATGTGTAAAGTTGACACTTTGGCATGAGTGGTTAAAGAAAAGCTCATGGAGTGTCTAAAATGGAAAGGATCTATACTCCAAGGAGTATGAAAGTAGTCAGCGAGTTTAGGTTAGGTTGTGATAGTTCTTGCATAAAACTGGAACATTTGGCCTGATAGTGGTGCAAGAGGAAAGGTCAGAGAGTTTGCAGAAGGATTTATTACCATGAATTCACACAGCAAATGCTATGGAAAAGAAGCCACTACTTTGGCAAGACCTTATCACAGAGAAAAGTGTTGGTTAAGGGAAAGTTTTGACATGATGGTGGAGCTAGACTTCACAGGGATCATCTGGCCTGTAGCTTGGAAGATACTGTTTACAGTTAACGGCATCTTGGAGCGACTAATCAACTGACTGATTGCCGTCCTGTGGTTAGTAGGACAAAAACAGCTGCCATACCCATGCAGCTAATTGATACATTGCCTTTATTTGAACAGGAAGTACTTTGGAGAGCAGATTGGGTTGTATTTTGCCTGGCTGGGTGTTTATACTCAGCTCCTCATCCCTCCCTCTGTACTGGGCATCATTGTCTTCCTGTACGGCATACTTACTGTGGATGCCAATGTGCCAAGGTAGGCAGATACAAACTCTTCAAATGTACGCTTATCAAAATAAATAACATTATCATCAGATACGTGTGTATATTATTCTCTGTGTTGTTTTGTATATTTTAGCCAGGAGACATGTGATGACAACCTGAACATCACCATGTGTCCGCTGTGCGATGGAGTGTGTGACTACTGGCGTCTGAGTACGGTGTGCTCACTGGCCAGAGCATCATACCTGTTCGACAATGGAGCCACTGTCCTCTTTGCTATTTTCATGTCTCTGTGGGGTAACTATACATTCTGATACACTTTCCTGATCATTTTACAGTGGGTGTATTTCAGTAGACCAGCTCCTAGACACTGACAAGGAGGAATGACAGTTGGTTTGATTGCATCAAACCACCTATTTATTTAACCAGGATACATATTTTAAGATAGGCAACTTGCTCGTATGTGAGCCTTGGCCAAGACAAGACAGCAGTAGAAAAAATGTTGTCACCTAAAATCACTGCATTGGGAACAATCGCGCATTAAAATCAATACAGCAATTTTACGTGCAAACCCTTGAAGTGGAGAAATAATTGCTCGTCTATCTGAGTCTGACAATGAATTTACAGAAACAGTGAGTCAGGGAATATATATCAACATCAAGCTGCTACCTGGCATTTAAATGTACTCGCCAACATGGAGGTGGCTCATGTTTAAATGACTTCGTTACATGATGTAAATATTCTGCTCTGAATCCTTTGAAATAGACACATTGCTATCACTATCAGCGGCTGAATATTTGTTGATATTGGGTCAGTAAATTTTTTGTTAGACCGTCTTAATATTTTTTGCTCTGTTGTGTTTACTTATCTTTTAATGCATATTGAACCAGGCTAAGAATGCTTTCATAAAGAGAAATTCTGTTGCTCCGCAAATAGTAAGCTCAATATTCACTGCATTGCTCAAGGGCACACTAAAACATTATTGTACACTATAAGACTTTCTTGTGTGGTCAAACAAAAGGTCAGTGACTTTTAGCATATTCCTTCTGTGTGTCTTCTTGTAGCTGCCTGTTTCCTTGAGCACTGGAAAAGGCGACAGATGTGTCTGAAACATACCTGGGACCTGACGAGCTTGGAGGATGAGGAGGTACAAAAATAGATCCAAGAATGCTTTACGTGCACAAACAATAAATGTGCAATAAACTCACACATGCATTATTTTAGAATAGACACAGTCAGAGCCCTTACTGCTTTGTCCTTATGAATATGATTCTTTGTTTGTTAAAGTGCCAAGTCAGTCAGAGTGAGAGTGTTAACCTCATGGCCTGGTCAGTCATGACGACAGAGATCAGTTGTGGTTTGCCTTGGAGATTATCATTAGTCTAATACAGTAACAGCTCCACCTTAACACATACACGTGGCCACCCATGTATACATGCATTAACATGACTCTTTACCCTGTAAGGGGCTGTAATGGGATTGGCCTGTTCTTAAAGCAGTGCACTTGCTGGATAAGATGACGCAGCACAGTAGCAACATAAACACTAATGCAGCACTAGGGTAATTAACTTGTCTACAAAAGGAATTACTATATTTTATACGACATCAACCCTGAATCACAGCAAAAAGGTTAAATTGTGAACGGATTTTAGGCTAGGATAAGAAAACCTAAACAAATACTTATATATGTTAAATAATATAAATAAATGGTAAAGTAAAACAACCGTTCATCATCAACGTGGGCCAGCCTAAAGCCTGCAGGTTTATGGTCTACGCAGTATCCCCGGTGCAAGGCTCCGCGGGCAAAAAATGACATCATCCAGCCTTCCTCTTCAGGCCGCAAGCTGTTGCACCTCTGAATTTTTGCGCGGAGAGCTTTTCATTTCAACATGGATCCTGAAGCTGGTCGAGCAGGTTCGCCTCAACAAACACATCTACCACCCCGCTTTGAGAGACCACAGGGGCAGCCAAATTCATGGAGAGAGATCGCCACCACAACACTGGCAAAAGAAGTGATTTTGTAGGAAAGTGTAGAAAAGTATGAGAGACTGTCATGTTGGATAATGACATTCTTCAGGTTGACTTCTTGCTTATTCACATGATATTTTGTTTGCACACCCCCTGGCTTGTCAGAGAATATTGCAAAGTACAGCAGTTAGCATAAATGCCTCTGTGCTTGCTCGCAGCTCTGTGGAGACACGCGCCATGGTGTCTGGCTGAGTATAAACAAGGCTGAAACGTCTGTGCGACTATTTTTGTTCGTTTGCCAAAAGAAAAGGAGCTTCAGCTGTGGAGAAAGGCTTTAGCGCAGAAACTATGTTCCTTTGTTGAAACTTTTAACACAGCTCATGTTGTTCTGACTAGTGAGTTTAATTTAAGTTTTACGCGCAAAATGTCACATACTCAAACATCACTATGGCCATACAATCATGAATTAAGACATCCAAATTGCATAGTGGTTATGAAACATCCAGAGACAAATTATTCACTCAATAATTATTTTAGCAGATCAATAACCCAGTTGTCTGAGACTTGAACACACATTTGAACACACATTCTAACACTCCTAATAAGTGGCATAAGATTAAACAATGCAGTTTGTTTAATGCAGTATTATAATATTACGCAGAATTATAATGGCGATGGTGGCAGAGACTTCGGTCTGTTGGTATGTTAGCTGGATTACTGATTGGTTATATAGCTAATTCACATTAATTCAGACTTGGGTCACAAAGCAAGAATATCACAGTTGCTTTCACTTTATGATAGGTGTCTGGCAAGCCTTATCTTTGATCACACCAGATTGTGTTTGTTGGCATGTATGTTTGAAGTGTGTAAAACAGAAGAGGAGAGTATATTAGTTTAGTGTTTCCTTTCATATCCAGAAAGTCAATTTATTGTATATACATTTTGCTGTTGTACCATTAGCATGACGAGAGATGGCTTTCCTCTGGGGTGGAAAGGTAGGTCTATGATCTTGCCTGGCAAGTTTCCAACTTGACACCTTTACTGTTCGAGAGGGGAAGAGGTAGTTGCAGATCCAGACATCTGAGCAGAGCTTAATCAAACTCTCCTCATGGCATTCCAATGGGTCGTAAATGAGGTTGATATGTGGTGGGTGAATGTGAGGAGACATTCAACCCCCCGCTGTTCTCACTATATTGTGTATGTCTCTCTTTCATTTACTTCTATCTCTGCTGCCTGAAGGAGCGAGTCCAGGTGGGCAAGTTTCTACACCCTTTAAATGTACTCTCATTAAAATCAGAAGTGAATCAGAACCTGGTTTAAGGAGCTGTATTAGTATTTTTTTTTTTTTTAGAAGTTCCAAACATGTTTTGGTATTTATTGGAATATTCATAAGCAGTTGCAAATTGGATAATAAACATCAATAATCCCAAAAAAGAAATGTTATAAAAATACAGTTTGCATGCAAATATTGTGCAGTTTCACAGTTTACAATAATTTCCATACTGTAAATTGGTTAGTGGGGCTAATTTCCAATCAGAATATTTTAATCAACAGCTTGTTTTCATTTTGTCCACATTTGTCTCTTCACTTTGTATTTGAGAAGCATATTCTGAGCTATATATAGTGTCTTCTAAACAATAAACAACAACGTGTTTGGACAGAAACTACAATCAAACGCAGTCAGCTGCCTTTGAAAATATCCGTAATTTTGAGTTAAAATCGCTGCCAAGCAACATCATGTTGTGAGGCTAAATGTCCTGCTGTAGGCTCCCACCCCCTAGAGCTACAGATATGAGGTCAATGAACCCTCAGTTGTGTACGGATGACCTAAACTGCAAAATTAATGTCATGCAACAGCCATCAAAATGTCAGAGAATATAGCTGTGTTGTGTGAATTTGTAGCTTTAGGTTACTTTGGGACAGTCATTTCTTTAGCTGTAACTGGTGAATGAAGCCACCATTCTGTAAAATTGTGAATAGCTAAAACAAAAATAGTGTGTTATAAAGATGTTTCTCTTGGCAGATGGGATTTCTTACTCTGTGGTATGTGTTTTTACATGCGCATGTGTCTGCTGCAGGAGGAGCTGAGGCCTGAATATGAAGAAGCTCTACAGGAGAAAAAAGCTAAGATGAAAGCACAGTCTAAGAAGAAGGTATTGTATCTGAGTGTGTGTTTTTAGATGCAATTTTATTACTCGTAACACAAACTGCACGCACAGTTAAATTGACACGTTTTTACTGACATATTTTTCTCACTGTGTTTTTACTCTGTTGCAGTTAACTCCAACTGGGGAAGGTGTAGATAGAGAAACAGACCAGATGCTGGCCTCCCAGGTATCACTGCACTGCTCTATGTGATCGGACGTTATGTGAACCAAGTTGCTGGGGGTGGGGGGCGCAGGGCTGTTACACTGAGGGGATTTAAACTTGCTTCATAACAAATGCTAACAGATCTCACTTCTTCAATCACACTACACTGAAGTGTAAAAAACTGTTGCTATACAAGCAAATATTGGAACCCGTCAAGGTTTTTCATCTACAATAAAGTTACTACAGACTAACTCTGTCTGTATGAGTTTATGTCGGCACATAAAGAAGAATCCCCCTTCACCTACAGTGGGTGGTTGAGTCCAAAGCTGCTTACCTGCCTGAGATTAGCCCAGATTACTGATGGAGAGAGAACAGGGAGGAGGAAGAGGAAGAAGGGAAGGGGATTTCTGTCCTTTCAGATGGCAAACATGCACCTACCAGACATAAAACATAATGTGTGTGTGCAGAACATGTGCTCAGCATTATGGCACATCACTTACTGTACATGCATTAAAGCGGATGCCAACTTGTGTGTGTTTTTTTTCTGTGTACCCAATGTAATTTGCATGTTTTTTCTTCACAGCGAGAGCCAGAGTCCCTGGACATTGAGGATCACCTGTCAGGTTATCTCGTCAATGTGTCGACCTTACTATTTCTGGTACTGCATTTATACTCTGTTTACATTATCACTTTTCCAACTTCTGTCTGTCTCCTTGTTGATCAATCTTATATCACACAATATTCTATGATTATTATTATTTTTTATTGAGCTACTAGGCATTTCAAAGAAATCAGCACTTTTTCCCTTCCATCTTAATAATGTTTGTCAATTTAGTTTTTAGTTTTTGTCTATTTGTCTACATCATTTCCTCACTTTTTCCCATATTATATTATATCCATTAATTTCTCATCTATGTCAACACTAGTGACCCTAAATTTTATTGTGTCAATCAATTTACTTTATTCCCGACATAAAGTCCATATCAAACAAAAATAAAATCAATGAAAAAAAAGATAAAACAGTGATAATGATGAATGATAAAAAAGAAATCAATAGATGAGAAGATGAATAAGATAAAAAAGATATTTACATGTACCAAATATTGAAACACAGCATCACCATGAAGAATTGTGATCAAAGAAAACAAATATTCTTCTACAACAGAGTCTTGTCATCTAACTTTTTAACATGGGCATGTGTGTTGTGTCTGTTCAGATCTTCGTAACCTTCTCAGCAGTGTTTGGGGTGGCAGTTTATCGCATCTGCATGTTAAGTGTGTGGTCCATGAACCCTGATCCTGAAGCCAAGGCCAGCGTGAGGATGACCGTCACCACCACAGGCATCATCCTGAACATGCTGGTCGTTCTGGTGTTGGAAGAGGTCTATGGAGCGATCGCAGTGTGGCTGACTGAACTGGGTATTGTATTTAATGCTGTTACAAAGTAGAGCATTAAAAAAGGAAGCCTTACGAATTAAAAAATGACAAGTGATGAGGCTGCAGCTTGAGCTTTTTAACACTGCTCCACCCCAAATAAAACAATATTTTATACCAAATGAAATCCTTTATTTTACCATTGCCTTATACTGTAAAAACTGAGAAGTTTGCAGGATCAAGTTGTAGTACAGTTCATTTTTAGTTTGATTTTCTGTATTAGATACTATAGTTTCAAAACACAGACATGATGCAATAAACTGTAAAACAGGTTATTTCAGCATGAAAGGCCATGTTACTGATTTCGGAAGCATAAGTTTGGACGAATGTCACTTCTTGTGATTCAAACATACCATTATGACCAAGTGTGTCTAATATGAAGTGTTTACAGTTGTTGTGTCTCCTTTCCAACAGAACTTCCAAAGACAAAAGAAGAGTTTGAAGAGAGGCTGATCTTCAAGTCTTTCTTTCTCAAGTCCATGAACGCCTTTGCACCTATTTTCTATGTGGCCTTCTTCAAGGGCAGGTGTGTGTCTTCTATAAAGTCTTACTTCACTCAGTTCTCACCATTGTCTGTCTTCATTGCTTATCATGTGATTTGGTCCTCTCTTCATACAGGTTTGCTGGGCGGCCTGGCGATTATGTTTACGTCTTCGGAGGCTATCGAATGGAGGAGGTTAGGTTCAGTTAAACACATTAGTGGTTATTGTTTAAGTATATATGTGCATCCTAGCCTTGAGTAAATGTGTGTTTGTTTGTTTTTCCCACAGTGCGCTCCACCAGGCTGCCTCATTGAGTTGTGCATCCAACTCAGCATGATCATGCTCGGAAAGCAGCTCATCCAAAACAATGTGTTCGAGGTTCTCATACCGTATGTGTATATATATATATATATATATTGCTTCATTTACCAAATTTCCAGCTATGCTACCTTTGCTCTGAGTCTTTGCTCTGTTTTTCTTTTCTTGCAGTAAGCTGAAAAAGATGTACAGAACAATGCAGGAAGAAAAGGGAAAGAAAAGAGCAGCAGAAAATCAAGAGAATGAAGAAGAGAAGAGACCAAAACAACAATTTGACAAAGATTTCGTCCTTGAACCTTTTGAAGGCGTGACCCCAGAGTACATGGAAATGAGTGAGTCTCTTCTAGTCTCACTTTTTTATTCATGTCTGCAATCACACGATGTCATTTTTAACTACGTGTGCCTGCTTGCATGTGTGTATTAATATTTACAGTAATCCAGTATGGGTTCGTGTCTCTGTTCGTGGCCTCCTTCCCGCTGGCACCAGCATTCGCTCTGCTCAACAACGTCATTGAGATTCGCCTCGATGCTGCAAAATTTGTCACCGAGATCCGACGACCTGATGCCGTGAGGTGTAAAGACATCGGTACAGATCACACATGAGAGCATGTCCACTCTGTCAGTCTGTGTGAATGTGAAATAAGCTATCCTGGAACTTTTAATCACTTTCTTTTCCTGTGCTCCACTCTGCCCCTCCATTTTTTTCTCTCTATGTCTGTCTGTCACTTTCCTTTACACAAATACGCACACCTTACACACTCACACACACACACACACACACACATGCGACGGACGGACACACTTCCCTTTCCCTTTTTGTCTCCTTTCATGCACATGCTATCTCCAGGGATTTGGTACAATATTCTCTGTGGAATCAGCAAGTTCTCTGTCATTACCAATGTAAGTGTGTGAGTGAGTGTTTATGTCCACTGTGCCCGTGACCTTTGACCTCTGGCTGAGAATGTCTAACTTAAGTGATGTCCACAACAATTTACTCTCATCTCTCATCTCAACATTTTTTTGAGTTTGATGTTGAAGCTCATCAAGTCTTTGAAATAAAGTTTTTATTTTTTCATTTTCATTGCTACGCAGTTGGTTTTTAAATGGATCCTCATCATGTGTTAAAGCTGCCCTTTGAAAGTTTTGTGTTAACAATCCAAGGTAGTTCATAATATGCGGCCTACAATGTCCGCAAGACAGTATCGGTCTGTACGGGCTGATTTCAGCGTGTGTTCCAGCTTCTTTTAAACAAGCTGTATTGCATCCTCTTATTAAAAAGCCAAATCTGGATGCTTCTGCTCTCTCTAACTTCAGGCCTATTTCTAAGCTACCTTTTCTATCTAAAGTTTTGAGAGAGTGGCATTCATCAAAAGTTTCAGTCTGGGTTTAAACCACGCCATAGCAATGAAAACTGCTCTTTTAAGAGTTTTTAATGATCTTCTCTAAACCATTGATTCAGGGAGCTCTGCTATTCAGATGCTTTTGGATGTTCCGAGATCCAGGCACAAAAATAGAGGCGACCGAGCCTTTCCGGTGGCTGCCCCTAATCTCTGGAACAGCTTACCTCTTCATATAAGAGCTGCCCAGACCCTAGAAACTTTTAAGTTGCTGCTAAAGACCCATCTCTTCTCGTTGGCATTCAACTCTAGTTGAGCTTGACACCTTGATTACATTTTCTATTGTGCTACTTTTCTTTGATTATGTTTAGTATTTTCTTTTCGTTTTATGTATTTGTTATTAACTTTTATGTTTTTTTATTTGGTGTTTTATCTTGTACAGCATTTTGGTCAACAGTGGTTGTTTTAAATGTGCTATATAAATTAATTTGACATTGACATTGACAAACAAAATTATGCTAACATTCACTATTACTCACCAAAACGCATTGTGTGTATTGTTCAGGTCTAACAAACGTGTTACTTCCTCCTAAAACATTTGATCAATTTGCATGAATTACTTTACATTCATGTTTGCTAGCTGGCAGTCTTCTTCATCCTGGTCTTTGTTGGTGCATCGCTGCCAACTGTCAGTGGAATAGCAGAATCACGTCACAAAATAGTGGACTAGTTGTAAAGACATTCTTCTATAGCGCTACTAGTGGTAACAAATCTCATAGGGTACCTTTAAGTCTATGTCTGAGTCTGCCTCAGTGATTCCAGATACAATGTTGTCTGGCTAAGGCAGTGAGCTGTTTCCTGTTGTGTAAAACTGGTTACATTGATAGTTAGAAAGTCAATTTGTACACCGAACTCACAAAAATTCATTATATCATAAAAGTGTTAAATTGCAGAAATCTATTTTAAAGAAAAACTCAAAGAAATCATGGCTCAGGATTCTCAGCAAGACTCAATAATAATAAATAATAAATGTGGTGAGATTTTTTGGTTTGATCCCTCAGTAGTATTGCTCTATGGAGAGAAATCACAAAAATAATATTGACATTAATGCAGTTGTAGTAGGTAAATAATATTGATGTAAATTTTTTTGTATGAATGAAGTTTTAGCCTATACAGCTGAATATAGCTGATAACCAGTTGATGTGCCTGCAGTCACTGGTACATGATGTATCATAATACAGTATTCTCATTTCCACTCCTTGTTTGTCTTCTCAGGCATTTGTCATCTCCTTCACGTCAGAATTTGTTCCACGAATGGTTTACCAGTACATGTACAATGTAAATGGAACCATGAATGGCTACACAGAGCACTCACTGTCCTACTTTAATGTCAGCAACTTCCCGCCGGGTACAGCACCCACCACCACCCTCATCACCGGAGTCTCCATGTGCAGGTCAGAGTGACTGTCCTAACATTGACCTACCTGGATTTTCATCTAAATTCTTGAGCCCAGCAGCTTAACTCTTACTTTACCTAAACCCTAAACTTGTCTTGAGTTGTTTCTGTTTAATGAGGCATTTATAGCAGAGTTTTGATGAGGCAAGTGTTTCTAAGAATGACCAGATTTTTTGCTGATCGTTAACCATGTTTATTAATGTTGCTCCAGCTTCCTCCTTGCTAATACAAGGAGTCACTGTCTGTGTTTTTCAGGTATAAGGACTACAGAGACCCACCGTGGGACCCAGGTGCCTACACCTTCTCTAAACAGTACTGGTCTGTCCTGGCTGCAAAATTGGCCTTCGTAATATTCTTCCAGGTATGAAAATAATATTTACAATTGTGGTTATTTTGATAATCTCAAATTCATGACCACCTTTACATCCATTAGATATGTGGTTTTCTTTAATGGCAGGTGTGTACATTTAGATTTAGCACCCTTATGTCCCTGCTTCACTCATTCTTCACCATTGTCTTTCTGTATGTATTATTATAGATAAGTAGGGATGTGCTGATCCAGCTTTTTCTCTGGCAGTGCTTTCTTTTACCCAAATTTAAAATCTGTCCACCTCAGTGTGTGGTGCTCATTGAGATCATTTTCATGTAAGTTAGCGTGAGGCCAGAGATTACTATGGCACTAAAAGGTCTAAAGCCCGCTGTGACTGAATTAATGTATCTAAAACACTGAATTTTATAATGACACTGACAAAGCACATCCGTAATGTGGATGTGGATCAGTCACGTCTGGCCGATTCCCAATCATCTTAATAATATCAATATGAATATCACCCCGATACCAGTCTGGTGGAGCGTAGATTGGGGGATTGTAAGACCAATTTACCCTCTTTTGTAGCTAAGTAAACCTATTAAACCTAGAAATGTTTATCATATTTAAAAAATTTTCATTATCATGTAACTAGAGAAGCATTAATTCCATACTTTTTAAGTGTAATTATACATGGCAAAAAAAACCTAACATTTTCTTGTCTTTTTTCCTTCAGAACCTTGCCATGTTCCTCAGTATGTTGGTTGCCTGGATGATCCCAGACGTACCACGATCCCTGCGGGAACAGCTGAAGAAAGAGAACATGATGCTGATGGAGTTTCTGCTGAATCAAGACCAAGAAGCACGTGCCAAATCTCACACCCCTAAACGCTCCACCCCATGCTTCCCCGCCAATATAGACATTGTGGTGGAGGCACCACCAGAAGAACAGGAGGAGCAGCAAGTGGAGAAGGAGGAAGAAGGGGTTGAGGTTAATCTGGATGAACACAGGAGGACCAGTGACAGTGATCCAGAGGTTGGGAAGTCATTCGAAGAACTTGGACGGGAAATAAATGGAGAGCAAATGCGAGGAGGTGAAGGAGAAGATGAGGGTGGAGAGGTAGAAGGGGGAGAACAGGAGAAAGATGGAGATTTAAATGAAGAAGACGGAAAGGGGGATAATGAGCAAGAGAGAGGAGACGAAAAAGAGGAAGGAGGACAAAGAGAGGAAGAAGAAAAGGAAGTGAAGGCAGATGAGCCGAATAATTGTACTGTCGATCTGGACGCCTTCATGAGCGAGCTGGGCCTTTTAGGTGAGAGTTGTGTCTGGGATCTGCTTTCTTCAATTTGCACTACATGTTCTATAATTTGTCATGTTTTCTGTAAACTAATTTTGCCTTGTTTGTGTCTTGTGATTATTTTTTCTGTTTCTTGTCATCTAGATGAAGAACCCTCATCGAGCACAGCTGGAGATACAGAGCTTCCCCGCTCAGGCTCTAAACAGGAATGCCAGAAAGACCAGGAGCCTCCGTCATATCCATCATCTAAAAGAGGCTCATCCCAGAGTCTGAAGAGCTCCTGGGCAGAAATTACAACACCAGATATTGACACTAGGCCCTTCTCACTAATTGCTCCTCCCCCCAGAGAGCCAGGCTCAAGGGCAAAGGCCCGCTGCTCCACCCTGCCTTCCCGCCACAGAGGGGCTGAGGCTTGTTACAGCCTGCCACGGCCCAGCCACTCCACCAGCCTCACGAGGTTCCAGCAGACGGCCACACTTACTCCCCTGGTTCCTCTGGGCTCTTCATTATCGGCCTCATCCAACCCGTTTTCTCCCACACACACACCAGCGTCACCATCATCTCCCATACAGTCCCCATCGGCCCAACAGCCCAAAGCCCCCAGTGAACTATTTGCACTGAAAGGCCCTCCGCCTCAACAGCCTCGCTCCAGGGGCAAGGGCCGGTGTTCCACTCTGCCTGCACGACAAAGAGCCCCCGGTCTTGAGGAGCACTCCACCAAGCCTAGCCATTCCACCAGCTTTACGAAGCTGGGAGACCACATCCCCCCTTCCACCAGTGAACTGAAGCATAACACGCCAGTATGAGGAGAGCTGGAAGGCAAGGAAAAGGGACTGAGGGTGGCAGAGGGAGGGGGAGGACTCTCCAGATAAGCCTCTCCTGTCTGTACCAGGAGCCTCACCCCACCGTATGTCCTCCCTATCTGGATACATAATACCTGGGGGTCTGAAGAGAGACCATCCAGATCAACTGAACGTCCTTTTTATCCTCTTAATCTTCACCGAGATGTTTAAACCACTTAGTGGTTTCGGGCTGACCCTGACAGTGGGAATACTGGACAATTCAGAAAAAGACTGCTCTGAAACTATCCCTGCTATGCCTGAATACCACTGGAACTGTAACTATTTTTATTCCTTTTTTTGTGGTTTGTTTTTTTCCCACAGACACAGCTCAGTAGCTACTGCTCCTCTGTTATTTTCAGTCCCACACATGCAGCAGTGCTGCCTCATAGACCAGAGGAAGATGGAAATACAGTATATACAGCGCAGCTAGTATCAACAGTTATGCTTGTAGATCCACTGTTTATTTTTAGAGGTTTTGATATATAAAAACTGTAAAATGATAATAAAAAAGGACATATTTTTGATATCTGTTTTTCCTTCTGAACTCTCATGGTCATGAGTTGTTGTATGTTGCATATCAGTCAGTTTGATTACTGACAGGAAAGTTGAAAATTGAAAGTATTGCCGTATATGTTAACAAATTACCGATATTCAGCATAAGTAAAAGGTAACAACCTGAACAAAGTCATTAACACGAGACCAACCACACCACACAACATTGATAACACAGTAAATCCTAATTGATAGATGGTGACAGTATCAACACTGATAGGCCCTATTGTGTTGTCTCTGTTGCCCCCTTCTGGTGTATGATATTATTCCGTGTCCTGTATTGTAAAATAGATGCTCAGTGATGTGTTGCTTTACTTTTGTCTCCCTCTGAAACCTGACATTTTCAAAGTGCTCCTGTAAAGGACAAAAAGAAACACCTTCCAATTTTTATTAATCGCCAGAAATTCCAATTTTCCCAAATAGAAACTAAGCAGGGAAAACAGTTCATTGTAACTGAGGTCACTTCATTTATATTAATATGTTTGCTATTAACCCAGACAGCTGTTAATGTAGAGGGATGTTTCACTCTCTCGCTTTGTGTGTGTGAAAGTCCCTTTTTCTCCTCTATCCATGTCCTGCACTTGCTCCTCCTCCCCTGCCCCACCAGTGAATGGGGCCTTTGTGGGGGCTTTCCAGCATTCCAAGGGAATTCTTGCAGGTGAGGGTACGCAAACAATCCCACACTCAGATGACTGCTGCAGCTTACCATTTACAACTGAAAATACAAAATGCTCCAAGGGCAGTTAGGTGTTTTCAGTGCTGAGTTGACCTTACTTTAAAGGAGTTGCTGCAACAACAAGGGTGTGATCAGCAGAGCAGACAGAGTGGGAGGGAAGGATCCCATTCTTTCTAACCAGGTGAGCGTCCACACGCATGCTCTAAAATCAACATGCTCAATGGAGTCTGTTGCCTCGCACACAATGAGGTATATCATTCAGATTAAAGAGGGGATTAGCTCATGAGTAAATATTTGCCTTGTTTTTTTCAGTAGAAGCTGAAAGAGCTACAAAAGCTGAAAGAGTTAACATAAAGGATCTATGCATCTTAACTGATGTGGATAAGTGCAGCACATGAACTGTATGAGTAGCAGACAGACTGGAAATCATTGGATTTCTGTATGCACCTTCTGCCTCAGCTTCCATCTCTTCTTTTGGAACTTGTCAAGACAACACTGGCAGGTATGCTCGTTTCCCATGCTGACTCATCAACTTACATTGGGGTTCAGGCACACACTAATTATATATATATATATATATATATATATAGTTATTTTTTAATCAGGGCATCACAGCAACAATAATGTATGTTTGTTTAGACAGCTTTGATTGCACATTTTGAAAGTAGCTTTCTAACCGCTAATATAACATGTTTTTATCTACACTCTGTTGGGCAGAGTCCACAAGAGAAAGGACTATCTTATCTTAACCTCCTTGAATTGCTCCTCACCCTTCTTTATCTTTCTTGCCCTTTGATATCTATTGTAATTCTCCATCTCTAAAATTACTTGCTTCATGATTGCATGTCCACAGAGCTGCTGTACTGTCAGAGACCAGTAGGAGGTAGTGGCAAATCATAGTAGTGGCCACAACTAGAAACTGGCCCTGTAGATTCAAAACAAAAAAGTGGTGCATTTTTGGCTGTGAATCCATGTGGACCAGAGCCCTAGCTGCTTCAGCATGCCAGTCTGTGTCCAGTTTATTTTTTTAAGACTGGTTTGACTGCCACAGAATTACAGTGAATACACACTTACTTTGGCCAGCTGGCACTGTTTTTATGCTATGACTGGAAAAATAAAGAAATACACATTAACAAATCTTTAATCTAGTCTTAATCGTATTTTGAGTCTTAAAATAAAACTGTTTTAAAAGGCAAATGAGAAACATCTACCCATGTGGTATGACAACTTCACTTGTTCACTTGTGAAGTGTCAAATGTAATTTTTTTTATCAGTGAACTAATGTTCTGTCTTGTGTATATTTATTTTTCATTAGAGTATTCTGTGTTTCCCAGCAGCATGTTGCAGACAGTGAGTGAGTGGCTGTGGTGGGAGCGTCTGTGGCTGCCAGCAAAGGTCTCCTGGTCAGATCTGGAGGACAATGAAGGTCGTGTCTACGCGAAAGCCTCTCAACTTTACGCTGCTCTGCCTTGTGCCCTCTGCCTGCTCCTAGTCAGATACCTGTTTGAGAGGTGAGAATGCACAGTCAGTATGTGAGTGAATGTGTGTGCCTGTGTGTCAGTGAGCTTATCTATGCAATCGTCTGGTTTGAGAATATTGTGATTGTGTTGTGTGGAGCAATGTTATACATGGAACTCCAAAGAACCAGGCCACTTCTGTTGTGTTCAGAAGGACGAGACAAAGCTGCGCTGTGCCAGATCATTTGGCATACAGTATGTTATGTTGCTTGTGTGCTATTGCAGATACCTGGCCACACCACTGGCTAATGTTTGGGGAATCAGGGACAGGGTACGTCTCACAGCAGAACCACACCCCATCCTTGAAAAGTACTTCTGCAGCCATACACGGTTTCCATCACAGGTATGTTAAAAGGGGCATTTCACTGAAAAACAAAGGTGGTTTGTTGTTCACATACAGTAATCACAATCAACAGTCACACATATGACATACAGCATTATAGCATTTTAGGTACAGTATTTTGTGTGTTATTAACAAGAATGAAGTTTTTCTCTATAGGTGAGCAATCTTATTTTATACAGTAATGAACGCAGCCCTGTGCAATGATTAACAGTAAAAATATCAAAGTCTCAGTTCTTCATAGAAATTGAAAACATTTCAGAGCTTTACAACAAAATACGTTACTAAATTAAAGACATTAGGGCGTTTGTGAGCAAACTTACACTGGGAGTGAAATGAAATGTTCTTTTCACACCAAAGGTTGCTCATAAGAGAGTAAAACTCAATGCTGGTGTATGCTGGAAAGAGTGTAATAATTGGATCGTTTCCCTTGCGTCTCAGCCTGATGTGAGGTCGCTGTGTAAGAAGACCAGTTGGCCAGAAAGGAGAGTTCATATCTGGTTCCGGAGGAGGAGGAACCAGGAGCGTCCAGGGATTCACAAGAGGTTCTGTGAGGCCAGGTGTGTGTGCTTGTGTGTGTGATTATACACTCATGTGGGAACAAGTGTGTGTGTGTATGACATTATTGTTCTTGCCTGTCAACAGTTGGAGATGTGTGTTTTATTTTTTTGCATTTGTCTGTGGAGTCCTGGCTCTCTATGATGTAAGTACTGTTTGATGTTTTTCCATGTTTTATCACAGTAGCTGTTTCTATGACAGGATTTGTTTCTTGTGTCAGTTAATCTTTCCATTGCACAAATTGTTTTCTTTGCTGCTGTGGGACATTTCTCTCTCTTTATTTTGTCTTTGTCTCTCTTCGTCTCCTTATTTGAGTGTACCACTCTGATTTCGCTGTAACGTAGTAAGTGAAACTCCTTGTCTCTCTCCCTATCTCATGTCTCTCTGTGCTGTGGTTTTTCTCACACTCTGGCAGTTGACATAGCAGATAAACATGCATGAGTTCGCTGCCCTTGTAGCTTTTTTCAAGGCTATTCTCCAACCCCCGTCACACTCCTCTCCCTCTGTTTTTCTTTTTTTTGGCTGTTAGAAACCTTGGTTTTATAATCTGAAGGAAGTTTGGGCAGGCTTCCCCAAACAGGTAAGTGTTTTTGCTATTAGGTGGACTTGCTATTAGGACTTGTAATATATTACTGTATGCAGTATGATACACATCTATATAAGTGTGTCTTTGTTATGTGTCCAGTCCATGCTACCATCTCAGTACTGGTATTACCTCTTGGAAATGGGCTTCTACCTTTCTCTGCTTCTCAGCCTCACATTTGACGTGAAACGGAAGGTGAGTGTACTAATGTGTGCAGATGTATAAGATCAAAGTAAAGTACTGCAGTGTTAATTAACTTCATCTCACCTGAATTCTTTATATTATAATGTATCATAAAACCTTTGCAAACATTTTGCGAGAACTCATCATCATTGTATTATTTTTGAATGTCAGTCATAAAACAAACCTTTTTTTTTGCATTTTATATTACAAAGATGCAATAAATTGGGTATGTATTTGTGTCATATGCATACATGTTCACTTGTCGTGTGCGTGTGTGTGTGTGTGTGTGTGTGTGTAGGACTTCAAAGAGCAGGTGATTCATCATATAGCCACACTGACACTTCTGAGTTTCTCCTGGATCTCAAACTACATCCGTATTGGAACCCTTGTGATGGCTGTTCACGACTCCGCTGACATACTGCTAGAGGTCAGTATCAGTGCATGTGCAAGCTAATCTGTGTCACTGTAGATGTGGCATTAACAGATAACTGTGATTTCGCATTGTCACAGTTCTGCAGTAACAGACTGACTTAAAGGAACCGTTATTCCCTATCATCAAAAAGTCATTAAGCAAAGCTGTCTTAAAATGTAAAAAAAATTGTAAAAATGTGGCTTAGTAGCTGTGTCAGTAATTTGATGCAGAGCATAAAACCCACACTCAACCCACAATATATATATATATATATATATATATGCAAACCTGCCCCCTCTTACCCACCTGTGCTTCCCTTCCATCCTGCATGAACCTTGAGTTGTGTTTGAAATGCAGTGATTGTGAAATGTGTTTTTTTCATGCTAGCTCCTCAAATACAGAAGACATCCTACTCCGATTTACAGGTAGCAAGTGGGATCACAATTGAGATTGCTAGAAGGAGGTTGATAGTAAAGTGCACAGTGGAATCTGTTGCAATGCTGTTGAATTGCTGTTGATTGTACAGGTATTCATGATATTATGTCAACCTCCTGTATTAGCACAGAAAGTACATGCCTTCTTGTATGGGGATTGTGACATAATTCAAACTAAATATCAATAGCAAACATGCCTGCAACAATTTTATGGCTGACTATGAACTATTGGTTTTAAACAAAAAACTGAACCTTATTATATTCCCTGTTTTAATCTCACAGGGTGCAAAGGTATTCAACTATGCCAAGTGGCACCAGACCGCTAACGCCATGTTTGTGGTGTTCACAGTTCTCTTTATGGTTACCAGACTTGTCGTTTTTCCATTCTGGTAAGTGTGTGAAATAGAAGGCTGCAGCATGATGCATGATGATGATCTTGGTGTAATGTGTGAAAATGTTATGCGTGCATATCTTCTACAGGCTGATCCACTGTACCTGGGTGTACCCACTGGAGGAGTTTGCTCCCTTCTTTGGCTACTACTTCTTCAATGTGATGTTGTTGGTTCTACAGATACTCCACCTCTACTGGGCTGTTCTCATATCACGAATGGTTTATAAGTTTATCTTCAGCAAAGTGCGTTCCACAGGTGTTTCTGTGTGTATATTCATTTATGTGAAAGGAAGACTGTGTGAAACCATGCAAATTCTACAAGTTACACGTCATGCTTCTCTTTGGTTCACCCTTATTTTCTTCTCTGTGGCTTATCATCATCCTGCAGCTGGAAGGTGACGACAGGAGTGATGAAGAGGAGGATGACAGTGACTCACTAAAGGACAGAAACCACAAATTGAGTCACATAAATGGCTCTGGAGCCAGAGGCCGGGCCAATGGCCACTGACACATGCAGACAGACAGAATCAGAGAAGAAGGAAAATGGATAGCAGACACATGGACAGATTCAGTCTGGATGGCAGCTGTTAGAATGTCATTGCATATAAAAAAGAGTAAATACACTCGAGCAGAGAACATTATTTTTAAAGCAACTGTGAAGGTGCAGGCTATACAACTGATTTAAAGCTGCATGGTTTCTGTAATTCATGGAATTCAGATCCTTTCATGATTCATTATCTTATTCTTCTCCTAATTAAACATAGAGGAAGACGCCGTCATCTTTTGTTTTTTTTGTTTTTTTCATTTTTGTATGTTGTTGAAAATAATTATCATGATAATGACAATGATGATATGTGAGTCCCACATGAGTGGGTATTAATGCAAAACCAAAGCACCACAAGGAAATTCATGTTTTTATGACTTTATGTGTGTTTAAAACTGTATATGTGTCAGCATTTTTCTTCCCGTGAGCTTGTCCTGCTCGTGAGGGAAGCAGAATGAGCAGAAATATCCAGATCTCTCACTGGCTCTGGTTATCAGTGGCTGCACCATATATCCCCCAGGGACTAGGAACCTTTGGAGGATATTCTAATACAGTACAACGCTCTGAGGAAGTAGTGGCTCGCACTTTCACCATTACCGGTAAGCTCAGTATTTAAAACAGGTGCATTGGTTAAAATAAGCAAAGATCCTTATGCTGAATTGCAAGTGATGTGTAAGTTAAAACAATAGAGTTGTGCAGCTGCGTTATGGGTGTAACCTAATGGGTGTAAGTTGCCTAATCTTCGCGGGTCTTTAGACTGCAGTGGAAACGCACACAGCAATGGACTGTAATACCTGGGGATAAATGTTCCGGGTACTTTGGCAGCACACTATCTCGCGACAATCAGCGAGAACTGACAGAAGATGAAACGTCAGTTCCTCCGTTAACAACAGTTACCATAGAAACCACATCACAAGCCATGCCAAAGCTAACTTGCGTTTAACAGGTCAAACACCAAAAGTAGCTTAAGTTATTATCGTATTAGTACACACATAGTCGTCAATATTATTGCCAGAATGGCCTATCGCGCAAATGTGAGAATCGGAAACTGGAATGAGGACCTGCGCTTACAAGAGGTTTGTTTCAAAATAAAGCTCTCAAGTTTAAGCTAAATTAAGTCTGATCATTAGGCTAACATTACCTAACGTTATTTCAGTTTAGCAAAAGTGATAAGACTGAGGAGCGTGTGGAAGTCAATAAAGTCTAGAATTATTGAAATACCCTCACTGTTACAAAAGCAGGTTAGCTAACGTTACTCGCTGTTTTTAGTTAGGCGGCAGCCTAACAACTAAAGTTAACTGAAAAAAGTTTATACTTTATTTGGCAACTATATAGTGTATTATTAGGAAAAAAGGGATGACAACATCTAGAAGAAAAGTATAGATTTTATGCAGAGCCAAATGTAGTTGTGTTCATATTGTTGAATTGCAAATTCCTCTTTAGTCAGGCAATAAACATGTACAGCAGGGAAAGAGAAACGCTTTAGGGCCCATTCAATAACAAAGAACACGATGAAAGAGGAGGGCAGAATACAGTATTTATCAAACTACCAATATAAGGGGTTTAGAGCAGGAAAGATGACTGAAAATTAACCTAATATTGATTTATGCTTTTATGCTTTAAGGTTAAAAAAGCCATCTTATTCCACATTGTCCCACAGTATCATGTATATTCTGTACTGGCTTTGTTAAACTGAAGATATATGATGTTTACCCCAAGTGAAATATTAAAACCCAAGACTTCATGTTTTGTATTGCTGCACCTTTCCATCAAATAGGAACATACTAGATGTCTGGTGCATCATTTAATACATATTTCCCTAAAACTTTGGGATCTCTATTAGAATTTAAAATAAAGTTATGTGGGTGTGAACTGTGGACTTTATACAATCTAAGGTTTGAGCAAAGTTTGCCTGCACAGCACGAGTTTGTCTGATGTTTGACTCATCCAGTTGGTTAACTTGCTAATTGCTATTTACATGCATTAAACAGTAACACAAGGCCACAGAAACACTGTAGGGGTTCAGTAACAAAGACCAAAATGGCAGATGGCAAAATATTTATCATACTTTTCCTGTGTTTATCGGTATGCCAAGATAACGGATTTAGAGCAATAAAGAAGACCCAACAATGACGCAATTGTGAAATATAAAGAAAAACAAATTTTAACTTACAGTACACAACCAGCAGTGGAGGGGTCGTGGGGACTTACTTAAGAACACACATTGTAAATTATGATGTTTTTCCAGGATGCGAAGAAGGAGTATCTGGAGAAAAAAGAGAGGGGCGAACTTGCTGCCCAGAGAGTAGACTTCCTCAAGCAGAACATTTTGAGACCGGTAAAATGAGCTCAAGCTAATTAAGAGCAACATAAACAACAACAATGATATCACAGTGATGATGGGGATGGTAATGAAAATGATGATGGTGTTTGTTCATGCGTGTAGGTGAATCTCACTGTGACAAATGATGGAAGACTGCACTTTGGGGATGTTGTGATGTTGGTAAACACGGGAGGAGAAAACAGGAAGTGCAGTGCAGTCAGCATTAACTCTGACATTAACAGTTTGACGAAGATTCCTTCGCCTGGCATTCAAGCCCCATGTGGAATCAGCGCAGGAAGGGGTATCCAGGCCTGCGCGCGCACTGCCTTCATCATTACCAGGTGCACACACAAACACACTAAAATCCACATCAACAGACTGCTCAACACACATGGGAACACCCCCACATGTTCACCTGTAACGATGCTTGTGTGACCGCAGTGTAGATGGCAGTCCTGAAGGATCGACCCTGAATTTTGAGCAAAGTTTTGCCCTGAAAACAACAAGTGGCTTTGCTAGGGGGGTAAGTGAACTAACACACACATATAAAGTATATAATTAGGCACTTTACACAAAGACTGATTGTTATAAAAGGGGCTCTCCTCCTCCGATTTTACACATGGAGTTGTGTTTGAATATCACGAGGCGTACTGCCTGTGAAAACAGTTGTGTAACATCCTCTGTGGCTATGAAGGGAGTTTTTTTACTTGCTTGGAGACTTAAACGTTTTGACAGAAAGACTGTGTTACACACTGGGGGTGTGCAGTTTGAAAGAAGAGGGCATTGACCTAATGATAGATGCAATTGAGATGCATTGTGGGAGGCGATATAATAGGGACTAAGAAGACAGGACATCTCTTCCTCAGCTGCTTTGATTTTGACCATTTTTATACGTCTCTCAGAGTCTCCAAACTTTATGGAAGTGCAATACTAAACAGGTGGAAAACACCTTTAATATTTAATAAAAACTAGAGATCCTTTTTACCATCAGTTCTTCATGGCCAAGATCTGTGAATATCGTGTTATTGTTAATGTTTTAATC
Organism: Coreoperca whiteheadi; assembly: GCA_011952105.1. Taxonomy (NCBI): domain Eukaryota; kingdom Metazoa; phylum Chordata; class Actinopteri; order Centrarchiformes; family Sinipercidae; genus Coreoperca; species Coreoperca whiteheadi. Next base: position 15,796,973 of record CM022474.1, on the reverse strand, counting down.
ATTTAGTTTATTAAACAGATGTGTTATTGGTAGAAGGATGCTGAGGTTGGAGCTGCCAGGCAGGAGGTCTAGAGGAAGACCAAAGAGGAGATTTATGGATGTAGTGAGAGAGGACATGAAGTTAATTGGTGCGAGTGAAGAGGATGCAGAGGACAGGGTTAGATGGAGGCACATGATTCGCTGTGGCGACCCCTGGAAGGGAGCAGCCGAAAGGAAAAAGAAGAAGAAGAAGAAGTTCTCTTTTAATTATAATGGTATTTTACATTCAGTTAAACACAGCAAGCTAGCATGACTGTTAAATAGTGGTTTATTTTGAAACCGCAAATGTGGTTCACTTTGCATTGTGCCTATCAATACTTCTGAAAAAACACGTAAATCTCATCTTTAGTGTGTCACTTTGTGTGTTGACACATTTTCTCTCCCTCTCTTTCCTCAGCTTTATTTGACGAGTGACCTGCGAAGTTTTCAAAAGGTAGATCCGGTTAACCATTTATTGAAGACCATCAAAGAGAATACATTATGCTGAACAACCACCGACTGTGATGAGTCGTTTTAACGAAGCGTAAATGCAGAAAGCTTACATGCACACTTAAGTTAAAAGCAGAATGCAGCAGTTATGTTTGTCCTTTTCACTAGATTGTCTTCTATTGTCAATCTCATATTACTGTGACTTCATTTAAAGTGTGCGAAGAAGTCCCGCCTACAGGAAGTAAACTTGGATGAGGGCGGTTCCTTTCTGTCTTGGTGGAAGATAGTGCACTTTGACCCCCAGGAGAGGCTTGAATATGAGGGTCAGCCTGTCCCTGTAAGTCTTTACTGTATCTTCATGGTTAATTATTCCAACTGTTGCAACACCAGCATTGTTTAAATATTGATACTGAACACAGTATACAGAATGCTTTGTGTTTCTTTAGCTTTCCTTTACCTCTGTTGTATTGAGAATTTCCTTGCAATTATCAATAGTCTTTTCTTTTTTTTTTAAAGGCTAATGTGAAGGTGCTGATCATACACTGCAAGACAAACCAGGCTCTTGCTGTTCTGGGTGATCATGTCCTTTGGTATTGTCCATATTCCTTATAAAAGTAACTGCCAACCAAGAGGAATAGTATATGACTGTGTTAAATGCAATACACAGTAAAGGCTTTTGATTTGTGTAGCAGTCATGTCTGATGTCAACTTGGAGGTCCGTTGAATTGAAACAATAGCCAAATATGTAATATACAAAAAGAGATATCAGAGGAAGAAAATAGCAGTGTGGATGTAGGTCAGCTGTCAAAAGATGAGGACCTCCAATATGGCAGCTAAAAGCAAGTTACAATGCCTGCATGCCTGCTGATGTTCTGTAGGTAACAGTTGTGTCCCTGCAGGACCACATATGGCAAAGAGTATGAGGTGACGGCTCACACCTTCTTGGACTGCCATAAAGCTGAACAGGAAAACAACCACTGGATACTGTGCACCTCTGACCCTGCAGGGAACGGGCTTTTACTTCTCAACTACCCACAGTCAAACGCTAACGACGAGGAGGTCACACAGGCATCTAAACCCTGGCACCTAAATCTATCACAATCCACTCTCATGATGTAACATGTACAAATAGGGAAGACAGAAGCCTCATCATTAAAAACATCTAAACTTTTTTAAAATAAAGGTTGTTTTTTCTCTGTTTGGGTCACTGATTTTGTCTTCTTGTGGAAAGACATTCCAGGCTGGACTCCAACCAGGACGTTAAGGTTATATGATACGCACTAGCCAGCCAAGCCACCAGGAGGCTCTGTAGAAAGAAGCATTTGATATGTTTCTTCAAACAAAGAAGGGGTACACTTCCATTGTTCCAGTTAGACAATAGCAAAAGACGCTGCATGTGATATCGGACAGTAGGATGATTTGGCCGATTTCCAATGCATTTGGACTTTCCCCCGAAAGGAAGTTTAAATGAGACTTTTATGAGATAAGGGAAGAAGTATGGGCTCTTAGATGGGAGGTGCAATGAATTCAAGAAAAAAATACCTAAACAGAACTTGTTCGACAGCGTGGCTGGTACTATTTACGACTGGCCAGGTCTGTCTGTCTGTGGACAGAAGGGGTAGGAAGTGGGGAAGGGACCATTGACCTTCACAAAACCTTATTCACATTTTCTTGGAAAAAGTGTAAGATTTACTCCATACAGCCTGGTGCCATGGTTGCACAACACTAGGTGCTGTGCAGGTAGCGTCACGTGAAAAACTGGTTAGGAGTTCTTTTAGGTTGATTTTGAAAATATTTGAACGTTAAAGGGACATTTCACCCCAAAATCAAAAATACATACTTTTTTTACAGCCCTTGTTGCGAGCAGTTTTGTGGAGGAACTATCAGAATAATAGTTCCAACATGAAACTGCTCACAACAAATCTGTGGATTATCTTGAGTAACCGGGTCATGATTTCTGGAAAGAGACGTTGCTGTTGAGTTTTTTAAATGTATTTTTCTGAACTTTGAGTGCCACAAGCCGAGTGCCATATAGTCCCATTATATTCAGAAAATGCAAACTTCTCTATGGACGATATCTCCAAGACTCGACAACTCACACCAAAACAATCTAGATGGATAAATAGCACTACAGGTAACAAGAAAAAGATGTATTTTTGATTTTGAGGTGAATTGGCCCTTTTTCATTTGTTGGTATGTTACCATTCATAACGCTGTTTTCCCAGATAAGAACATATTTTAAGACTAGCTATAACTTACCCTGCAAATTGAGGGAAAAACTGCACTACATGTCAGAGGGAGACATTTTACTTTTTACTCCACTACATTTAACAGCTATAGTTACATTGAATGTATTACAAAGCACATGTTTAGTGACTGAAAGGACTAAGTAAGCTAAATTAGAATTGCAACCAAATTACTTCTGTGATAACATTTTTAAACTATTTTGATTTTCCATAGTTAACTGTTCAAACTATATATTCTGCAAGTTTATTTAATTGGAGTAGTTATTTCAAGGAAATGCTTCTGAAAACAAACCACTGGTAAACTCAAACTAAAATAACGGCCTCAGAAATGTATTCCCTACAATTAGTAGGCTACTAGATTACATAGCCCGTTCCAGGAAAGTGCCAGTGAAATTACTAGGAAAGTATGGGCCTGTAATTTCAGTTAAGCATTTAAAATAAGCCTATTTCCCAACTTGAAGGTCTACATACTGTTTCAACCACCCTGCTAGAAAAATAAATTGTGTTCGAGAAAAGACTGAATCCTGGTGGAAAAATACTGGATCTTCACTGACGAATCCAAACTCTCCCAAGTTTACTAAAAAACTAATTCCCAAACAAATTACAGAGGACATGACACCAGGTTCCTTAATGGTAGCCTGACACTGGCTACATGCTTATAATCTATGTGGAGCATCCCTGTGTGATACCCCCCTTTAATGAGCTATTTGTTTGTTGTGGCTCTCAGGCTTAAACTGCATTGTCTCAGGAAACATAGCAGAGGTTATCACTTTGGATAAGGCAGGTGTTCCCAGGGCGCACTCTCTTGTTCTGACAACTCTCACAGCAGAGGATGTGTGCTACTTTCTATTGGGCCACCCCCACACCCCCCTGTGAGCCGTTTTGAGGTTTAACAGCCTTTATGTGACAGAGTCTTGGTTGGTCAGGATTGCTCCCAGAAGTTAAGTGCTTGTTCAGGTATTGCCATGGCTCTATCAGTCTTAAGTAGCATCCTATCAGGTGAGCCACTGTATATGTGATTTGAAGATAAGTCACATTGCTTTTGCACAAGTCTTGCCTTGCAATGATAACCCAGTAATGATGCATGTGCTAAGTGACTTTCTTTATCAGCAAGGATTACTTGTGTAAGTAAGTAGTACCACATTTAGTTAAAAATGAAGTTCACTGTTGGGATTATGCTACACCCCAGGTTTTACAAAGGAGAACCAGAGTACATTAAGGCTTTGATGAAACTTATTTTGTGTACAAGAGGAGATTAGACAGTCAGTAATTGTGCTGAGTGGGGGAGGCCCCTGGCAATGCCTGTTCACAGCCTGTCATGGTCAAGTTGAGACTTAGTTGGCTGAAAAGGCTATCACTTTTTTCAGTGGTGCTTCCTTGAGATGGCAAAAGACAATAGTACTAAATCTCACAGGGAGTTGTAGCACAGTCCTATTGTTAAACGTTTTCTTAAAGTGTTTGACTGCAGCTAAAGTAATGACGACAACAACAGCTGTATTTTTGCATACTTAAGTGTACTTATTGTGTTTCGTATGTTGTTGATGGACTGTGCATTGTGTAACCAGACAATCATGCCAGTGAATGTCCCTGGACTGGTGGCCGTGGTGCTTTTTTATATTGTCATCCTGGTAATTAGGATCTGGGCATCTCGAAAATCCACGACAGTACAGAATACATGTACTGGCAGCAAGAGCGAGGTGACCATTGTCGGTGGTCACAACATCAATGTCCTGGTCGGGGTTTTCACCATGACAGGTAGAACTTTTATTTTTCATGACTGTCATTTAGTAGTAGCTACTTGATGTGTGTTCCTTATTGTGTTTGCTCTATGCTCCTTTGACTGTGTTTTGTTGCTCCATTTCTCACTTGGTTATTTTCTGTGCTTTGCTTTTAGCAACACGGGGTGGTGAAGGTTACATTATGGGATCTGCTGAGGCTGTTTATTCTCCTACTCAAGGTCTCATCTGGGCTATGGCGCCTCCTGCATATCTTATCAGTTTGCTTTTGGGTACGTAGCTGAATCAAATTAAGCTTCTGTATGATAACGCACAGCTGATTGTGCAAACTGAAACAAGATTGTTATACCGTTCCAAAAAGTTATCTGACAATTTGACAAGGATTTTTCTTGTTTTGGGTAAGTAGTAGCAGCCTGTGTCACAGAATGTGATACTTTATGTGTGCTTTCGAGTGTGTTTGTGTCATACTTTTTGCTGATACTCTTCAACAATAGTTTAGTCAGTTAAATTAAGCATGTGTCTGGAAGACAAGCTGAAGCTGGGGATATTTTTTAGGGCCAATATGGCCAGGAGGAGCATTTGCAGTGACCAACAACTCTTACAACTTGCATATGGGCATGTGAGTTTTGTTTTAAGACAGACTTGGAAAAAGTATAAAAAAACTTTAATGATGTGCCAGTAAGTCATACTAGTAAGCCAACATGGCACAACTAAATGTAATGCAGCCATTATTCATCTCATTAGGTAAATCTGTGTTTGACCCGCCAAACTGATGTGAGAAAGTTCTAGTGGGAGAACTGCTTAAATTGCTAAGTTGTTCACTGACAAAGCTTGTGTTTTTTGTGCATGCATGTCTATGTTGTAGGCTTTGGCCTATCAAGCTCCATACCAGGGGATCCTCTCTGCAGCCTCTGCTCAGGCTCAGGTTATCTGTTTTGCTGAAGCTGGGACAGTTTTTATTATGGGAATCCCCTCAGTTGTCATTGGAGCAGTGGCTGCCTCTGCAGGTACACATGAATGTAAACACTCAGCTGTGCACATACAGTACACATACACACACACACACACACACACACACAGTGCATTCATATTCTGTTTTCGAACGTTTAGCTTCCTGCTCCCCAGTGCGTGATTTCTTTTTTTTATGCCATCATAATCTTACAAGCTTCTTCCCCTCCCATTATTTATTTTCCTTTCAACTTTGTCTCTCTCTTTCTCTGCCTCTATATCTCCTCGTCTCCCTTCCTCTCCTCTCCTCCAAGACTTGAACCAGACAGCGTATGATCTACCCCCTCCTTTTGAACAAGGGGAGGCAGGGAATATCCTGCCACTGGCCCTGCACTACCTCAAACCCACCTGGTTGTCAGGGTTAGGCATTGGTTCTGTGTCTGCAGCAGTTATGTCCTCCATGGACTCTGTGCTGCTGTCCTCAGCATCCTTATTTACACAAAACTATACAAGGCGACTTTGAGGAAGCAGGTGTGTGTGTGTGTTTGGTTCAGCATTAAGAAAAGTGGCTCTATTTTTGTTGTCCCTTTCCTTTCTCCTCCTGCAGGCCTCGGAGCGGCAGCTGCAGCGGGTGATCCGTGTTAGCGTGCTGCTGGTGGGCCTGGCCGGAACACGCCTGGCCTTTGGTGATGACAGTGTGTTCGCACTCTGGATGCTAACTGGGGACCTCCTCCACTGCGCGATCTTCCCGCAGCTCATCTGCGTGCTGCACTTCAGCTGTGCTAATAGCTACAGTACTTTCCCTACAGGACTCTGGCCATGCAGTGTTATTACAGATTTACAGGGGGTGTTTGAAGAGAAAAAAGAGGCAGAGGGGGAGAAAGAACCTGTTCCTCGGGAGGGAAAGAACAGTATCCTTAATACAAAATTCTAAGCTTAACTTTAGTACAACTTTACACAAACCACTTTTTATGCAAATTCTCACCAGTCTTCTTCTCTGCACAGACTATTTACGCACACTCTTACATGTACTGTATTCTAGACATATTTAATACTGAAGTATGTACTTTTTTTGCACCAAACACAGTATGTTGAAAGTGATTCAGGGAGGCAGTTGAGACTACCGTGGGTGTCTCTTTCTAACTGAACAGGATTAATGCCACACATGAAGTCCTCAAAATTCTGATCTTAATGTCAGAATAAACATTTTATTCACATGGTCCTAATCCTTTTACAATGAAAACATCCTCAATTGTTAATCACAGATAACACAAACATTTTCTTAGTTTTTTTAATCTAGTGTTCACCTCTGACTTTTTCAGTATATTAAGCTGAACCCAAGTGGTGTTATTTACTTGTGTAATCATTAACCCCATTGTCTTACTTTCTAAGAAGCAGTTTTGCCTCTGTGCATAATATTAAACACTGAGGGGGCAAAGCAATGCTATGGGAGATGCAATACTTGAGACGCTGATGTTGACTGTTCCTCAGAAACAAATAGTCTAGATGTGTGTTTACCATTATTTTATGTTTCAAATCGATCATTGTTGAAGGACCATCAAGATATAGATTTATAATTATTACTATTGCAAGTTTTCATTAAAACATGAAACCTAATCTGTCGCTAATCTTTGCTTCTTGATGGAATATGGGGTCTTTTAATGCGTATTTGTGTGCGAAAGAGAGAAAAGATTTAATTTACTGTACATAGAGTGCCACAACTTTTTTTTAACTTTACCTTTAAACGACAATGCACCTTTTTGTGCAGCATTTAGCTACACCACCTAAAAGTATTTGCCATTTCTTTCCTTTAGAGCAATGATTTGACTTTATGTTCCAGTAGTATCTGACATAATTATATGCTAACTTAACTACACTGCAACTGCAATGCCACGTTTGTAGCAGCAGAGGGCGACACTTAAACACTGACGGGACCTACACAATCTGAACCCGATATGGTGACCCCCCCCCCCTTCCTCCAAAAAAAAATCCGCAAAACTGCAGCTTGAAAGTAGAAAATTAATGGAAGATGCTGTGTGGTTTCTTACACTTGCTTGGCCACTCACTTCACTTCACTTCAGCAACAGATCGGAAGACTTTCCAGCGCACGCGCGCAGTTTGATGACTTTATAAAGCACATTTATGACCTAACCCAACATAAACTAAAGTTATTTTTATTTTCACCACGAAAATCATGTCCCAAATACCGCATATTCGCCACTGCCGTAGTTGCACAAAGTATTTATCTGATAATTAAGCTTCAAAACCATGGTATTTGATAATGAACAAATTACAGGACTCGTCCAAAGTCATAGTTTTCTGGTGTATTTTCCGGTAATATTTAAAACAAAGGTACTATGGGAAACGAACGTATCTCAACATTTCTTGAAATGTTTGTAAATTTACTAACATTTAGTAATATGGAGAAGGTCTGGTTTGGTTGGAGTATTCACTAGTTGATTCGTGTAATTTTAAGGCTGGAATATTTATTCTGATTATGTCATTGTCACAATCGTCTAGTTTCCCGTTTAAAATTACAATTACAATTTCTAAAATCGTTTGTATGATACAATGGTAAGGGGAATTCCACACACTAATTATTCAGGCGAGTTTCAAAAGTAATGAGACAGGATCGTTCTACAGTCTAGCGATGAAAAACACGTCTGAAATGGGGGTGAAATATGGAAATATTTGAATTCCTCACTGTCTCACGTCAGTGAAATGGCCTACAGTCACTACAATGTAGAACGCACCAACGTGCCCGCTGACTTTACAAAGCTGCATCCAGGATCTTCAGAATGAACCGAGACGGCCACTGCACACTGTGTTGCTGCTGCTGCTGCTGCTGCATGCACGGGATGAATGAACGAGAAAGGCAGCGCTGGCAGTCCTCTCTTGAATGAGGGCTCCATGTCAGATTTTACTTTGGGCCAGTGACGATGGTGAGCAGGGTAACCTATGGTTGAGCTCCAGTGCATAAACAAATAGACTTCATGGTATTGAAGGTAGTCCTGATCACTCCAGAGGCAACAAATCATATAATTAAAAAAGGAAATATCACTATAAGGACGACTGATTTTGAACATTTTCCTTTATTGATTAAAGGAGTTATTCCTCTTTAGAATAAAAACAACACAGTGACATAAACCCACCATAGAACCAGTTAGAATCAGTTAGGATGCAACAATTCATAACTCTTCTTTGAGGTTCAAAAATATTCGACTGACACTGGGTGTAATTATTTCCCCTAATACTGCACTAACTTAATAATTATTTTATGATTAGAGTAATGACATATTTCCATTTGTTGTTAAAATACCATTTAAATAACTGAATAATGTAAAATATCTCTCTGGTGAACCCTGTTTTATTCTTTGTGGGTCGATGCATGGTCTACTGAAAAAGACCTAATTTTATTATATGTCCAAACTGACTTCATAAACCTAGGCAAAGCTATTACCGATTTTGTAGCAAGACAAATCTACAATTTTAAAATTAATTAGACATTAAAGGCCCCCTCCTCACAGATTGTGTGTGAAGAATCCCAGAATAGATGCACAGGTGCTGACCTTGGTGTTGCCCCAGAAACATACAGCATACATACCACATACACACTCAGCATGTGTATGACCAAACAACTTTTTTTTACCAAAGAAATCAAACTTTGGTCAGTGATGATTATTTACCCCCACAGTTTGTCCATCGTTATTTCACTCGCTGCAACAATAAAGAAAACAAAATTCTATAATAATGTTAATTCATTCAAAGGACTCACTACCATTTTTGTTCCCTCTTCACCTTTAGTATGGACAGTGTTATCTGCATAAAGTCTCACATGAACATGGAATATTGTCATATCACACACATTTTTGTTTATCGTTGATGGTGACTTTGCACATGCTCTTTTTGACAATAAAAAGTCAATAAAACTGAGCTAGTACTATGTGGACAACATATCAAGTCAAAATTCTTCAGAATAAAAGTATCACATTCATTGTAAACGATGTAATCATAGTAAATGATTACATCAATGATTACATTATGATTACATCATAATCAAACAAAGTTATTCAGTCAGCAAAGGACAGCCTTGGAAGAAATTAATCTCAGACAGCACGGTCTGGATACAGTTGATGCATTTCCCAACAAGGTTATATTTTAGCTCAACCGACTTGGCTACAGCGGGACAGGGTGTAACATCTCCCCATGTTTGACTGAAACAAATACATCAGTCCTGACAAACAAAACCCTAAAGGTTTAGACATGAATTTTATAAGACCAGGGACAAATTGGCTAGGGGACCTTACTAACCCCCCACATGTTTCCCCAACACCTTTTGGCAAGAGAAACCAAACAGTACTCTTGTGCTGGACTAATAATGCACAGGTTTGCTGTAAGTCTGTTAGTGGTGGAAACTTTAATAAAGCACAAATCTCTTTAAAAATATGCACCGTGTAATATAAACTAAAATATTAACGATCTTAACACTACATTTTGACACAGGGTGCCTCGACAAGATCTCAATATTAGGTAAAAACACATGAGTTAGTCAGTGAGTCAGTGATTGCCTTTGGGGGCCCCAGGGCAGTTGCCCAGTTGGTCACCCAGACCATTTCTTTTGCCTGAGACCCCTTACTACAAAGCAATGTCTAGACCCCTCGGTACCGTGTGCCTGTCTATGAAGTGTAAGCACTTCCATTTTTGTTTCATTTCAGTATATTTTAGACTCCTGAAGATGTAAATATTTTACACACAAAAAAAATCAAAGATAAGCGAAAGGTCTGAAAAACACACAATTTAGTGTTACAGAGACAATTGTGACAAACCCTTACAGCCATCCTCAGTCTCTCCCACCAAATGTTGAGACATTGCCTGCGAACTAACAATTGGAACCATTGAAATAATGACATAAAAGGAACATCTGGTCCAAACATGGGATCCATCCAGGTTCCCGAGCACAAGAAAGAACAGATTATGTTGCCTCTGCTAGAGGGGATGTTTATATACAGTACTGAAAGTTACACAACTTGGAATAAAGCTACACCGGCATATCCTAACCAGCATTACCTGGGAATCCCTGAGTCCTAATCCACTCCGTTTTTTCCGCCCTGCTCCCGGCCACCTTATCCGTAGCACTATGCGTTTCTGAGTGAGAAGCCGACTCTTGTTTACAGCAGAGATTCCACGGAGGAGCGGAGACCCACAGCCTGCGTTACCGAGGGGCGAAGCGTAGGATTTCAGCCTCTCTGGACCCAGGCTACACGCGACTGGAGGTTTTGTTCTGTCCTTTTTGTTTGTTTTCTACGCAGGATCAAGTCCAAATAAGAAACACTCGTAGAGGGCAACTCCTTGGACATATTCTCCCTCCTATCCTAGCCGAGGTCGTCTAGCTGGAGAGCTCGGGACCCATTCTCTTGCGTGGCACAAGTCTGGTGGTTTCTTTCAGCTGCAAATCCCGACTGACGGCAGAGATAAATCCGAACCGAGGAGCTGGAAAATTGGTTTAAGAAACGACTTCTCGGTGCCAGGGCTGCTCGCTGGGGATCGAGAGCCTGTGCTGGCTGAATGGCATAGGCAAAAAAAAAAGAAGAAGAAGGGTTTTTCATTCATTTTTCAACCAGCCAGCCACCACCCCTGTGGATCTGGACGTGTTTTCTGCCCCACTCCTCCCCTGAAACACAGTCATTCACACGGGGGGTTCTTGCGAGCGTCACAGGCGTTCATTTATTAGGCTACTAATAATAACATTTAGTCTGATATTTTTTATTGTTATTGCCAGGCCCCGATCGCACTGTAGCCTGCGCGCACTGCTGTTTTCAAGAGATGGAGACTGAAGATGGGGATTACCATCATTTATCCAGTAAAATCACTGGCTCGTGTGCGATACCAGCCGACGTCAAAGTATCCTGTGATTGGCAAAAATAGCAGACTGTTTTAGTATTTTTTCCCCCTTCAAAGGAATTCCCTGTTATAACAATTGTATACAAATTTATATATATATATATATATATATAATTTTGTTTTAGAGTAAATCGTGGTAGATAAGCAAACCACGCATTTGCAGGCTATAGCTACAATAGCCTTTTTGGGCTACAAACACAATTATTTGTCCTTTTTTTCCCCTATTACGGTTGTTTTTCTTAGGAGCTCGTTTATACAACCTTGTTATTTTATTTCAATTTTCTCCCTGCCTTTTTTTTTTTTTTTTATTATTTTTTAAAAGAATATTTTTTTTTTGAAAGGTGAATAATGTTAAGGAACATGAGACCTGACACGCCGATGGGTAGCCCGACCTTGCTTTGGGCTCTGATGCTGTCTGTCTCCACTATCTGCATCTGGTCCACATATGGAGAGAGTAAGTATTTATTTAAAAAAACTAATAGTTTAGTTAAGTTTATTGGTTAAATATGGGAAGGCCTTAATAGGCTACATAATGGGATTTTTGCAGCCCCGTTTAACCTCTTGTAAAATAGCCATTTGCTGACTGGTGGAGAATAATGTGTTAAATGTGTGTGTGTATATATATATATATATATATAAACAAAAATCAGGGTTGTCAATACGACAAAGCTAGTGTGCACACAGCGCACCGACGTGCGTCTGTTACTTCCAGCTGAAGCCCATGTGGTGCAGCTGCCCGTCAGTAGGTGAACACACTTCAACGCAGTCTGCTGTATTGTGCGCAACGTCGCCTCGTTTGATGAAGCACTTTCGTTTCTTTGCAAACAGGGAGCGATGCTAGGCAATGTCGCCATTATCATCACGTTAGGCATCGAGAAAGCGGAGGATGAATCCAGGAACCAGAGCTGAAGGTTACTACGGCCATGTGGCCATTTTGCATTTCGTGGTGTGGCATCGCTGCGCATGAAAAACCTAAACCAGGCCAATTGCTCTTTGAAAGGCCATACAGTCACAAAACACACAGGCAGTGGGTAAAATATATACTTTAGCCGACTAGCATGAACAGTTACCATGATGAAAAAAAATGTATATTGTCGGAGGTAGGCCTAATCATATTTGCAAACCCGCAGCTGCATTCTCCGTGTGCAGCAATGTCGTGTTAATGAATGCAAACCTTACATTGGAGGAGCACGTGCGTTTAGGCTCGTTTCCAATCCAGTCTTAACACCAGGCTCTACAACAGCGATGCAGCGCTTCCAGGTTAGATGGCACTTTGTATAAGACACGTGTAAAACCTTTACACTAGCCGTGACAACATTTTGCAGCTGTTGGGGGGGGGGGGGGAAACCACCGGCGTAGGTGAGGTTATTAAATATTTTCAGCTTTCAAAGTTGTATGTTCTCTGTCAGGCTTATCCTTTGAGGGGTTTATATGCTTTAGCAACCAAAATGATAGGCTTGTATTAGCCTAATGATTTCTCATGGAATTTCCTAAAATGTAGGAACATTTGCCCTGGCTGTGATTTTTTTAATGTTGTTGTTTTTTGTGGTTTTAAAATTTAAAATGGGCTCATAAATGCTTCAGTAAGCATATTTAAGTTTTCTCATCTAATCTAAAGTTAATCTATGTAATACACTGTATATAGGAGCTGGAATAAGGCTTGTTTTTTTGGTGTTTTTTTTTTTTTTTTTAAATGCCAAAATAGAACAACTGTGAATTAAACAACTCTTTTCATTGGTCTGTGTATAGAAAAGTTTAAATTATTTTCTGGTGATTTGCAGTATTAAGCTTTTCAGTGGAATCTCTGTAAATACTATGTTGGGCAAAAATAATAGGCTACCTAATCTGTCTAAAAAAATGTTTAGACCAACACTAACTGGATTATAGAGATGATTTTGCCAATTCCTGCTTTTTTTTTTTCTGTGGACTTAATATTTAGCTCACATAGTCAAAAATGCATTTTTGATAAGTTATATCAAGTTTCCTAGTTGAAGCAGGGACAAGAATGTGGTTAACGTAACCAAAAACATTGTTCTTTGTTTCTGTGCTTGCATTTTTGTAAATAATCATAATTTTTGGGCCACTTCCAATCTAATATTACATCCAAGTCATCGTGCTTTTGAAGTACGAGATGTTTCAGGTGTTCATTTGACAAGTCACACACCAGAGGTTTATCACTTGCCTGCTGCTCAGTAAACTTCAAGACCTCTCCAGGTGCATCTTTTACACCTTGAGCACAGAGGTTGTGATTGTGTGTTTGCATAACTTGGGTGGCATGGCATGACTTATTTGTGTATATGTGTGTTTAGGGTTTAACGTTACTTCCGTTATAGTAATTTCTCTGTTTCCTGAGAGAATATGGGGGGGGGGCAAGTGGTTGCTCTCAGTTCTTGACGCTCTGTGGTGTTTAATGCATCAGGCCTCCCAGAACAAAGAGTTCAGAGACTGTGGTGAATATCAAGACAGGGATTGGTCTCACCAGTTTATCACTTGGGGATGATGTTTACTTCACTGGGCTGTAGAGGGTCAGAATTTCCAGCTTCTATCATCACTTAGTGGAAAATCACAGATATCCAAGAGCTCCATTAGGGGTTGAAAACTTTTTTTGCTCTCTTCGTTTTGATAATCTGTCCACACCAATGAAATGTAATTAAGCCCCTTTTTAACTCTCACCGCAGTAAACTTTCCATGCCATGGCTTCCAAGTATGCAGCAAACAAGTCTCTAAAAGGGGAAGAGAGAGAGCGTGAGGGAGATAGGGACTTGGTGTTTGCAAATAGAACGTGCAAAAATACACTTGCAAGAGAAACAGACTTGGTTTTGTTGATTGGAAGAGTAGAGAGTTTGTGAACTGTTTTATTGGCTTTTGCCGTTCACACGGAGCGGCCTCTTGTATAGGCCGACGCGCTTAACTTCATCACTTGGTACCGCTACTATTAAAGTTATAAATAGATACGTCACCAGCAGCATTGGTCCAGGGGTTGTGTGAGTACAGACACCCTCTGTCCCATTCCGTGAGCACACACCAGTGTTCCTGCTCAGTTATTTATGAAGGGACATGTTGCTCTGGAAAACTTGAATGGCGGCTTAAATAATCAAACGTCAGCAAGCATTGTGTTTCCTCCCCCTTTGGGGTATGGCATGTTGCAGTACATCTCTCCTTGTGACGAGGCATGTGGCTCAGATGTGACTGCCGTCACTCTCCTCCACGGTGCCCCACTCCATCTTGTGACTGTGGCTGCGCTCTCTCCACCATGCGTTCCCCCTTCCCCCACTCCTTGCTTGGCTGGATGCAGGAATGCCTTATCTCACCACCCGGCGCGAAAGTGTAGTGAGTGTTCATAACCCTATGGTGTGTGTACATGTGTTTGTGTGCGTGCATGTGAGTTCATTGTGCAGCTCCCTTTGTGTGTGCTGCAGCAGGACTCAGCGTGACAGCCTGAGTCAGTGGCGTGCCCCTGTGTAAGGATGTGAAAGTGTGTCACTGGGCTAGTTTGTGAGAGTGCAGTCAAACGCTGTCCTACAGCTCCTCCAGGCTGCCAGCTGAGGTTTACAATGCTTAATTAAACACTTTGTTTCAAGTGGCCCGTCATTGGATTTGCGCATATGCAGTCTATGGCCAACCGCACATGCATCATCATGGGCTGCTGGTTTAATGGCCCGTGGAGTATTGTACAATTTGTGAGATGATTGCAAATGTTAGCTCTTCTAATGGATGGCACTCGCTGTATCAGTTGAAAGCTGTTCATCAAGGACTGAATGTGGAGAATTCATCAGCCAGAGACTATTCTCAGAGGCGTTTCCAGAGTCTTACCTAGAAACCCTTTCATTGTTTCATATTAACCGTTCAGTCATCACTTGGTTATTTGTGTGCACAGGTGCATAAAATATAGCAGTAAACTGTCATAAAAGGCAGCTGGCCGATTTGTTTATAGGCTAGTTTCAGCTTAAAGCTGATGTAAAGCTCCCAATCAGTGTAGAAAAACACCTGAATTTGTGCTTTATTATTTACTTTACTTTGTTTTCATTTGCAGATTTAATTCACATACACATATGCAAGGGAGGCCATGGAGTAAACCTGATAGAAACATGTATTTTTCTGTACACAAACAGTGGTCGGAATAAAAATATGTTTGGGGTGACTCCAAAAATCTTATGCTCCAAACTTATGAAGGAAGGTGATAAATTCATCACCATTTAAATTTAAACACTAATAAAGTCCTTCAATTTTCCTTCTTTTATTTTGTAAGTGCCCTGTATGCTTCCAGACGTCCTTACAAACCTTAACTCTTTATCAAACAAATCATTTCATAATAACCCCGGCCCCTGCAAACCATATTTCACTATAATCAAACAGTACATTTGATGTTAATGGGTTTTAAAGTGATCAGGTTATAGTGTGCTTGTAAGCACAGAGTATGTTACCTCCTGCCCTCTGCCCTCATTTTTGGAGAAGGGGAGTCTTTCTGTGAGAGTTGTTATGATGGGGAGTGTAGTGTTACTGTTTGGGGTTTTGGTGATATCTGAGCCACAGTGTTTGAAGTAGGGTCCACTGAGGGGAAGTGGCCCACCAGACCGCTGGTCAGATGACTTCCAGTATGCCAGGGATTAGAGCCACTTGATGTGGCAGGTGTGAGGGGATATGACCGTGCAGTGACCAGCTCCCTCTCTGCTTGAACTGGAATTTACTGGGACATTTTTGATCCTAGTGCAGGTTCAAAATTGATAGCAATTTTTTGTTTTATACCAACTTTTATTGTGCATATAATAATTACAATTTCTCAATATCTAGCACTGACCATGATATATTGTTTTAAGGAGGTTGACCCCAAACCCAAGATAGGATATTTTAACAATCTCTTTTGTACAAGATACATACTGTCATACAATATTCATATTTAAAATACTAATATAAATACAAAACAATACTCAACCACACATTTTCAGTTAAGTTGGGTCACATGATGTGCAGAAATAAACGTGGGATATTTGTTTAATATGTTTCTAATTGGAATTCTTGTTTTAAATAGTATATTTTAAACATAATCCACAGAAATGGGTGGAGCTCTCTCAATGCTATCGAGTACAAATATAACATACTCAAATTGAGTGCTAAAAATATTTGAAATAATAGTTTTGCTAATTTCTCCAGCAGAAATACTAAACATTTGCAGATTCCATTGTGATAATTTATAGTTTTCCTATATTTTATATAGTAATCAAAAAGGAATATAGTTACAGCCCCGGCTGATTGTAGATTTGCGTTACACCTTTGCAACTCTGCAGAGCAATCTTCCTAATAACCTTCCTAGAGTTTGCAGCTAGATGTGATAAACAGCACGACATGTGATCTGAAAGTCCAGATTTTAATCTCATGTTTATGTCAGCCAAAACTGAGATACATTTTATTTACATACAAGGTATGTTTACTGAATCTGAATCAGAGTTTATGTGAAGATAATTTGACTTACAAAGGGTGATGTTTGAGCGTGTGCATGCATGCCAAGGTGTGCGTGTGTAAGTGTTTGTGTGATGACATTTCCATGGAGGGCCAGGGCAAGGTTTATCAATCATAAACATGAGCCGGTGGATCCCATTATGGTGTGGCGATATGAGTGTTTACTCAGCAGTGTGACGAGCAAAGAGAGACAGACACATGTATGCAGGCTTATCCCTCTCTGTGGACACTGGCGCTAAAATATCCACATCTCTCCTAGGTCATTATTGTCAGCGCTTTAATTCGTCAGCACTTCTTCCTGTTTATGTAACAATGAATAAAGGGTCTGGTATGCAAATCGTATTTAAGCATCAAATGGATTGACTGGCAAGAAGCAGAGAAGCCTGGCGGCTTAGTTTGAGGCAACATCCTACTCAATCCTTTTCCAAGGAAATGATTGGAATTCCTGGTACTTAACATGCCTAATGAGTAGAACAAGGGAATCACAAAGAGGAGGTTTTCCTTTCATTCTTCATTCCTTTCTTTCTGTTCTCCTCTTTTGCTTTTCAGCATTTTTTGAGTACAAATCAATTTCAGGTAACGACAGAAGACGCTGGAATATCTGATTGGTGTTTGCAACGCCCAGAAATACATTTAATGCATTTAGCTGTTTCTATTTGTCGTGGTTTTACACCAGTAGGGTGGCCTCAAATAGCTACGCTTGGCAGAAACTTTATCGCTCTCTCGTCACTGTATCTTTTTGCTCCCCCCTTCCATTCTCTGGCCAGACGCCCCCTGATTTTATTAATGCCCTCATCAGGAAGTGGGGCCTAGAGTTTCTCTTTACTAACAAACAAATTAGTCTTTGTATTTGAGTGGCTCCACCCCTCCTCCCTCTCTCTCCGGCTGCTGGAGAAGCTGGAAGAAAATTCTCAATGAAACAAAGAAGACATGCAGCTAGATGGCTCACAAGTGGAGCCCAGGGGCATTGGTTGATTGTAGAAAGCAAATACTATTTTCTACTGGAGTAATCATTTCCGTTCTAAATTTGGAGAAGTGAAACTCCCTGACAGGAGCAGATATAGCCCATTCATCCCCATATACAATGCGGCTTCTATTTTTGGCAGAATAGTTTGAACAAAGAACATCAAACAAGGCCTCTTTTTGTCTCTACAGAAGAAGAAGTTAATTTACTCACTGGGACATTTTGAGAGCACATAAACATCATATGGTTTACTATATGCCAGGGAGAGGTAATGACATACGTCATTTTTGAATGATTTATACAACCATTTTGTAACTTAAGAAAGACAATCTGGTGGCACAGTGTTTGTTTTGGGACTAGAAACAGTTTAGCTCTTCGCTTTTTCCCCAGCCATGGTTAGTGTTTTGACAAGGATCAAGGACATGCCTGTTTTTGTCATTGGACGGGCGCTGTGATAGTGTCGCCTCGCTGTGACGATGTCCTAAGCCTCTGTAAGAACATAACAGGTTTAACCAAGGAGCTCATATGTCAAGGCATTTCCTCTGCTGACTGTTGAACCCTGTTCTAGAAAGTTCAAAATAATATGCAGCCTTTTAGCTGCAGTATTTTTCCAATTCTGTAATTATATAAATAATGTATTGTTTCATAAATATTTAACACAATGCATTGTATGGGAGTTTAGAGGTTTTTTCAGCTACATTAAGTTACATTAGAGCAGTAATTCCCAAACAGGAGTACCCCAGTTGCTTGGAGGTACATGGAAAGATTGTGGAGTTTATATATATAATATATATATATAAATACATAGATCTACATATTGACTCAGCTGTAACATCTGAACACTGTGTATTGTAATTGCGAGAGCATGAAAACTAGTTAGCAAGCAAGCAGGATAAATGGTTAAAATAGCTAAATTAATGTATAAACTGTTAGTTATTAAGTTACATTATTTAGCTTAAGTTAACATATAAAAGGTTGAAACAATGGCTGAATTATTTAAAATAGTTAGCTAAAGATAAGGGATAAATGAAAAAGCTAAACATATTGGATAAATGTTTTTCGAATAGTTAGTTAAAAGTAATAGATAAATGGTTGAAAACTCTATCACTCCAAGTAGTACAAATGCCAATTTGACAAAACCAACCTAAACACTGACAGTTCACTTGCATGAAAAGATTATTGTAACAATATCCACAATTATATCATTAATAGTGTAATATAACATACAGTTTAAAATCAGTTCATATAAACACATTTGGAACAGGAAGGGTGGTGTTGTTAAAGGGGCACTGGCACTCATTTGACATGCTTGTGAAGGATACATCAGACAAAAAAGGTTATGGATCCGCTGCACTAGAGCACAATAACATTATGAGAATATCATCTACCATTGATTCCCAGGTGTAGTAATTGATAGGCCCGATTAGAGGGAGAGTTGATTGTCATCAATAATAAATGGGATCTTTGTTGTTAATGTTTTGTGTGTGTGTGTGTGTGTGTGTGGTGAGAACGCTCCAGGCACTGTGGTTTCAAGTGTTGTTTTCCGAGCACAGAGGAATGGCTTATTCAAATGCAGGGGTTATTTGAGGTGACAGACCAAACATTTTACAGAGAAATGCAGGGTTTGCATCTGATATGTTCAATAAAGAAGGTCTATCAACATGTTACCTTGTGAAACGCAATAACAATTTCCCCAGTCAACTCTATATTAAACATGTCTTCACCTTAGCTGACCCTGATGATATCTCTACCTTGTTATAATAGAAATGCCTGCCTGAGAGAACACTCAGAACAAACATGAACTTCTTTTATACAATGTAGAAACGTGGTGTTCTAGTGCTGCACATGCTGCTTTTTTCAGAGCTCTGTATTATTTGTATGTATGACATGTTGCCAGCAAAGTACCAGCCTTACCATCTTGACTAACAGGATTATATTTTTCAAGAAGATTATTATAATTAAAATCTTTTGGCAAAAGTAATCTACATGCTGATCTATATGTAGCTTTGCTGTATTCACCACCAAACACTTCTGTTACATTAATTTCTGATACAAAAGAAAATCACATCTTCATGTGTTGTCTCTCTGTGTCCTCCAGTCTGTGGTCCGAGTATCGACATCCGAAATGAGATCAGTGAGTTCAAGCGGCTGGAGAACTGTACAGTGGTGGAGGGCTACCTGCAGATCCTCCTCATTAACGACAAGACCAACAACATCCACCAAGAGGTCTTCCGCTCCCTCAGCTTCCCAAAGCTGACCGTCATCACCGACTTTCTGCTGCTGTTTCGCGTCTCGGGCCTGGACAGCCTCAGCATGCTCTTCCCCAACCTGAGTGTCATCCGCGGCCGCAAACTCTTCTACAACTATGCCCTGGTGATCTATGAGATGACCAGCCTGAAGGACATCGGCCTGTACAACCTGAGGAACATCACCCGTGGAGCCATGCGGATTGAAAAGAACCCTGAGCTATGCTACCTGGACTCGGTGGACTGGTCTCTTATTATGGATTCCGAGTTCAACAACGTCATCAATGGGAATAAGAAGGCAAAGGAGTGTGACAATGTGTGCCCAGGCATCATGGAGGATAACCCTCTTTGTCAGAGGACATCGTTCAATGACAACTATGTTGATCACTGTTGGACCTCCAACCAGTGCCAGAAAGGTAACCTGAATTCTATGGTCTTTTATTTCATACTTTATGCCAGCAGATAATGGCGAGAAGGAATAAAGCAGAGGATGCTTTAAATGTGATAGCGGCAGTGTTTGTGGGATATTTTGCAATAAAAGTACAGTAAGTTCGGATGTGACTTTGATCTAGGTAGGTGGTTGCAGTCTCATGTGCATGTTTTTTTCACCAGCAAACAAATCCCATGAATCTATGCAGTGTATTTCCTTCATTTCCGTCAGGCTGCAGGATTGTCCACGGGCCAGTGCAAACATTTCCTCTCTGTTCATTATAGAGACCTTGTCTTTAGATCAGGCTATTTGTGGAGCAAAGGATGGCTGCAATATAGAGCACCAGGTATTAGAAAGGCATACTCAGTTGAGGTTAAAGTTGCTCTGCCAAGAAATGAGCTAGTCTACCTGTCTGGACCATGTCAGTTAAATATTTGCCTTAAGGACTTTTTGCAATTTATGAAAAGGGGTATATTGAAGAATCTTGGGTAGGGTCATCCAACTTCGGCCCTGTGGTGGGGTCATGCATTTTCTTTTAAGTTCAGAGGAGGGTCATATCATTTTTTATTTATATATATATATATATATTCCTCTTGGTCTGCAGGTTTGAATTAATTCAGTTATGTGTATTTGTCGCCTGTTTTCAGTTTGTCTGTCATTGTCTGAAATGTTCTTTTTTTTAAGCATGTGTCTTGCCTGGATCGCTTTTTTTGCAGATATTTTGAAGCTATCGAGCTCCTAGTTGTCCCCTTAAGTCATATATGCTTTATTTGTATCCAAGGGTGCAGAGGAAAGGGTAATGAATCATTTTTCACGTTGCAGACAGGGTCACATAGGCTACATTATTCTTCAAATACAAAAGGGCCATTGAGGTTTTTTATCAGAGGTTAAAATTCCTTCACAAACTGCACGTTAAAACAACACAGAATGCCTTATCGCAACAGTTGAAACGGTAGTCACAAAAATTCAGAAAAGGCTATTGACATATGTTTAAATCCAAAAACACTATCTACAACACGAGTCTTGTAGATATCAGCCGTAGAGAAGTCTGCATTTTACTAAAATAATAGAACTATATGGCACTCGGCTTGTGGTGCTGAAAGCGGCGAAAAAATACATTTGAGTTTCACATAGGAACTATTTTGTTCCCACGTGAAACTCCTCACGACAAGGTCTGTGGATTATCTTGAGTAACCGGGTCATGATTTCTGGAAAGAGACATTGCGGTTGAGATTTTTAAATGTATTTTTTCGCGCTTTCAGCACCACAAGCCGATTGCCGTAAAGTTCCATTAAATGAGAAAAATGCAGACTGCTCTACGGCTGATATCTCCTAAACTCGGCAACTCACACCAAAACAATCTAAATGGATAAATACCACAATAGGTATAAGGAAAAATATGTATTTTTGATTTTGGGGTGAACAGTCCCTTTTAATGGCACTTAATTATGTGTCTGTATCAAAAGTGCCAAAACTCATATTCTATTGGTTTATGTGTAGGCCTTTTAAGGCCTTTTTAGATGCTGATAACAAGATATAATCGGAGGAGTTAGGGCCTTTCATGGCTTTGCTTTGATAGCAGATACAGATTTTTACTGTATGTGTGGCTGATAGGGTGATATCAATTTCGAGGCTTCAGCATTGTGTACTGTCTATTTGCCTTTATTTGCTTATTTTGCATAGACTATTAACACAGTGGTACTTGATAGAGACTGGCCTCTTGTATTTACCTCCCTCTGGAGTCTGAATATCCATACTGTAGTGGAGTAAATAAAAGAAATAAAGATAAATGTGTTCTTTGGTGAAAAGGATCATGTAAAACCTGACTCTTGATTTGGCATAGAAAACATGTTACAGTCTCCTACCCTGTGCCATTTTCTCCGTCCTCTCATCTGTGTGAAAGAATGGTGGGAAAATGTTCCTCCAGCCCTTTCCTATTGAAGACCTGTGTGCAGCTCCCATGGTCAGTTGGGCGTCTCAAACACCACCCTCCTTCTCCCCCCCGGGGTCCCTCAGAACAAATAGTGGAAATCAAGCTTGTGTCCTTTCCCTAGTGACCACGTCTGCCTCTATAGAAAAGCTATGGTGTTTATTGTTGTGCCTCTGTTTATTCTAGGATGCACTGACCTGCCTGGGTTCCCTGCATGCTGTTATTGATTGCTTGGTCCATATAGAGCTGTCCATGTGAATTTAAAAAAATTGTTTTGGTTTTGTTTGAATATCTTTGTTCAAAAAACTGACTTTTACTAAATTTGCTTTATTTACAAGATGCTACACTGTGAAAGCTGAACTCTCGTGCTATGACCTCCGAGTCCCGTCTGTTCTTCCCACAGTAGATACTATGTAGTTTTTTGTGGTGAAACCCTCTGTTGTTCTCACGTCGGACTTCAGAGGCAGAGCAGGGGTATTGTTTGAAGCAGTTCACTTCTCTCTGAGGCCCAGGGTCAGGGTAAATGCATTCATCTAGTGGGCCTTGAGGTCTCAAGGCTGCAGATAAAGGCTTCGGCGAGCTAGACAGTGGGAAGAAAGGAGGAGTTACTAAAGCAATAATTAGACAAAATGAAGCAAGAACAGGTCTATGAGGTTTATTAATATTCTGGGCTTCATGCACAAAGAACATTTCTCACCCTGTCTTTGTTTCTTTTAATTATTATTTTTTTTTTTTCAAAAAAAGATCTTGATATGTCTACCTCTGTCCTTTCTGCTAAAGATTTCTCTCTCCTCCCTCCACCCATCTGCATAATTGCCTTGTTTTTCTCCAGTACAGATGTTCCTTCAAGGGCATTCAGTGGTTTTTTAGTCAATACAGCCCAGTCTCCTCTTTAATTACACTACATGAGGAGGGAGTGCTGTCTGCCCAGCACATACTTTAGCCTCTGGGCCCTCTAGTGCTTCATGAAGCAACAGCAAAACTCCTCTTTCCACATATTTGTCCACCTACCAGATACTGTTTCCTATGACAGTTTGGGGTGTATTGGATGAGCCTCCTCAGAGGTGAATGTAAATATGATGCTGGGCAGAATAGGCCAGGTTAATGCTGTACTTGTGGGTGGATGGAAGTGTGTGGGAGAGACCATGTAGGGAAGTGCAGATTGGTGTAGAGGTTCTGGGTGCTTTTTTAGTGGCAGGCAGCAATGCATAGTGAGGCCCTGACTGAGGAGCCGTATGCAGGAGGAGGGGCACTGAGGAGAAATGTCAGACAAATGTCAAGTATACAAGCTCAACAGCAAGCTCTTGCTAAGGCGCAGCGCTCAAAGGGTTGAAAAATGCCCATTACTTCCCTTGTTTCTCGTCCCTCCTCTTTCAACCCCGAATGCTTCCTCGTAAATCCTGCCTGCGTTCCCTGCTGCTGCTTTCCCTCCTGGGACATGCTGTCTGTCCATTTCTTCCTCACTAGCATTCTCAACGTCACTTAGGCCCTGTTTATACCTGGCATTAACATGCGTCTTGGGTGATCCGATCAGAAGTTGACAGCTCCAAGTATGTTAGTTCATACCTGGCATTAAAATGCGTCTCAAGTGACGACTTGTGATCGGATCTCACTTCCACGCTCTATATGCAAATAAACACGTGCATCATTTCCGTTTGCAAAGACCTGCAATTTGATGAATTTACTGTTTATCAGACCACAAATGAGACAAGAATTAGGTTGGAAAAACTATAGGTGCCACCAGAGCGGAGTGTTTCTGGGGGCTGGGCTTCACTGATTACTGTTAAAAAACACAAATTTATGACTTTATTCACTAATCGTGGGGAAACAGGGAGAAAATATTTTCTCATTCCCTCTGTCCCCCGGCTTCTCTGCCTCAACTCTGTGATTCACAGAGTTTACTGATGGACAGATAGCATTACTTTTTGCTAAAGTAAATGCTTCCTGCTGCTAACTGTAACTGCCCTTAGCTAGTTAGCTCAGTTAGCCGTGCAGCTAGTGGTACTATTAGATTCAAAGCTTAGCTTTATTAGCTTTATGATCCTCCTCCCGGCTATCAAAAGCTCCTGTGCTAGCGGTGTAACGTTAAACACTAACATGCCCCCGTTGCTCCGAGCTCCCTATGCTTGCAGCAGTTAGCGGTTACCAGTCAGTCTATGGCGGTTACTTTAGCAACAAGTAAAGCTATCTGTCCATTAGCAAACTCTGTAAATTACAGAGAACTGAGGCACAGCAGCAGGAAGACATCATACAGCATGTTTTGTGTGTAGTCCATCCACGAGAATCTCTTTTGCTTGTTGTTGTAGCTTCTTCTTGTTGTTTCGCACTTTAATATGATGCCGTTGGTGTGCGAATGAGTAAGTACTTTCGGCTTACGCGGAGTACATCAGCTGAGTAGATGGTCCTTTAATGTGTCCTTGGGCCACATTGAAAGACTGCCTATTCAACACACTGCTAAAAGAATGTGCCATATGCAGCCCAGAGCACCTCTGAATGTGGTGTGAGCGAAAGTATCTCAGTGCGTCTTCAATGTGTCTTGGTTGCATTCACACTTATACCTTATACTTAGAGTTGTCCACCAGATCACCAGGACCCATGTTAATGCCAGGTGTAAACAGGGCCTTAGGCCTCAGCCTGGATCTAATCTCTGATTGTCCTTGTCAGTTCTGCTGGTGTTTCCTCCTCTATATTCACCTCCCTCTTTTCTGCAGGGCTTATCAGGGGCTGTTAACAGCTCTGGCTGTCAGATATCTCTCCACTGTTTAGTGCAGTGGTCACAGCCAACCGACTTGTTTGGGGATCTGGCCCTGGATCCTTTGACATATCACCCTGTTAGCTTTGAGTTTTGGCGGATCCCGTGACCAAAAACTGTCTGGCCAGCTTCAAATAGCCTCCTCAGGTCTCTGTGTTTGCTGCAGACAAGACTGCCTTTGGCCCCTGGAGCTGCGCCTAAGCCAGATAGACAAAAGGCTTTTAAAATTAGGCAGACGAGCAGGAAAGCATGCTGCTGTGTCTATGACCGTCTCAGGGCAGCTTAGTCCTCATGACTCCACAGTGAGGCACACACTCTCACTAGTCTCACTAGTCCTCATCTCACGTCTCCTTTATGTGGCGTTATTTTCCCCCCCCCCACCTATTTTGTTTCAAGTCCTGCCCTACAGTGCTGTGATTGCCGATCTTGGTACTTCGATGCAGCCTTGTGATTGGATGCTAGCTCCACTGGTTTTTCTGTCGAATTTTGAAAGTCCTGCTAGCAACACTAGTGACACTAATGATGTTGACGATTGTGTATCCGAATAATGATACCAATACAAATATATTTTAAATCCTTATATCTACAGAGGGGATGCATCTCACTTTAACTCTACACAATTTAATCGCTTGTAGATAGAACAATTGATTCTCATCAGTTCATGTAATCATAATCATCATTTTAGTCAATGAACATATTATATTCAGTCTTGAACCATGTGTTGCCATCAAGGGGAAAAAAATAGCGGTTAGAGAACTGTACAAGATAATAAATGAAGCAAAATTATTTAAAATTAAGCATTTAGTTTAAAATAACATTATTTGTTTTATCTAGGGAAAAGGCTGTATGGATTATCTTAATGTATGCCCTTCAGGAGTATTAGTGTCAGTGTGGTAAATTAGCTGATCAGATCTTTCCTATTTTGTAATTAAGACCAACTGGTGGGAAAAAAAATAACGCTTTTATTTGATAGAATATTAACTTACAGTATGCTCAGCCTCACAGGAACTCTGGTCTGGTTTCTCAACCCATACCTCCTTATACTGTTGGATTTTAAGGAACACCATGTCCTGAAAGTTGTATTTCGACACTGACAGACAAATGTCAGACGTCAGGTCTTCCCGTGAATGTTTAATTAATCGAAATGTCCACATAAAGAAATTGCCTTTTGCTTTTTAAGAAAGCAAAACTGAGGTGGTGGGGTGTCAGTGCGCATTTTAGCGTCTGAGCTATAGTGGTGTAAGGTGAAATTTTACTTATGGAGACCTGTTATGCCACATACAGTCTGTGCTCTGTGTGTCCTTGTACTGAACCCAGGAGAAACGCAGCAGAGTGAAAGCATTTTGGAGTCCTGGTAGTTATGAGAGCTCTCCACCGGCTTGGGAGACCTTATATGTTTACTCCCTTTTTTTGTGTGCAATTTCAACAGTTTGATGCTTTGACAGAGTTTAAAGTATAAGGCTGGTAATATTGAAATGTTTTATTATTGTCAACAAATCCCATGCAAGCACCAAAATCAACAAAATGCTACTCTGTCTCTCTTTGCTTTCTGACTTCCCTACACCGTCTGTGTCATTCAGTAGGAACCAATGGGCTTTCAGCTTACGTTCCTACTGTAGTTTTTAGCAAACATTTGTGAAATAGGGAATTTGTTGGGGACTATTTTCGCCCGTGGATTTGGTGCACTAGCAAGTATTTATGGCACCAGAATTGTGTATGTGGGATTGACTTCAAATTAAATTACAGTACCTATGTTCATTGTAATGAAGGAATATGTCAGCCAGTGCATCGTTGTGGCTTATCTTTTAAAACAGTAACAACTAACAATTACTAACTAATTGTTCACTCATTTTTTTAAATTTCTATTTTACACAGTTGGTTGTTTTTCTGGCTCTTTGTTCTAATTTATTTAATCAAAATGTTATTGACAAGAAAATACAAATTAATCAGAGAGAAAATAGAATGCAAATCCTCCTTTCCCCTCAGAGGCTTTTGTGAATTGATTTCTGGAGCTACCACATAGCTCATACTTCTTGTTGTCAAGATTAGTTGCAGAAAGATCGAACTCTGCAGAAATGATCTTTTGTTTGTGCTGGCTAAGAGCTAGTTTTATTGGTACTTAGGTATAAGGAATGTATGTTTACTTGGGTGGAATGAGTCTGCTCCTTTAAGTATATAAGGTAGAAATTCCTGCTGGCTTACTCATTGCAGTTGTGAGGGGATAAAGAGGGGGAAATACACAGCACATGCTGTATGTGCAGACTACATGTGCAGGGATACAGAAACTATTTGTTGGCAACAAGACAAAACTAAACTGATGGTGGTCATGATATTGATGTAGGTTAGGTCTATTTTGTTGGTCTTGTGTTTGGGCCGAGTTCTTATGATCATCTGTCAGACGTTTTTGTTTAACCAACATCCAACAGCAGATGCAGGAAGCTTTCAAATGTTTAATGGCTTTTCTGAAGGTTATCAAAGTCCTGCGGTTATAGGGACAGGAAGAAGAAAAGTGCTCAAATTCCAGTTTTGACAGTCTGGTGCTTTCCTGGGGGCACACTCAGCCCCGTGACTCAGTGCCCATACAGCCGATGTTTCCAGCCGACATGAACTACTCGCCTGTGCTCTCCTGCTCCATTTTGTACAAAGCTTAGGCAGCATGCCAGTGTTAGTGCCAAAGAGAAGGCACTCATGTCGATCAGACTCATCTGTTCCTGCCCTCCCACAACCACCAGACTAAAGATGGAATAATCCGATCCATCATGTTCTCCACTACCATGATTAGTCCACTCCACTCACATTTTTTTGTGTTCACCGGGTCACCACAGCGTCCAAGGAAAGGAGAAAGTGGGCCTATGCTTGGTAACTGCCCAGTATTTCAACACCTTACTACCCCTGAATGGCGTAGACTTTGCAGGTAACTTCAGCAACACGTGAGACAAAGTCGTGCTTTACAGTTAACTCTGGCCCTGCTGGCACTGTGTGTGTGTGTTCATGCCCTTGTCTCTATTATTTCCCCAGAGGACTGTGGACTATTGATTCACAGTGTGACAACTCCATAGTGTCATTGAAATAAATACATTAGAGAAAGCAGACAAAGCTCCCTTTGCGGCAGCCCTTCGTTCTCTTTGTGTTCTCAGACACTTATGTCTTTTTGTGGTCCAAGGGTAAGAGAAGTGACAACAGGCTGCAAATAGGGTTGTGTGTGTGTGTGTGTTAGAGAGCGTGGACACAACAGCTTCTCTCGTCATTCCTTTACTGCTGCCCCTTCACCTGTGGTATGTCCATCAATGGGAAATCTTTTCATCAATTACTGATTTGTCACAATATTGCTTACACATTTTTATACCGACATTTAAGTCAGTTAGTGTATCAGTAAATAAGTAAGTAAGTAAGTGGAACGTAAGAAAAACTAGGAAATTTGACTGTAGTTACATTAGCAAACAGGCTGTAATGCTGATGTTATAGCTATATTAAGACGGATTAAACCAACATAGTATAATTTGGTAGTTTCTGGTTGGCAGATTTTGTTACATTTGGACAGAGCCAGGCTAGCTGTTTTCCCCTGTTTCAGGTCTTTATGCTAAACTAACTGTAGATTCATATTTAAAGGACAGATGTGATAGTGGTATCAATCTGCTTATTTAACTCTCGGGCAAAGAAACTGAATAAGTGTATTTCCCAAAATGTCAAACTATTAATAGTGCATAAAGTGTTTTTGATATAGTACTCATGTAAACCAGAGTTTGAGGAGTGTTTCATAGTTGACAGTCATGTCAGCAAATTGTATCTGCATTGCATACACTACATGCTACACATTAACAGCTTATTCATTACAGTCATTTGCTGACAATTGTAGTGTGAACAGAAAATACTAAAACTCTCTGCCTCTGTGTGTTATGTGTGTGTGTTTCTGTATCAGTACATTCCATCTACATCCCTGCACCCTCCCTCTCCTGGCCTTTGCCACATTTTCTCCCATCTAGGTCACATTCATAAATGTCATTCTTGGGAACTGTTAGCAGCCGATATTAGTATACTCACCCAAAACAGAGACCTTCTTTACGGAGTACCCAGAATCTGAGTCCTCTTAAAGCAAGGGGAAAAACTCTGTTTGGTTACAAATAGTTTTTCTGCTCAATTGGTTTTATTGGTTGCCTTTGGACTTTTGAGAGGTCTGGAGCACAAGTGGCAAACGTGATTGGTCAGAATGGAATTCTCTTTTCCTCACACTTTAATTTGTTTTGAGTTCCTCCCAAATGCAAAATTGTAACATATTATATTTGCCTCGCTGCTTGAGTAGAGTGTGGTGAAACTCATGAAAAGCCACAGACACGTGTCGACTGCCATCGCTAACTTTTAATGTCAACAACAGTGTCTTTCTCTGCATAATTTCAATTTGATTGCAAGTTAGCAAAGTTCATTCACAATGACATGGTTATACAGTGTGTTATTGTCCATGTATGAACAGCAGGGCTTATTGTCCATTGATGGCCGGCACTGTGAGTTTATCCGACTCCTGTCCTTGGTGGCCTACAAAGGACTGACAGATCGGTCGCTTTTCCTAGGCTTTTCCTCTCATAGACTTTATTGACCAAAATGTGACTAATGTGTCATGCTGCTAGCCCCCAAAGAGACTGACTGACACACTTACACTCACATCCAAACACACAGGTCCTAATGCCCACACACATACACTCCGTCTCCTCTCTCACGTGCCACCCCTCTTCGTTTACAAATTTTCCTCAACTTGTGCCCAGGTTGCGTGTGCCCACTGTGACTGTGCCTGCTGTGTATGTGTGTGTGCGCCTGTGTAAGTGTCAGCCCAGTGTGTAGTGTGTGTTTCCAGCCTGCTTGATGCCTATTTGAGCCACCCAATCCCCCAGCGATAGACTGCCTGCTGCCTTCTGGCTGTGCAGCTAGGAAGCTGTGACTCATTCTTTGCACTCACCACTCATTCATAAATTTGCGTGAATACTATAACTTCCTCTCACAGAGCCGTGGGGCCCCCCGACTCTGTGGTAGGTTCCCCTCAGCCCAGTTCTAAATGGCAGGAAGGATGAGGGCTATCTCTGCCTCTTAATGACGCCTCTCAGAGATGTATGAGAGACGAGTGCCCACGCCTGCTGCCTGTGCCTGCCCTTGGCGCCTGAGCTGTGCCTCTGTCTGCCTGCCTGCCTTCCCCTGCCTCTATCCCTCCATATAGCGCAGGCCTGACCAGCCATTTACTCACTGCTGGGCTGGCTTGGCAGTGCTTCCTGGGAGATAATGTGCCATGCCTGCACGTAAGCTCTGAGTGCACGGGTTAATTCCACGACGGAAAAAAAGAAATCTCCTGCTGACAAATCTCTCCTGCAGAGGTGAGGATGTACGCTGGCATACCGCAGAGAGAGGAGAGTATCCTGCTCTGCCAGAAGAGTTAGTCAGGTTCAGTGAGGTCACAGAAACACTGCTCCTCTATTTTCTTCCCCCGTTGTGTGTGTGTGTGTGTGTGTGTGTGTGGTAAGGAGGCGACGGGGGTGTGGGGGATTTGATCTACTCCCCCTACCTTTCCCTTCACACATGGCTGAAATGTGTGTGTTTCTTTGAAAACAAATACACTTCCCAAGGGCATGTCGGTGTGTTGATGTGGGATGTGTCTTGTTTTAAAGCTTTGTGACCAAGTGGCTTTGGTGCTAAATAAGCTGAATAGTGATATCTTATATCTGATATAGAAAAGTTATTGTACAATGGCTAAAGAACAGTTATTGTATCCTGCAGCAGGATCTATCATGGATCTAATGGGTGTGTTATGTGCACATGCACATATCTATAAAAGAGATATCAAGCAGGCCTTAGCGTGCCATCAGTGTTTTGCTGTCTGTTCATTTTCGGAGCACGTGCATGAGGAGTAGATGAATGGACATCATGAAATTACAAAGGAAATCTCATGAATAACACAGCAAAGGGAAATGCGTGTGACAACCACACACTTCCCGTCAAACTCTTTCTTCAAGTTCCTTGTTTGCCAGCTTGAGGATTGACGTTATATCAGCTCCAAATAAAGTTTGCATCATGTCAGCTCTTTGCAAATCTTCCCGCATATAACTTTCAGTGTCAACAATCCATAAAGCAGCCTGGCTTGTCTAATTTCATTACTCTGCTTTCTGTCAATGACAGAAAAATGACCTTGACCCTGTCTGGTCCCTCCCCTCCCACTCTCTCCTCAGCTTGTTTGGGTGGGATCCCCAGGGCCTAGTGCAGTTGTCAGCACGCAGCCTAATGGGCACAGGTGGGTGGGGCTCCTCTGCCTTCTGCAGCCCTTGGCATGGCTCTCTTGGCAGAACGGCAGCTCCTTGGCTGGCCCCCTCAATGGGCCACTCCAACACAGCAATCACCAGTTGGTGCTTTGTCAGCATCGGGGTGGCCCAGGATGAATTATGGCTCTCAACTTTGAATTATGGCTCCTCCTGTAGAGAAATCCAGCAGTGTGTGAAGCCCCGTCGATGAGCTATACAGTGACTGAGTGAGACAAATGCGATTTTTATTCATAATGCCTCTCAAAGCGATGACTTTGAAGGGAGGGGGGGTTGACGAGAAACTGCACAGCTGTACTGCACCATGCAGAAGTCAGGCAGCAGCTTGTTACTGTGTCAGATAAATATAGAGCTTCCCACTGCAGCTCCATCGCTGCCTGCTGCTTGGAGGGAGGAAAAGGCCGCATCACCTGGGAGCTGCCACTATCCTCATTCATCCTCGCTAAATTGGCTTTAGACTCACAGTACATTAAAGATTATTGTGACTCTATGGTGGCAGATAGTGTAAGGTGATAGGACAATTTTCTCACTGTTTTCCTGTAATACCACAGGACACCTGCATGACAACACAGTGCTGACCCATTATGAGAGAGATTTGTCATTTAGGCTAGGGCTGGGCGATGTGGTTAAAATCAATATCATGATGTAACTATGAATTTTCCAATATTTGTATAAGTTGCAAAAAACCTGGACACATTTTACATTACTTCATCAGCTAGAAAAAGCTAGTATGTATACTTTGGTTTGATATTGATTTCTTGAATGTTTTTGTTGTATGGATGAAACAACCCTTTGGAATAGTTTCAATTGTAATTTGGACAATATAATTTTGTAAAATGATAACATGACAATCATATCATAATAATACCATTGCAATTATTGCTCAGCCCTAATTAAGGCCTGCTGGATGCATGTCTGACCTTCGCTTGTGATGGATCTGTTATTCAATAATGAGCTTGCTTACCTACTTTAAGAACTCACTGACCCCCCACTGTTTGCCTGTGTGTTCTTTGTCTGTGTGTGTTTCGATACTATGCATCCTCCTGTGGGGTAGCCTGGCTCCTCAGGTCTGCTGCTGATAGAGCAGAATGGATGCTTGATGATGGGGGTGGAGGTGGAGGTGCATTAGCACTCCTTTCATCTATTCCTTCCTCTTGTGTCTAAGGAGAGCGCATTTGTTGATAAGCGTCCAGCAGGCCTTTTGAAGTCCCAGTCTGGACTCGTCCCCCTTCAGTCCAAAGCCATCCTCTACCACCCACTCCCATTAGTGCATCAATTACAGAGATGAGGCTCGCGGGACTTGTTTGCACTTGAGTGTGCGTCAGGAATCGCCTCCCTCTCTGTGGCTGTCTGATAAACATGACAGACACTAGCCCACAGCTTGCATGTAAACACCGCCCATTCTCATTCATATTTTATTACTCACACTCATTTACTCAGCATAGCCTCTCCTTGCTGGGCCTGTGCAATACTCGTAAGCTTTCTTTGGCTTTTGTTCTGTTACACCACTCTGTTTAACTATGATGTGGATTGACAATGCCGTGACTTTCTGTTGATGAGTAAGTCAAAATCCACCATCCCACCATGATACGGTAAAAAATATGAGTGTGTATTTGCTGTGTTGTGGTCCCTGTCTCAGCCTTTCCTGGTAGTGAGACACTGTTCTCTCTTATATGTTGTGTTGTTAGCACTTTTCCAGACCAGACATGTACTTGCTTGTAAAAAGCTTGTTTTTGCATTCCACCTACCTCTCTACATAATATAGGGTATTATCTTCCAACCCTTTTCTTTTCTTCTCCCTTCCTCCGCCTCTGTGTGGGGTAATGACACCGATGCTCCTATTTAGGAAAACCCCTGGAACTTCATCCTGCTCTGACTTTCTGTGTTGTTTTCTCAGCCAGTACTAGCGGGACCGCAAAGTTTCAGTTAATCTGCTTTTTACGCTCGTAGCTACAGTATGGACACACATCAAAAACGTCAGTTTTCAGTGGGAATGATGCCTTAGTGTGGTAGGGAGGCAGAAACATCGGAAAAAAAAGATGCATGGTCCAATTTACATACATTAGTGTATCATTATTTCTGTACAAGAAAATAGCCTTGTGTAAAGAGAAGAGCCACATTTCTTATATATATATCCAAATGCTAGATTAGTGGTAGCCCGTTTCTGTTTCTTCTGTTACAGTTAACAAAACTAGGGAGTCTTTTTTTCCTGATGTTTCAATGAAAGCAACACTTTTGTTACCTTTGCCTTTTCTGCTGTACGTTTTATTTACTGTATAGGGTGTAGTACTCTTTTTTCAATCTCCTTTTCAATACAGCAACTTCCTGTTTAGGAATAATAAAATAGCTGAACTTGAATCTGAATGGTTGTTTTGACACATTTACATTCCAGGCATGCTTTTCACATTTTTGTGTTTTTATAAAGCGTTATACAACTCAAGTTGGAAGTCATAACTCTTAAGTTTAAGAGCTCAAACACAAAAGATTGGTTTTCACCATGATGGCACGGCAACTTTTTAAGGGTCTGAGATTAACTCGAAGCGAAGGGATATGCGTTTAAAACCCAACTCTAAATGTGTGTCATCCTGAAAATGTATCAAGGGCAGGGAGGTGTATTCTGTAAGAAGGGATGTGTGTCACTGCCCCTCAGCATGTGTATGGCATGTACTCCATATACTGTATGTAATGTGTCTACATGTTGGTAGCATGCTCAGACACAAAGTGTTGTTCAATTGTGGCACTAATGCGAATCATTCGTCCGCACTGCAGAATACAGTTTCTCCTCAGGCTCAAATTGTAGCATGTAGGGAATTTTTTTCAATTTTTTTTTCTGCTCCATGGCATTTTTCAAATGAGTAGCTACAATTGTTTACATGAGAGTCATTAAGGAGTGTGATTAGCTTGCCAGCAAGCCAGTGGTCCAAACCCAAAGACCATCTGCATTGGGTAACACAAATGGACAATTGTAAGCAAATGGTTATCATTAGATTAAACACGACCCCCCCCCCACACACACACACACACACACTTTCATCCATTTCATTTTTTTTTATGTGCCTGTTCACTCATTCGGTGATACCCCCTTCAATTACTGTCTGTGCCAAAAACAAGGGCTTTCTCAGGGACAATAAACATCACTTGAATGTATGATACATTTCATCTTAAGCAACCACTCACAAAAACCTACAGTATGTATAACACTTGAACATCCATGCTTGCATATATTGACATATTACCTCAACTAACCTGTGAGTCTTTGAGAGTTTTGGATATGTGTGGTCCTAGCTCAAGTGAATTCAAATAGCGAGCTTAGGTTCTCGATAATGTTTTTCCCCAGCTAGACACAAATTCCCTGTAGAATTGCTACACAATTTTCAATCAGTACCAAATAATTGTATTTTAATGAAAAGCACAAAAAAATCTAGCAAAGCGTGTTGTGATTGGATATTTGCAGGGAATATTGTACTTTTCATCATTTTTCCAAATATATTATGCTACATTGTGCTAATGTAATTTATGGCCTTTCAGGTTAGGCTGTAGCTGTGCAAAAATTCTGCCTGACATCCTGTGTGCACACTAGCAGCTGAAGCCAAATTAATCTTTTTGGTCTCGATTCCACCATTTCGGCTGTGACAACACACCAAATGTGTTCTCATTTGGAGCATACTGCCAGGTTTACTCTATCAACTGACCCTCTTCTCTGACACACTATGACTTTGTATGTGCATGAGCGCAATAGAAAGAGAGTGTGGGGAGTGAAGAAACCATGAGACAGGCTTAATTTTATCACTGA
The DNA here is from genome assembly GCA_011952105.1 of Coreoperca whiteheadi. Lineage (NCBI taxonomy): Eukaryota > Metazoa > Chordata > Actinopteri > Centrarchiformes > Sinipercidae > Coreoperca > Coreoperca whiteheadi. The sequence continues at coordinate 15,761,809 of CM022474.1, read as the reverse complement.
GGTGTTGAAAGCTCTGTGAATAATGGCATTACTGGAGAATCCATAACTCATTTTTGAAGTGCAGCGATGAGAGCGGTGGGTTCAACGGGAACTCTTCTTTGGATCATTATGGATTATAGCCAAAAATGTGAACTTTGGCTGGCAGATTCATATGATGTCAGAAGCAGGACTTCACAACATGTGTTTAAAGACAGTCCTGGGTGTAGTTGCTGTGTGGCTGAGTCAGATTGTGAGCCACTCAGTTGGCACCAGTGGCATGACTGGCACATCGAGGAACAGTTTGATATGCTGGACTCTGGCCTACTCTCTGGAGCCATGGTATTATTAGCATTAAATGCCTCTGGAGGCCTCCTGGTCAAAAACAACCAAGCTGCCCCCCTCGGCCTGGTGATGTGCTGACGTACCATATAGAATCACAAACCTGGAATGCTCTTGGAGGTTTTACACCTTGTGCTACACTGGCCAGTAGGGGTGGGCGATATGGCCCGAAAATAATCTCACGATATTTCATGGTATTTTTGCAACGATATTCTTGACAATATTACCAAATCCTGAAAAAATACTAAATATCCAGTATAAATTTGTCTATTTGAAAATATATACAGTATATATTATTTTAAAGAATACATTCCCATATTTCCAGGAAGTTATTTCTTATTTCACCCTTCAGTTCTCTTTTCCCCCACACACACACCGGGCTTTCTGCGTGAACGTGTTGACTTTCAGCAGTGTGTTTTATAAAGTTGCCGGAAAAACACAACTGGCGCTTTGGATTTGTTTTTCCACCCGCAAGTCCGTTTTCACAGCAGCAGGCGAGCCACGTGTGGAGGAGGTTTGTTAATGAAGTCGCCTATTGAAACGATTGAAACCAACGAATGACATCGGCACAAACAGGTGCACTTACAAGCTTTCATTAAACAGCGTCATAAGTAGGAGACTGTCTTTATTTCTCTGGAGAGCATGTGCGACTGGCAGTATACCGCATGGGAGGGGTAGAGCTAGGGGAGATTGTCCACTAGGTAATCGATCGCGTATGGCGCCGTTAATATACCTGAGCAGCCCGAACAAAGGAAGTCTATGTGTGGGAAACACTGCTGGATCTTTTGTATCCACACCACTTCCACACTATTGAAGTTGCTCATCTTTTTGGAACCAACTCCTTGACCGTGGAGCGGCACAACAACGGTAGCAAAGTTACATATGCATTCAGCTTTTTTAGAAGCTCTCATCTGTGCGATTTTACTTTTGGCTTGTTTTGTGGAGAATCTACATTAAATCTCAGTCTCAATCTGTGTCCACACTTGACAAGTCTGAACACATTAAAATCAACTTAGTGATCTGATACTACAATATTTGTTTTCGTTCAAGCTGCATAACAACACACACTAGCCTTTTGTGATTTTTCATTGGCGTGTATGTAAATATCAAAGGGAGTAGCTATTTCCTAGCATCTAACTACAGTATGTGCTCTGCCCAACTTGCTCTTTGGTGCTGCCGTGGAGACAGACACCTCTGTATTCGGCATGTCACTTTGTGCCTGCGGGTGTCAGAAAATGCTGCACACAAGCATGTGTTTAAATTCTTGGCTCCGGTACAGTGGGAGGAAGTGGCCTCTCGGGACACAACAAAGAAAGGCAGCACCGCGTCCTCTTTTTAAATGCAACGACGGAGACGCAGCTCCAGATTTATGGCGTGCGTATGAGCTGGGCAGCTCATGTCCTGCCAAAGAGGCTGGCTACTGGAGAAAGACAAGGAGAGGGAAAAAGTCAAGAGTGAAGGCAGAGGTTCACCCAGCAGTGAGGTCACATCCACATCTATATAAGACAAAGTCAAGATCAAACAAGTCTATCACCCCCATGGTCCCAGACATACCCCCACAGCTCTGATCTGTGACCAGGCTAAATGGTAAAGCTTCCCCTCAACTAATCGCCACCAGCCTAGGCTGCGGAAACAGTGAACGGAGAAGGAACTGAAACGTAACTATGAAAAATCTAATAAACTGTCCTTCAGTTGACTGTTTTTGTTTTTTGTGTACATGTGTAGGTTGTGTTTTTATGTTTGTGTTTGACTGACTAGACTGTGGAAGAAGGCTGTTGTGTGATGGTGACACATAAGAGACATCAATGAAAAGCACCTCTGTCTCTGTCATGTGTCTGTATTTGCAACAGAGGCATTGTGCTGGGAAGTGTGTTTGTCTGTGACATTATTTCTTTCGCTCTCCTTTCATTTTTTTCTGTCAACTAACTGACACACCCATTCCAGGAATCTCTGGTGGTTTTACGGAATTTCTCATGTAAATGCTTACCCTCTGAATGGCCTAAATTAGGGTTATCGTAGTGCCGATTGATTCAGGATATTGACGACAGGCCACTGTGGGGATGGTCTGCAGCGTGGCATTTTTCTGACATAGCTCAATGAGGAGGTCTCGGATGTCTGCCTTTGTGGTGGAGAAGACTGATTGTGTGTGTGTGTTAGGAGGTGGAGAAGGGGGTGGGGGGGAGGTGGGGCCTAAAGAAACAACGGGGACTGCTCTTGGGTCTGTCGCCTGTTCCCTGCCTCTTGGCAGTAAACTTGATCAGCGAAGAAAAATACACACTCTGCTTTTACAATGCAGGCCTTTGTCTCTGGTCGACATCGGAACCGTCAACCATTTTGGAAATAGTTTCCAGCTTATTAAAATGCTTCCAGACTGTGACTGTTGAACCAGTGAGTTTCCCAGTTAATTGCTTGGCATCGTTCCCCATCTTAGGTCTGTCGTGGGCATCTTCAGAGAGTAAAGGCTTTCTGATTGGAATTACAATGCAGAGGCTGGTGTTGTCATCTCTTCACATGGAGCAGGACATCTCTGTTCTCTGAACAGAAACACATGTGCTTTATTGTTTCAAGTTTCTCTACTTTTCAGTTGTCTCCCGTCCTCATCTCTATATCCCCCTGCCCCAATAACTTTGATGAACTGTGAAGATCGCGAGTTAAGGCCTCATACCCTCATCAGTGCCCAATGTCATTGTTCTAACTAAGCTGCGGTACTCAGCAGAAATGAATTAGCCTTTTTGTGCCAATGGGCTCTTACAAATGGCCATTTATGGTCTGCTAGTTTAGTCTAGACTCTATCACAGACTCTATTAGGCAATGCGGCGATTCTAGAATCATTGCACTTGCTGTTAATATTGGACACTTAGCATCTGATATGGGGTTACTCGAATTAACACTAAAGCCAAGATGGCTTCTCATTGTTTTCTAAATTGACAGTGGAATTGGGGTTACATCAAGAAAGTAATTACATTTGTGTGTTGAAATATTGACACAGTAGTGTTTTATTTAATCTTAGTATTGGTTATCATTGCTGCCATCACTTCTAAATTGATCCCTTCGAGGTAATAGGTGCATGGCCTCTGTGTTATTGGATCCAGTGCTTTTCATTGCTCATTCAGGCAGCCTTTACTCGCTGTTAACAACTCTTCTTTCTTTTCTTGCTGTATGTGTACCTGTGACCCTGAGTTTTAAGGTGTGCCGCTCCATTAAATCCATGGAAGCAAATGTCTCGACCAGGAATAAACAAGAGCATGTGGATGTCATTGAAAAGAAAAGCCTTTCCCTTGATTTTGCTCGGCTAATTTATTTCTGCCCAGTGAAAAATTCTGAGTCTTGACTGGTCACTAGAGGTTTCTGATGCCCTGCAATCTGTAACCTGCTAAGGTTATCTACCTCCAGCAAAAATATAATAATTCAATTCAATTTTATTTATATAGCCCAATATCATAAATCACATTTGCCTCAAAGGGCTTTACAATCTGTACAACATACGACACCCTCTGTCCTTAGACCCTCGATTCAAATAAGGAAAAACTACCCATAAAACCCTTTTAACAGGGAAAAAATGATAGAAACCTACGGAAGAGCAACAGAGGAGGGATCCCTTTCCCAGGACAGACAGACATGCAATAGATGTCGTAAGTACAGAATAGATTCATAGCTAAAAATCATAACCTTTACAATTATGATGATAATGGCAAAATTGCAGTATATATATATATAATTATGATATAATATTATAAAGACAAATCAACATTCACATATTTTTTTTATGAAACGACATTTTGCAGGCAGGGTCTTGAGATTCACATATCTATATTTTGTCTGCCCTGTAACATTTTACCCCATCAGCCAGGGTTACTTAAGTTCAATCCTGTGGCTGGTCTCCCTGCTGGCATTCTTGTTGCATACTGGAGATTCCTCAGTCTATGAGAGAGATAAGGATAGGAGGTACAACAGTAATGAGGAATGGGGGATGCCAAAGAGGGCAGTCAATGTGCAGATTCTGTTAAACGGCCAATTGGCAATGACTCAGGCTTACTGTGTCTTACATATTGTCACAGTGTTGGTATTATTCCCTTGGTGATGTCATGTCTGCCCCATGAAATTGTCTGTTGTACTTAATGCCTGGTATAGACCTTAGTTAAAACTTGTGTAACACACAGACCGTGCTTTGCTTTAAATGCTTTTGTAGGGCACAGCATGTGGGGGGTTGTTCTTTTCACTGTCTGACCCTCACAGGGAGAACTGGAAGAATGCCTATTGTTTCCTCATCACTTGCTTTGTCTGATAAACTCTAGACTAACTCTATGCTGAAAGCTGTTGAGACTCCATCACCAACTCTCCTCCCCATGTTCTCAACCAACTCCCATCCCGTGCAATTTCTTCCTCATTTGTCCTCCTTCCTGACCTCTACCTCCTCCTCATCCTCCTGCTGATCTTCACCCAAACAGCTGCTGAGCTAAAAGACCTCTTCTCAGCCTGTGGGCACTGTTGGCCTGCTTACCCAGGATAAAAAAATGCCTCGGTCTGGTTAGGGATTACATAAAATACTACTCTCTTTGCTGTTAGTACAGTTCATTTCCACTGTTACAAAAGGATAACACCGGTGCCTTTATGTAATGTCACAGACAGAAAGAGGACATATCCAATGTCCTCTAAAAAACTTCATTTCTCAATCCACTACCTCTGGGCTTGTTCTGGCCTGTGGTGGCTCAACTCCTTGCTTTCCTTTCCCCATTCACTGGATCAGTACGGTTAAACAATGTAAGCCAGCATACATACTGGGTGACTCATTCCTTTTTCCCTGGGTCATTTTTCTCCAGTATACCATCAAGTGGAAAATATGGATGAGTCCTCGAAGGCTATCATATTAAGTTTTCTTCTTTGCGAGGCTTTGTAACAGCGGATGTTGGCATTTAGCACCATGTACCAGACCAGCAAGAGAGTCGAAGGTAAAACAGCTTTTGTTCAGTTCATGCACCACCCAGTAATCCTCATTTGGAGACCCATTTGCACTTTAACCGCATATTCCTCAGCATGCGTTTGTGAGGTTACCTAAGGCAGTCAAGAGGGACACAACTCAAATAAAGAATGCATGAAGGTAAGTGAGCCGCTGAAACGTCACTTGTACTCAGCTCAGCTTCCTCAGAATGCAGTGTTTAGCCTCTAAGACCCCAACAAACAAGGTATTTTTAGAAAATTCCACTCCTTCTTATTCCTCTTAACAGTGATTAACCAGTGACGTCACATCTATTATTTTTCTCTACTTAGGTGGAATTATTGAGCTGTATTGTAAAAGGCCATGTTATGTTGGTACACAGGCACTTTTACAATCTGCGTGGGCATGCTGTTCTGTGGTGTCGCAAGTCCTGTAAATGAAATGTTGGCTTTTCTCATGTTCACCGCTGTTATTGCTTTGCCTCAAGTTTGGACAGGTTCCAATTCAACACATCAGGCATAGTGTTAATGGGATTAGAGCTATATGGACTGCTGATGGTTTCTATATGAGGTCATGCAGTCGGAATGGTCCTGTAATGCTGTTGTTGCTCTTGGCTTGGTCACCTACAGTCTTCCCTAAACCCAGAGATATTTGATCATGTTCTTTGGAGGTCATGCCACTATGGCGTCTACTACTAGGCTACTTAGTGTCTCTTGAAGTCAGTGCCGGGTTGCCTGCCTTTCCACTATTTCCTCCAGTGTAAATAAAAATTAATAAATGTAGATTTCTCTATCTCTCACATTCCTCCCTCTCCAGGTTTAAGTGTTGTCTGTTTCATCACAGGATTTGATTAATGGGCTGGAATTCAGGTCTAATTGCAGGTCAGACGCAATAAAGTGTGTTGAATTCCACAAATTTCTACAAATGTTTAGACTGTTGAACCTTTTTAAATCCCTGCAGGGTTGAAGAGAAGCTTTTCTGTTCTCCTTGTGATCTGAGGATAAGTGGGATGGATGCCTTGGAACCATTTCCCTAGTTTAAATCTGTAAATGGATTAGAGGTACCCTCTGGAGAAAGGTGGCATAATGATACAGCGCTGCTGCTGCACAACAAAACATGCAGGCAAACTCTGCCTTCACAGCTCGCCCACACAGTCTGCATGCTGATGTTTTGGGTGACAGAGAATCCTATGATCTCCCAGATGTTTGGGTAAGGCCATGTATCATGACTGGACACCTGTGGCTGCTTTTGACACAGGTGTTCATTGCAATGCTCTCCTGCTGTGTGTATGTATCGCATAGACTTACCACTTCACAGCCTACCCCCCATGGAGAGAAGAAGACAGGGGAAAATGTGTGTGTATGACAGAGAGAGTGAGAAAGACAGAGAGGAGTGTCTCTTCAGTGAACTGAAGAAATGGGCCAGAGTCCTTTGGGCCTTCCCTGACAGCTGCAGCAATCTGAGAACCTGAGGTAGAGTTGTGGCTGCCTAACAGGGGGCTCACCTCTGAAGAAAGGGGAGAGCATGAGACCTGACGCAGCCATGTGTATATCTGATGAAGTGAGGTTAAGAGCGCGCTGCCATGTTCCATTATGAGCTTCATTTAGAGCCGGAGACAGTGGGAGCACAGGGAGGAATCACCCATCAAGTGTGGTCCAAACTTAGCAGTTTTTTGTTGTTTCCGTAAACGTGTATGCAAGCACATTTACACACAGGCACAGCCACTTACACAGTTGTACAAAATGACCCTGTCCAGCACACACTGTTCCCTCCTGTGAACAAGTTAGATCCCTGAGCTATCAAAGACAATTAATGTAGTCATTCATCTCGCAGCACTATCTGGTTAACGCCAGAGGAAATGTAGGCCGGGGGGAGGAGGGAGATCAGGGGGGCAGATAGTACACTGATGATGGAGGTCTAACAAACTCTCTCCCACTGAGTGAACCTGCTCTTTGCCAATCTCAAATGACAAGAGTGTGGAGGAAAATGCAGTGCTGCGGCAGAAACATACACACACACACACACACACACACTGCAGGATGCACTCACACCCACTCTTCACTGATAGCTCCTGTCTGTTACACTTCAGTGCTGCAGTGTAGTACTATTTAATACTGTGTGCTTTTTGGTTTTGATTGTATTGATTTTGGCATCTTCAAGACGCTGCATCCAAGAGATAACATTTTAAAGTGAAAACACTTATTTCTGTGACCCCAAGATGTTAAAATCAAGATGGAAAAACACATAACATCCATATCCCAGTACAACATAACCAGCATCCAACTAATTAATGACTGCGTAACCTTTCTAGCTCAAGTAAACTTGCACCATAGTTGTGCAATGAAGATAACTATGTGTGTTTTGATGCCCTGAGGTTTTAATGAAGGAAGCCTGCCACAGGTTCTTTGTTGCTGTTGTGATTTGATTTTGGCGGTTGGTGCAGCAGATGGGAGGGGTGACCGGAGGTTGATGTGCATTTGGTGCTCCCTTTCTCAAGTGGGTGGGTGTGTGTTTGCGCGAGGTGCTCTCTAGTCTGTCTTTAGGCAGACAGACAGCTGGTCAAACAGGCTTAGGAGAGCAGTGGGCAGTCTGGGCTCTGACTTAAGCCCATTAGGCCCTCTTTACTCCTCATTGGTCAACAGCCCCAAGTTCAAAACTATTTTGATAGGATTGTGGCCGGGGTGCCAGGTGGAGGTCCATGTTCATTTGTCCAAATGGTGGTCTGAAATCTTTCTGTGACGCGTGGAGGCAACAGATACTCCAGAGAAATCAGAAAGCATTTACATTTTCATGTTTTGCTTTTTGCCAAAGCGTTTTCAAGTCTCTGTGTGTGTTGTTGTGATTGAGTGTGACGGGGTGCGCTATGAGGGTAGGGGCCCCCTCACCCTGCCCCTCTGTGTGAGCTGTGCAGTTGTGTCATGTAGCACGTAGTCTTGTGGAATGCCGGACTGTTCTCCCGCTTCCCTCGTGGCGGGTGGTGCAGGGACACAGGGATCAATAGAATTTGCTCTGGAGTTGATGTTTGTGTAAATGTGTTGGTGAGACAAAAAGCAAAAGATTAAAATTTCATGAACAAACCTACGTTTTTACCTTTGAGACATTCCTTCCATCACTTTTAGTCCAGCCAAACAGACAACTCAGTTAGTTCAGCATCAGGATGTCATTTATTAGCTAATGGAATACAACACTGGCCATGCCTGTCTTTGTTACCCTGCACTGGACAGAGAAAATAAAACACAACGTTGTATTACACAAGAAGCACAAGGAACAAAGGAGGATATTGACTTACACAAAGGTCTGATTTATTCCAAGAATCCTGTTTATCCAATCTGACATGACACTGATGTACCCCTGACTGAAGAAATGTTTTACTTTTATTGCTGTCTCCTTTGCCATCTGTATCACTTCTCTTTAAATACAAGCCAGCAGCTGCTGGTCAACCAGACAGTGCTATTTTATTTGACACTGGCCCTACTGTGGGCACCAGGAATGCCTCAGAGTTATTTGAGAGCAGACACATAATTATACCCATACACTGACAGTGATGCTCGCTGTGAAATACTGGTGTTTTATTTTGCTTGCTCTAATCAAATCTGATCTCAATTTCTGTTTTGGGGGTCTACAAATGGCTGTGACATCCTGTACATGCTCTCATTCCTTCCCATCCACTCCTCCTCCCTCTGTGTGAAACCGACTCATTCAGGCGCCTGGTCAAAGCACACATGAGCTGACGTCACACGGGCTGCTTGTGGGCTGACGTCGGTGTTCAGGCTCGAGCCATATCAGAGGGGCGAATGGGCCCCAGTCAATGTGGCTGCCTGGTAGCACAGTCCACAATGGCTCCTGTTCAGACCTCATGTCCCACAACCGCAAACAGCACTCGTGTGTGCGTGTGTCTGCGCTTGCATCAACTATCTCATGCCAGACATATCTGTTGCAACAGCGGATCAAGGGATCAGTATGTCATTTCTGAGAATACTCTTCCCTATCCGTATCCATTCACTGTGGTAGAGGCATAAGTGTGGGATGATAGAGCCAGATGTGACTAGATTAGCAGCTGTCCACAGCCTCTATTGTCTGTAGCATCATGTCCAGTGGCTGTAAGAGCCAGACTTAGGCACAAGGACAACAAGCAGTCATAGCGAGAGAAGGAAAGAGGATGTGAACTAATGGACAGACAGACAAGTTCCTCCATCATTTGAACTTATTCTGGAGGAAAATATTGAGGTCCTTCCCTATCTTCCCTCGCCTACTTTCTACCTCTACATCTGCAGGAGCTCAGCCTAGGGATTGATGATTTGTCATTGGATCCTCTAGTGGATCTATGGGCTAGTTGCCTACTGGGGGCTGGCTACTGGCAATCCATCATCAAGGGTCACAACACTTTAGCCCTGTCTCACAAGCACTCCTTGTCATTCAAGTGCCATGGTCAAGCAAGAGGAGGAAGATAGTGGTGTTAAGTTATGTTAGTTGGCTGGCTGAGAGCTCTGTGATTTAATCTTTGAAGCCTCTGATGGGGCTGTGAACGTAGCTTGTCAGAAGAATACTTTCTGCCTTAACCAATTCATCCTATGACTCACCCACACAGTTTGATCTGGGTTAATGAAATATTTATGTCCAAAGATGGTTCCTGAAACAGTTTATTTGACCCAGATTTGCATAGCATTGTTTGTGAATGTGCATTTACTTACATGTGGTTGCTGTTTTTGTTTTTTTACATCTAAAGGAACAAAATTATACTTTCCTTAAATTCAATTTTCATGCTGCAAATATTTGTCCTTTTGTTCCACCTCAAAGGTGACTGTAATCTCGTCATTGTCCTTGTCATAATAGACTAAAGTAACGGTCTCCTATATGACAGCACAGTAGCTCTGCAACAGCAGAACCTCCACTGGGTCCAGGCTGCCACCTTTCAGTCGGGCTGCTGTCTGTCCTTCCTCTCACATCTGGATCCAATAAGAGCGGCTTCCTTCTCTGAAGGAGGGACACATATAAATAGCCAGGCAGCCATAACCACACTATGCAGCACAGCCTGGATGTTGGTTAATTTGTTTTCTGCTGTCCCTCTTTTGCACTGCAAGCTCAGATATGGCATATGATGTTGCCATCCCCCTGCACGTATCCCACTGCTGTGTCCATCAACTCCACCTCTGATCCTCCGTTCCCTGGGCTGTGGTGTGACTGACGCATGTACACTGAATGCTCAGCGCATGTCCACGCAGTTCTGTGCCCATCTGTGGAAAGTTTGAGTGGAGTGGGGCCAGGATTGAAACACAGGCAGGCAGAGGGTGGGTGGTGGGTGGGCTGAAGTTGGCTTGCGTGGGCTGAAGCCTGTGGGCTGAGGAGGGGAAATGCAATATCCTGGTTATAGCTGAACAACTAAATGTGCTGCTTTTATGAGATGCAAAGCACAGTAACAGTTCCATTACTAGTACAGAGATTATGTAAGCCGCTCATACCTTTTTCTTTCACAGATATATATATCTATCTGTAAGTCTGGTGTCCTCATTTGACTCCTTCTCTCTTATCCCAAGACTGACCCTTGTCACTGTGTCTGCCATAAGGTGTTTGTGTATTGTGTGTGTGCATGCCCCTTTTGTGCGACACATGTGCATGTTCTACCACAGAAGCCCAAGCACAGCCCCACCCTCCCAAATTAAAACTCATTCCAGCAAGAGGTGGGTCTGTTCGGCCTCGCTGCGGTCCTTATCCCCTCGTCTGCTTGGGGCTACAGCAGCAGAGGAGGAGAGGGATGGATAATGGGGGGGGGGGCTGATGCTTGAGTGAGTTTTAATTTGCGTGCTTACAGCAGAAGACGCTGCAGAGTGGCATAGTGGGGGGAACAGATGCATTAGCGCTCATGCACTCATTCACCTCAGACTAGATACACATACCTCCTGCACACACAAATACACACACAGTGGCACTTATTATTGCACCCTGTGGTGTTGTCTGAATGGTTCTGGCACTGTAGTCTTTGTTTTCTCTCCTGAACCAAACCGTGGTGTGCAGTCACTGTCTGATTGATCAGTTTATAAAACTCTGTGGCAGGCTGGAATGAGCTGCTCAGGGACACAATCTATTTGCTCTGCCTCATTTTGTCGCTCCTTTAACATTGTCCATCCTGCAAAAATACCACCTTGCACAATGTCTGGGTATAAAAAGACAAAAAATCGCCTCCTATTACTGGACTACAAAGAGTGGGGGGGGGGGGGGGGAGCAAACGTTATAGCAATGAATCTCATGTTGCTTTGAAAGTAGGCCTCGATAGTCTGCATGTGTGTGCGTGTGATGTGGTAAAACTGCAGAAACATGGAGGATGTGTTCCAGGGATGGAACTTGAGAATGTCCCTGTTCCCCTCTCGCTGGCCTCTGAGGAGGAGCCACCAGCGCTTGCTCCTGCCCCTGCTCTGCTCTGCGCCTGCCTTCCCCTGGCCAGACACATAGCTTCAGTTTCCCTGACAGGCCATGAGGGTATCAGGTTTGTTTTGGAGGGAAGGGGGGAGGATGAAGGGGACTGGGATGAGGAAGGCTGGCAATTGTGAGGAGGAGAATTAGGCACACAAATCTTAGCGTTGGTGTGGGATGGAAATGGTTAGACAGGCAAAGAAGAGCACATCAAGAGATGGAAGGGAGGGGAAAAATAGAACAAACAAGTCCCTCCTGGCCCGTTGCTGCCCCTGACCCTTCATCCTTAAATTCCGTGCCAGCAGCTGGAGTTGTGAAGCGGCCATTTTATGAATGAGGGTGGGAAGAAGAGAGCAAGAGAAGGAGAGGAATAAGGAAGGAGCGAGGCGGGTCAGGTTGTGTGTGTGTGTGGGTGGCTGAGACGCGGCTCAGAGGCGCTTGTGGTGGAGTAGGTTATATGTGTGTGTGTGTTTGTGTGAGAGAGTGACTGTTCAGGCTGAGGAGGAGCCTGGGGTAGGCCCACACACATACACTCTTGCCTCTTTCACAGGCTTTGTGTGTTTGTGTTTTGTTCATGCCTCTGCTGAGACACTGTGCAGTCTGGAACAAAGGCCCAATTTGGGCTGTGCTTCCGCCTGAGGCTGCTCGCTTAGCAGCCACAGCAGATCCGTCCTCAGAATGAGGAGTAACAGGCACACCTCAACACTTTCATAAAGTCTTCACCAGCTTCACTGAAGAGAGACTTCATGCTTTTGAGTTGCATTTGTTTATTCGTGAGGTGTGAATTGTCTGTAAACATCATTTTTATGCTCCCCTGTTGTCCCAGTCACACCATGAAATCTACCCCACTGTTGTTTTGAAGTGGAGTCCCAGGGGCTCACCAGACAAGTGCACAGTAGTTTATTTGCACTCGTATTTCATTTAAGTCGTCTAATAAATACAAACAACATTTTTACGCTTCCCAATTGGTATTTCCAGGTTGTTTCCTTTCCTTGGATGGGAATGTTGGCGAAAACACATTTATTTCCTTAAGAGTTTGAGAGACCTTCTTTCTATTGGTAGTGGAGACAGTATTAGTTTTAATTGTGTAATGAAGCAATCTTGAGAGGATCTATTTCCTTCTAGTGTCTGGCTTTCAGTTTCAGGGTCTCTGTGGGTAGTTAGGGGCGTGCAGCTCCGAGTGATGCATGATGGAACCAAGGGGATTCTTGTGTCAAGGGAGAAGGGTTGAATGTTCAGGCCTGCGCCACCCTTTCTATTGTATTTCCCCTAGCGTGTACTAGGGGAGTGCTATTCAAATAACTTATGGCCGTTGGTGAAAAAGCCAACAGGACCTTTGTGAAGGCAGTTGAGGTAGACAAGAATTGCCCCAGGGAGACCGACTGTGTGAGGGGATGAAAGTTTGGTTTAACCTGTTCTTATGTTGGCAATAATTTTGTTACATGTTTTAGTTTGGTGGCTATTCAAAGCATGTCCCCTTATTTCTGCTCTATACACTCTATATATAAATATATATTTAACGGTCCAAGAAATAAGACTAAAATCCGTTTCTTATGTATTATCAATTAATAATTGATGGCTAATATTTATATGAGCCAGTCAGCCTACGTAAGTGAGGTCAGGGATAGTGCAACCTCTGGGTTGTCATGGTGATCCCAGCCCCCTACTGTCATCCATACAGCAGTAGGTAGCAGGTGCCATTAGTCAGTCAGTCAGTGCTGGTTGTGTAGCGCTGTAGGTAATGAGAGCTGACATAGAGTGACAGTGCAGACAGGAGGACATGCTGTCATTGTGGCTCAGGGACACAAGGACGTCCTCTGGTATTGTTTACTCCTCACTGTGTACATTAATTCTGCTGATCCTGCCTTTTCCTTTTGGCCTGGAGACGACTCAAAACTCTGTTTATATGTCGGACGTGCTCCGCGTCCGAGACACATTGGGAACACAGTGTAAGTGCTGGTTGAGCTCACTTGCTCTCAGGGCAACTCGGTGAACTCGTGTTTTTCCCCCTTGAGGACAAGCGATGCAGTAATAACATGCTTCAGGTGCGCCTGGCGTTGCCTACATGTAGCAGGAATGTGCTCCTGCAGGCAGAATGAGGCTGGGAAGAAATGGTGGAATGTTCCTTTGATCCGGAGGGCTGTCTGGTTCTACCACTGACTGTCCGATGTAGTGCTGACACAATTCGTCAATTATTTATTAATTTAGATCAACAAAGTTAATCATCATCAATTTTGATATTTGACTAATCATTTAAGTAATTTAAAGAGCAAAATTGCCAAAGATTCAGGAGAGGAGTTGCTGCTTTTATAATATTTTAAATTGAAAATGTTCGAGTTTTAAAACAAAACGAGTGATTCGAAGGTGTCACCTTGGGTTCTTAGATATCTTGACATTTTATAGCCTATATAAATTATTAATCAATTAACTGACATGAGAAAAAATGTTAATACATTATTTTATGGGTCTGTGATTTCCTAATAATTTCCTAGGAAGTGTTCTGGAAAGAACTATGTAATTCGGTACTGTCGTAGGGAAATAGGAATGTCCTTGAAACAGGATGCATTGATTATTAACTTATAATAATCTGGAAACTTTATGTTTCATATATGTGGAATTCTTGGCTTTCCTGTAGAGAGATTTCATTTTTAATGTTCAATTGAATGTCTGAGTACTGACTAAAAGACTCCCTTGGTTACACCAGTAATTAATTGGAATTAATTGATTGGAAGTGACCCAATTGTCAACATTGTCTCTATTTTCCCTTCCTTTCCGGAATACTTTTTTGAGAATTATTGCAAAATGATTGTGAAATTATGGACCCGTAAAATAAAGTGTTACCAAAGAATGAATAGATTACTCAATAATGATAATAATCACCAGTTGCATCCCTACTCTGATGTATTGTGTTCACTTGCTCACTCTCGCCATCCTTCCTTCAGGTACCAAATAGACAACCGAAGTGAATTATTATATTTTGTTACAGCCTCCTTGTCAGACTTTTCACAACCCCTTGCTGTCTGAGAGCTCAGCATAGTACAGTGAGGCCCTCGCAGCAGTAGGCTAGTTAGGATAGCAGATAGTTGTATAGGACACACACACACCCACACACACACACACACACACACACAACTCCCCCGGGAGGGGTCAGAGTAGAGTAGTAGTAGCTCTAATCAAACCACCACAAGATAAAGCAGTGCTTTGAAATTTGGCCATGGAAAAAAGCCTGGAGCCAGAGCCAGCACTTTGATGGCCTTCTTATGAGTGGTAGCTAAAGGATATGCTCTCCTGTTTCCTGTGTTTGCTCCGTCTCGCTGTGCGTGTGATTGATGGCTCATTGATGGAGCAGCATGCTCCCATTCCCTCTCTGAGCCAGCTATCTGTCCCCTGGCTGTCTGTAGCCACCCGGCCCAGCACCGGCTGTTCAAAAGTACGTGAGTGTGTGCACATTCATGTTTGTCTAAGTGCATTCTGGAGGAAATCACTGATCTAGTAGGTGTGGATCCACTTCTCACTCTGTCGGCTTGCCATGGTCTCATTGTTCTAAATTAAGGACTATATAATGTTTAACTCAGAGCACCTTCAGGCTCAGTCAAATTTTTAACACCAGTTCATGTCACTTAGTTAAGATAATAATGTATTAAGAATTTAAATGTTACAAAGGTCACTTTGTATCATCATCTGCATGGCTCTTGGTGCAGTTAAATACTAGAATCACAGGTATCCTCTGTTACTAGGCACATTTTTTAAAACAGTTTCAGAGCTGCAGGAGTGCTACTGTGGAACAGTAAATATAGCCTCAGGCCTTGCATTTGTTACAGTTTATGCTGTGCAATTTGGCGGCTTTCAAACCAGTAATAGTTAACAAGACATTTATGAAATAACTGCAACAAATTACTAGCGGGGATACATTAGTTCTCAAGTAAATATAGAATTGGCTCTTACTGTGCATGCAGTGTGCAGTTGGTGCAGTGTCCTCTTTCCACAGGTTCCCACACGTATGTCAGAGAAACAGAGTGATTTCTTAAGAATGACATAAAACTGATGTAAAGTGATCCATTCGGGGAAACCCTCAGGCTGAATGGAACTGAGCTGGAGGAATGATAATAAGTAAAATATTATTATGAGCAAAAGATCAGACCGTGAGAAAAGATCTGTTTTATTTGTGCACTACTGGTGGTGTGAAAAAGTGTTTGCCCCTTTCCTGATTTCTTATTTTTTTACATGTTTGTCACACTTAAATGTTTCAGACCATCAAACAAATTTAAATATTAGTCAAAGATAACACAAGTAAACACAAAATGCAGGTTTTAAATGAAGGTTGTTATTATTAAGGGAAAACAAAATCCAAACCTACATGGCCCTGTGTGAAAAAGTGTATGGTTTATCACACCTGAGTTAAATTTCTCTAGCCACACCCAGGCCTGATTTCTGCCTCACCTGTTCTCAATCAAGAAACCACTTAAAATAGGACCTGCCTGACAAAGTGAAGCAGACCAAAAGATCTTCAAAAGCTAGAAATTGTGCCAAGATCCAAAGAAATTCAGCAACAAATGAGAAAGAAAGTAATTGAGATCTATCAGTGTGGAAAAGGTTATAAACCTGTTTCAAAAGCTTTGGGACTCCACCGAACCACAGTGAGAGCCATTATCCACAAATGGCGAAAACCTAGAACAGTGGTGAACCTTCTCAGGAGTGGCTGGCCGACCAAAATTATCTCAAGAGTGCGGCAACGACTCATCCAAGAGGTCACAAAAGACCCCACAACAACATCAAAAGAACTGCAGGCCTCAGTTCAGTTCAGTGTTCATGACTCCACCATAAGAAAGAGACTGGGCAAAAATGGCCTGCATGGCAGAGTTCCAAGACGAAAACCACTGCTGAGAAAATAGAACATTAAGGCTCGTCTCGTTGTTGCCAGAAAACCTCTTGATGATCCCCAAGCCTTTTGGGAAAATACTCTGTGGACTGATGAGACAAAAGCTGAATTTTTTGGAAGGTGTGTGTCCCATTATATCTGGCATAAAAGTAACACCGAATTTCAGGAAAAAGAACATCATACCGATGGTAAAATGGTGGCGGTAATGTGATGGTCTGGGGCTGTTTTGCTGCTTCGGGACCTGGAAGACTTGCTGTGATAAATGGAACCATGAATTCTGCTCTCGACCAAAAAATCCTGAAGAAGAATGTCCGGCCATCTGTTCGTGACCTCAAGCTAAAGCAAACTTGGTTCCTGCAGCAGGACAATGATCCAAAACACACCAGCAAGTACACCTCTGAATGGCTGAAGAAAAACAAAATGAAGTCTTTGGAGTGGTCTAGTCAAAGTCCTGACCTGAATCCTATTGAGATGCTGTGGCATGACCTTAAAAAGGCAGTTCATGCTGGAAAACTCTCCAATGTAGCTGAATTACAACAATTCTACAAAGATGAGTGGGCCAAAATTCCTCCACAGCGCTGTAGAAGACTCATTGAAAGCAAACGATTGATTACAGATTTTGCTGTTGGTGGCCCAACCAGTTATTAGGTTTAGGGGGCAAACACTTAAACACAGGGCCATGTAGGTTTGGAGTTTGTTTTCCCTAAATAATAACAACCTTCATTTAAAACTGCATTTTGTGTTTACTTGTGTTGTCTTTGACAAATATTTAAAATTTGTTTAATGATCTGAAACATTTAAGTGTGACAAGGATAAGAAATCAGGAAGGGGGCAAACACGTTTCCACACCACTTAATGTATTGCTGTACTAAATATATCAATTTTAAGACTGACATTGTTAACATTGATTATTCATCAACCATTTATTAGATACCATAGATTTGGGTCATAACAAGGACAATAAATGCTCCCCCAGCCTTGTGTTTACGTTCTCAGTAGATGTCTAACGTCTGCAGTGCAGCATGCCTTCGTCCCATGGCTTAGGCCCCCTGTTGGTGCTCTGATACTGCTGCAGTCTGGTTTGTTGAGTTGTGTGAGGTCTGTAACGACAGGAAGACAAGCATATTTTTCTGAGCGGGGGTGGGCTCTCAAGTGGGCGGCAGTGTTGCATGTCCGCCCAACACCCCCCCCCCCCTCTCTTATACCCAT
>CM022474.1:15665940-15743677 GCA_011952105.1 Coreoperca whiteheadi | reverse complement strand
GGGGGGGGCCCCGAGGGGGGGGGTGGGGTGTGGGTCCCCCCCACACCCCCCCCCCCCCCCCCCCATCTGTGTCCTAACAGAAGGAGAAAGTTGTCTGTGGCCCTGAGAGGGAGATAAAGAGAGGAGGGGAAATATGGCCCACTGTTTTCAAACCGTGTCTTTATGTCTCCCCTGACTGTGAGCGTGCCACAGCATTTCACAATGGAGGCCATTGTTTGTTTGGGGGAGAAAGCGTGGGTATTTTGTTTCAGTCATTTCTTGAAGTCTTATGTTTAACATGGTGGGGGCTTAGCACTTCCTGTGGTTGGAGGCGGGCTTGTTCTCTGTGCCCATATCCCTGCCTCTGTACTGGCATCTGTCCTCCCTGCCCTCTGTGTCATCCTTTTGAATGCTCTTATTTACTGTATGTTCACATCTGTGGAGTTTTTTAATGATGAGGCTGCAACTTTATGGATTATTTTCATAGTAGTACAAGCTAGATGGGAAAGAGTTTAGAGCTATTGAGCTCTGTCATGCTGGCCTGGACTGAAGGTGGTTTGTTGTCTAGTCTTTGTGGAGTCCACGCAGAGCAAAGCAGATCCTTCTCCATCTGCCTCAGTGCCAGCAAACCCCTCTGCCCCATCCATACTCCCTGCTGATGCCCCCTTGATTCGTCCTGCAGTGCTGTGATGACATTTCACTTCCCCTACGTGCACGGTCTCCTCCTTAATCCGACTAAGAGCTAATCTCTCATGGAGGGATGTGAACCTGGACTGAACACTGCAAATGATTGTGACAGAGCAGGGGAAGGTCAGCTGACTGGATGACTTACACACACCATTGTCATCTTCTCTCCACCCTTCGAACTTCACCCTCATCAGACATGGAACACCTGTCTGGCGGGGGGATTGATCCCTATGATTAAGACCTCCCCAAACAGCTGCATACCTCTGCTAGATGTCTCTTTTAAAACACTGGATAAATAGATGGTCTGATTTCTCGTTTTCTTCCAGCACATCTTTTATGTATTAAGCCGTTATTTCTCAATGTGCCTCTTCCTAAGGTCTCCTTCTCTCTGTGTGTCTTTCTCTCTTTCCCGAGCGCATCCTTTTGTTTCATTACTGGACACATATCACAGTGCAGCCCAGCTGATAATTTAGTGAGCTGTCTGCTAGTGAAAATGTCAAACCTGGGCTTTCACAATAACATTGTAAGAGGCACAATGCAACAACTCCTCACTTGGCTTGTGTTGTCTAAGAAAGGCTTGCTTGAGTCTTAGAGCCTGGAAAAAATCATAGCATTATTTGTGTGTGTGTGTGAGCGCATGGCGGTCTAATAGTTCTTTCGTTCTTCCTTTGTTTTTTTGCTCCTTTCTTCCCTTCTCCTGAACAAGAGTGGCCATGTAAGCTGCTGAGGTCCCTAAAAGGGGCAAATGAAGCTGTGTGTGTGTGATGTAGAGAGAGAGAGGGGGACAGAAAGAGAGAAATGGCCTGGTTGAGTAGAGAGGAAGAACTGAACTCTCCACCCACCCTGAAAAGAGGAGGTGAAAAGTGGGGATAGAACCATGATGTCACTGGCAGCCAATAGGAATTGTGGGCTGGGGACTGTTTAAGGCTCGTCAGCTGTCCTGCTCCATCCACATCGACATCCCTCTTCTGCTGTTGGTACAGTACGGCCAGGCATGGCTTTATCCATACTCTGCCCCATCTCTGGCCTTTGGCCTCCAGCCTCTGACCTTTGACCCACGTGCCTGTCCTGGCCCCACATAGCTAAACCCCCTACTCCCGGTCTCCCATGCTCTTGGACCCAGCTCTCGGTAGTTGATACTGTAGCTGATTTGCCACCGAACCCCTGCCTCTAAACTAAATATGGTAGAGATTAGATAGGCGACTGCAAACTGTCACTCCTATGGTTTCCACGCTCTTTGTATCATGACTGTAGTGCTTGTGTTTGAGACCAGAAGGGAAAGGGAGACCTGCGTCATGGTAAAATCTGATTAACACTGATACTTAGGTTCAAACTGAGGAGCTGTGTCTGTGCTGAGCCTGTGAGTGAAACCTACTGAAGGTGATGTCACCCCTAGTTTGTTCAGAAACTTGTAAACAGTGATGATTTTTACACTCCACTGCGCAGGCTTTCCTGCCATATTTGGTGCTGTTATGCAATTACTAATGAGGACATGCTATTGTGAGTTCACTATTCAATGCACTGTTTTTTAGTGTAATGGTGCCTTTAAATTTACATGGTAACCCACACTGGTTGTTTGTCACCTTCTTTCACTTGGAATAAAGGAGATGTTTAAGGTAACATAGCCCCTACTTTTGGTATTCAGGCGCACACTTTGAAATAAAAGGATCAAGTGAAAACCAGCACTTAGTTATATGCTGCCAAACATTTCCCATCATTGGCCCTTGTTGACCTTATCAGTGTGCAAACATGACACAAAGTCAGCAGTAAGTGCCTTTATTCTTCTGTGTTGTTCAGCTGTTCATGGAGTACCTGCAAGCTGCAAGCTTTTAACTCCCTGAGCAGATAGGAAATTGGCTAAATAAGCACCAGCTTTGTGTATTTATATGGAAAAGGTAAACCCCTGAAAGGCCTCTTTCAAGTGAAATGAATCTTTCTATACGACAGGTACTGGATCAGTACAAAACCATTTTACTGTGATACCATCTGGGACTGTGGTATCTTATCAGACCGTTACACTTGAAAGGACTAGCCTAAAGTCTCAGTGCAGGCTCTCCAGTTGTAGAGAATAGTCTCAGTGTCCCGTCGTAACAGATGTTAACTCTGGGCACAACTGTCCCTGCTGAACGCAGCTTGTCCTTTTTTAAAGAACGAGTGCAGCCTTACAAAAAGAATACTGTGTATACCCTCAAGAAACTCGCTGTGAAAATGAAATTAAGTGGCGGAAAAAGGAAACCCTAAATCCAGATGTCGTATTGAAGTGGGTAAAAGGACTGCACAGAACGTCAGGCTCCACTGAGGTGGAAGACACTGAGGCGCACATCCCAAAGAGAAGAGGGCGATGCACTGGAGAACCGAGCTGAGCAACTGCATTGCACTGCAGTCTGTCTGCGTGTATCCAGTTTAGTTAAATGGACCTAAATATTAACCCCCCATACACATGCAAACAAACACCAATCCATACACACAAATATAAAATGTCACCAAACCGAGATGTAATTTCAGGATTTACAGTCCACTGGCTATCAGCTCAGTAATCAACTAATGGCCTCCTCAGTGTCTGTGAAGCACTCCATTTCAACCTGGTATGAATGCTCTCAATGAACATACTTATCCCCATCAGTTTTTTAGCTCGTGGCAAATGTTGCTATGCTTAATCAGGATTAGGGCCTCCTTGAAGTCAATGTGAAATAAAGATGTGTCATTTTGAATCCAGACGTTGTGCCAGCAGGGAGAATGTATGCCGGACGGCGTGCCAGGATGAAGTCTGGGCACCGTGTGCCGCAAAGCTGCAGATGGTCATCTACAGAAATAGGCCTTGGCAACAGAACCACTACTATTCTGATGTTCTGATGATGATAGGCTATGTTTGGCTAAGTTTGGGTATAGAGTAAAAATGTTACACAAAGCACTGCACATGGTTGCTTGCACATTTCACAGGTAGGCCTACTGTAATTCAAGAGTCACTTTCTTTTAAAAAAAACAAGGTGTTTATTGAAGTGATGTGGCGTCAGTTTGGATGTGTTGAGAATCAATTTGGTCCACATGGCTGAAGGTTCTCTCTGGGTAGCTATAAGTCTGAAAAAGTGCGGTAGCTCAAAACGTCATTGTGGGATGTGCTAATAAATAGAACTTAATTCTTAAGGGAGCTACAGCCTGCAGACTTTCATGTTTTCTCTCTGTGTAGCTGCCTGTCTGGGGACAGGTGGGTACACAGCCAGGTGTTAATCAGTGCCTGCAAACTTCCCAGCACCTGAGCCAAATGAAGCAGTACGTTATTCTTTTTATGTGTGTAGTTTGTTTCTCTCCAGTGTTGCATAGTAAAGCTTGTGTTTGATGGACACCATATACGGTTTATACAAGTATCCAAGCATTAGTCTTTAGTGTTTGTCGTCATGTGTGTCTCCTCTACATTCACAAGAGGGATTAGAGTCCAGTGTAGGAGGCTGAAGGGATGTGAGGGCTTGACAGGCTCTCACTAACCCCAACCAGCCAGCCAGCACAGCACTGCCAGGAAACACACTGTATTTAATGAAGCAGATCTGGGAAGTCAGGTATTTTTAGAAGCCACTTTTAGTGAGAGGAAACACCTCAGAATCTGTGAAAAAAACAATTGCCTAAATTCTCCCTGAAGTTTCTTTTCCCATACTTATGCCTATCTTACATCTTACTTAGCTATGCAGCCTTTCACCTTCAGTGCCTGCAACTGACATGATGATCTGTGAATGTCATTATTGAGCTTAACCAGAGGGATGAAAACAACAAAAACATTAAAATGGCAGTATTATGATTTGGCCCTGCAAAATGGATTTTTTTATTCTTCAAATCAGCATCAGAAATGCAGCAGGTGATGCTCTTACTTGCAATTCACTTGGTAATAATACTTGATTTTGTTGTGTTGTTCAAAGTGGAGCTAAACTGATTTTGTGCCATAAATAAGAATGATAGCTTAGTGGTCCTGTTTTTTAAAAACCCTCCAAGTCATGACAGCCACTATGAGTGAGTCCTCAGAGTAAGTTGGAGAGTTGTCTGATTTAATGAGGAAGATTGCCACAGAGGCCCATCTTTATGCAACAAATATGACTCCAGGGGTGCTTCTTTCGAGGGATGAACTGGGACTCTGGGACTTTGGGCCTACTAGAAGTCCGGCCTACAGGGATTCAGCTTGGACCCAGACTTAGTTATGGGGATTGACCCCACTGATCAGTTCTATACACAAACATTTGGATTCCCTGTGAAGTAGCCTAGCTCTTTTTTTAAGGGACTTGAGTGTGTTTATTTGTACTCTATTATGACCCTTCATGCCAAATGTCTTCATATATCTTTCTACACATGAATTGAGAGCAAATGTTTGTTATTTATTAATTGAAAATGTTTTCTTGATTTAACTGTTTTGCCCATTACAGTTTCTCAGAGACCAAGGAAAGCTTTAAACTGCTGGTTTTAACCAACCAATAGTACAAAACCCAAAGATATTGACTCTACTATGATATATGACAAAGAAAAGCATCAAATCCTCAAATCTGAGAAGTTGGAACAAGCAAATATTTAAAATTTTTGCCTGAAAAATGACACTATTAGAATAGGTGCTAAATTGATTTTCTGCCAATCATCACACCAGGATGAGTTAATCGGACATGGTGTTTAGTAGTGGGGTTAATATTAGTGTACTTATCATATTAATTTCTATTAGCCAGAATATGGGCTTATGACAGCTAATACTTAATAACTTGCAAAGAATTATACCAAATAATGTCTGAATATTCATGTACCTTGTATTCATCATTGTTTTAGTAAAATAGCAGTTAAAATGGATCTTCTTACTCACTTTTCCGCAGTTTTTACATGTCTTTAAAAGCTTTTAGACCATCCTCTACCTCCTAAGTGATAAAAACACAACGTGACGGTGGTGAATACCTGTGTCCTATTTGTAAGTGCAATCAACAACAAAGCGACAACAACAACAACAGCAGCTGCAGATTGGGCCGAGGCCGGAGGGTAGAAGGAAGGGGAGTGTGTGTGTGTGTGTGTGTGTGTGTGTGTGTGTGTGTGTGTGTGTCTGTGTCTGTGTGTGTTGTTGTGACTGAATGCGAGTGAGGGGAAATGCCACGCATGCCTGAACACACAGACCAGCACATAGTTGTGTGAAAAACACATTGCTGGTCTTTAGTGGGCATGGGAGTGGAAGAGACCCAAAAACACTGGGATGGGGAGGAATGGGATCTCACACACCTTTTGTGCGCAGGACTGAACAGAGATTTAGCCAAGCTTTCCTGAGCCAGCTGTCTGCATGAGAAAATCTGTGCAGTGTTCCCCTTCTGAAAAAAAACCCCTGATCAGCAGACCTGTCGATCTTGCCGTACTTGCGCAGCCAGACACACTTTGTCTGAAAAGGTGAAAAACACCACTTTAGATTAGATCAGTCCATCCCGGCACTTGAGACTCTATCTCTGTAGCAGTAAGACAGCACTGGAATCTCTGATGCGGTTTGCCTTTGGCTGTGAGTGGAGGAACCATCCTCTCTCTGGCCGTCTGGGCTGATGTGGTTTAAACAAGTGTCTGGAGTGATCCACTGGGGGCTCCCAGGGAGGATCGGGTTGCCGGATGAGGATGTGGCCTGATGGAGTTCAGGGAGTTGGGGGGGTCGGCCTGCGATCTGGGCTGCAGCAGCCCCTGATAGGCCAGCCGTCTGCTACTGTACTCTTGTTCGGCTACCTTACTGTCTGCTACTGCTCTCTGGTAACCTGAGCTCACCGCCTCTGACTCTGAGTGGGAGGCTTCTCATCCCCACAGTGCAGTGGATTACTGTAGTGTGCAGTAGAGAGAATACTTCGGTATTTAGAGGTGATGTAGAGATAAATTTAATCATGTCCTAATGGAGCTATGGCCCCTTTTATATTGTGGAGCAAGGACAGGCCGTGTGAATGACACTTCACATGCAGCTACTACAGTAACCTCCGCTCCTTGGAGTCATCATGATCACATCATGACGCATCATGCAACATTAAAAAATGTTTTATCTTAACTATTTTTATACTCTTGCCTTTAACTAAATTGCCTTTAAAATCATAGTCAGTTGAAATGTATTCCTTCCTGCAGAATACTTTAATTTGAAATTCATCCTAGCTTCTGTATAGCCCAGTCATGTTTTGTTATTTAGCTGACGTTCCAGTTAAGGGTCAGCACTATTTACAGGGATAATGTGTCACTAAGGGTTGTTGTTGAGTAAGCTACGTCTGTTCAGGTTTTCCCATAACTTATGGTTTCTCCGAATCTGTGCAAAAGCCATGCTTAATCACTATGGTTACGACTCCCCCTCCGCCTGCTCAAGAGAGGACTTGTTTACCATCTCTGCTCCAAACTCAATAACATGTCAGTCATCAGGATTAGAACCTCCCCTGCCCACCTGCTATTGGTTGAGCAGATGGCTCCCAGTTTAACCCTCACCCTCCTCTTTCCCGACACCCTCCTCCCTGCCGTCCCTCCCCTCGAGCTCCACTGTGAATAATGAATGATTTCCCAACTGTCTGTCGCGCTTCCTACACAGTGACACAGGGAAAACATTCTGCGCTTTGATGTGTTATGAAGAACGAAATATTTAATCTTTCATGAGATCATTTGTATGCTTAACTATGGCTGACACATAGGACTGGCTAGGGATAGTTATATCAGTTTACCAAATTCCTTATATTTTCACACCATATTTCATCTTCAGAGGTGGCTGTGGCCTGCTGGCAGTAAACGTGTCACCAGCCTCCCAATGTAAACAGTGTAGTAGTCTACTTACACAGCATGCTCTCTAGCAAACAGGGCATGACTCGCATTCAGATGAGGAGCACTGCTGCACTGCAATCCTCTTCCTCTCAAGCGCCGATGTTCTCCTCCAATAAAGTAATGCATTTGTTTGAGAATCCAACTTTGAACCCTCTCACCCATCCTCCTACCACACATACATACTGTACATACACATGCACGCATACATACATACATACATATACACACACACACACACACACACACACACACCCTTTTCCAGGCAGACAGCATTGAAATCTAGCCATCTTGTTATCAGGTTAAAGCTGCTTTTTTTTTTTTTGTCTGGAAAGGGGAGGGGTAAGGCATGTTTGAAGGCCTCTGGGTCACATGACCCTGAACCCCCCTATGTGTGCTGCGCTTTAAGAAGGCAAGACAAGCCTGTCGGAGGAATAAATTTGATGCTTGCTGCCTCTTTTACTCGGCTTCAGGCTTTTAGGGTCTGAAACTGATACTTACATCCTTGCATGTTATTTTTATTTTCATCTATATATTCCTCTTTTCTCTTCTTACATTACACCTCTATGATCATGTTTGTAGCTAAAAAAGCCTCCTCTTCTCAGGTTTA
The DNA here is from genome assembly GCA_011952105.1 of Coreoperca whiteheadi. NCBI lineage: Eukaryota > Metazoa > Chordata > Actinopteri > Centrarchiformes > Sinipercidae > Coreoperca > Coreoperca whiteheadi. The sequence continues at coordinate 15,735,630 of CM022474.1, read as the reverse complement.
CGTAGTAATTCCTGAAGTTGTTATTGTGTTGTTGCAGTGGAACAAGGGATTAACATTCTCCCCCTTGAATCCTCTGCAGCCTGAAACATTCTGCAGATTCTTCACATAGCCCAGTGACTGGAGGATACCTTTAGAACAAAAAATAAACCGTGCACAGCACTTGTCTCTCCGTCAGCCTATTAGTGATGCCTCTTTCTCCCACTGCTGATGTATTTAATGGCTGTTGTAAGGATGCACCAGCTGCACAGAAGGAGACTCCCCAGTGCTGAATGTTGTTTCGTTTACTATTGATGAAATGGACCCGGCCACTTCACGTGTCGCAGTGCTCTGGTGAACAGCAGGGGCAGGCTGGTGCTCTGCTATGGTGTCTGACCTGACTGTTTGCTCAGGGAAAGAGCAGGAGGGAGGGGGGTTGTGTAACTACTGTATGAGAGGAACAACATCATAAACCTCCCTTCCCCCTCTCACAGCAGTTTTACTTCTTTGACTCTGCAGCCTCAGATCATTGTCAAAGTTTTAGTTTCTACAGTTCTCTGCAATCTAGTCTTTCAACAGTTGCTTAATGTAATACAGTAGGTTCTTAAATGGAGTCAAACGCCAACCCGCTGATGCTTCTAATTCATTCCTGATGATATTAAACATCCACTCAGGGGACTACATGGATGGTGACAACTCCTCTTAAGAGGAGCCCCTTGTTAGGTAGTCCCTTTCCTTTGAAGTAGTGGAAACCCTCAATGCCCTGCATAGCTATGTGTAGAGAGCAGCAGCGTGGAAATAGGGCTGCATTAGGAGCATCTATAAATAGAGGATTGTATCCTTGATACCATGGGTTGTTTGGTCACACAGTGAAACCGGGTCGACTTATATGGATTTAAGGCAGCAACTCCCCCTCCCTCTGCTTTCTTCTGGCGGAAGGTATGCATGTTTGTAATTTCTCTTCATTGAGGAATCTGTTAAAATGATGCAGAAGGAAGGGTCCTCCTACAATAAGACTCATTAGAGTTTGCCTTGGCTGCCCCCTTTTGGTAGGATTCCAAGAAGATGAAGCCTCACTGATGTTTCTCTTCTCCCCCCACTCTGCAAATGTGCAACACTGATCTGCCTGCTTTAAACACACTAATGTCGGCATCATATTTCCAATCAAATCACAGCTGTTATGTGAGAACCTGTGTGGCATGTGATGCTGTAGTTTTAAAAAAGATCTTTGCCATTTGTTTTGGATCAGATCCAGAATAGTTAGAAACACTATTCATGAAGTACCACAGAGCCAGTCAGCTCCTGGTGTGGCAGAATATAGCTATACATAGCACAGGAAAGGCCATATAGCTAAATACTCTACTTATATCATAATGAAAATATTCTTGCGCGCAGTAACTGCTGAGTAATTTCAAGGTCTGTCTTATCAGGAGACAATTATTGGAAATTCCTGAGGTACTACAGTGTATTGAACAATAGAAATATTGTATGTCTACTGAATGAGATTAGATTTGTATTTGTTTTTTCAGGAAATAACCAGAGGTATTTTTGGTTTTTCTTTTGTCATAGTATCCTGAAGGAATTTTCCAAACAGACCATTTCACCTCTTCTGCACTATTAGATTTGACTGAATGTGAGAAAGAATGGCAAGTATTTGAGAAACTGTCAGGAGTGGGAATTATCATTCTCCTTCCCTTGTGAAACCAATCTGGAGTTGGCACTCCGTGGGAGCGTGTGGGAGCGTGTGTGTTTGCTCAGCAGCATTGCTGTAGTGCACCGTCACATTCTTAACCTACACAGATGTTTTGTAAAGCAACATGAAATATTCATCAAGAGATTAGCTCAGCAGCCAGCTTCATTTTCTTGACTGTTTCACAAAGAGAACCACCGATGATCCAACAGCCGCGTTTGATTTAAAAGCAAATAAACAAGCAGAGCTCGTTTTCCTCTTTCTCTGGCACACACAAATATTCGCATACCAACATCCATGTGCACACATGTCACATACACACACACATGCACACTCATTCTTCATGATGTATACTCCTATACAAGTATCTGCCATGGATGGCTGGAATAGTTAACACTGATGAGCTATAAAGTATGTGTAGTGTCACAGTCTTGGAAATTATAATAACATGCATGAAAGAGTGGTGAACTGTGTGTTTTAGTGTACTTTTGTCTGAGTGTGTATGATTGTGTGCGTGTGTGTGTGCGCACATTTCCTTCCAGCTCTGGCTTTGCACCAGGAGGCGGTTGCTAAGGAACCAGGAGCGCTGTGCCTCTTATTTCAGTTCAGTTTCAGTGTAGTTCAGTTCAGCTTTATTGCCCCTGTGGGGAAATTTGTTTTGAAGCAATAACAAAAAGCATAACAATAAATAGTAAACACTTAAGGCCCTAATACACAAACAACACAAGGGCGTGGGGTGAGGGCTTTGCTGCCTGCACAATTTCTAATATGTAAAAAAAGGCCGTATTTTTTTATTTTTATTTATTTATTTATTTTTTTACAAATTCTGATTTCTTATCAGTTACACATTTTCCCAAAGACACCTGAACTCTTGACTCAGCCTTTCCCAGAGCAGCTCTTTATCTTGACAGAGACTCCTCAAACAGGGAACAATCATTAGCAGAAAACACCTTGTCACCTCTCACAATCATTCATAGAGGTGCACACACAGTCCAGGTGCTTTTTCTATGGACTGGACTTATCTGAAACTAGGACACCCCTGCCTGCAGTGTCTCAATATCAGTTAGCAGTGGGAATTGTCTGCTTTCTTCCCTTTACATCTGCTTTTCCAGAAGTGCTCCTCTATAAATAGGGTACAGTAAAAAGGCTTTTGAACATTAGAAAACAGACGCCTTCCATTCGCCATTTTCATCCGTGTCACTGTTCATTTTAGTGTGAAGCCGATGAGATTATCAGAAGTACAAAGCACTGTTCCAATTTTCTTGTGTCTAATTACCTGAATGAGGATTTCCTGGTAACGTTTGTCTTTCTGTATTAAAGTTTGGATTTGGAAAGGCTAATTCTCTGGGGTTGAAGGCTGATACATTAACGGCCATTTTGTAAGCTGTTAGATAAATCTGACAAACTGTCTGGATGCAAAATCTATCTATTGTCAATCTATCTATCAATGTACTATTTGTCTGCCCCAAGTAATGGTAAAATGCTATGTGTTATTAATAACATATTGTTATGGGTTTTAGTTTCTCAGTGATGCTCAGTAAACAGCGAGGAGCTTCTATTATTTATGTTGCTCAAGCTTAATTTGAAACACCCAACACAATAATTTTTCTGGCGATTTTTATTTATTTATTTATTTTTATAGATGATGCTGTGGGTGATCAAATTAGATGTGATCATAATAAATGAAAGCCAGCTTTGCATTTTACTAGAACAACTGGCACAGATATTTAACTCTGCTGGCACTCCAGTTCCTCTGTGATCGTGCTCTCTAGCTCCGCGGCCCTGCTGTCCTCTTCACTTCTTCTCTTCACACAAACACACATTTAGACATTTGAAAACACATCTTTTCTTTTCTCAATCGAAAAATCCTTCGGTACAGGCATATTTACAGATGCATACGTATATACACTCAGTTGCCAGTTCATTAGGTACACCTAGCTAAAGCTAATGCATTTTTAGAGAGCTGTTAATTCAACTTTATGGTAATTTGTGAGGCTGTAGTTTGTGGTGCTGTTGAATTGTATTGTATTGCATTACACTGACAGGTGTGTCTATTATTTTGTCCTCTCCATTTATATTAATCAGGGTAGGCTAAATAACAAACACCTCTCAGTATAAGACAATGCAGTTCAACACTGTAGAGGTGTGAACAAAAACTGAACATTATAACCTTCTTGAAGGAAGGATTTATTGCAGCACTGTTGTATTAAACTGTATTAGCTTTAGCTAGGTATACCTAAATAACTGGCAACTGAGTGTGTGTGTGTGTGTGTGTGTGTGTGTGTGTGTGTGTGTGTGTGTGTGTGTGTATATATACTGTGCATGCACACTGACTATATACTATGACTCTATACTATTGACTCTCTTTAACCTATTTACTGTATTTGCTTTCTGGCCTGTTACCAAGCAGATAATAACACTAACACATCTGAATAATCTTTGCCTGCATTTTGTCATTTAAATCACAGTCTGTGCTTTATAAGCATTCGTTTTGTATATCTTTGACCTTTATCATCTTTGACTTTGTTGTAATAGTGTCCAGCAGTGTAGACGGTTTACACCCACCCACAACTGACCTCTTCCCCATCTTTCTCTTTCAGTATGCCCAGAACACTGCAAGCTTGCCTGTACAGACAAGGGGGAGTGTTGCCACAGCCAGTGCCTGGGCAGCTGTACTGAACCCAACAACGACATGGCCTGCTCCGCCTGCCTCCACTACAACCACGAGGATCGCTGTGTGCCAGACTGCCCCCCAGGCACTTACAAGTTTGAGGGCTGGCGCTGCATCAGCATGGACCTGTGCTCTCAAGTGCACCTGCCCGGTGACACTCACTTTGTCATCCACGGGGGAGAATGTATGCCCGACTGCCCCTCTGGCTTCACGCGCAACGAGACTAATCGGTAAAGACGTACCCTTCACTTCTAGTTTAGGTCCTAATGATTTGGAAATACCGTACCAGGTGACACTGAATGTACAAAATATTACGAAGAGCTCCTTAAACTAATCATTTTAAATTATGTCTAAGATTTCTCAAGGCTTAAGTATTCTTCTTTAATGTTGTGTACTTGAATTTGCACGGCTCATAACCTGATTCAGAGAGAGCCAGAGGTGTTAGTATTATTTCCTGGCTAAATTCTGTGAATAGCAGTGTGGTTTCTCTTCAGTATTCACAGACACTTAAGCCACTTGTGTTCACTGTGTACTTCTGCATAAAGAATTAATTTGCATAAAGTAACCTTGAGCTGAACTTCACCTGACCTGGTCCCTTTCTCAAAGCTGGATGTGCTAGAGGTTAAGAGCATATTGGACAAGTAATGATTCAAGTTTAGACTGATTTGAAAGAGTCAAAGGTGCACAACATAGTGCCTTAGTTTCAACACTCACCACTGGTAGATTTTACAGTTTAATACTCAACAGTTTTAAGAAGAGACTCAGCTGAAAAGTCCACTTGACAATTCCTTTGTTTGACATTAACCTAGAATAGGAAAACTTCTTTGTATGCAACTTTCCTCCCTGTTTTGTCTTGTCAATTCCCAAAAAATTTCCATGCTGACTCTCTGCTGCTTTATATTTTTTGGCCATACCGCTGCTGTTTTGTCTCTGAGGTCAATACAGTGAGTCACTCTCTCACGAAGCAGAGTTCAGATGAGGGCTCATAAAAGATTAAACTCTCCGTGTGAGAGGTGACCTTGTATCATGCAGTTAATTTATTTGCCTGAATCCTTTGGAATGCTTGGGAGCTAGGGAGTGGACATGATTTCAGGGTGAGGTAGAAAAGTTCACATAGGAATTTGCTCATTCTGTGACAGTTTTTCCTTTTTTCCCCATGTCTCTTTCTTCTCTTTCACTCGTTCCCTCTGTAACTGCTGTATACAGTATGTTATGCAATGGCTGCGATGGGCCGTGTGATAAGCCCTGCACATCCCCTGTCATCGACTCTGTGGATGCTGCTCAGACCCTAAAGGACTGCACCGTCATCGAAGGCAATCTGGACATCAACATCCGCCGTGGAAGTGAGTGCAGCTACGCAGGAGCACAGTGCTCTTAACACCACATATACTCTAAATTTTTCAGCGTAACGTAGACCTTATTATACTACACTCCAGGAAATTTTAGTGGACTAAACTACAACATCAGCAACAAATAAGCACACTAGTAGTTATCTGTTCTCAAACACTAGCCAGTACGACATAAAATATTTCATTTGGCTACAATACTCTCAATACTCAATACTCTTATCACAATCCTTTACCAACGACAGTATACTAACTTTACTACACTATATTGCACTTGACTGCCCAGCAAATGTTCATATATTCCAAATATGGAAGCAGATAAAGTAGAAGAGCTTGATGGTCTAAGCTGCTGGGACGCACAAAATCAACATTGCATCTGCTTCCTGTGCTCTAACCCAATTATGACATTATGCTATAATACTGTTTATTTGCTAGGTTGACAGGGTGGCTCACAAGCTAATGTCCACATATGAAAAAAGCTTGCACAATTTAGTGGTCATTGGGATATTTGCATTAAGAGCTAGCCAGGATGTCATAGTAACAGTAGACGTCTCTGTGGATTATTTAATGTGGCTTTCCTATGCTGATTTGTATTACTGTGTGTGTGTTTTTTCCCCTGTCCCCAGATAACATAGCGTCTGAGTTGGAGAACTTCATGGGATTGATCCAGACAGTGACTGGCTATGTGAAGATTCGACACTCCCACGCACTTGGCTCGCTGTCCTTCCTCAAGAGCCTGCGTTACATCAATGGGCAGGAACTCATGGACAAGTATGGCTTGTCTGCGCTGTTTGTCTGCACTTTCTTGTCTGTGAATGTGTGCATGCTTGTGTGCGGTGACTGAGGGAAAATCGAGGACATGAGCAGACCGCAGCTTAGCAGGGAGGTTGCCACCAACATATCATTGAAGTTACATAAATGTCAGAGTGACTTCTTGTGAAGGAGTGTCTGGCCTGGGTGCTGGATGTGTAGACTTAATGTAAATTGATCAATCTAAATATAACAGTGTATAGTGATTCTGATTCCAGTTATTTCCAGGTATCATTTTAAAAATGATTCACAAAGTCAGCCAGGCCAGATAAGTGAGTGTGGCTACAAAGCTGATTCGAAATTCTCGGCTCCAGCAGCCTTTACTGTGATATCAGCAGCAGTCTTAGATAGATACGAAAGAAAGATTTTTTTGGTAACGGCCAGAGGGGTCATGGGAAATCCTGTCGCCCTTCTTGTTGTCGTTTCTCCCATGGTAAAGTTTCACACAGAGGAATGCTCTTGAGGATGGCAGGCATTCCCTTTAGACACACGAACCTGAGCTCATGTGATGTGCACCTCTGTTACTGCTTAATGCTTCTACCAGATGGCAAAAAAAAGCTCCTCTTAACCACATTTCTGACAACTTCAGCTTCCATGAAACATGTTCATGTACAATTAAAGAATCACGTTTTCAAACGTTTTCTTGGTTCGTAACCTCCTCTTGATCTACTTCCATTATCAGCATGTATTCATTCTACGTGATCAACAACCAGCACCTGCAGTATCTGTGGGACTGGAGCCAGCACAACCTGACTATTCGGGCTGGGCGTCTCTTCTTCCGTCTGAACCCCAAACTCTGCATGTCTCAGATCCACACGATGTGGGATAAGACGGGCATAACTGTGAAGCCGGAGGAGGGTGACTTCCGTAACAACGGTGAAAGAGCCAGCTGTGAGTATGTTAAAATCATCTACATTTGTGTTGCGAGTGATCTTCAAAAAAGAAACAATCTGTCTTTTTTTTTTTTTTTAGTCATTCAGTATTTAGGGGCATTAAAATGTGTGTCTCATGGAGGGTCCCGCTTTGTCACAACAGGTGAAAGTCATATCTTGAAGTTCAAGTCTAACATTACATCAAGCCATACGATCAGGCTGGCATGGGAGCGCTACCGGCCGCTGGACTACGGAGACCTAATCAGCTTCATAGTCTACTACAAGGAGTCGTGAGTACTCTGAAGACAAACAACTCATTATTCTCAATAACACACTATCATACCATAAAATTAACTCTACATTCAGGCGGAACTGGATAGGGATCAAGGCTTTTTTGTTTTTATACAAAAAACGATTCTATTTTGGACATGTTTCTTGAAAGTCAGTTGTTTCAAACATACGGGATTCCACTCAGAATCAGAGCTTTTTTTTCTTTTGAAAAACAAATTCTCATCTGTTTGATTTTGCATATTTTACCCCAATCAATACTAACTGTGTGCACTTCACATTACTTCCAATCATTTTTAAAGACCGTGTTTGAGCTTTTGTAATGATTTCTTGCCTTTGAGGCACTCTGATTTCACTCTAATGCAAAACCCACAACCATATTCACAACATCACAACATGGATTTGATTAGCTTCTTATAGAATTGTTAGAAAGTGAAACAGATGGCTGCCTTGAAGGTAGGTAATCAATAAAAAATTGCATGGTATGCTTTGGAAAAGGGTTGGGAGAAATGTAAAATTCACAACATTTGTAAATAATGGGCTGAAATATGCAAAACCGTTGTTGTTTTTTTTTATGATGAATCATATCTTCAAACATGACTTAGATATGTGTGTTACTTTCATACCAACAAACAATTTTGGTAGGTGTAGATGTCATATTTTTGTAAATGGTAAATATATAATTTTTAAGTAAAGTCCCCTTTTGTCAATGCACAGCCATGTTTTGTATCTTTACCAGCCCTTTACAGAACATCACAGAGTTTGACGGCCAGGATGGCTGTGGCTCTAACAGCTGGCACATGGTGGATGTGGATTTCCCTCAGGATAAAAACACTGAACCAAAAGTCAGTCTTCAACACCTCAAGCCCTGGACCCAGTATGCTATTTTTGTGAAGGCCATTACCCTGCAGGTGGAGGACAAACACATTTCTGGGGCAAAGAGTGACATAATCTACATTCGCACACGCCCATCGTGTAAGTCTGACCATCTGTCTGTTGGTAAATTACTTGTGATGGTAATGCAACCTTCTCAGTAATTACTGTACATAACCAGGTGAACCCTTGAACAATATTTTAATGCACCATACCATGACTTTGGCCCTGTTGCAGTGCCGTCTATACCCAAAGAACCCCGTGCATATGCCAATTCCTCAACCAAGCTGATGGTGAAGTGGTCACCTCCAGTCTTTCCCAACGGCAACCTGACCTACTACCTGGTCCGCTGGCAGCAGCAGCCTGAAGACAGAGAGCTCTACCAACATAACTACTGCTCCAAAGGTCTGCATTACTCATTCTGCAACAGTAACCATCTTTTTATTGGCTGAGCTTTCATACTGATGAGCCCTTCCTTGTCATTTCATAAAATAGTTTCAGGTTTTGGGGAGATATGCTTATTAGCCTTCTGGCTGAGAGTTAGTTGAGAAGTTTGATAAACTATATGTATAACATGCAGCTACAGCCAGCAGCTAGATAGCTTAGCTTAGCATAAAGGCTGGAAACAGGGGGAAATGTGTCCTTTTTACATGTTGATTTTTGTACGGATGAAACAAACAAGATATATTGTGTTAATTACTGAGCAGAGACTGGCTAGCTGTTTCCACCTTTTTCCAGTGCTAAGCTAACTCATGAACTCATGAGTTAACTGTCTGCTGTCTGTAGCTTCATATTTACATACAGACTTGAGAGTGGTAGCAATCTTTTCATCATAGTCTCAGCAAGAAAGTGAGTTAAGTGTATTTCCCAATATTTTGAACTATTCCTTTGATATTGAAACATAACTCTGTGGAGGAAATGTGTTAAAAAAATCTTACAAGCAGCTGCTCTGGTAATGCAGAATGCTGCCCATTGCTAAACCCTCTTGTTTTCTCCTTAAACAGAGCTGAAGATCCCGATCCGTATCCCAGCCACCGGTCTCACAGACATGGAAGAGAATACCAAGCCCACCAAGTCTGACCTGGCAGGGGCAGAGAAGGGCCCATGCTGTGCTTGCCAGAAGACACCCGAGGAGAAGGATCGGGAGAAGGATGACCGCGTCCTTTTCAAAGCTTTCGAGAACTTCCTTCACAATGCCATCTTTCTGCCGAGGTATAGTAAGCCACAGATGGAGTGGAGATATAATATCAGCCTCATCTTAAACTGTTTACAGCTACTGCTCTGTGCCTCCTTTCATTCTGCGGAGATGGCCATCAAAGAGCTGAACTTGTTTGCCTTGATGGGTCAAAATGAGGAATGAAGTGGCGGCCCGGGTGTAATGGCTCCTCTGTTGAGCTGACAGGATCCGAGCATGGGGGCGTAGATGGACCAGACGGGGCCTGAGCCGGCCCGCTGGGCTTGGCCCTTTTTGTCGGGCGGAGCAGATGAGGAGACATGCTGAGTGCGATCCAAAGCCTTCTTAGCGCTCTTGTGGCTTTCTGTTGCCATGGCAACGGTGGGACGGGGGATGTTAGAACCTAGCAGGCAGCAATTTAGGCAACACAAACAAACCCAGGAGAGAGATGTGATTAAGGAGTCTGAAGGGCCTAGTTTGGCTGCATACTCGTAGCTGCTTAGGCTTTTGTTCTGCACAATAGGGACTGACATCTGTGTTGTGTTATCATTTAACTTGCTCGTGGCTAAGGATGTTTCACTGTTTCAGAGACTGCTGCTCTGTTCTTCTCCCACACTCCTTTATTTATCATATAGACAGCCACACACAATCTATGCATTTGTGAACTGGTGCAGTAACAATCACATGTCCAACATCCATCACTTAATATGGAGTCCATTGGTATACTTGTTGTGTCTCACTATGAACACTCAGCATGTATCTTATAAATCCATAGCTTTAAACGATGCCTCTAAGCCTCCAAAGTTCTTTCATTCAAACAGCGTTATGGTGTCCTTTTTTCCCCCTTGCAAAGCTCTTGTGGTATTGGATCGATATGTCTTGGAAAGAATAATAAAACATAGCTTTCTATTGTAATTGAACTCATATCCGTGCCCCCCTTCTTCCTTCTCACTCTGGCTGTGTTGATTTGTTATAGTATAGCTGTCTAGGAAACAGGCGGATGGCAAGCCTGCAGCGAAGGGCTCAGCCTGTGTATGCACAGACTCTCCACTGTTACAGAGCCAGCATTATTACAAACCACTCCAAGGAAAGACCTCGAAAATCGGGGAGGTTTTTTCAAAAGTTCAGGGTTTAGACCCAGGGTGAGGGGAAAGAGGGCTGGTGAAAACAGAAACAGAAAGAAGAGGAAATGTTTTCCATTCTGTCCCCCTCCACTCGCCACTCCAGCCTCCTCCTCCCCTTGTACGCTCTCTTTGTCCGGGACTCGTTTTTTTTTTTTTTTTTCTTGAGTGAGACAGCTGCCAGGAAATGTACAGTGAATCCATCTGGAATTTAAATGAATGAGGGTAAAGCCCCATCAGCGATAGAAGTACCGTAAGGAAGGCAGACTGATTTACTGGGGGAGAGGAGGGTGGCTGCACAAAGAGGATGGCTGCCAGTGTCTGTTTAGGAGACCTTGTGGTACGCTCCAAGACCTGTTGTCACCTAACTGGAGCATTTATTTACTGTAATCACTTGCTGTTGGATATCATGGTGAATACATACAAGATGAATTGATGAGGACTGCCTAGAAGTTATCGCTTCTTCTGTCGGATACAGAGATCTTTCCCTCTTCTTCGAGAGCCTGCAGAACTGTATGTTTTGCTGTAGTTAAAGCAAGCGTTAATAATGTGCCCTACTCGCCACAGACTAGATGTGTTGTCACGGCTTTCCTCTCTGGATTCCATTGCGTAAAGGTAGATCTTTTTTTAGCGGGCGAGGTCAGGACACTAACTGTAGTAACTCACGAGTTATAAGGTCATGCTTCAGTCAGCTGAAGAGCCTTCTCACAGGGTTAGTCTGTCCGGCTTAACCCTAACACTGATTGCACATACAGAAATTTGATCCCTCAAGCTTTCTTTCATCTTTAAACTTTACTCTCCTGTCAGTTTTTTTTTTTTTTAACAATCTTTTTACTGTCTTTTTCAGGTTTCAAAACATACAGACATAGAAAATACTAACTCAAATCTTGTCAGTTTTTGTTTGGACCAGTGTTGTCAATGTAAGATTTTGAGTTGAAGAAGGCAGTGTCTCGCGCACACCGACGTTTTGGGAGTTTGCTTTAGTGCTAACTGCGATTGTTCCTCTGTTATCTGCACACCTAGGTCATCCTGCCAGCTTTCCCGTAAGTGATCAGATGTTTGTGTACAAGACCGTTCACATAGCTTGGCATAGATTTTTGCTAGGGCACCTTTACTATGAGGATCTTGCAAAAGAATACTTTCCATAGGATAAGAGGAGTTGTTTATTTTAACATTGGTCCAAGCCTGTAATTACTTTAAAAAAAAATGTGATTTTGGTAAGTTATATTTATTTTCCAACTGTTGGAAATGGAAAAACCTTGTCAATATACAGGTCTGAAAACTATGGATCCATTTCCCAATCCAATCGTCAAATAAAAAGTTATTAAATGAGGGTGCAAAGCCATGGTTTCTAATGAGCGGGGTTAACAGTAAACCGGATCTCCTGTCAGTTTTCATATATTTCTTTGAGTTTTCAGTAGTAACAGTAGCAGTTTTCGAGTGCAGGACTTTTGATTGTACCACATCAGTTATAACTGTCGGAGAGGAATGTTGACATGTCAGTGCGACCCGGTCTTTCCCACGGATCTGTCTGTGTCTGTACTCTCCTCCTGTAGGTGCATATCTGCTCAGACACAAAAGATGCTTGACTGTTGCTTTAGGGCTCTTAGTTTAGCATTTTATTACTCCCGGATGGTAGCTGAAAGGATTAGTCGATCAGCAGAAACATAATCAGCAGCTATTTTAATAATCAGTTTATGATTTGAAGTCATTTTTTTAAGCAAAAGTTCCACCTTCTTAATTGTGAAGATTGTCGACTTTGCTTTGTCTTCTTTGATAGTAAATTGAATATCTTTGGGTTTTGCACTGTTGGTTGGACAAAACGTGAGAGTTTTAGGCGTCACCTTGGGCTTTAGAAAATTGCGATGGGCATTATTTGCATTTTATAGAATATCGATTAATTGAGGACCAAATTGGAAGATTAATCAACAATGAAAATAATTGTTAGTTGCAGCCCTAATTCCCAGTATACAGTTTGAATCATGTCTGAGCTGTTTCATATACTGTAATAAAAACCTAGCCACCTTTTCACCTCCTCATTACATTTCCAAACAACCCCTAAACATTTCTCACCTCGCAAGAGCTCTATAAAGCCTCCGTACACTGAATATGACACGTTGTAACCTGTCAATATAGCTTTTATTTTCGCTCAGAGCCAGGACTCTTTTCTTTGTACGTCTGACTAACTCAGCCAACGGCCCTGTTGGTTTCACAGGTAACTGTGAAAGGTAACTGTAGGCAAGTTGCCCTGTGGCGTCTGTTGTGCCTCTGCTGTTGCTACAGCCACAGCTGTCATCTCCTGCTTGCCCTCAGTAATGATGATGTCCAGCTCCAGACAGCGCCAGAGCTTATCATCTGCACTATGAGACCACGTGTCCATTCACCGCAGTGCTCTGTTTGGCCACTGAAAATAAGGTCATTTTGATTAAACGGTTTGGTTCAGAATGTTGGTGTCATAAATATCTTTCGCTTTTTAGACTTTTTCATTGCTGATTGGGATTTTTTGGACATGAAGTTCTTTTTTTTTTCTAACTGTGGAAGAATCTCTCTCTGTTTCTGTCTTTCTCTGTCTGTCTGTCTCACCCTTCTACACAGCTCCACAGGGAGTAGAATGCAGCATCTGGACACATGGGGCGCGCGCGCTCACACACATACACACACAAAGACACACACACACGTCACCCGGTTCAGCAAGATGCTTCAGCTTTGTGTAAAATGCTTTTTGGGGTTCATAAACCTACAATTATTTGTTACAATAGGATTTCCGGAACATAATTTATACCTTTTTGTCTTTTATTGTACTTACTTACATAGTTAAATCAACTTTCTTACAGCTGTTGAATCCATTTGTCCCTCTGTATTTCAGACCTCCAGATCGTCGACGTAGAGATGTTTTTGGAGTGGCTAACAACACACTGTTGCATGAGGGTGTAGGTATAGGGAACACCACGCTTGGGCCGGGGGATAACAGTACAGATGGCATTCCTCCTATCAAGGAGTACCCCTTCTCAGAGGACAAGAGCACAGCAGAATATTTAGAGATTCCCAACCTGCGGCCCTTCACTGTCTACCGTATTGACATCCATGCCTGCAACGAGGAAGTGGGGCATTGCAGCGCTGGAGCCTTTGTCTTCTCCAGGACAAAACCTGCAGGTTAGAAATTGACCTAGATACAATCACTGATGGAAACCTGGCACAGTATGCTTTAACACCCTCTCTTATATTTCATTGTAGACATGTTCTTGTTATAATGTTGTGTGAGCTTGGGTGTGTGTGTTTCCCAGTCAAAGCAGATGACATCCCTGGAAAGGTGATCTATGAGAGGAATGACAAGGTTGAGGGTTGTGTGGTGCTGCACTGGCCAGAGCCCATCATGCCCAACGGACTCATCCTGATGTATGAGATCAAGTTCCGTCTGGGGACTGAGGTGAGCCAGGTTGGGTATTAAAGACCCTCTCAGACATGGTTTAAGACATATGTCAAAATACTTAAAAATATGTGAATACTGCTTGGGATATTAGTTTGTGTCTGATATGTTTTTTCCATTCTTAAAATGACATCTACTTCTTCATTTCATAAAAATCCAAAATCTATGAGTATGCAAATATTGTTGATTTAAAAAGTATATCTATGAGACAGAAAATGTTAAACTCAGATTTAAGGTGAGCACAAAGAAACTTTCCCTCTATAGCAGATGGATGTGAAAACAGCCTTCTACCATCAAACTCTGCACATACATCATTCTGCACAGCGAAGCACAAACATCCAAGTGAAGTAACAATAAGCAAAACACACTTTTGAATGGAGCGGGACTTTAAAAGTGATAGATCTGCCAGTCCCTATACTGGCTTATACATGTATTTATTTTTTTAAACAGAGCATACAATACTCCGCTTTACACTCCATACTTGACCCCAAGTGTTGACTTTGACTGTTTGTCTTTCAAACAGTAACCACAATGTGTTTGTTTCCTTTCAGCTTGAGAAACACGAGTGTGTGTCGCGACAGCAGTACCGCGAGCACAGAGGAGCTCGGCTGACCAACCTCGGCTCAGGGAATTACTCTGCTCGTGTGCGCGCCACTTCACTAGCGGGGAACGGCTCCTGGACGGAGAGTGTGTCCTTCTACGTGCCTCCACCCAAACGTAATGAAATGCATTAAATACCCTGTATTGACAATTTTTCTTTACTAATTTGAGGTAGATAAGAGATGACACCTTTTTCAGTCAGTGCTGATCACATTTTTTTTCTGTTCTGTCTGACAGGAGACGATGGTGTTGCGTTCTACTTGGTCATCATAATTCCCATTATAGTGACACTTTTCATTGCCAGCCTCACCACGATTCTCTTCTTTGTGAACAAAAAGAGGCAAGTATCTTCATGTACTTTCGCTTTCCACATTTCCAGACAAAGTCTCTTGATAATGTTGTTCTACCTCGCTATGCTCATGAAACTTAATGACTAGTGTAACTTTAATTAGAGTTAATAGGGTGTTGTTTTTTATTAATATTTCCCCTGTGGTAAAGAGTAGACTTCTTATAGAGAATTATACATCCCGTCCACAGTCCGAGCTGCTTGCTGACTAACTTAGCTGTCTTTGGGTCAACAGGAATAGCGACAGATTGGGGAATGGAGTCCTATATGCGTCTGTCAACCCAGAGTACTTCAGCGCTGCTGAGAGTAAGAATATTGAATATCTTCTTATTTCTTTCACCGTTATATTTCGGTGTGTGTATATGGTGTTGACCTGCTGTCCTTTGTTTCTTGCCAGTGTATGTCCCGGATGAGTGGGAGGTGGCCAGGGAAAAGATCACAATGCACAAGGAGCTGGGCCAGGGCTCCTTCGGCATGGTGTACGAAGGCATCGCCAAGGGAGTGGTCAAGGACGAACCTGAGACCCGGGTGGCCATCAAGACGGTCAATGAGTCGGCCAGCATGAGGGAGCGCATTGAGTTTTTGAACGAAGCCTCTGTCATGAAGGAGTTCAACTGTCACCATGTGGTAAGAGGGACACGGCCTAAAATTGTTACCATTAGACCCCTGAGTGAAAAAAGCCTGAAATAAATGCAGATAAATCATAATAATATTGTTAATAAACCAACACATTGTTATGTTGAACCCAGTTACAAGACGGTACACTCGATTATCATTATTTCCTAATTAATCTGCATAGATGCAGAAGAGGGAAAGTTGTCAGCGGGTCACAAGCAATGAGTACTCTGTTGTTGTCTTTGTTTAGGCAGCCTATGGCAGGGTTCAGCCTCCTGGAGACTTTGTACATTTTCTCATCAGCATGATGACAGCCTCATTAACTACATTAAACGGAAGATTTTTTTCCTTTGGAAACCTTTTTATCAAGTCTGGCTGCTTAAAAGCCAAACACTCAATTATTAAATTAAATTTGAATAATTTAAAGGAAATCGATTTTTTTTTATAATCTTCAAAGCAAGTTAAAGAGGAACTAATATAAATATATGTGAAAAATTAACAGTTGAACAGTTTTTGCTTGTAATCTAGATACCCACCTTACTACCAACTCATTCTATACATTATACTATTTACTAAACTTTGCAGTTTGCTGTTTTTGGAGTTCGTATGCGAGAAATCAACGTACTTAACTTTTTTATTCTAACATGAAATTAAACAATACATGCGCCATAGGACATCAATCAAACTGAGCCACTTCCATTTAAACGTCACGGACAGAAAGTCAAATGTTGATCAGTGTAAAATGTGGGAGAATTGTATCCATCAAAAGCACACTTCAAAAATGAAGAAGTTCTAAAAAAAAATGTGTTTCCTGTTACAACACACTATATACTCAAAACCTGCTTAGATTTAATCTGTCAGCTTGAAGCTGAGTCCAGCTTTTGACTCATCCGCACCTGACCCCTGCTCTATTGTGTTTGGTGTAGGTGCGGCTGCTGGGCGTGGTCTCTCAGGGACAGCCAACCTTGGTGATAATGGAGCTGATGACCCGTGGAGATCTCAAGAGCCACCTGCGCTCTCTGCGCAAAGAAGTAAGCAGCTTTTCCTCTCTCTCTCACACACACACACACACACACACTTGTCAGGTGCTGTCTCTCTCTTACAGAAATAGGTGATGGCGTGAATTGTCACACACATATATGCTAATGTGTGAACACATAAACACACGCTTTTTTCTGTCTTTCTCCAACACCCACGTGCACACACAGCATCCATCCCTCATTTTGTAATGCTGAACTGTGACCACTGTTGTGGAAAGCAAAAGATGACTGAACAGTGGTTTTCATGCTCTTTACCCTCTCACTTCATCCCCCTCTCACTCTGCCACAGAACTCCACCAGCCAGGTCCTACCCCCGCTCAAAAAGATGATCCAGATGGCAGGGGAAATCGCCGACGGCATGTCGTACCTAAATGCCAACAAATTTGTCCACAGAGATCTGGCTGCCAGGAACTGCATGGTAGCTGAGGACTTCACTGTGAAGATTGGAGGTAAGTCAAGTTAATACGATGCCCTCAGCCTCCCCTGGTTGCTCAGTGCTGAACCCACTCTAGTGGGCTTGAAAATAAATGTTTGGATTTCAGTGAATGCCTGAGGCAGTGGAGTCTTAATGTAGATGGACAGAAGGAGGGATGGGGTGAGGGAATGGATGAGCTCTCAGGAGCTACCTCTCCCACACAGAATGAGTGATATTTAGTGGCTTCCCCAACCTCTGTTTTCATTTTTCTCTTCAGATTTTGGCATGACCAGAGATATTTATGAGACGGATTACTACCGAAAAGGAGGGAAGGGCCTGCTGCCTGTCCGCTGGATGTCTCCAGAGTCACTGAAAGATGGCGTGTTCACTACAATGTCTGATGTCTGGTATGAGAAGACATGTCTTACGCACACTCACAAGCCTGCATTAAACATGTATAAACCAGCCCTAATCTAGGGGGCTAGCAAAGTATTCCAGAAATGTCTATATATTGTGTGACTTTGTACGTGTAGATACGCTGAAACAAGTTCATGCTATGGAGTCAAAACTATAAAAACATACAGATCACTTCATGGCCCATATTCTTAACAACATTCTTTACTTAACAGTGTGAACATGCATTTCCTGCTCTCTATCCTCTATGTGCATGCTATAACGGCTAGTACTTCCAAAACCATCAAAATCTTTTGGTTTCCAGCTGGTTCTCTGGAAATTCCGCTCTCCATGACAGAAGCGTATAGGACAAGATACCTTTTTTTATGCCAGCTTGTGGTGAAATTTCAGCTTACAGATCTGCTGCATTTTTCTATATGGAGCGATATTTTTGTCGAGAAATACAAGTGTTTACTAGCTCCCTAGTAAGCTCCCAAAATGTCCCACGAGTCAGTTCCTAAGAGTGGGCTTAAACTGCTCCAGATGTTCTCAAATGATAGGTTGCAGTTCCAGCACAAACCCACCTCCACGTTTGTGTACTATATCTTCCCCTTTGATGTTGTTCAGATGAAGTTTAGTGTAAGACAAACCCATTCTCGGCTTCATAGGAATCCACAAGTAGGTGACTTTGTCTGTCAGCTCAAGACTGTTTCAGCCAGTTATATGCAGTGTTGTAATAAAGCTTTTTTATAGACTAATGCCAGACTAATGACTAATATGACTAGCAAGAGTGAACAAATATTGTGGTCTTTTGTTAGTCAAGTTAAGAATGTTCTTCAAGAATAGTTTCATCATAATCTCAGTGCGAGGTAGCTTGAAATTAAACTGAGGTTACGTTTACTGTAAATACTTTATACTGAGGTTTGTCCTGAAGTGTGATTCAGTGACTGATACACTGATAAACAGTTCACATTATTCTTAACACATAGGCTACCAGGTTTTAGGTTTTTAACGTGATGTAGATAACATAAGGAGAGGGATTTGCTGAGTGCTGGTTCTCTCATATCGTTCTCCAACACCCACTGCTCAGTAAAAGTTTTCAGGTTGCTCCTGCTCTGACCATTGCATTTTAGGTAACAGGTTACTTACTCTAGATAACGTAGGAATTCTAAAGTTGCAGTATTTAAAGCAGCATTAATCTGTTGTATTGGCCACTGCAAGCTGAACATTACGTATTAATATTTGATTTAAATTTAACACAAGTTTAGAATACTATTTACATAAAAAGTATCTGATAAAATAGATTAAGAGCTTTTGTATTTTTTAAATACATTTGAGGCAGTGGAGCAAGCTGTAAACACAAAACTGACATAACATCACCTTACAAAGTTGAGAGCTGTGGGGAACTGCAAAGTCGAGTGGTGAGTTTGTCGCCACAAGCGTCACCTCTCACAATACACAGTCATTTGACCCAATGTTAATATAAAAATATTGATGGGTGACGCTTTAAAGAACCATACCACTGTTTTTTGCTTGCTTCATCAAAATATATTCTGCTTGTTCTTTTGGTTTTTGATTATCTATTTAACTGCAAATCACATAGACTACAAATTCAGTTGCATAATGCAACTGCTGTGTGGTAATGCAACATGTTGTGTGGTATATAGAACTAATAAAAACAGACATTATATTCACTGTAATGGATTACCTAACTGCTCTACCTGGTAGCCTTAACTACAGCAGCCTTCCACTTTTCCTGTTGTTGCTCTCTATATATGCAGCACTGAATTAGCATGAGATATGAGTCAAAAATGTAAATATGATTTGTGAAATTGTTGTCTCATTTCTTACCGCAGGTCATTTGGTGTCGTGCTGTGGGAAATCGCCACCTTAGCAGAACAGCCTTACCAGGGCATGTCCAATGAGCAAGTGCTGCGCTTTGTCATGGAGGGAGGACTCTTGGACAAACCTGACAACTGCCCTGACATGCTGTAAGTCTCCTTGTATCTGTGATCAATAACTGTGTAATATCACCCATTGTAGGCCTGTCAGGTTTAGGTTACAACGCCCTTGAAGGATGTATTGTTTTATCCTCTACTGCCACACCTCGCACGCCTTCTGCCCCAATAATATTTTGCCCAGCGTCTATTTTAAGTTGTGGTATTAAGTGTGTAGGATATCATGTGGTGTGTATGCTAAGGTGGAGCCAAGATGAGGCCTGACATTGACGTCACAGGTTAAATGTGGTCCGTTGACAACATGGCCCCGGTGGTCACCCGTCAGTGTCGGCCCATAGAAGGGATGCCATAACCCGTGTGTGAAAGATGCCCCTCATTCCTGCCGCCGAGAATGGCCATGAGGAGGGAGATAGTGTCTGTCTTTCAGCAAAGGGAGTGAGAGAGACAGAGAAATAATTAATTAATTAATGTATAATTCATTGTTGAATCACCCTGGCTGTTAGAGAAGCGAAAACGCAGCACAGCCTGCTTGTCAGCATGCAGCGCTGCATATATGCATTAGTCCTGTCCCTCTCTGACCTCAATAAGAAGGCATTGTGCGCTCTCCCCTCCCACTCGCCACGGCTGACCTCACCTCAGAGAGTGCGAGTAGAAAAAAAGAAAAAAGAAAAAAGAGGGCCAAGTGTTGTGCAGACACAAACCATTGGTTTCTATGGCAGCCTGACTGTTTAGTCCTGATTACAGGAGTGTGTGGATTGTGTTAGAGGTGGTGGTGGGGTGGGGTGTTAGCCTCCTGGTCTGTGAGCAACACACAGGGATGTCAGTCTGTACAAAGACTGAATAGAAAGATACAAGAAGAGAAGGTGGGCAGGATAACAGACAGAGGGATGAGTCATATTTGGAGAGCTTTGAATGTCTCCGCCTTGTGTCTTTTCCAAGGTCAGGTAGCTGTGGGTCACTGATTGGATTTCCCATGTTTCTGTCTAGAGTTTCCTTTAGAAAAAAGGTGCATTCTCTCTTGCAGGGTTGGGCGGAAATGAAACGCAGACTCTTATCAAATTAAACATCCTGATTTAACGTGGAATGTGCAGTATCACTCACAGCGCCATTATATGTCAAGGTTTCACCACACTGAGGATGCTGCATGTGTGAAGTTTTGCAGTTCTTTTGCAAGAGATTCCTGTTAAGGTTTATTAAACATTTACCATAGATGTTTGGAGTCTGCTTTGCACTCACACACGGCCTGAAAGTGCCTGTTTCTGATTATCTGAGTGTTTCAAGGTCGTTTTGTCCATCGCTTAGTCTGGTGAAAGTTTGCCTGTGTCTAGACTAGTGCAGAATTTTTTTTGTTGCTAAAGCCTGACTGCCTCCAAATTTCATTTTGAAAGCAAGCATTCTAACACTATCACACCAGATATTTGCTTGTAACACTCAGCGTTTATTTATTTGCCAAGTATGTTGACACATACAAAGCCATCTTGCCATCTTGTCATCTTGCTCACCCAAAGGTTGCTTACAAGTTAAAGCTCAGTCAGTAAAGCTGTATTTATGCAGCACATGTGGGTTGTTAATATGGAACTGAATGTACCAAATGTGCATGAACAGGTACACAAACACAAGTGGAAAAAGGCGCAGTTCACAGTATTAAAAAAAACAACCAAAAGTGAAACAGAAATTGTTGTTTGACCTTGAGGAGCTCTTTTCAGCTGGAGAACGAGGCGAGTTGTTCTTTTACAGTACATATACATCTCATGACCCACTGTCAGCTGTTGCATGTTGCTAACGTCACTGATGACAGGTCAAATATAAGTCAATTTGGCTTAATGGCAATAGCGTGTGTCTGTGTGTGCCACGAATGGAAAGATGCTGACAAGAAGTCAAGATTTACTGCAGTGTTTGTTTTCTAAATTTGCATCAACAAGCCTCATGCGCAGCAACAGATGGTTGGAGAAGAGTTTTCGGCAGGCGGGACTACGCTGACAGGTTACCCTGGAGCGACGGCCCGGCTCCAAGCATTACAGGTCCTTTCATTGGAGGTCTTTGCTGCCTGGGTTTGGACATCTGAATGTCAACTTTAAGACACTTGCTGCGCTGCTGAAAAACAAGCCCCCCTGCTGCTGCAGACTATGAAGCAGGCGTGTGCTTAGGAAACCTCTACCCATAATTCCTCTGTGCATAGAGGAGCTGGCACCCAGCTGCAGAGTCTCTTGTAGGCTGCAAAGAGGCCACTGGGAGTGAGGGAGAGAAAGAAAACAAGAGAGAGGGAACAGCAAGAGTGGAGGAGAGATGACTGAGGTGTTTATGTCAGCGGGCCTTAGAGAGTATTCTTAGCATGTTTGTGTATAATTGAAGTTGTGGTGTGTGGTGTAGCACCACACAAAACTGTAATAATTCTCCCTTTTATGATGTTGTTTTGACATTCCCAAAGCTCGGCTCACTGCTGGCCTGGCACAGTAACCTTACGTATGATTTACTGTCCGCTGAGTACATGCTACATTACTGATCTCACTGTGTGTTGTAATGTAGCAACGAATAAAACTATAATGTCTCATTTGAACTCCCGTTAAAGTTTTTGAAGTTACCTGATACATATAATTAAAAGCTAATAGCTTACCACACAATTGAGGCATTTAGCTAATGTAGCATTTCACTGGACAGTATTAAATTATAGTTAGCATGTTGAATGAGAGTACCTGTCAACAACAAACCTGTATGAAATGAATCAAGTCCAAGGGGTAAGTGATTTCCCACATCCATTTTAGTGCGTATGAGCAGTTTCCATCAGACTGAAGGTATATAAATTACATTCACACTAGTTTTAGTGCCAGAGTTTTGAAATGGGCTTAAACATCAGTGTCTCCTGCCACCTGCTGGTGAGAAACGTGAAGTCTTCCCACTCTAAAGTTTTAAAGGATAGGTTCACAGTTTTTCAAGTCTTTCCAACAATACTCACATGCCCATATGTACATCGAAAGACTTGTTGGCTGTTGTAATCATCCTCTTGTCCATACTGGCTGTGACATATTCCCCTCCTAGCATAATTACACATAGAGTTGGGGGACAAAATCCACGCTTTTTGTTTTGTTCAGCCAAAGTTTATGAGGCTTCAGCAGTCTACAGTAAGTTAGTCAAATGAAGTTGGTATGTGGTCTTTTTTAGCTTTAATGACAAAAGACACCTAAATGAAGAATATACTTTACATTACTAACCCTTTTCCCTTGTATACATCACTTGCAGGTTTGAGCTGATGAGGATGTGCTGGCAGTATAACCCCAAGATGCGTCCGTCCTTCCTGGAGATCATCAGCAGCATCAAAGATGAGCTGGATCCTCCCTTCAGAGAAATGAGCTTCTTCTACAGTGAGGAGAACAAGCCGCCGGACACAGAAGAGCTGGACATGGAGGTAGAAAACATGGAAAACATTCCCTTAGGCCCTGCATCCACCAGGCAGCCCTCTGCTGCTGCCACCCCCTCGTCGGGGTGTACAGGAGGCACGCCGCCTCCTACGACCCAGCAGTTATCCCCCATGCAAGGCCCGAGTACTCCATTACTGGGACCTGTCTCTCCCTCCTCCCCGGGCCCGGCTGCCTCGGCCTTGGCGTCTCCAGGCCAAGCCTTGGACAAGCACTCAGGACATGTTTTGGCCAACGGGCCTGTGGTGGTGCTGCGGCCCAACTTTGATGAGATGCAACCCTATGCACACATGAATGGGGGCAGAAAGAATGAGCGGGCATTACCACTGCCCCAGTCGTCGGCCTGCTGATATCTGACCAGCCCCTCCTCCTCCTCTTACACAGGGTAACACAAACCTCTCCTCCATCTCTTTGATGGATGAGGTAAGAAATGACTTTCTTCTACTGTGTGCCAGTAGAGGGTCTCTCCACTCCTTTAAGGTCAAACATAAACTCTAAAAACTGAAAAATAGCACAGAAACTTGCTAAAGCATTCGGAGTTCGGTGATGCAGACTCGAAACTGGGGAACTCCATCCTGTGCAGCCTGTATGTCAGTCATTTTTACGGAAGTCCTTTAAGAAGGAAAACAATACAGGCATGTATCCTGATTTACAGATTTAGACATGAATTTAAAGAAAATCATTTTTTAGCATATCTGCCAGCAAATCCAACAGAAGAGCACTTTTTTCCTGATGATTTCAGAGAGGATGTTGTGGCTATCTGAGTGTGTATTTATACAAACACGTGATTCTCTCTTTACTATGGTATGGCTCCAATTTCTAAATGACCTTCCCTCAAAATGACTTTGTTTGCATGAGCGGACTTGCTCATGTCATGTGAGGATGCCTCTTATCATTGTTTCATTTTCCTGTTGATATTTCTATGGTTGTAGATCCCGTCATGAGCGGGTCAAAATGGAAGAGGAGGGCCTATTGTGTATCTGCCAAACTATTGCCAAATCAAGTCGTTTCTTCAATTTCACACAGGTCTCCCTTCTTGTTTAAGGCTGTGATTCAGAGTTGAGATAGGTCTGTCTGGGAAATAATACCAGAATGGTATTCAGACTCCATGCTTATCCTTAGTACTAACTGCTGCTCCTGGAGCAGGTGTGTGTGTATGTGTGTGTGTGTGTGTGTGTGTGTGTGTGTGTGTGCGTGTGTGTGTGTAGGGTTATAACAGTACAAAATACAGTGTTACTGTTGAGATGCGCTGTATCCACACCTGCAGTCAAGGTTTTCTCAGAATATGCAGCGTCATCTAACAAGTCTTGTGAGACACTAAACTAAACTAAAATTTGATGTTTATTTCAAATTAATTGACACAATATCATTATAAATTCTGCTTAAGTGATTATTTATTTACGAACAACTCTGTTTTTAAATTACTGTTAATAACTAACAGTTTTTAAGTGAAGACAACGACATTTTTAGATATACAAATCTACCAGGTTAAAAGATTTGTTGCATAAAGCATAGTTATTCTGGGATGTATGATCAACTGTGTACATAGGACACCCAAAGAATAACCGGTGATGTGCAGCAGACCTTTGGCATTCTTCACTATTTTTTGACATTTCACATACCAAACAATTGATCAATTGAGAAAATAATTGGCAGATTACTTGCGGCCCAATAGTTTCCATTTAATAACACTTTAAAAAGCCAACATGCTGTTGCTGGTGATGAGCTTACCAAAATGTTCTGTTGCACCACCAAAGTCCCTTCAGACCTAAGCATAGCTAAAACGTTCCACTTCATCACTTCCATCTTTTGAACATCTAAAGGGAAGTACACGTGTGACTTGAGTCTGCCAACTCTGAATCACAGCCCCAGTTTGTCTTTGTTTTAATAAAAAGAAAGTGAAACAAACCATCATCAAATCAAAGCATCATAAAGTTAAGTCTCACACTGCAAATCACTGAACTTTACTATCAAGAGATGCGACGCTGCCTCCACTTATCTGACATTTTTGTGCATTTCTTGTGGGAGGTGAACATTGTTCGCTGATACTGCTGTTCAAATAAAGTGGCACCAAATACACCACAACCAACAAGCAGAGTCGCAGACCTGAGACAGGAAATGAGAAGGTGTTGGATTGGATTTCAGTAGCCTAGAGACAACTTTTAAATCACCGCAGGTCTCTTTTGGAAAAGTCATTCGTTTCTCTACATTTCAAACACATACAAAGGTCTTACAGTTGTATTTTAGACTGCAGGATCGTTTTTATACACATCATTGGTTTTGTCACTTTTCTAAACCTTTTTATGGTTGAAAATGTTTGCCTCTATGTCTGTACAGAACAAAGCTGCTATTTTATTCTTTTTCTCTTTTGGATGTTAAAAATATATACATATATGTGCATATATATGCATATATGTATATAAAGAAAATCCTTCAGGTTTGGTATTTTGTGGTCTCCACTACAGTCCATGTCTAATATCTTCATACTCTGTTTAAAAAAGGAAGAAAAAGAAAACATAAAATAAGATGATTTAGATAGGAAACATTTTTTTCTGTTGCCCCAAAAGGTTTTCTGTAACACTATATTTTGCTCATTGCCTTTTTTTTAATGAAATATTTCCCTTCTGTATTTGTTTTGTGGATGTCTATATTATTATTATTATATTATTATTATTATTATTATTATTATTTGGAATGGACACCATAGCTCAATGTGTGAGTGTGTACTTTCTGCACCCTTTTTGTACTTGTTGTCTAGCACTGCGCCTAGCATTGCCCTCTAGGTGCAACTCAATCTCAGGTCAAAGTAAAGGCTTTGCTTTCTCCACACATTCTCATGATCGTCCTCTACTTGTCTCAGCTTATACCCCCTCCCCATCATGTTTTGTTGAGTCCAGTAGTGCCCCCTCTCTCCTTCCCGCTGGCCCCTCACTGCCCCTCTCCCCCATGCCTGCTTTTCAAGTCAGGATTAGTTTCAGTATATACGAGATATTAACTTTATACCAGATCTGGTATTTTAACCCATCCATTTCCTGCCTCTTCTTGACTCAATAGGGCTAATTGGGTTGTCTTGTTTGCCTTATTTTGTGCCAACCATCTCAACCATTCAAAATGATTATTTTTTATTACTTCAGCACTCTCAAGTGCAATACAACGCCACTTCTGCTAATGTTACTTCTTCAACATGAAAATAGGTCTTATTGTTTGTCTTCATAATCACTGCTTCTGAAAACCAAATAAAGGATGGGTTAAAGTCCAGGGAAGGGAACACATTTCAGTGTCATGAATGGAAAAGATCGTAAAATGGAGGCTGAGTAGTGAAAGTGTTTTGAAGGATTTCTTCTCATCTTTTGGCCTGGTTATCCCCCCCCCCCCCCCCTTTCTTTAAAGTTTGTTTTTTTTCTCTGTAGGAGTGTTATTTATTTATTTTTTTTTAAATTTTCCTTTTGTGATATGCGTTTAAATCACTGTATAAATGCCCCATGATTCAGTATAAAGTCAGATTCTTTTGTATGTATTTTCTTTGGTGTCATGACTGGGGGACTTAAAAACGTTTTTTGTTTTCCTTCAAGTATATATCTACCTCACTCGTTTTAAATATATGTATGCGTATGGAAAACAAGTACATCTCACTCTTTCTCATCAGTTTGTTTAGAAACCTCATTATCTGGATAAAACCCACAGGGATCTAGATTAACCTCACAAAGCGGACTAGGACAGGAGATGGAATATCTGTGTGGAGATTTAAGTGTTGTAAGTTTAGCCCACTAATTGCTGGCCCACTGATTTTAAAATAAGTTTCTACCTCTGAGAATACAAAGGAAAGGACTGTTTGTAGCAGCCTTCAGTACCGTGCGGTTTTGTTCTCTGCAGAATCACTTTAAATCGTTGTTGGTTATTTAAGTGAGAAATGATTACAGAATTGTATCAACCTACACATTAAGTTTGACTGAATAGTTTTCAGTGTGACATGGCTTAGAGCAGGTACAGCGCAGTATATGATAAGACAAGAGGCACAACATCAACATCAGACATTCCATCTCCACTGACTCCCAACATATTATCACAACCTCAAATCCTCAAAAGAAAGAAACCTTCATTTTTTCACCTAAAATGCATTTATATAGAAGTCTAAACATGCGGAATACTTAAAAAGGGAAACTATTTTTGACTTCCAATAAAATAAAATAAAAAAAATGTATTTGTGCTGTAATGCTGCAAGGTTACAGCACAACCACACACCTCACAACTTTAGTTTATAGCAAATATCCAGATGTCATTCACACTCAAAAAATACATTCGGTCATGTGTATGGATCAGAGCTGTGAATGTCACGAGGACATTTCTGAACTTTCTACACAAAACCTTTATAGAGATAGCAGCAACTCCACCACCTACATGTTTCTCCCTTCAGTCTGAAACGTCAGTTTTGGATTAGATGTCATCGTTTTTTTTTTACCCTGTAAACTCTTTGTGTTGATGAACACCATCATCTCCCCTGTCCAAGTCTAACTGCTGAATGCCATGACCTTCTAGCTCTAGTGATAGCTATTTCCACTGTCATCAGGGTGAATCGCTTAATGGCCATTTTCAGGCCTTTTGATCATTTTTAGTGAACATGCCTGATGTACTGCTACTTACACTAATGCTGCTGGTTCAAACAGTCACCTCAGTGGATCTTATATTGTCATCAAAAATGTTGAGTGTGAAGGTGGCAAAGGAGCTTTCACTGTGGCTACTTAAAGAGAGTGATGTCTCAGTGCAAGGGACTCTGGGCTAGAGGCATAAAATCATTTGAAATAAACTTTGTGTTGAAATTAATACCCAAAAGCAATAATAAAAAAATGGGATTGTGAATAGGCCACTGGGTAACTTCTAATGTGAAATCTGGGTGCTCAATCTAGGTTCTTCTTAAGCATTTAATCTGTGCATGATTTAAGAGAATAACAAACAAAGAGTGAAGACTCTTTTGGTTGAAAAACAGTGAGTGCTGCTGAATATCACATTGGTACAGAAATCACCACTGACAAGCAAACGGCTTGTTAACATATCTGTGCATTTGCTTTTATTTTTTCTTCTCTCCGTTTGGATGTATGTAATGATAAAATACAGACATTTAATGTTATATTTAAACTTTTCAGTTCTCTGCGAGTAGGCATTACATTGACCTGTTGCGAGGTGAATTACTGTTGAATTACTAGTTACCATTAGATCACAAACCTGTCATAACTACAGCATTTACTTAAACACGTGGACGTATATAGGACAGGGATGTTGCGTAGAGTACGGGTAGTCATGGTACACAGTAAACATGATTAGAAGAAGACGATAGGCTTACGTTTACAGCTTCACACTAGTTGCTTTTTTGCATTACCAGATTGCAGCGTAAATATACAATAAATAACAAAAAAAAAGCATTCAACTTAGTCATCTTTATCAATTAATTCTTCAAAATGTTCTTCATGCAAACCTCAGGTTCATGGAGGATGCGTCAGTGCATTCAAACTGCAATAATAAGTTTGAGGTTTATCA
This sequence comes from Coreoperca whiteheadi, assembly GCA_011952105.1. Classification (NCBI taxonomy): domain Eukaryota; kingdom Metazoa; phylum Chordata; class Actinopteri; order Centrarchiformes; family Sinipercidae; genus Coreoperca; species Coreoperca whiteheadi. The sequence goes on along the minus strand of CM022474.1, from coordinate 15,707,070 downwards.
TTGTCATGCCTCTGTTTTTATGATTTGCATTCCTATACCTTCTGAGGGGGCCTTGGTCTTATTACAATACTTTCACAAGATCTTTGTGTTCATTGCCTGACTGGGGAAAGAAATAATCGAAAAAAAACTTCACTTTTTTCCAAGCTCTGTATCTGAGGCCTCAAAGTTTTTTCACACCTCTAGCTGAGATGGTGTATTTTTGACATGCCATCTCCAAATGTGTATCTGAGAATTTCTTGTATTTTCTTTTTTTCCCCCTGAAATTTTGAATAAATAAATGAATGAGAACTATGACTATGTTTGCTATTGAATCCCCTCTGAGGCCACATTCCCATCATTCAGTGATCATGGTGTCTGTTGTGTGTGAAATGTCTTTATTAGAAGATCGACCTCACTGCGACTGCTGGCTTGAGGAAGTCTGCGGTCATCATCTCTTCATCTCTCTTTCTGAAGGGTCCTCCAGCTGGTCGAGCATGGTCTGAATGAGGGTCTGCAGCAGAGGCACCAGTCGGTCAGCTGAGGTCAGGCTGCCAGATGAGGGTACATGGATGAGGGCTGCTCTCCTCTGACCGTGATACAGCGAGCAGTAATAGGCAAAATCACACAGGTACCTGAGAGGAGGACAGAAAGCATGATCTCATATTTCTGAGTGTCTGTCAACACAGTGCAGGGACAGGTGCCTTACCTGCCAGCGTCTCTTGAATAAAGGACATCGTTCCCTGCTTGTTTGAACTCTTTGGAGACGGCCCTCATGTTAATGACTGAGTCCAGTTTCTCTGGTCCTCCTTCCACACAGCAGTGACTTTCAGGACAGAAGCCACACACATCTTTGTCTCTGTATCCACTGTTCTTCCCCGTTTGCTCCAGAATGACGACGCTGGATGCTCTGGCTACGCCCAGATGTACAGCAAACTGGGACACACATGCACACAAACATGAGGGTGGTGAGACACTCCCCTTCTCATACCAAAACCAGAGTGTACTGTGTAGTGTGTTTCAACAGTCAGTATCTCGACCAGCCCCTTAGCCACCATAGAGGACATGTCCTCTGTAGTTTACACTCCACTAATAAAAACTAACAGATGGTGGATATTTATAGTTTGTTTCCGTTGTTTTTGGACAAAAAATATTTAAATTAAACTCGTTGTAGGTCAATAAACAAGTGAATAAATAAAGGATTCATTATTTTATTATTATTATTTAGGTTTTAGCCAAATTTAAATCAATCTATAGAATTGCAAACAAATAATCCAATTGATTAATAGTTTGACACTGCTCAAAATGTCCTGCGTAAGAGGGACTTACTCGTTACCTAAGGATTTCTAATAATCGAATGGCTACGGGCCTGGTCTTGATTTGATGTGTTTACCTTTGGATGAAGAGTTTGCCAAATCTCAGCGATGATTTGCTGAGTCTTAACATAACTCACTGGTACCTCCTTGATGTAAACATCAGTCCGCTCTCCCAAGTCGTAATGCCTCACAATGGGCATTTCACACTGACCGCTAGTGTTTTTTCAACCATTACCTGGGCTGCTTTCCAGCTGGGGTTGACTAAGAACTGTCTGAAAGGTCCAAAACCTTAAAAACGGATCAAAAATCGAACTTCAAAATGAACCCCGATTTGTGAAGTTCGTGTATTCATGAGTCAACACGTGTTACTTTACCTGTAACGACCACAATTTCGCCTCCATTCATAACGTTGTCAAGTTGACACAGTCAGTTAGGAAGGACAGGTGTTACGCACTTCAAAACAGGACGCTGAAAAACAAGGCTTCTTTTGGCTCCCGCAACTCACCTTTTGTCCGCTTGGGGGAGCTATTCCCCGGCAAATAAATGATGAAAAGCCCATGTGGAAATGATGCATTCAAGTTCCGCCGGTAAATTCTGGTTTCGAATTTTACAGGTCCAAAAACAAGTTACATATTTAATTAGCATGATATTAAGACTTAACCGCTGTTTGGTTTTCACTCCATTTTTTTTTGTAATAGGCTACTTAATTATCACAATCAGGGTTAATGAAAAATGATGTGGGTGGCTACAATCATATTTTTATTATAGGAAGTAATAAATTACGATGTAACAAATGTTTTCTTAACAAAAGTGAAAGTTCACTGTTTTGTATTCTACCTCAAAGGCGAAAGAAGTATTCAGATCCTTACTTCTTCTTTGTCGTTGGTCTGGCACAATTGTTTTTCACATTGTATTATTTGATTACTCCTACTGCTACATTTATAAACTGCTGTTTTCTATGTGAAATCTTAAGTATCTTTCAGGCAAATGTAGCAGAGTATAAAGTACGAAATGTAAGTAATCAAGTACAGTAGGCTACTTGAGAAAATACACTTTTACATATTCCACCACAAATGTACTAACAATTGGGAGGGGTAGCCTAAATGTAAATTAGGCATGTTGCTCTCTTAAAAGGGGGCAAAAAGCAAGACAAATCATGAATAAGAAATGTGTGTGTGTGAATCTATATGTATATACACACATATATAGTCCATGTATATGAAACTTAAGTCGTTTTTTCCACGTCTTTTAATTTCATTTTACTGCACGACACATTTTCAGCATCTGGCTTTAGTTTTTAGATCACAGTTTCACAGTTAAATTGATCACATCTTTGGTGTATTTCTGCGAGATCAGACCGTTGATATATTAGACAGTACTTAAATGCATCATAACATCTGCCATGGACTGGGACGCGTTTGGGACGATCCTGTGAGGCAGGACCCGCCCTCCTCCTCCTCTTCCTCCTCCTCCTCCTGCACTTGTCAAAGGCTACTGATCGCAAATTACATCACAGTTGTGCCCCCAGACGCACACGCAAATAGCCCCGGGACAACCTGTCCACTGAATCAATACACAGGCGGGACACTTTTCAACTCACTTTTTCTAATTAGATGCCAAAATGTTGCCTTTCAAGAGAACTTTTGAGAGCGAAAAACACCAGCTGCAGGAGCTCAACAGTAGACTTGTCCAGTACCTTTCAAGAACGAAGCAACTGGAGCAGGAAAATGCGCATCTTATTGCTGAAATAAATAAACTCAGACAAGCGAAGACGGCGGAATGGGAGCCGAAGTACAAGGATGAGATGCGGGATCTGAGGAGAATGGTGGGGCAGCTGTCGTTTGAAAAGTCCCAGGCAGAGATGGAGAGGGAGAAGCTATGGCGGGAGTTGCAGATGGTCCAGTCTCTGTGCAGCGAGCAGACTATGGTGTGCAACGACATCAGTGGCGAGCTGAAAGGCTGCGGGAGGGAGCTTCACCACGCTCACAAGACCAACAGTGAACTCCAGCAGCGTTTATTTCAACTAGAGAACGAGTATAAATGCTTAGAGGATGCGCACAGGCGAGAGAAGGACCATCTCCGGCGTCAGGTGGAGTCCCGGGTCGTACCCATCATCACGCAAACTTATCGCGGGCCCCCGGCGGCCTCCACGGAAGAGGTGCAAGAGTGTGCTCGCGGTCTGTCCGAAGGATGGATTGAGACCTTTGAAATGTACCAGCAGAAGGTGGAAGAGATGGAGCAGTCGATTAAAGCGGACCAGGCGAGGCTGAGCGATCTGCAGAGGGAAAAGATGCTGTATGCCTCAGAGCTGGACAAATTACGCACAGAGGCGGAAAAACAAGGCCAGATTCAATCGCGTCTTGAAGAACAACTGATGCACATGCAGGAAAGGTTCCGGGTGGACTTCGGTGAACATCAGGTGAGGAAGAGTCCATCTTAACAGAGAGCAGAGAGAGCCCAGATTTCCTATATATTTCTTAGAGACTGAACTAGGTTTTGGTTGTGGGATTTATTTCTATTTTAAGACCTCCAGAAATACATATTAGAACTGTGATACAAATTTCAAAATACACAGACAGAATAACCTCCCTTTTATCATCCTGAGCCATAACAGAGGGGAGAGGCTACTCCCTCTTGTCCCTGCCACACCCACTATCCTTAAAGGCACTGATGCAGCTGCAGCTGTCAGTGGCTGCTACGATCAAACTGATTCCTAAGATTTAACAACTGTCTAAATAATTATGATATCATCCCAATCTAGGCTGAAATTTCTAACAGCAATAACTACGACGACTTCCTGTAACTACGCTCATTCTGGCTTCAGCCTGTCCTAAAACGAAAACATGCAGTAGCTGTTACTCACCCCAATGCATAATGACATTACTAACAGTGCCAAACAAGTTTGTGTTCCCTTAACTGTTAAAAGCATGGGGTCTTTCGTGCAACATTTGACCTCAGTATAAAAGGATTTATTAGCTTAAATGGCATTCTACCTCCCCAGTACTTTATAGCTGCTAGATTACACCAGCCACTTAAACCAATTAGCTGTCAGACTGACAAATCCTTATTAGCTTCCTAAAGATGGAGCCCTAAGCAGGTCAGCCACAAGTGACTACACTGGTCATCCACTGTAGGGATGTCTTCAGTGTTGTAACAAAAACACATTTCTCACAGTTTAACCCTGTGGTAAAATTTAGAATTGAGCGTGACATCTGCTGTAGGATGTTAGGCCTAACTGTTAGTGGAAAAGGCTCATGGACAAATGACAGAAGCAGCCACCGGATTAAGTGATCTAAATGATTAATGCAGTCTGTCAGCGGGATCAGGCTCGATTTTGACTTTGACAAGAAGTGTTCAGCCAGTTCGCCATCTTTTTGCATTAGAAGTCAATAAATATACGTGGTGGGGACTCAGGTCAGAAACAACACAGATTTACAAAGTTAACAACACTGTAGGCCGCAGTAAAATAAAATGTGGTTACACACTTTATGGTTAACAAGGGAGCAGAATGATTTTCAGCTAAATTGGAGGGACACACAAGAAAAGTATACTACCCAATAGACAGACCACAAACTTTAAACTTTAATTTTAAATTAAACTATGCGCAAAGTGAAAACGTATGGTCGTTTTTTTGTTGTTGTTGTTGCTTTTTTTCCTCCAGATGATAATTGAGCAGCTGGAACACGAGAGGAACATGATGGCCGACACCATTGCAGAAAAGATGCGAGAGCATCAGCACCTTCTCCAGGTTAAGATGGATCTGGGCATGGAGGTTGCTGCTTACAGGTGATGAGCTTATTTGTTTTGTTGTCATTTGTCCAGTCAAAACAGATATTTAAATGATCACTTTAAGTAGAATAGCCCCTTTTCACAGCAGACATTTTGACTTAACATATTAGGAAAAAAAGCACAGGTGTTACTAATGACATTAACGATGGCTCTGTTCTGTCACAGTAAGACGTGAGTGTGAGGAACCTGAAACCGAAACAGCTAAAAGGAATTCAGCCATAATTAATTCTATTATTTACACCTGTGCTTTTTATACTGTGACATGTCAAAATGTCTTCTTACTATGTGTTTAGGAGCAGAGTTTGGTGCCTATAAAAACAGCAGTCCTACACTTGTTGTAAAAGGTGATTGATGAAGTATTCTCAAACTGTCTTCAATGACCAAACTTGGGAATATGGTTTATTTTCTAATGGTGATGAAAACATTGAACTTTGAAGTATGAGTACATGTGAAAATACAGCCAGTACGGTCAGAAATAGTACGCTTTTTTTTTTTTTTATAATTAAGAAAGTTGGCTACAATTTGAAAAGTACATCCTCTCTTGTCAGTGATATTCCCAAGCTTTCAAGAACAGACTACTGGTCAAACCAGCCCCCCCCCCCCAAACACATTAGCAGAAACCAGCTTCCTGCTGGTCTTGGCACTCATGCTCTGAATTGACCACTCAGTTAGATAAACTGAAAAGCTCACATTTACTGTGACATTTACTATATCTTATAAATACTAGCACATGCATTTTTAATAGTTGTTTAAACTTTTTCTGTGGTTTATTTAAGTGTTTATGAAGCAGGACAAATTATATCGGGCATTTCATATCCTGTAATATTATATCATGCATTTCATATCCTGTAATGGCATGGCAAGTCTAGTCTTCATAGCCAAATTTACACACGGTCACATACTAACAGACTATTTTTACTGAAAGGCAAAGTTATTTATAAAAGAGTCAATAAACATACTGTATTTTCAAATTTAAAGGAAAATGTCCAGTTGATTTTTTTTACAGTTATCCTTGTAACATCTAACCTCATATCGCAGGACATCTATGCAGTCTTCAACAGTTTTTGAATTTCAAAATTCCAAAACTGTATCAGTATTAAGCTATTTCCCAGGAATTTCATTAGAAGACTTTCAACTCCAGTGTGTCTGTATATGGCTGAGTCTTCACTGGCACATCTGGTTTGTTTTGAATTTTTGGAATAGACAGAATGTTTGCTCAGAGACGTGGCAGCGGCATGTGTTTTTGTATGTGTTACGAGTCAGCTTTTGCTTTGGGATTCATGGGGAAGTGTGGACAGCCTCACATTGTAGCTGTTATTTTTAGGTCAGTCTTTCAGAAGGCACTCTCCGGAGAGGTTGTTCCATTTTGAGGCACTTTGGTTTTCTCTTATATGTTTGTTGAAGCATGGCCAAGAAGAGGTGAGCTGTTAAAACTAATTATTACAAGGTCTTTATTAGACAGTGGCTTGTTATGTTTTTGATGATAACCACCCTATATGGCCAGGTCCTGGATTCATACCGTCTTGTAAGCCTGTTGCATTTAGTTTGAGAGGGTTGAGATGGAAGAGCTGAATGATGTACACCATCTTGTGAGGTATTTGTCTTTGATCTTTTTTTCTATATACGGGGGAAAAAAATGTTGAAATAGGAGGATAAACAGTGATTTATATTAGACATATTTGCCCTTGTCTTCAAATGTATTTTGTCTTGTCCCTTGTTTGCTCAGGTCACTCCTGGAAGGTGAGAGAGTAGGTCTGCCAGAAACTCATAGGAGGGTGACTCAACATCAAAGAGAAAGAATAATAGGTACTGTATTTAAAATGATTTATTGTTGTTACTTATTGATCACAAGAGTACATTGTAAGACTAATTTTAAAGGAATAGTTTAAAATGTTGGCAAAAATGCTTTTTTGCCTTGTTGCTGAGAGTAGATGAGAAAATCGATACCAGTCTCAAATCTGTGTGTAAAAGTTGTGGTTTTACGGGGGGCTTATGTGCCGGACTATTTCTTGGCCAGGAGCAGTGACTCCCTGGAGTCTTCACTGGTTGCCTGGCAACCTCACAGTGACAACAAGACGAGAAGCTAAGCTGCTGGCTCCAGCTTCATATTTTCCAAACAGATATGAGTGTGGTATCAATCTTTTAATCTACCTCTTGCCAAGGAATTAGACAAACGTATTTCCCAAAATGTCGAACCATTCCGTCAGGTATCTAATTATTCATGCTAATTCATTCTCTGTCTCAGATATCAAGATGCCTGCCCATCCCTACACCCCAAGAGCTTCCACCTTAACCACCAGACAGCATGTGGATATCAGGTTCACGCCACCAACTTCAAACCTGAGAAGATCCCCTGTGCCTCCCTCTGGGTCCATAAGTCCCTCTAGGGTCATTCCTATTTCAGTTGCAGGCAGAGCTCGGCATCAGAGTCCTGCATCCAGAAGGGACATGATCTCATTCACCAAAGCTCGGGCTGCCACTTCTGCCCCTGCAACCAGCACTGCCACCAAAGATAAACAAATAGGCCAGAGTGAAAACCAAATTATTCAAAATGTGCAGGAAACAACAACAGAGGAGAAAACTGTGAAAATCAAACAGGTCACTCAGGTAGAGAACCAAGTCAATCCCATCAAGTCCTCCGCTACAGAGACCAAATCAGTGAGAGTGGTGTCTCCGCCAATGATGAGCATGGGCATGAAAACTGAGACGGAAAGCAAAAAGAAAGTGTCAGATGAAAAAGATAAAGTTAATGTTTATGGAGACGAGATCAAAGATAAAGGGGAAACAGAGTTTACGATAGCCCCAAGTGAGAAAAAGATATTGGACTCTGTGTCTGTGGAGGAGATCATTGAGAAAGTGATAAAACCGGCAGGTTTGGAAGCTCAGGTTTGCGCCTCGGGAGAGTCAAAGCTAAGGTATCATGTGGAGAAAACTGAGCAGGAAGATGGCACGACTAAGACACAGATTGTGCTTGAGTCCAAAGTGGAGGAAGAGCTGGATTTTTCTGAGGACTCAGCACTGGAGGAACTACTGAGCCAAGGGGTTAAGAAGGTGTCGCTGGAGGACATCAAGGGCACAGTAACAGGAAGCATGATCAAGAACCTGTTAAGTGGCCTGCAGGGAGGCGAGGGCCTGGAAAATAAGTCTGTCAATGTAGAAATCATTGAGGAACCAGTGGTGTCTCACAGTGATGAGGAGACTGAGGTTGAACAGAAGTCAAGATCTAGTTTTTACGAACCCTCATCAACATATTTCCAAATTGAGGAGCTAGAAAACATCCCTCATGACGCTCATTTTCAGAGAAGTGATGGTGATACCATGAAAACCTCCATGACAGATACAGAACATTGCAAGGGTGGATCTGTACAAGTTCAAGAGGTTTCTAGAGAGAGTGAATCTTCACATTTCTCTCATGACCAAGAGCCTGACGAGTATTTTGTCTCCACACCAGATGATAATCTTTCTGAACCTGAGGAGGGTGGTGGCATTACCTCATATGGCCATTATGGTATCGTAGATGACCTGTCAGATGAGAGGTATTATCAAGATGAAGATCTTCCCCAGAAAAGAGTGACTGTAGAGGAAAGTGACGAATACAAGTTCATGTTAGATGATCACTCGTTTGTCAAAGAGAGTTTCCCAGAGTGCATCATTGAAGAAGAGGTCCGTGTCTCCCCTATAGTACAGGAGTCAATGCTTGAATTCATGAGAGAGGACTCATTGGAGCCCAAAGATCAACTGAAGGGAGCTCTAGAGAAGCTACAAAGCTCAATGTCTGGTCCACTGAAGGAGGAGTTGGCTTTCCTCACAAAAGTGAGTAGTGAAAGTCCACAGAATGTGGCTATTGATGTCAAAAAAGTGCAACAGTCAAGTGACAATGGTACCATGACTATAGTTGCAGAGTTGAACGTGTCTCAAACCCTGGAAGACTCTGGGCTGCTGGAGGCTGGAGATGATCTGTCTGAAGAACAGATCATGGCAACTCTCAAATCTTCTAACCTAGGGTTTGAGAAAGCTTTCCAGGGTGGGGCAGGAGGAGGAAACAGCTTCAGAGTCTCCAAAGAAGAGGATGCCGCGTATGGTGAAGAGTTTAAAGGATTCACTCACGAAGGAGAGTCTGCTTCTGAAATAACTGAGAAACACATCAAACTGGGGCCATCAGAAAAGTCATTCACCTTCCAGATGGACGTACAGGGCAGCCATGCCGAGGTGGCCTCAGAGCAAGAGATGCAATCTCAAATCTTGGAGAGCCCGGTGAAGATTTCTCAAGAGAAAAGAGTTGCAACAGTTTACCTTGAAAGCCCGACAGGTGATTAAGTAAGAATTCAGTCAAAAATATTTTCAAACTCAGTACTTGCCAATGTTACTTGTTGAGGTGCACATACAAAAGGTTGCTCTGACACATCACTCCACACACACACGGGATTAATGCTGTTTGCAGACACAGTAATAATGCTTTAAGTTTTGCAGTTAAACATTATATATCTAATTGACTTTGGTGCGCTCTTTTACTGTACCTGCTAAGAGTTTGCATTCAAGCAAAATTCAGTTATTCAGTTAAAATGACCAGATTAATACATACATTGTATTAATGGTGGCAGTACTACTATTAAAAATACTGAGTGCTAACTAATATGTGCTATCTTAAGTTCAGAGTGTAACATCTACATACTATAGCCAATTCTTATCTTGGCCAATACTGATGGAGTACCGCGCTGGTATGTGTTAACCTTTTTATAGCTTACAGTTTATCTTCAAAGAGGTTTGTTTATTCTCTCTAGATCTCTCTATTTTTGTATTAACCTGTGCTGTACAGCTTAAACAAGCCATTCTGCAGTTTACAGCACCCCATCACATCAACTTTAACTCAAGCCAGTTATGAGGTGCTGTGCACTGTTTGCAGATTGGGGCTTTACTTTATCTTTTGACTTGGGCACTGCTGCCAAATGGAATGGTTTTAGCATACACTGCATCCTGGAACACAGTAGTTTATTTTAAGCAGTAGTCAATGATGAGTACAGAATATAGTTAAGCTTGTAGGTGAGGACAGTGTAGTGGGAGTGGAGAAAAAGATGGTATTTTGTCTTAATTTGCAAGATTTTGCTGAAATCAATGTGTAGTGCAAGTAAATGTGGCACTTAAAATGTGAAACAGGTTTGTAAAATGTGTAGATTTACATGGTATGTGTCAATACCATACATTTCTAATTTCCCAACAGTGAACATTTAGATCTGAACATGTGATTAGGCAGCTGGGAAATCAAAATGGAATGGTGAATTATACCATTTAGAACTCCAAGAAAGGGCTGACAATTTGAAAAGCAAATAGTAAGATGACAAGAAAAGAAGTAGCGAGTTTTTGAGCGATAGTGTTGTTAAAGAAAATATAATCACATCCGTTGATGTACAGTATATGTCTTCCATACGTAGACATTTGTTGGTTATCACAGTGTTGGCATGAAGGATTCACCTTTGCTCTAACATAAGAGTGTGTTCATGACCGTGACTATTTTTGGATCATCAGCTTAATGGCATTGACTGTTCATTAGGGTTTGTTGTGTTGTGTACTAGTTGCAGAGGTATAAATGGTCCACTATAACTACAGCCTGGTCACACGTTTTCCACATTTCTCTAAGTGGCTGCACAATGTACAATTTCCATACATGATCCCATCTGCAAACTGCAGTAATATATAATATAATAAAAACAAAAACAAAACACTATTACTTCAGTGCACTTAAATAAGAAATCTGTGTTAGGTTACTGTATATGTAAGTACACAGTGTGATCTGGATACCATGTGCCATTTCATAGCATAAAAATGCATATATCAGCATACAGAAAATGTATCGATGTATAAAGAATGTTTAATGTGTCAAGTGTTTGTCACCATGGACAACCCAACATCATTGCTTTTATTGACATAATGATTTCTATTGAACAAATGGCATTATTTGCTTTGGTTAAAAAGGTTGCACCCCATGTTTGGAAATTGATTCATAGCTTAACACAATTAAAACTTATTGTGGGTATGATTTCTGAGTGTGAGTATTTCTTCAAAGCTAAATCATTTCAACCAATGCACAAAATGACACAAAATGATGCAAGTGGACATGACTAGTGCAACTGAAGCAAATTTTCAGAAGTGACAGCTGCCTGTATTAGCTAACAGACAGACACATATCTTTACAAAGCAGTATGTCAGTAGCTCTTGGTCCAAACCTGCAAGGTTATTGTAGTGACAAAATAAAAAAAGAACATTTTAAGAGTCCGACAAAGAGTTTCCATCATTGCCGCTGGATGGTACAATTGAAAGTGTGTGAGGTGGGCTTTTCCTTCTACCTTGCCTCTGTTGTCTCTTAGCCACCTCTGGTGCTCTGCAAAACACACAGTGCATGATTGCGTTACTAAAACACGTCTGTTATTTCAACTCATCGTTTCCTCCAACTTAAATCATACTATTAAATAAAACCACTTGACTGACAATTTATCACCAGAGGAACCATGTCTTAATATAACAAAGTACACTTTAACTAGTGGCAAATATAACTCAACATTCTACGGTGGATTTACCGTGCCAGCATGTCCACAGCTTTCTGTGTGGCTTTTGTCTTGTTGTGCTGAGGTCCGTACAACAAACTCTGGATCTCCAGGCACTAAAATAAAAAAATTAAATAATGACAGCAGAGTGAGTGGTCAGTGGAAGATGAGAGGTGAAACTCATACCTAGCGGGGAATAAATACTTCCTAGCAACATGTGAATGCACTAAACATCCCGAAATAACCACTGTAGCAGTCCAAGGGTTAGAAAACACCTGTGCTGACCACTCGGAGTGTCCGATCAACAAGGGGGATCTCCTTGTTTTATTCCAAGGACTCCAAACAAACAACCCAGGAATCTGAGGTAGTTAACTCAACAAAATTTAAGAAGCAGCCTGAGTCATTTTCCACTCTACATTTAGTTCGGTCCAAACAAATGAGAGGATTGAGCAATGGCTGCTTAGCAAATGGCATAGAAAAGATGGCCTAATTTAACAATATCCAGAAAAGTCTTTTTATCCACAAACACATGTATATGATTACACAGCGTGCGCACACATACAGTGACACAACAGCCATGATAAAAGGTTGGCTGCATTTCTGCAATCATCAGAAATGACAAGATGTGAAAAGAACTTTGTTAAAGTCAGGAAAGAAGGAGCGAAAAGTTTCCCTCTTCACCAGTGAAAGAAAAACACTCGATAATCTGGAACAGATCCATCTGGCCTCTTGGATGTTTTCACTGTTGCTAAGGTTGATGTAATGGAAGGCCTTTTATTCGCAGCAGTACAGAGGAAGGGGGAAATGTCAAGTGTATGTCTTCGTGTGTTCCATTGTTCTCATGTTTTTTTAGTAAGTAGTATGTAGTGTATCTACTGTATGAGCCAGGTTTCCTTTGGAAAAACAAAAGTTATTCAGAGTGCGAATGGTGTCATGATGACAGGAAAAAATGCCCCGACATATCTACTCTGTGTCAGTGTACTTCAGAAAGGTTACTAGTTGGACGTTGTATAGAGAGAGTGAGCCCTGAAATACACTGTCAGTAGGGGGACTTGGACCCCCTTTGCATCATAACAAATCAACATAGCAACCAGACCTCTTTACTTACAGGCATGTCATAACTAGTATGAAGAAATCCCGATTTACTGGTGTATTTTAGTTTGATGGGCGGCAGAACTGAGCTCATGTGGCAAACATGTGCACTCATACTGTATGAAACAAAAACACTAATTACATAAGGAAAAAGTAAAACAGTAACAGATATAGGAGGAACATGGTTAAATTAACTAAAAGGCTGCTGTTTATTCAGTACATGTGTGCTGAAAGACATACGGATGTCACTTTTGTTTCAAAGGACATAATGGCATGTCACACTAATTGGGGTCAGTGTCCCTTTAATTGACAGCAGTGAACAAACTGCCACTCCTTCCAAAGTTGTGTTGCCCATCTGTCAGGCTCCATCCAGACTGAAGAAACACAGTCACTCTGTGTGATATTTTACACCAGGGAGGGCATCTCTTCACACTGCACCCTTCCAAGATTAGCATGCATCTCTGATAGCACTGAGCTTTAGGGAGATTGGTGGAAATAGCTCATCTCAGTAGACAGGGACTCTTTGTGTTTATATTTTGAGCAGGCGTCTCACTGGTGTAGATAGACACACCCACTGACTCCTGGCCTTTTATTAAACCCTTCCAAATTCTTTGGCAGCGTCATGTTGGATGACAGTAACTTCTACTCTGTCCAGCATTTCTAATATGCATTTAGAGGTTGTAACTAAGACAAACATTAGTTGTGCTGTATGGGTTCTGTAACTTGTGATTACCTTTGTCATGGTCCTGTGGGCCTGCTTCATCTTGCCCTCAGTCATCTCCACACTTCCTATCAGCTGAAGGGTGTCTGCTACCTCACCACTTGGGTCACCAAATGTAGATCTCTTTGTCACGAGAGAAGCTCTCTGGATCGCCACACATCTCTGCAATGGTACATCGAAAATAGGTAAATCATCTCTTGCCATCAGTGGTAGGAGCCACACCCCGCGTAGCAGGTGGAATAAGTCCCCTGACAATCGCAAACTCTGATGGTGTTTCCATGGGGCTGCTTTCTGTACACAAAATATGTGTACAATGAAAATCTGCTGTGGGTTTCAAAATTGTAGCACAAATATGCGATGTCTAGAATCCTGTTCTCACAGATCTGCATGTTTGTAAGCATGTGTGGGTAACCTCTTGCTGGCCATTGAGGAGGAGGAAACGACAGAAATCATCCTGCGCAGCAAGAAAGGCTGGATCCTGTGGACCTGCAGAGTTTTTGTATGCACTTAGACTCTGCTCATAGTATTGACCTGCAGAGTCTACACCAGACACAAACACAAGCAAATGATGCATGTTAACTTAAATTAAGGCAATAATTAACAGAGTAACTGAAAACATATACTGCCACAGAATCAATGCAATAGATTTGTCTACATAAATCATTCTAATTGTCTTAGTTTACAGATGTTATACTTTATGTAGCTACCATGGAGCATACATGAGATAGTTGACATGGGTGAATCATACTAACATGACTGAACTTGGCCATGTCTTCAAAAAGGCTATTATAAGTCTGGTTTCCATAACACCGTTTTAAAGAATTGGACAATGGGAGATTCAAATCCTGATTAATAACCCCTTGTGCACATCACTCACGCCTAGCCTGTATCAGTGAATAAACTCACCATTGTGATGGGGCTCTGCTGCAGCAGAAAGGAGGAGGGCCAGGCTGTGGGAGATCTGAGCCCTCTCTAGCTCCTCTGGGCTGTGACTCATAGCAATGGCATGAGCCTATCAGAAACACCAACGTGAAATAAAACAGATCACATATCACCAAATAAGAGGTGTGGGAACATTACCTAACAACAAAGCCTGGCACCGTCTCAAGAAGCCCTCATGTGTTTATATATGTTGTGAGTTGTGTGTGATGCGTACAGTAAGTGATATTCCCCTTGCCTTGGAGAGATGTTCTATGGCTCGGTCCAAATGACCTTTGTCCTGTTCAATAGCGGCCATGTCCCTGTAGACAGAGCACGTCTTCTCTGGCTGTCCACAGTCCTTGAGCAGTTGCAGAGACTTCTCACACTGGCTTAAGGCCTCCTCATGTCTGTTCTGTCTCTTATAGACCCTATAGAGCAGAGAGGACACACAAATGGACAGACTGTCAGAGACTGAAAGACAAACATAAAGACAGTGACCAGTTCAGCCTACTATACAAGGCGGCAGGGCAGAGTAATGATTAGAGAGCAACGCTTCACGCATCCTTGTGTTTGAAAACATTTGCTCTTCAATTTCTATTCTTGCACAAAATATATAAATTCAAGCACTTTCAATATATATATATATACCCATATATATTTAAGTCTATTTTAAAAAATGTTCAAGGCGTTGACCCCCCCCCCCCTCAAATTCACAAACTTTCAAGGATTTCAAAGACCCTGATCAGTGTACAGTATATACCCATAATCCTGTTACTTCATGTTACTGTGAGCCTGTTTCACATCATTGGTCTCTAGCCAAACCCAGAACCAGCAGAGCGGTGAAGGCTTTTTGGCTGATGGCTGCAGTCGGTCTGGTGTGGTGCAGACTATAATAGGGAAAGCTTGCAAATTGCCCTTCTAACTGTTTTTGGTTGCATCCTTTCACGAGTCTATAACTGTCCACTGTGGGACTGAAGGTTATGCTGCTCCTAACCCCCTCACTTTAACAATAGCATCTCGCACTCTGACAAATAACTCCTGCAGTGGGTTCAAACTCTCATTCTGAGGTGTCTAAATTAGAGGAAGCTCTCACAGTCTCAGTGGAAACCACCAAAGGAAAGCTGAATATCTAAGCATGGTCCTTGATGAGACAAGAATAGCTCAGAGCTCTACATCTATAACAATTTGTCACCCATCTGTACATGTGCTGTTGCTACCAAGGTCTTAGGCGTTGCATGTTTTACTGATGTACACAACAGAGTCTTTGCTCACTTCCTGTCACACTGCACTATGGAGTTGCTTGGGCTTCTACAGAGAAAAAAGGGGTGGGAGAGTGGTGGGAGAGGATGAGATGCTGACTGTCTTAAGCACTGCAAGGACACTGGATCCATCAGGCTGCTCTGCTAACAGCTTCAAACCATCTAATGGACTCTAAATTTAATTCAGCTCTCCAGTCAAGGGGGTGGCCTTTCTCAGAGGGCAAAACACTCGCTACTGTACAATCTCAAGCAACATTGCTGTCACACAGAGCAGTACAGAAAACCCCTTTCCACAAATCAGTCAGCCCACATCCACACTGTTACGGGGTAAGTTGTATGTGGTTATCAGAATGACAATAAGTTTACCTACAGAATGCACACTGAAGTCAATCTGTCAAAGTGAACCATTTGATTTAAGGTTTTACACGACTTCCCTACCAGTATCATGACTAATGACAGCATGTTTTAGCAAGGGCAGCCTGTGTAGGGACCAAAAGTCTACGCTTGACAGTATTATGTCATACTCACATCCCTGGACCACATGAATGTGGGTATTCATTGCTCAGTGGTTAAAAGCCAGCAGCACAGGTTATAAAAACATTGTGATGGCCAATTTCTCTGAATTTTCCCATGAATCCAAGATTATCCTAACATGCCATGATGGATAGTAGGAGTGCCCCGCCCATAAGTGTTGGGGCAGGCACTTCATGTCCTTTTAGGGCAGCAGCGATGGCTGAAGCAGAGCTACATTCTAGCATGGCTCCAGAGTCCTGCCATTCTGCCTGCATGGACAGACAGAGACAATACCTCTCTGTCCTCTCATTCCCTCTGCATCCTTATGCACTTCCTGGCAGAACAGTAATATGCCACATCCCACTGAAAGAGTCCACAGGGCAGGAAATTAATATAATTAAGGATTTGTAGCTATGTTGCCAAGCAAGCCACACAGCTCTCTTTTGTAAACGTTTCCAGAACATAGTTGACGTAAGCTTGCTCTGGGCTTTCACTCGGAAAATGATACAGTAAGGCCAAGCCAAAGTGAAAACAGAGGGACAAAAACACAACAGCTTGTTCCAGAAAATCTGCATGGTGCTTTAAACTGATGGCATTCTGACTGATGAGGCTTTTTATTGTGCGCCTCGGGTAGTTATGGCTAAAAGAGGAGGAGAATACTAAACTACCTGTTCAGTCTTCGGCAGTGACTCTCAATCATGGCCATCAACAACAAAACCCCTGCTGGTTTCATTTCAGCCAACTAATCAGAGACAAGTTTACATGTGGAATAAGAGCTACCTTTTTGGAAGGAAAACAAGCAGACTCTGGTTCCCAAGCATTAGGATAACACTGGGATTATGCATACAGTTGCTATGCTGTGCATTTACACTATGTCTGCGAATCCAGTCAATAGCCTACAGTACATACTGTATATACAGTAGATAGGGGAACAAGGCCACTTACTACTGCAACAGCACAAACTCAGGAAACTAGTTTCTCAAAGTCTGTGAAAAGAGAGTGCATATCCCATCTGGCTGAGTGTACACCTTGAGTGTGAATCTAAAACTGAGCAGAATGTTTGGATCAGGATCTATAAGAGAGCTGAGCTTACTTTATTGTTGTAGGCTTTGGTGGGAACATTCCCCTCCAACACAACAGTGTTGACTGTCAGAGCTTTAGAAGCATGCCAAATTCTTAGTCATCACCTAACAAAAAGAGATTTAGCAAGCTTACACACCAGCCAGAGTCTGCACATTTTTTCAATTACACACATCATGTCAACAAACTGACTCTCTGAAACAGACCAAGATGGCATCATTTTTTACGAATTTCTATGAGGGTAGCTCACCTCCACTGCTGATCAGGCCTGTTTACTGTAAATGCAGCCGGAGTAGTGCTCCTCTTTGCCTCACAAACATGGGGTCCTACGTACAAAGTCTAAGTGGGGTGATCTCAACCCAGATAAGACTATACTTTATTTCCTGGTTCTAATTTCACCCACAGTTATCTAAGTTATGACAAGTGTCTTCTATTTTTTATGTTGCCAGGCCACACAGTCCCCTTACCAGACTACCAGTCCCTCCTGCACTTCATGTCTGGCTTGCTGTCTCCACCATGATCCACTAAGTCTTTAATCTTTTCCTGAGCATGTAGTGCTGCCCTTCGGACCTCTGTTGTCAATTCCACCATGTTACAAATGCAAACTGTAAAATGGTAGACACAAATCCTTAATATGGAAATGGTATTCAGTGTGAAGAAAACAAATCAGCTGGCATTTAACAGAGAAATAAAGAGCTTTACAATGTCTCAAGGAGTAAACCAGACTGTAAAGGCAATATCTAAGTGTGGCATGAGGTGAGGGGTTAATAATTAAGGAGGCAGCTAAAGTTAGAATGAAAGAAAAAGGCAGAAAGCATATGGAGAGAAGGGAGAAATGCTTCTCTCCCATCTGTGCCTCTGCCTGAGCAGTGACTGGATGAGTGGAAACGCAGAAACCGCACCCTGCAGGTCTGTAAGCATCCTTATCCCAATACCCACACTGACTGCTGAGTGGACTGGACAACAACAGGGGAAAATCCTGATTAATCAACCTGTTGTGTGTATGAGAACATGAAAATGATGATGCTTTTACTGACATAACTAAGTCAGCAAAAAAAAAAAAACCTCCACTCCAAAAACCATGATTTTATGAACATTTGCAGGAATCTATCGCCATCTTGTGGCCAAACTTTAACGCACTGTAGATGTACTGTATTTGAAATTGGGAGAGTTTGAGGAAAATAAATATTATTTAGTTATAATTACAATTGCTGCGCTAACACCTGCATGTTACCTTTTTATTGCCTGCAAGTTCTTTGGCTCAGCTTGACCATGATACTACACGTCACAGGTCACAGGAAATAAATAGAGCAAATCACCTGATTACCACACAGCAAGGCCAACAACTGAGTAGCAGCTGCTATTACAAACTATAGCCTGCAAATGCTGCATTAAAGCCTCTAATCTGGTGTTTATTCACCACATATCTGCTGTGCTATAAAATATTCAAAGATATTACACAAAATATTTGTCAATACTGAACCTGGATAGAGCAGTGGAGATTTCCAGCTCAGTCTTTATCTTCTCTTCCTGGTTGATGCCACTGTGTTGATGAAGCTCCTCAAGAGCTTGTTCTGCCTCCAGAAAAGAGGATTCTGCCTCTTCAAAAGTCGAAAAGAGTCAAGGACTTATTCAGCTTGTCATCGGAGTTGACATTTCTGTTCAATCCCATACATTATTTCAAAACATAATCATGGCAAGGATATTTGGCTGTCAGCAGCGAGGCACCTCCCTGTGTGAGGTGTACGCTCAGGAGACACATGAGCTTTTCACCCCTGCAGGAGGAGACGGAGCAGAAAGGCAGCAGCTCTCTGGCCAGGGCCGAGTGCTCCTGGGCCTGCAGTCCCCAGCCTGAGGGAACCAAGAGCCACCATTGAATGTAGACTGAACAGCATGCTAACCCTAAACCTGAACATCATCTTAACATTCTCTCCCATTAACAATCCTTTCATTTGCTGGCTGTTATTTGAGCAAAGGAGCAACATATTAAAAAGTACTAATGCAGCAGCTAAATCTGTCTTAAGTGGTCATTTTCTGAAAATCAGTTTCATAATCTGCTCTTAAACTTTACAATGTACTCACAGTATTATCTTTTTCAAATTACCTTTGAACTGGAAATATGCTTTAGCCAGTCTCGCATGGGCCTGGGCTAGCTCCAGATGTCCCTCCCCATATACCAGCCGAGTCAGAGCCACACAACGCACCAGGTCCTGGATACAAGCATCAAACTGGGCAGATACAGTAAATGACTGTCAGTATCTAAAGGCATCTAAAGCCATATCAATAACACTCCTGTGTTACATTTTAAAGCCTAGATTAGAAACAAATGTCATTCACCTCGGTGCACAGGCGGACAGGCCATCTGGAATACCGGGCACTTTCCCGGTGGGTTGACATGCTTTTTTGGGCCAACCGCAAATTGTTAAGCACAAGGACGGCTGGTATTTGTGACCTGATGTGGTGGTGGGGCGGTCTGGGCCAAAATGCCAGGGCCGATTTTTGGTCCCAGTTCATCCCTGCCTGGGTGTCAACCTTAGTGAAAACATTACAGTTTTGTCTCTTATGGCCATGTCTCCTATAGTATATGCTCAAGCATGTAAACATCGTATCCTGGTTAAAGAGATCAGGATAAGACCTTACCCTGGTTTTGAGAAACCTGGATATGCTACCTGGAGTACTCTGACAGAAAACAAGAATACTGATACTGTGGCATGTAAACACCATATCCATGTTTCTGATCATTCTCTGCTGGTAAAGAAATGAATGGCTGAGATGTTGAGGAAGACACAGCTACACACAGGTGATCAGAAACCTGGATACTGTTATGATTCTGTATATATGGATGTGAATAATCAGGTTTGTCGTGTTCCATGTAAACGTCATATGCCGAATAGGGTCAAAACCAGGATAAGTTTAAAACCGGGATACAAATGTGAATGTACACATACTCAGCTATAATTATTTGTTGCAGCCTTTGAATACAACTAGATTCATTCATATGTATCAGCCCTGTAAACAAGACCAAAGTCTGCAGGACAAGTTGTGAAAGTACATCTTCTGAGCGCAACTAACTGCAAAATACAATGCAATTAATGTAATTTGAATTTGTCACTGCGACCTATACTGTACCCACATCTTGGTTGTCTTCGTGGGTCCGAGCTCGGCTGTCAAAGTGTTTGAGCCTTTCTCCAGGTGGCATCATAATAAATTCTGTCTTCGCGTGTCCTGTTGGTGAGGGACTCAACACGTCTGAGCCATGGGTAGGAGATGCGTTCACGCCCCTGTTGGTGCTTTCCATGCTGTCAAACAAGGTAAGGTATGTCAAAAAACATTTTTGGAAAGGTGGACATAGATTTGAGGAGAGTAGTTTTTAGTATCTGAAATGCTAACGTTTAGCTCCTTAAAACCTACAAAGTGAACTCATTTTATGGATACATAGCACACGGTTAACTCTTTTGGACTTTTTGTCTTGTCCTTTTATCTAACGTCAACGTTATCTTCGGTGGGGTAAGTACCATCAACATCTAGTTACATCTAACGTATCATGACTGATCCACGAGTTAAACAAAAACGTTGGTCAGAACAATTCACTTACTCAGCCGGAGACTCGGAGGAATTTGTTCGTGTTATAGTCATTGCGTGATCAGCAGCCATTTTTACAAACAATCAGTGGGAGAGGTAACGTTATAAGACTTAAGTGAACCGTATTCAGTCTATGGATGTAACGTTAACCGTGCCTTCTGCAGTTTGTGTTCCTTATGTGTTTGTTTCCGTGGTTACACTGCGCGTTACAGAAGGTTAGCTAGCGTGACCAACCGCTGCTGCTCTTCCACTGTAATGTTTCTTTGGATGAATTGAACGAACTGTTGGGCTTAAAATAACCGGACACACCGCCTTACGTGATACGCTATTGTACCTCGAAATTCAACTCTAAAAGCATGTCACTTACAGGAGTTATTCTTCTTAAGCTAGACTCTGCCGTGGGTAACGTTAGCCATCACTGGAAAAGCCTTACACGCAATGTATGGAATGCCATTTAATTCAATATTAAATAAATACATAAATATGCCTATGAAATTAATAAATGAGTCATTATGGTTCAATAAATAAATAGCTTTTTATATCATGGGACTATTTCATAATGACACATTTATTGATTTTATGGGACTATTTCCTGATGACACATTTATTTATATCATGGGGCTATTTCATAATGACATGTTTATTTTTATCATGGGACTATTTCATAATGACATGTTTATTTTTATCATGGGACAATTTCATAATGACACATTTCCATTTCTTATATTCAAATGAAGGGGGCGTGGTTATCTCACAGTGCTGCAGCCTGGACACAGCCTCAGAGAAGACAGGCCAGTTTGCAGGAAACTCCATAAATCACCAAGTGTTGAGGCAGAGCAGGGTGCCAGGAGCCAAACCTGGCAAGAAAACCACCTGGTACTTAGCTACTGTGTGATTACCTGTCTTGTCAAACAGCAAACTGGCCTGTGTCCGGTCTTACAGGTCTGTGAGGTAACCACGCCCCCCTCATTTGACTATAAGACATGGAAATGTGTCAATATGAAATAGTCCAATGAAATCAATACATGTGCCATTATGAAATAGTCCCATGATATAAATAAATGTGTCATTATGAAGTAGTCCAATGATATAAATAAATGTGTCATTATGAAATAAAAGTCCAATAAAATTAAAAGCTATTTATTTATTTATTGAACCATATTGACTCATTTATTAATTTCATAGGCATATTTATGCATTTATATATTTATTTAATATTAAATTAAATGACATTCCATATTAATCTTTATGACAACATATTCTGTAATACAACCCACAAAAGCTGTAAAAACACCTAACGTTTTTAGTTAGGTATAGATACACTCTGCATTTAAAATGTAACGTTAAGTGGGTAACTGCCCTGGCCACACAATTTGGGGTCACAAAAGCTGGGTGTGTTAGCTGGTTTCTGCTAACGCAAATTTAAAGCCGCCTCCGAGTAGCATGTTGCTAGCTAGAGTCTATGGTTCCTAGTCTACACCACCCATGCGCATTTTTGCATATGTTGCCTGACTGTGGGGGCTTGTACACACCAGCTTGATTGACAGCTCTGTATGTACTGTTAACATTGTTACGCCTTTTAGGGTGGAACAGTTTACACCATTATACATAATTTTTAACCCCGTTATCATTGTTATTAGTTCACTTTAATTTAAGTCCCTGTATAGCACCCAGCCTCATCCAGTCTGTAAATGACCCCGATACACAAGTTTATATTTGTATTGTACCTGTTCAATCATTATCTTAATTTGTTATTACATGTGTAAATGGAATTTTATTGTGAAAGGATATTGTTCGCGTGCCTCGACCAAAAAAAGCAGAGAGTAAGAAAACAAGGAAGTAAAACAGCGAAACGGTGATACAGCATGGGGAGAGAAACAAGTGATAAAACGGAGAGAAATAAGCGATAAACCGGGAGAGTACAATGGGAGTTTAGCTCCAGTCGAGAGTGGCAACAAGGTACATTAATTGTATTAATTCGAGGTCAATATGTCGCGTTTATTTTCCCGAATGTTATACTATTGCTAACTTTCTGGTGCTAATAGAACGATGTATTATTTTTCTGACTAAGCTAATGTATGGTTTTGTTTGTTGTGTTAAATTCCTGTCTAGCTCTTACGTTGGTCTATATTGAACTTCAAGAACAAATAAACTGCACTAGACCATCAGTCCTGGCTTACATTTCTTCGACTGGACCGCTACACCAGAGTAATTGGAAACACCTGTGTGGGTGTGAGTTGAAAATTTGTCTGGGAAGATACAACAATAAAGCACAATAAATGACATAATTAGGGCATTAAGGGACCCCATTATTGCCTGATCTTTAGGCCCTGTCTTGAAGAGGGCCTCTGTGTCAAAATCAAGACTTTAATTTAATAATGTTTTGTTCTAAAATGTTCCAAATGCTTTAGATAATTTGTGTTAAAAATTACTACTCATCATACGTGGGGCGAGGTGGTATTCCTGCATAGACATAACTGTTCATAATGCACAGAGGGGCATTAACAGGTGGTGGGTTAACAGGAGCCCATCATCTTATTATCGAAATCCTTTTACATTGTTTTAATGTGATTTTTTTTGTCCATTTAGATCAAGAATGCTGAAAAGTTGTGTAGCTTAGCTGGAGGTGACTTAAACTTGTTGGTCTAAATCTGGCTTACGAACACTAAATGTTATACATTTTATTTTTCCTAATTTCTTGTTGCTCAAGACTCAGCTTTACTGAAATGCAATGCAATTGAAAGTCTCTAAAAAGTCTTTTCTCTGAAGAGTGTTGTATCATTTACTTTATGTGAGTAACCTACTCTTTCACACATTTTGAACATATGAATTGTAGTATTCTAATATCTCCACAAGATGTCAGTATAGTAACACAAGAGTAATGGTCCCGGATATACTACAGTTACAGTTGTGCTCGAGGGAGTATTATGATTGTTGAACTCTTTTAAGAAGTCATGCCTGAGATTTTGGCCTCCCCTAAGGCCATGCAAACTTTACACTGTTAAACTGGCAAAATGCTAATTCATGCTTTCAAGGTCCCATGAAGGTGTTACATGTTTTTAGTTAACCATAATTTTGCCACATACACATGCCAACAGTAAAATAAATGGTAAACATGAACATGATTTTGCCAGACAGTGAACTGCAAGAGCCATATAATCAAATGCATCATCATGAATAAAAGAAAAATATGCAGCATGGTCAGTCAATCAAAACCACCCTGTATAATAAATAGGTCCATACATTCTCTGTATCCTTAATGATTAATATACTGTATAGGAGTGGCAACATTGAGTTGGTCAAAATCAGCGTTAATAGCTCATTAGCTTTAATGGGTGGGTGTTAAATGGGCTGAAGTCATGGTAGTGCACAGGTTGAGAGGTGCCACTCAGATGAAATCGTAAATAATGAACCTGAAAGATGTTCTTTTATGGTTTTGTAACCTTTTGTAAAAGAGCACATTTTCGTACAGTGTTTTCTAGTTGTTTGTGGTTTGCTGAAACTACACTTCCAGAGATTTAAAAAAAAAAAAAGTTATTTGCTCACAGGCTCTATCTTCTGTCTAAATCTCCTGCAAATAAAACTGATTAAATCTTTTACATAGCAACATGCTTTCCCCTCTGTTTGGTTATTTATTATATAACAAGGAGTTTACACTTTATTTCAGTGCTGTACAATGTTCATCCATTTGGTGCATATTTGTAGTTGTATAGATCTGAATCAGATGGTTATGAAGAAGGTTTTTTTTTAGAATTCAAATAAAACATGGTTTTAAATACACAGATAAGGAATACCTGTGGTCCACATCATTCTCTACTTTCATTGACATAAATGATATATGCAAATAGCGAGAAGAGGAAATGTACATTTCCTTGTGAAAATATCCTTTCTTACATCAGTGCTCAAAATCCATGCCAAATAAACAAGAAGTAACGTCTCTGTGGCTGCTTTGAGAAATTGGTCTCCGGAGACAGCTTTCTAGGTTAATTTATTCTGTATCGGTCTGGCAGTATGTGTGCTGTCACCACTTTTAAACTCGGGGCAGGGCACATTTTGTGTGCAAGACTGCCTAAGATAACTTCTTATGGCTCCTTGGGATGGCTGCTGCCGGTTGATTCTGGCAGGCCATGAGACAACCCGTTTATTTGTTTGTTTGTCCCGTGAGTTTTTGGCTGGCCATTCAGGGCTCTGTTTGGCCCTGGTCCCTCTTAGGCTTCTATTTCTGAAACCCAAGTGGCTCTTAATGAAGCTGGTAGGGTTGGCATGGGCCCTCAGCAAACCCAGGCCTGATCAGACCCTTCTTCTTCTTCCTTGGCAGCCACACTCCATTTGCTCCCTCTGGCTTCCTAATTTAGTAACGGTGGGTAAAAATATGCGCTAACGAACAAGGTCTGGTATGTCAGGCTGGCGTCCAGAGAAGAGGGAGAGAGGGGAGGGGGGTGAGGTGAGGAGGAGGAGATGGGGGGGTTGCTGTTTTCACAGCAGGCACCCAGTGACAGGCGTAGAGTCACTCAGACCTCTCTGACATGTGGATGTGTGTATGTGTAGACATTCAAGGTAGTGTGTGGGGGTGGATGATGAGAGGATGAGAGGTGCAGGGTGAGCACTTAAAACTTCTCACCCGTGCCAAACTCCATTCAGTCACTTCATTTTTCAGTTTTATTCCAACCACATTGTGAGGCTGCAAGCTAAACCTATGGTATACAGTGCAAATGGACAAATTATCTAAATAGTTGCGTTTTCATCTTGATTTTCTATCTAATGGTGTTTTTCCACACTTTTTCAGATATCCTTTCCACAGATATCCTTCTCTTTATAGTCACTGTCATGTGACTTTTGATACAGTTTTTTAATAAGGTATTATCTTACAAAAGGTTAATGAGTTAATACGTTGTAGATCAGTAATACGCCATTTGGTAGAAGAACATTTAGGTTCCTGTTACATCTTACATCTGGACATTTTAACATTATGCTTGATGGGCAGATACATAACAGATAAATTGAGCAATGCTGTTGAAACGCTTTTAAATCAATCTTTTAAATCTTTGTGATTTTTTGGCTGGTATACATCCTCCTCCAACATAACTTTCTTTGTTTCTTTTATCTCTCATTTTAATTCATCAGGATAGCCCCTAAAATGTATGGTCCCTCCACCACTTACTTCAGAGAATCCAGAACATAATCCAGATATTACTTAAAGACAACTAGGACACCTGAATGAAGACTTTGGGTTTAATGCATATGGTTTTGAGCTCACTGGATCTGTAGGGTAATACTTTTACATGTGAGCTACAGAGCTTCCTGGTTCAACTCTATGCATACTGTAAGTTTAGATACAAGCCATGCAGGCAGCGGAAGAAAAACATGTTTTTAATGTATGTTTACCCTGTACACCTCAGACTTTCAAAGTTCTCCATTTTCCATGGACCCATTCCAAGAAACATTAATGGTGAATAACTTTATTGAGGCTATTTCAGTGGAAGAAACAGGAGTGGTGCCAGTAAAGTTAGTTGTAATCGTACAATGGCTGTAAATATTTAATTCTAAAAGATGTTTTCTTCCTAAAATGCCAGGCCTGCTTTGTAATGATACCAAAGTGTTAGCCCCTATAAAACAATGCAATATGCTAATATGAGCTTTTAATTCATTTTTTTAAAGCTTAGAACATCCACTGCCTGAGCTGATTCATGGGCTCGCAATTACTCCATTTTCATCTGTCAAGACACTCAACCATAGAAATCTGCCCTGAAGCACTTTAGCACTTGCCCTTCCTGTTCACAGTTTAAGAGGCTCATGGCAGCCTTGTCAACTTCACTTGTAAACCCAAAGCTTTAGATGAAAACAGATAACCTCCTTGTCTGTTGGAAGGTGGCAGTGGCAGAAACTCTATACATACCAGCAGGATAACAGCTGCTTCACGTACAGATACTGTAGATTTTCAATGACTAATAAAAAAAAGCCCAAACATGATTAGTCACGAAACTAGAGTGAGAGTTCATGTGAATGTCCACAAGTTGTGTGCTGAACTTTGCCACACAACTTTGCTTTCACCGACAGGCTAGGTAAAAAAACCACACTGTCCCCGGCATGAAAAGAAATGCACAACACAATTAACATTTTTATTCAGAATCAGAATCAGAAAAAGCTTTAGCTGCAAGTTTACACATACGAGGAATTTGCTTTGGTGTTTTTAGTGCAGACAATAAACATAAAAGGAATATAAAGAAACATAATTAAGTAATGGAGGTGAAGAATCGTAGCTATAAAATTGACAATAAGATATTAAATAATATAAAACCAAATGTTATAAGAAAATAGTAATCATGGAATAGAGTATGCACATGATATGGTATTTAAATTCCGGTATGTGCAGCATATTTACAGGGAACTGTGCCAAAGTTTACAGAATTACTGTACTGTAAAAGGAGGGGTATAATGAGTCAGTGCCAGTGGGGGTCCCAGGCCTTGTTGATGAGGCCAATTGTAGATGGAAAGAAACTGTTTCTATGTGGTGTCTTGGCAGACTGCAGCCTCCTGCCAGAGGGAAGTGTCTGAAAAAGTGTGTGTCCAGGGTGGGAGGGGTCAGCCACAATCTTTCCTGCTGGCTTTAGGTTCCTGGTCCTGAAGGGACGGTAGATTGCAGCCACTCACCTTCTTTGGTCAATTGGCATGCATCATTATGAGTTTAAAGCCATAAAATCTGTATTTCATATTGTTTTTGTTTGAGTGTTTTTTTCTCCATAAAAAATAGAAAATATCATACATTTGCAAAAGAACTATTATAGTATTTTCATAAAGAGATAATTTGTTGTTTGATTATTCACATTTAGTAGTGGGCTAACAAGGCAATGGAGACCAAATATTATTATGTCTTAAAGGTGGGGTATGCGATTCTCATCCAATACACGTCCTTTTGTCAAATTCAGTGAATATCTCCTCACGGTTCCGCTAGCTGACTGTTCAGTGTGTGCGCTGAAAAAAAATCCGGTGTTTGTACACAGCCCCGGCTCTGGAAATGGGAAATAAACAAAGTGGCTCCGACTGAGCCACACAACACTATTCCAGCAATGATTTTTTTTGTCAGGTAACGTTAAAACGACTTGCCCACGGACATTCACCTTACTTTCTAGTTTGCCAAGACATGCTGTTGTTGTGATGTTTGCTATAGTAGCAGGAGAGTTGTGAGTATCGCTGTCGGGAGCTGGGGTGCTGGCTCTGGGAAACCGTCTCGTCCTCTCTGGCTGTTAGCTTTGTAGCAGCAACTGTGCGACATTTTTCTTACCCACAACCTAGCTAAGCTAACCTACAACCTAGGTAACATTGTGGTGTGTCGTTATTCGCTCTATATCATGGTATTTGCCATGGTGTTAGATTTCTCCAGAATTGCATACCCCACCATTTAATGTACAACTCTACCCAGCTCAGTGCAATACCTTCCAACACAGGAATGTGCCATTGCATAAGCAAGAAAACTATTTATGGATCCAATTCTCAATTAAATGAATGCCTACTAACTCTATCCTTTTTGGAGTAATTTTCAGTCAGCAAGAATCCTCATATTATGCTCATGCTTGTCAGATAAGTCACAGTTATTTGTTAAAGCCACAAACTAGCACCTAACTTTTTTACAGCTGTCCCCACTTCCTGTGTTAGTTAACCCACAGACCCCCACCTCTCAGCAATGAACATGCCCCTGTCATAACAAACAGTGCTTAGAGTAGGAAGTGATAGAGTAGATGGTATTTAATGTGACGCAGTTCTATGTAGTGTCTTAGATCATTAAAAAGGGTGTTAATAGAGCATAGCATTACCTGTATGAGACTCTGGTGTTCCTGTTTTTATCTTTGAGGACAACACTGTGCAATTATTTTCAACTGAAATTCCAAAATTGGGGGGGAAAACTATAGCTGTTAAATTGCATGAGTGCTTTACCACTTTAACAAAGTTATCCTATTCTGACTCACAGCAAAATACGCCAATGTCTTCACAGCTGCTGCACTTCAGATAAAGCATGTATTCGCACATAAGAAAGAATAAGAAATGTATTTCAGTGTAATCAAAGTATTTGTGCAAGTAATGCCGCCGTTAAGAAGTAGAAACAAAGCCAGGCACTTAAGCCAGGCACTCCTTCCTCTGAACCGACTGAAGCTGTCCACAGCAAAGACATGATAGTCACAGTATGATAAGATAAGCTCTCTTTCCATCCAGCAGCATCGTTCCATGCCAGTGCTTTGTATAACAATAGTTTTGTATTCAAATGTGAATTGTTCTCTGCTATGGCAAAGACTTAGAATGGCTTAAACTTGTGTTTATCCTTACCCAAACCTTGGCCTAATTTGATGCATATGCAGAAAACAAATCTACTATTGTTTTACCACTAAAGCTTCTTCTCTCCTTTCTATTCAATGTCAAAATCAAAGATTACGGAGAGCTTTGGAGGTGATATTGCCATTCTTTGTTTAGACAATGGCGCACTAAACCAATAACTGTGTTTTGTGTGCTGACAGCATGTACGTTCCTTCATAATTGCAGTTTTAGCAGCACTGTGACAGGGAGATATGTGTATGGGGGAGTTTCATCTTCTTCCATTGGCCCTGCAATCAAGCTTTAGCTGCTAAAACATGGATCAGCAACTGTTTGCCAGACATTTGCAAAATGATGTAGAGGGGTTTGTCTGTATCTCTGCACCCTCAAAACCAAAACACTCACTCACACACAAACACACACACACACAAACATAGCACTGCCAAGGACATCCCTCGAAATGATGAGCGGATGGTGCAGCTCCTTGTCCTTGGTACACTGTCCAGCTGTGCACCCCCTATCACCTTGTTGTTAAACCAGACATGTTGCCCATTCGCTACAGAGGGCTCCGGCATAAACATATTTCCCCTGCTTCTCCTGCTACATGTGTAAAATGTGCAGGAAATTAGAGAAACCGAGAACCTCTCTGTCCAAAGAATGTAAGTCAACATTAGATTTTTTTCCCATCTCACTTTATGTAACATACTGTATAACCTGAAAGTCAGTCAGTAATGTTTCAGTGGACTTTTTCTGATGTAATAATGAATAAACACTGTGAATATGGCCTGTTTGCGCAGTCACTTGGAGCAGGAAGCTGACTGCAAAAGGAATAGATGCCTTCTGCTTTAAGCTAAAATGAATCGCTCACACTTGACGACACCATAGTTAACCCCCACCCCCGAGAATAAGCTTCCAAAATGAATGGTTACGAATAGGAATATCAAAAATGAGTGTTTTGCCACTTCCCTTTGACTATGAATGTGAATGAGAGCTAAATGTCTGGCTGTGGTCCTCTGACCTTTGTGGCTCCTCTGCTGACTTGGTTCAGGTAAGTGCAGCTTGTGTGATGCAGTGGTATCAATAATGGAAGAAAGGCAACCCCCTCCCTCTGGCTGCTATGTGGGTCAGAGGAGGCTCTCTGTGGATGGGGGAGATTGATGAAGAGCACCAGGGAGAGCGTCGGAGCCCCTACCTCACAGCGGTGCAACCCATGCCGCTCCCCACTGCACTTGCTCCGAGGCCCCCCTCCTGAGCTGAACCGCCTGGCGCTCTTTAAATGACCTTCAAATTAGCCGTATTTTTCAGGGCTCCAAACCCTTCAGGGTCCTTCCTGGAAGGATGGCGGATCTTGTTCGCACCCTCTTTCTCTGCTTTTTCTTTTGTTATCCTCCTGTTGTCCTCTGTTGGAGCAGAAAACAACAGAAGAGCAGAGCTTGTGTAGCAAAGGTGACTGATTTTCACTCCTGTTGTGTCTCTGATGTAATCAGGCAAGTGAGCTGTTATGTGTTCCCGATTATGCAATTACACACTCACACACACACACACACACACACACACACACATTTTTACCCTTTCATTACACCTACTCTTTCAAACAAATTTCTTTGTCACACATCCTCATTTCAGCATCTGCAGACAATGATACATGTGGTGTTTTGAGAGGTTTGTGTGTGTGATGTTGGATGGGAGTCACAATGGGATCCTCTTCCACTACATCACAACAATCTGTCAAGGCAGCCATCCATCAATACAGCTGGGGTTTATGTACACACAGCAGGCCATGTTGGTCCTCTGTCCAGAGCCGATGCACAGCTCTTGATTATCCATTTGCATTAAGAGAAACACCCCTCTCTAATGGAACTAAATGACTCAGATGGCTGCAAAAGGTTATGCTTTGCTTTTAATGGAATGGGTATCTGCAAGGCTTTGATTTCTTTTTCTGCAATTTTCAGGATGATTTGTTCACAATTTAGGTCTATTATGGTAAGACAAATCCCCTAATCTCATCTCTCTACACCTGTGACAAAATGCAGAGGGTGAAGAAGCTCCTCGCAAACTCACCTCACCAATCAAGAACAATCTACAGCAAATGATCGAAAAAAAAAATTACTCGGGCTGTGAAACTGTTAGTTGATGCTTAGCTGATGTTTTAATTGCACCTCTTAGCTGTGTGCACAGTGTAGCACAGCAGCCTTATAGGTGACCTTATACAGTTCAGGCATGTGTTGCACCCTTTTCGGGAAAGCTTTGACTTTTGTTTCATTTTTTTTACACTGGGGTGAAGCCTTACTCAGAGGAAGACAATTCACCTCCACACAGTACTGGAATTCTACATTTTATTTGCACAATTGGCAATTTGTCATGGAAAGCTTTTTAACATCCTTTCCTTTAAAAAACAACAAAAACAAACTGACCTTGTATAGTGCGTGGAAACTTTTAACTCACCAAGTGAAGATAATTTAGTGACTGCACAACAATTATGCCCTCATCAGAAACCTCTCTGGAGGTATTAAATAAAGAACAGATATTTCTTTTCATGATGAAAACTATTGATAAAGGTAAATAGCCAGAAAATTAAGATCACAATTTAAAGCAGTCTCTTTTCTCTCCAGGTTTTCCCTGCTTGCTTTTGACACTTTGCCAAACATTTGGAGCTAATTCTCCAGCTATCGTGATGGAAAATCAACAGACGGGATTGTAACTCACAGGCAGTGAGAGCGTTAGAGAGCAAACATCAAGGGGAATCAAGTTGGAAAACATAATAAGTCATCGTGTTAGCTGTGGAGTGAAAGAGATGGTGTGAAAATAGGCACGAGGACAACCGGAGGTGGGGCATGACTGATGGCTGGGTAGAATGGTTGCTCCAGAAGGGCAAACCTGACCTGATTGATTGGCTAGTATTTCAAAGAGGCCCCTATGCCCATTTGCTTATGATGCTGGAATTCTTAGCTAGCATTTTGTAGAAGGAGTAAGACAAATGATGAAAAGCAGCCAATGTAAGATTGAAAAATTAGGAATTCGGGTAAATTAGGAAAAAGGGAGAATCATGCCATGGGAGGAGATCATGAAGCTATTTGTATTATTTAAGCTAAATGAGTGCTTCTGAATGCTACCTTACATCATGTTAGTTAGTCTTTTATTTCACAGGAAAAAGGTGCAGATGTTTCATGTATAAATTCAATCAGTTCTTTTGGTAGTTTGGGTACTTTCAGGGACATAATTCACATATGGTAAATTAATTTTATACTCACAACAGTAATATTGTAAACAATTGACACATCTGAAAGTATCTACATCAGGACAAGTTACTGGATTTTTTAAACGCTGTGTCTACACAAACAAGACACCAACTGCAGCTGAGACTGACAGTTTTTACAGGTATTTAGTCATAGACAAATGTACTGGACAAACTGAAATTTTGACCTGATGATGGTGCTAAATGAAAAGTTCAGGGATCAAAGATATTCAAATTCATCCTGAGGGGGACATGAATGTTTGCACCAAATTTCATTCGTTGATGAGATATTTCATTAAAACCACAAATGTCAACCTGAAATAAATTCAGGGGATCACCAAAGTTAGTGGGATTTGTTCTACTGAATCATGCCATGTCTCCACATGAATGTGGTAGCTGTTGAGATATTTCAGTCTGGACCAAAGTGGTGGACCGACCGGCCAATAGACAGACAGACCGACATTGCCGTCCCTACAGCCATGCTGCTAGCATGGCTAACAACCATGATTTTTGGTTTATTAAGCTTTACATTTCTCTCTCTGCTTAATTTTCTCTAGCAGCACTCCTTCATTCATTACACTATTATAATGAGAGGCTCATGTACGTCAAGGGTTTTATTGCATTAAACGTCATATCTAATCTCCCCAGTCTCTCCTGAATAGTGTATGGCTCTGTTCCATGAACTATAACAGAAAGAAACACTTACTTTTGGAATGTGCTTCACTGAAGAGCTTTTCTCCATCTGGATAGTGGGGTTGCTGTTTCCTGACTATCTAATATTTATCCATAGAAGTTATTACAGAGAGGGGGATATCATGGTGCATTATCCACAGATAGTCATATAGTATAAAAACAACCATGGAAATGTACTAAGCACTTTGTAAGAACATGACCAGCTGTTTGGCTGTTTTAAAGGAGGAAAGAGGATACATGCTGCTTCCACGTTGCACTTTTCCCCTGCTTTTGCCTCTTTGAACTTACTTCAAACATTAGTCAGTGTGTGTTTAGTGTCATGCCAGCCATGTGGATGGCATATGCTAACATTGCAATCGGGCTGGCTGGTTATAGGTGTGTGCGGTGACCAGTAGCTCTTGGTTATGTCCCTGAGCTGTAACTTTGATGTGAGGTGGTGGATGCCAGTGGTGGAAAGGTGATGACTGAGGTAAACACTTGTATGGAAACAATTCAGGCGTACGCAGTGTACAATAGTAGCCACATGAAAGGCCTCTTTGTGGGGCTCTGCTACCTTGCAGATGGTCAGCTACCCTCGTCCATTAAATAATAACAGTACTCTGATCTCTCCCCGGGCCAGATGTGCTGAATCTGATGCTAAATGGAAACAAATCAGCCAGGATTTACAATTTAATTGAGCACTGGAGTGTTTATTTTCTTGAGACTGTCATAATAGACTCCAAAATTCCCATAAAAACTCAACTGTGAGGGCAGATTAGCCCATTTAGCACCCCTAGACAGTATTTTCCACATGAGACGAGTCTTAAGTGCAGTTCTGCTGGTGGCAAGACTTCCACATGAGACTGGCCACATCTTTAGTCACTCCTTATTCTGCTCTGTGATCTTGCACTTAGAGGCACCCCTTGTAAAAGCAGCAGTCACGGGGAGGTCGCCCTGACATCTTTATCATAATTGCCCTAAATACCCCCATTAGAGAAGCTAGCCAGTATCCTCAATAACACTAGTCATCCCTGGTAGCACTGGTGCATCTAATTGCCTGGGCCTTTTTTGAAAGATTGCCTGACATCAGCATGGCTCCCTGTGGGCTGGCCCTCTTCATTCTCTGCCCAGCAAAGCATATCGTTATCGCACCCAGAAAAGAGACCTGGCCTCCCTGCTCCTGGATAATTAACTGTCTGGCTTAACTGTATAATGGAAAAAGGAACATTGGAGGTATGGTAGTTATTCAAGCAGGCCTTGAAGAGGAGAAGTATAAGACAATCACTGCTCACCATTTTTCAGTGGGATCGGTGATAATGTAGAACGATAGGAAGTCATATTGTAGACAGAGGCTGGTTATGGAGGATTGGTTTCATATGATAATTAGACCCATATGCTAATTGCTGAGGAAGCTTGATGAATTCCTCCAGCCAAGCTCTCCACTCCAGTGCTGGCTCTCCTATCAGCTGTCCCCAACGTCCCCCACTTCAAAGGCTTGAACCATCTTTACATAGCACTACATTTGCTCTGTCTCTTTCTGCTTCACAACAACAGTCCCTATCAGTGTGTACCCCCCTCCAAAAATAAAAAAAGATAAGAACAGTAACAGCAGGAAGGGGAAGTAAAGGGGCATCTGCCGTTGTTTGACATTTACAAGTCTCTTAGTGAAACGCGTGATGCACATCCTTGTGAGTGTGTGCGTGCAAGTGTAATTAGAACACGGCAGGCATGTGTTTGTCGATGTGTTGTTGTATGGCGGCGGTATCAAGGACAAGTGCATTAATGAGCACCTGGAGAGGAACAGCTTGTGTCTCCTGGTTAGTGTGACCGCGAGCAGGGCGCAGACTCCTTCACTGAATCAGATGACGTGACTGATGGAGGGGGAGGTTTCTGTCAGATCTGGGGCACTCCCAGGAGCTGCAGTTTGTCTCGGCTGACAACAACGCTCACCAAAGAGGGCCCCATCCCACATATCAGCTGGAAAGGTGAGAGAAGATGTTGTCCTTCCCTCTGTACTTGGAATCCTACAGTGCCTCCTGTTCAAAATTCTTATATTTTCTTTTAATTGTGTCTTCTTTCAATAACCTTTTATTCCCTGAAAGTACTGTATGACGTGCAGCTACAGCAAGTAGCAGCGGCAAAATGTTCAAACATAAATGCATATAAGGTGCCATGTGATCATGACATAGGATGTTTTATAAAGTAAAAATGATCTAATCAACACACTTTTAAATCTAGACTTTAATATAAAGAGTTTTTATCAAAATCATAGCTCACATGACAATTTGGTATCCAACTGATGGATGATATCCATAAACTCCTCTATTCACACAAAGAGACATAGATTAGAAGTTTATTCTGTCTTCCAAATGATCAACATTTAAAATGCAATTTTTGTGATTCTCCAACAGTAAAATTCAAAACATATCATCATGATAGGTTTGGTCAAAAGTATGAAATAAATATCCCCCAAATGTTGAATTGATATTTTGTGAATGGCAAACGAACAAAGAAATGGAGTCACATCCTCAGTCACATATGGATTGAACAGGATGCATATGGAACCACAGACCTGAGAAAACAGCTGGATTTTGGAGTCTGGCATTGCTTGAAAGTGTGCTGAGATACTGAGTCCAGCTCTTAAATGAAAAAAAGCACATACAGAGTCATCCTTGCGACTTAACACTCATAACACTGCCTTGATGGTGTGACATTGATAATAACTGTCTTATTAGATTTGCTCTGTGGTATTACATTGCACTACTAATAGAATTACATTTGCGCTGCTAATAGCATTACATTCACTCAAGTATCTCACATCCTCATCAATGCACAAAACAACAATGCCCTGTCTTGTTCCCGGCAGCAGCTCTGACATAAAATACAAAAATGTAAAAGCATGCAGATCAATATGTATACACTGAAACGGATGGCTTTACCCATGATTTGTTACAGTGCATGTAGAGAAATTTGGAAGCCTTACTAGTGCAGCTTGAATGCTCATTATTGCCCTGGAAAGAGCTTTTGGTCAAATCTTCATCAGCAGATGGAGTTTTTACCAGTTCTCTATAGATGATCAAATTTCCATTTCTTTAATTTAGCACTTCTTGTTAATGTTAACTTAAACGTGTTCAGAAAAAATTTAAATTTGAGCATCATCGATGATGAAGATCATGTGATATGTTCGACAGGTACTCAATGGATCGTGTTTTTGCAGTATTTTGTCAACAAGATATTTGCTCTAATTTGTGTCCTGTAATGGGAAGTGGCATAAAAATAATGACAGACGTGACAAATACTTAACTGTACTCACAGTGAAGTTTTACTTCTAGTCGTTGATGGGTTTTCCAGCTTCCAGGCTGCTGGTTTTATAGGTACAATGGCCCTCTACAATAGCTTGAAACACATGATACTCATTACAGTATGAGCATCTCCCCAACTGTTAGGGAAAAATGAAGTTTGGAAAATTGGAGCAGCATACCACGCAGTTCTTCTTTTCTCTGTGACTTCTTGCCTGCTTTTATTCAGCGCACTTGACTTTGGTGAACTAAACACTGAAACAGGAAGAAAAGGCTCAAGGTGTTGAGATTGTGTTCTGTTTCAACTTGAGACAGGCCTTTGAAGTAAGTCAGATTTACTTAGCAGGTTGGATCTGCTTTGACTGTACTGTGTTGGTAGTATGGTGTTTGAAATTTGCAGAACTGAATCTGCAAGCAGTATTCTTAAAGCTAAGAATGTCCACAGACTTGATGAGGTTATTGATACAGTACTTCATCCTAGTAGTTTCTCCATTGAACATCCCCAGCCAAGCCCATGGAGACATTTGTTCTTGTGTTACAGCTGCCCATGTTTACCATCCTCCACCTCGGGCTCTTTCCACTGAGAGAAAGATGCTGGCTAGGGTGCAACTCTGCAAATCCCACCTGGATGTGGCATTTGTAATAAACAACCTAGGGGCATGGCTGCCACCCTTTCTCTTTTCACTCCCAGCGCTCCTCCTCAAGCCCCTTCAATACTGTTCATAAGCTCCCCAAACAACCTCTAATTTGTGTCTTGATTAGTGCCATGTAAATTGTGCTGTGTTGTTTCCTAAGTAACTCTATGGGTAACATGTGACATGGCGGTTTCACTGCTTGCTCTCTTTTTCTCTTTCACACACATTCACTCTTCATCACTGTGATAGCACACGAGGGGGAAGATATAGTTATTCAGGGAATTATCTGCCTCATTGGTGCCATATCTCATCCCATGCTTTTCTGCCAAATGGCCGTGTTTCCATGGAGCCTGCGTGTGTTTACTGTGACGTGCCATGGCAGAGCCCTTTCTGGTACACAGGGACTTAGCACACAGCAGTGGAGGGTATTTCAGTCCCCGTTTGGAGTTTTGGGGCTTACTTCTCCCCTCTCCTCCCACCTGCTCTCCTTGCTGTTCCTTCACTGGGTGCCTGTGTGGCTGTGTGCTGGTGCTCCTGGCCCTGTTCTTAGACAGACAAGGCTAATTGAAAGGGAAGGCTGCTCTCTGCTGATCAGCTCTGACAGCAGTGTCTTGCCAGAGGTGGGTGTGCCACCCCGTGCTGAGAGTTTTCACAGCAAAATAACAGTGCTGTCGTGAAAAACACAGACCGTGCCACGATTACCCAGGCAGCTTGCCAAAGGAGCCAGATGAATTTTGCGGACAGAAGAAAGAGGGGAAACCCACTTTGTCTGCTTTACGACTTTAGGGAGGAGAACTGTGCCAGCATTTAGAGAAAATCTAACAGGCATTCCCATTTCATTCATGGTTAGAATGAAATTAAACTACATCTCTCTTCTTTTTTTTTAAAAATGCAACAATTAATGATCATGTTTAATCACAGACGTACAGTCTGTCATTTTGTGTTGCTTTCCAATGTTACAGAATAAAAGGAATTGATCACCCCAAATGTAATATTCAGTAGTTAACAACTCGCCCCCTTGTCATCAAAACTCCACTGAAGTTCGAACAAAAAATAAAAACACCGGAAGTTTCATCTGAGCTTTTTCATGAACTATTGAGGATAACAAGGTTAACAAAGAATTTCACATGGGTCGAAAGTCCAGTTTGTACCTTATGATTTCCTATATTTTTATGTATATTTAATGACCAGGTGTATGATTTTTGAAAATGTTTTATGGAGCTGTAAAAAGATGAAGGCTGATGCAGAACTATGATTTAGTGTCCATAGAAATTAAGTGAATTGTCAAATTCAGTTAAACTATTCCTTACGGTGCAATATGTAAGAATTGGCCACCTGTTGAATTCATACTCCAAACAAATAGGGGGCAGCATACCCGCTAACTGTAGCTGCCATTCACTAGTTAGCTCAGGCTGTAGCTAGCAGTCTTATTGCTCGCTGACTCTGCCCGGAATGGGAGTCCGGAGCAAAGGGGAGTGTTGGTGTTTAGCAACACATCACTGCTAGCACACGAGCTTTAGACTGCTGGGAGGAGGAGGTTTTCAGGCCTGGGGCGGGGTGACCCAGTGGGGAATGCTGGCAGGGAGCAGCACCGGAATGGGCAATAGAACTGCAGCCGGGTGAGCGGGCAAGGGAACAGGGCTTAGCAGCCTTCCAGTGAACACAGCGGGACCAGGGCTGATCCGAGACCGACAGAGGCCAGTTTAACGTCAGGGAATGCAGTACTGATGTGATTTGAACTGGCTCCGACCAGAACTCGGGCATCAGTCAGCGACCACCTCCAGAAGCCTGAGTGGGGGTTACGGCGGGGTCAGCCCTGGGGTGCCAGGAAACAAACCCGGCAAGAAAACCAGCTCGGTGTTGTTGGACTGAGGGCAGACTGGACTCCACAGTGACTCACTATTGCATCTTGAGGTAAAGTGGTATTACGAGACGGGACTGGCCGAGGCTAGCTGGTTAGCATTGCTAACTTCAGTAGATAACTTTGCAACACAATACATAGATGTCTTTGACATAAAGTCATAACTGTTTCTTCTTCACGTTCTGTAGAACATTTTAGTTAAT
Source organism: Coreoperca whiteheadi (assembly GCA_011952105.1). Classification (NCBI taxonomy): domain Eukaryota; kingdom Metazoa; phylum Chordata; class Actinopteri; order Centrarchiformes; family Sinipercidae; genus Coreoperca; species Coreoperca whiteheadi. The sequence goes on along the minus strand of CM022474.1, from coordinate 15,668,073 downwards.
TTTTGAATGTTTTAAACCTAAATTCTCCTCATCCAGCAGATCATTTTCATTTGCTTCAGGTTCTTGGATAAACTGCACTTCTTTTAAACTTTTGTGTTGTGTCTTACCCTGCTTGCAGGTCCTTCCTACTGCCCATATCAGATGTGCCATGATCCAGAGTGACTTGATGCACCAGGACAGACTGGGACCCCTCAGCAGGCCCACAGTGGACAGCTGTGATTACTGCTGACAATAATTTATGGTCCCCTCTGATTGAAAACACGAGAGCTGGAGATAGAAAGGCTGGTGTGGAGTCAAGGCACCACCTTAAGATATAAAACTGAGGCCGCAGCTGCTGTCAGAAGCAGGACTCCTGCCAAGCTCTGCAGGCCTTCTGCCCATCTAGACAAACACAAGCTCTCATTTTGCTCTCTTGTCTTTTCCTTTATATTTTCCTTCCTCCTTTTCTATGCCTGGTTATAGTTATCTACATTGACTCTCTCATAATTTCTATTTTGCTAACCCTTCTCTTATATTTTGCTCTTTATTTTCAACTTCATGCAACATCAACCTGAATGTCCATCATAATATGGAGGTATGCTGTTTGTAATATTTGTCTGAAATTAAAAGGGAACAAATACTTATCTACCCTGGCTGATCAGGTGTCTCAACAGTGAGCTTTTCCAGCCCATGAGATTACCATGCTAATCCTAACAATAGCAATGTGCAGCTGGTTTGAACAACTATCTGCACCATTGTTTATGTTGTCATCCCTGTTGGATAGCACTCATGAGGAGTAACCATTTTAGTGGATTTGCATTTACTATTTCAGTGCCATATCCAGGGATGAAGAGCTCTCCTTCTAAAACGATGTATGTTCTGGGTATTATGTTCTATTTCTAAAGAGGCCTTGAACTAAAGAGAAGGGGTAGCAAAGCTCTTGTGGATATGAAACTGAAATTAAACAATCCCTAGATTGAATTGAAAAAGATTTGAAACAGGTTATCTCAAATTCTCTCTTGATTTTCTCTTGTGATTTTTGGTTATGCTTAATAAGTATTTACTGTATATAAACTATAAAATAGAAAATTGACTGTATGTTTAATACATGTTCATATGTATTAATATAAAAATTATTGTGGACTTTTTTACAACTTCTTGTAATTGGTGCCATTTTCCTACATAGTTTGAGTTTTAACAAATGTGTTCTAGTAAAGGCTTATTCAACTTATCACACTGAGTTTCCACATTGAGTTTGTTGGCTACCTGTGAAAATAGCACGTCAGTCTAAGTACGGAAAATGTTTCCTCTCAGAGCACAATGGTGTGCAGCAGCCTGAGAGTTATGTCAGCAAGAGAGGGACTGGAATCCCCCCAAAATCCAAGACGCACTATTTTGTCATCACTCAAAACAATGTCTTTATTCACTTGACTACATGATTAAAAACAAAAGACAAATCTGTGCTGACTGAATTAAGAGGTAATGAAAAAACAGTCATATCCTCATCAATCGATACAACAAAGTAACAATTAAAAAAGACAACCTGTCCAATATAATACTCTCCCTTAGGTCCAATGTGTGCGGGGACAGGTTCCAATCTCCCACGACTATAAACGGGATAAGTAGGTATAGAAAATGGATGGGTGATGGAGAGAGAGACAATCACAACATCATCAAATTCATAAAAAAGGTGGAAAATCAATTTCATCATAGGGCAAGGATGTATGGCATTCAACATCCACATCCAAAACGTTTCCTTTCATTCATGTTCTTTCCCATTTGGTGGGTGTGTTGGGGATGAAAATCAATCAATCAATTCAGGCTACCAATCCATGATGACATCCATGAAAGTAGTGATATACTGTATATATAACCAGTACACTATGTTCCACCATGAAACACTTTTACATTTAACTTTAGATTTTGATGTTCTCTGAAAACTACCAGAATACAGATCTGCATTCAGCTAGTGCCTCACGTATTACAGGCCTAATGATCAAAACACTGCTATTTGCAACTTTAAAGGTGCCGTGTGTAAGAATTGAAACTACTCTTCATCTGTTGAATTCATACTCCAAAAAAATAGGGGGCAGCATATTACATATCAGAACTGCTATAACTGCCGTGAGCTAAAAAGCTCAGTTAGCTGTGCAG
>CM022474.1:15621677-15665865 GCA_011952105.1 Coreoperca whiteheadi | reverse complement strand
ATGTCTTTAACATAACATCAAAACTGTTATTTCACATTCTGTTGATAATTAAAGTTCATTTTTTAATGTTTTAAACTCTTAAATCTATTACATTCTTAAACATTGCACCTTTAAAAAATGTCTTGCTATGATGTGGCAACACTGAATGTCACCTGGACTGACCGATCTCTGGAGAATGGGAGGAAACTATATTAAGTCAGATGGACTCAGGAACTCAAAACAAGGACCTTGTAGCATTAGTGCAAGATTGTGACCTCAGACAAATAAATCATATTCATTATCAAAAATCATTGGAGCTCAAATTTAATAATATATTTCTACTGGGTCAAAAACAACTCACTTTTATGCCATTTTAACAAAGTCTGTAATTCGGACAAATTAAATTATAGGACAATTTTGGCTAATTTTTCCAATTAGCATCAGCATGCTCATATATTTGGCCATGTGACAGTGGCATAGAAAACATAGTCCATCACTTTGAATAAGACAATGATTTTTAGTATAGTTTGTTAAAATATTCTGTAAATTCTAAAATATAGTATACAAAAGCATAAAATAATTATTAATTTGCCTTTATGAATATGTTGTATACTGAGTATATTAAAATCTATATGGATTTTTTAATACAACATTTTTAGGACTGTTTACACAATCTTTGCAAAATGAATATGCAGTTTTATGAAACTTATAGGATTATAGGGTCAAACTCTGCACCTTCTGTGCTTGAAAATGATTTGTTCTTAATTTCATATGATTACCCTTTGCCACTAGGTTGTGGTCATTAATCTATCCTCCTATACTGACAATAATTCCTGCACTTTGTCCCAAAGACACCACAACCATTCATCACTTTGTCACCTCTCACAAGGGACTCAATGGTGTGTATGCATCCAGTGGAAATAAATGTGACTATACTGTACATACTATAGCCTCCATGACCATGTATTATAGACTAAGGAAAAAGCAAATGAAAACTCCAAAGAGGAAGAAATGTGTTAATTTATACCTGTTAAGATGATGCCAGATAACCTATTAATGATATTTAAAATATCCATTATCCTATTAGAGAAAAATTGAAGATGCGGAAAGTAAAGCCAACATTATGGCAGAGTTGCAGTTTTTTTTCTATGGTGGTTGTTACTGGTTGCTTGATGTTTTTTAGCTCACAGAGGGCTGATAGTATCAGACTTGCTATCTCTTTTTCTCTCTCATCTCCATCTCTCCCCCTCCGCCTTCCTCGCTCACATTCACTCTGCCACCTGCACACACTCACATACGCACACATTGATGACATAAAAAGACTGCTTTCTGGTGAATAAATTTGTATATTTTAGAACATATCCCTGTTTCAGCAAGTATTCTCCAGAGGCCTTGCCTTCTTCTCTCCTGAGTTCCCCTGCAACCCAGTGGAGTCATTAGTCTGCTTGCTGTGTTGAACTCTTTAATCATCTGTGTGTTACATAAAAAGAGGACTATTCCTCAGTGACACACAACGGCATGCTCAGCTTGGTTGGGGCTTGCTTTGATGTGTATAGTCTGTTGTGTTGTGTCTGCACTACAGGCTTCTTCAGGCTCAGTTTTTCCATTTCTCTGTGGAGGTGAGATAAGATGTCAGTCTTCCTCTTGTTGCAATAATGATGTGACTGCGAGTGTATAGTTTGCTACTAAATAGGAGCATTCGGCCTTTGTAGACCGTAGATACTTCCTACTACAGTATAGTCCCAGTATAGTTTGTTCTTGTGCCTACAGTGCCTGGATCATGTTAATTTCTCCTGTCTGATAGTGAAATACTTGCATGGTTTTGATTGCTAAAAGCCCCTGATTATATTTCACATACTTACAACACTTTATCTATAATTTTTTTAAACTCCCACAAATGTTTTAAAATTCTTTGTCTGTGTAAATGTAATTAAAACACAATGTACACACTCACATGCACATCCACATGCACATATACATGCTGCATCAGTGTTCCACAGGGACAGAGGCAGGCGCCTGCTGCCATGGTATCAGGTTGCAGGTCTGTCAGACACAATGGTGAGGAGTTGCCCCGCGGCTCGGCCTGAGAGGGCAGAACAATGGAGCCGCACTGCAGACGGAGCAGCAGAGGGCACGACGAGCCGATCTGTCAGCCTGGTAGAGCTGCAAGAGCTACTCTGGCCCCAGACCTTCTTCTCGCACATACAATGGAGAGTGGGAGGTCAAGAGCATGAGGAAATGGGGGGGAATTCCCAGCATGCTATAATAAAATGGAGTTCTCTATTTTGGTGACTGAAGCAACAGAATACATTTAGGCTACACCCAGAATACATCATAACTCTCAGTGATTACAGTGAAGTCACTTCAGTGGGTCAGCGTGCAGCTAGAGATAATCAATTTATGGGTCAGTGGTTCGCTGTCTTGGACCACTGCTCATTACTTTTGCATAAAAGTAAATGGCTTGTCTGTCTGACAGCTGAACTTGTACCAAGAGACCATTACCATGCGCTCTTCATGATTATCAGAATGTGTTACTGTAAAACCTGGTTATAAATTACATTTTCTAAAAAAATAATTAAATACAAGTAACTTTTCTGACCTTTTTATTGGAATAACGTGAAGGATTTTGTGGTGCACATCTAAATAGACAGTTCAATATGTTGAAAAATAAAATTTGAATCACATCAAGCCATGACATCCAATAAATCTGAGTGTGTCTGATCTTCTACACCACTTACAGGAAGAAGCATATCGCTTAGACCAACTCTACTATGAGTTTATACAGCACAGCCATAATATCTCCACTCTTTGCGTTTTATCTATCAAGCGCATGTACACTGCCCCGACCTGTTTAGGGGGACTAGGCATTTAGACGGGGCTGTGTACAAACCGAGGTCCTGAAGACTGCTGCCCTCAGAGTGGTGTCTAAGGGGGGCTAGTGAAAGCCAGATTTTGTTAAAGCTCTTAATAAGGCACAGTGTGATATATAAGCCCGCAGGCGGCAAAGCTCTGTGTGCAAACACTTCAACAACTCATGTGATAGGGCAATCTGTGTATGGAACAGTGGATGGCCTAACAACTGTGTTATTTCACACATGACCCTATTTGGCCTCTCTGATATCCTTAATTTGGTAGCTGAATTTGATATAGTGCTGCAAATATTTGCTTAGGCACACATTAACTCTGTTTGCCTGGTATGTTACGATAAACAAACCGCAATGGTGTACTGAATGTAATAAATGTTAAACAGTGCATGCAATTATATACTTCACATATCTGGCCCTCCACACTGAAAGCACACTTTGTGGACCTGAGCTCTATTTTGACAGATCGTTATTCCCCTTCCTGACCACCTAGGGTAACATTCAGAAACGAACTGTTTATGAGATGCCTAGGGTAGATGGCAAATTTTAGCCCATATGTCAGTGTGAAGAAAATATAGATTTTGACATTAAAATGCACAGAGAAAGCAGGTACCAGTTTCATGCAGAGTATGTATTGTATAACAAGAGGGTTGTTGTTTTATGCTTTGCTATGCTTTCTGCTTGGCCTATTTTCTGAATATTTGTTTTTTTAGGACTTAAACTTTTGAGCCACAGACTCAAGACTTGTATCCTCCTTACCTTCTGTCCTTTCTGTCTACACTATTCTGCTATTTGTGCTCTTTCTATGCCCTAAGTTTTATTTTCTTTGTGTATTGGCTTTTTTCATCTCTCTGGATCTCATAAAAACCCTTTTCTTCCTGCCACAGTATCACCAATTACTCCTTATTACTACTTATGTCCATGAAAACACTTCAATAAATGATAAGGGAGATTGTTGTGTCAGACAAGGGTTTAATAGACTTTTGCTATAAGATGTCAAACTGTGAGTGGGGAAACTATCATGGAGAATATACAAGTAAAAGTTTACAGCTCCCGAGTAACTAACACATCTTGTTTGTTTGGAAGGGATGCTATAGTTCCTGTGGAGGTTGAATGCACATATTCTATGATGCTTTGGGCAAAAGCGTCAGGCAAATGCATGCAGTGTAATGTAATGTCAACAATATTTGCTCTAGATGTTCAGCTTTAAGTCAAAAAGTAGATTTTAATTTAATACTACTGATGTGATCAACTACCTTAAATTCAAGCTCAGAATGGAAGGAGTGAGAGTGTGAGATCAGTAGAAAGTGTGGCATCAGCGGTCAGCTGTATTTGGATTATAAGTCAACATGTTTTTGGCTGTGCAAATTGCTGAATCAGCCGTTTCCTCGTAAGGATAGTGAATGATCTTAATCCTGTATATCTAGGTAACCTTCTCTGAAGGAGGGAGAGTACAAGTCAGACAATGTGCCTGACTATAATGTCTGCCCTTGTACTCTAGAAAAAGACAAAGAATAGAAGATATTAATGCAACTACTCAAACATGAGCTTGGATTGTTTGGTTTTATAGAATACTTTTTTTCTTCAGTGACTGGTAGAGATAGATACATGCAATAGCTGCTGAAGATGAAAATACGTAAGGGGTCCTGTTTTAGCATTTCAACTTTATGTCTTTCTCTGCGGGAATACATACATACCCTGCAGTTTCACAAAGGCACCAGTAGTTTCTCTTACTTCTTGATAGTTGTTCTGAAGTAAGCTTTTCTCAGGATGGTGACATCTTGCAGCACTGGTGTGAGAGGAGGAGGAGACAAAGCGCTCTGTACTCTGAGGCTGTGTGTGATTAATGACAGAGGTGTGTGTTGCAGTGGGCACCCTCGGAGCAGCTACAGATCAGTCTTCCTGTAAGACAAATCTGACACTCACCAACCCACCGCCCCACCTGCTACCCCCTCACCACCATCAAAACCTCAGCTCCTCACAGCCAAGTGCACCCAGCACGACATTGCACTCATAAATCATCCCAAACAAAGCATGTTTAATCTGTGACGCGCAGGCCTGACACGCAAATTTATTACCTGTTGTAGGAAAACTGTATGTGCCCCACTGAGTCAAGCCTCTATTTACCTTTGAGAGACCAGAAAAATACTGGAAAGACAAAGTCTGCTACAAAGAAAGCTGATGATGGCAGTGTCTTTCAGGCTGAATTCAGGAGACAAAGCCCCGCTTTACTCAACCATCCCGCTGCCTTTTCATGGTGGATGACATGCTTGCACGACTTTCTCGACTGCACTTGCCAAAAAGATTTAGGGATTTTTCTCAAGCACATTTGTAAAACATGAATACCAAATTATCTCTTGTGGATTAGAGTTGGATAGCTGCTCTATGCCTGGTGTGAGTCATAATGCTTAGTGAGAACTGGGCACCTACTACCTACAATTGTGTGATAGGGTAGGTTTTTAGAAATCAACCGTGCAGTAATAGAGCATTGTGAGGGAATATGCATGCAATATTGTGCTCAGTGTTCAAAGGTAGCAAAAACAAAAGTTAGTAAAATGGAAACTGCTCTAATATATTTCTTAAAAAATGTGGACCTTCTATACACTATGTTTCAGGCCTCATTAGCGTGCCACCTATCAGTTTAAAAGGTTTAGCTAAAAATACAGTATTTGTAGCGGAGTGGAGAACACTGTGTCTTCTCTAAATGCTGCCTACAGGTAAACAGTGACAGGATATTCAGATATCTTTAGCTTTCTTGCTATACAGTCTGCCAAACTGAATTACATTAGCATTAGCTTGATGTGGAATTGTAGCTAAAATGCCAAGAAGAACTGGCTGAAAGGCAGAAATTAGAGTGGTCTCTCCCACACGTTCCCTTTGGCAGACTCCCTTGATCGTGCTTGTCCTCAACATGTCTTTACACTGTACATGGTGGGAATGAGAAGTGATGGCACCTGCTGACTGGCTTTGGCGATGTCAGAAACTCACACGTACACACACACACACACACACACACACACACACACACACACACACACACACACACGCACACACACACACAAGGTTTTTCGCATATGATGCAATCATCAAGTCAGAAAATCTGTGAAATTAGCCAACAGTGAATGCTTAAGCACAAAATTATCGTTATGCCTCATAGAACATCAACGTTATCCCCAAGGGATCATGAATGTTGCTTTTCATTTTCAATAAATGGAAGTACAGAAATGCATTTAGAAAAAAGGAAGAAATTATAGAGTGTCTTGTTTCATTCATCATACAAAAATGTATGTTAGTAAGTATGGAATTTGCTAATATCACCCAGCAAAGTCTGACATTTTGAATTATTTGAGTCATTCCAGGTGATTAATTAAATAATACTTGAAATTAGGGACAAAATGAGTAATGGTAAGAGCAGTTTCATTCCTGACCTTGTTCAATTTTTAATGAGCTCAGTACGACGGAGACTACATTTTATAAATGGAGCTATAGGCTCATGTGAATATTGGAGATAATTAAAGAGCTTGTGTTATTATCTGGATCTTTGTACATCTGCAGGGAGAAAAAAGGGGCCCATCGAGCAAGGATGGAACAAGACAGGATGGATGTTCGGGCTACTCCACCTTGCAGTTGATAAGCATTCAGCATGTGATAAACAGAGAAGAATACTTTAAGAAACCCAAGAGACTGTTAATCTCAAGAGAGATCCTCTGCTCATCATAAAAACCTTTGTATGCTGTCGTTTCTGCCTCAGGAAGAGCACAGACGCACCACAAAACCTACTGCAAAGTGTCAAAGTTGTACAGAAGTGAGGTTTAAACAAGAGAAAAAAAACATCACAGAACACCTGTGAAGTCGTTCCTATCATTAAACCTGTATAACAAACACACTGCAACTGCATTGGCTCGATTTGCAAAAGAACATTGGACTGCAGTTGACCACTAAAACTAACTGGACACCTCTCTACTGTCCCACATTCACTGGAGTTCTCATAGCTCTGTGTCATCTGCTCCACTCTCCTCAGTGAACTGGTATCACAAGGGTTTTCATTTCAAGTGTCATTCCTTTACATTAGCAGTTGTGTGCTATTCTATGCTATTTGGAGTCAGCAGGCCTTGGCTGCTTTTAATTACAGTGGGTAATGAGAGAAGAGATCCAGACTGTAAGACATGGAGTATTTTTAGATCTTGATCTTGATTAGCTAACACATCGCTGCGGTCTCCTCATATACGACTTTGTTGGAAGAGTTTTGTTCCATCAGTGTGATTAAAATCACTGTGGGTACTACTTTACTGGAAAAATACATTCTAGATTTGAATATATTTGTACTTCCAACTTAACTTTGTTCAATAAACCCAAGTGGTGGTTACGTAAGGAACTCAAACTGCAGAGTATGTAATGAGTAACTTCATATTTCAGAATTGTTATCTCAAAAGTCACTGAAACTCGAGTATGGCATTTGTTGGCAGACATCTGAATGTGTAATGTGCAGCGAGTGGAGGACCAGGGATTGGTGAGGGGTGTTTTAATGAGCCTCAGATAATTAAATGTTATTTCAGAGCTTGGTGGTGGGATTGCTGTCTCAGAAAATTGTGTGACTCAGTGATCTGTTTGTGCTTTTCTCATTTACAAAATAAACATCTATTTCTTTCCTCGCTATCGTATTGTAGATCAAACTTGACTTATATAGCCTAATAAAGCTCGCTGCATGAGACGCGTGTTTTAGTCCCTTTTTTAATTGGAGAGAAAGAGTGTCTGGGTCTATTTGTGGTCTGGAGCAATGTTGGAAATGCCAGCTGTCGCGCATCAAAGCCTTGCTGGAACAAACCGTTATTTGGCATGTCCCTGCAACATGTTGAAATACATCACTTACTATATCATACAAAATACCCCCCCCCCCAATTTAAAATCTACCTCACATGGACATTTGATAAATACATTTTTAAAAACATGTTTGCAATCTACATGAAACATTTTTGCACTATGAAGACTTATTTAACTGTAAACCAGACTACAGTGAAGAATCACATATAAACTAAAAAAATAAGCACTTTCTCTAAAACTATTCACTATGTTCTAGAAAATTAGATTTTTGCATTCTTTCCAGCCTTCTGTGAGAAGAAGAAAAAAATCCTCAATCCTCTGGAGTTATGACTGACAGCTGTGGCTGGTCCAGGGCACCCTGAGCCAAGCCCCACCACATAACGCATGCCCGACATGTCAATGTCCATCTGGGGTCCTTCCCTTCAAACCACTGCACCCTTTGCTCTCTGCCGGCAGAGAGACCAAGAGACAAGAGGAGGAACAGGGTGTGAAGACGGGCCTCTTAGGGCTCGTAGGGAAGCATCCAAAGCCAGCTGGTCTGGCTTTGAGGTAAATCAATGGAAAGAGTGAAACAAAGGCAGCAGAAAGAAGAGGAAGAATTGTAGACAGAGCAAAAAGAAGAGATAAAGAAAGTCAAGACTTGTGGGGGGGGGAGTGGAAATTGGAACAGCAGGTTCTGTGAAGGCGTGTGACAACAACAGGTGAGACACAGGTGTCAGGAAAGGTCTTGGCTCCTCGCACATGATGGAATGTTATCCCGATTAACGCTCATGTCGTTTCAAGATTGATTTAGGTTTCTGTAGTGAATCTAAAACAAGATTTTGTCTTTTGTTGATTATGTAGATTTGAGAAATGATCTTACCACATAATAGTGTCGCATCATGTTCAGGTGAAACTTAATGAGCTGATGTAAATCACTTCTTTAGCGTTTGTTGTATTTTTGCTAACATCACTGTTTTTTGTTGCTGGCATCACTTTGGGAAGATGGGAGGGGTGTACGTCGACACAAAAGTGCTGCTAAAGGAGACGCTGAGAGCAATTTGCATCCATGCTGTTGTCAGTTGGCATCAGCCTGAACTCAGTACGAATCACTACACAGCAGAAATCTTACTGATTGAAAACACTCCAAGAAAACAGCTGGGGACTGTTTCTGGGTCTTTTTTTGTCACGACTATTGTTACTGTCTAATGCAAAGCAAATACTTTCATAAGACAGAAGACAATTAATGATTAGATTACTACACTCACATGATGTTGCAGCAGACTTAATGATGGTCTAAATCTTGATCTGTAGATAACATGAAAAGGTGAATGCATTTTTAGAAAGCCAATGCTATCAAGGTATCACAAAGAACAGATACTTTTTAGACATTTAGATGAATATAACTATGCATGAGTCCGGTACTGACATCTCTCTAGGTTGTTGCATTTTGAAATCAGTGCTTTTGTGGTACATTTTGTGGTAGTTCATTTGGTACTATAAGCAACTTTGGGTTCTACATTTTCGTTTTTGCAACGGAATGCAAATTGAGCCATCCACATAATAAAGGAAATTAATTTGGCCTTATTGTATTGCAGTATGATTACCGTATGAATTACAGATATGATAAACAAATGTGCCTCTATATTCTCAAAGAAAACTTGCCAAAACTCTCATTTGGTCATAAGGCAACAAATAACATTCAAAAGGTACCCAACAATACTGCATTGCCCTACAATGTAGCTGCAGTCTTATGGTGCAATATAAAGGACTGGTGTGTGTGTGAAGCAGAAGGGAATTCTATAAATTAAGCATTACTATGGCTACAATAAGAACAAACAGTTCCATTTTGGTTTAGTATTTAGTCTACAAGCTTTTTTTCTTTCACTTTGAATGAGCATGCATGATGTGATGCACACATTAATTTACATGTAACACACGGTTATCCTCAACTGGCAGAGGTTATAATGGACAAAGTGACACTTATATCTCAACTGGCCTGTTAAAACCCTGCAGGTGGAATTTGTGGGGGCGTTAATATTGTTCGTCTGGAGCCTGAGTTTGCATAGTAAAGCAAAAGTGGACCAAAGCTCAAGCAAACTGCAGAAAGAGCCAGCCCACATTGCCTCATGTGGCCATAAAGCACGCCCCCATCTAACCTGGACCGGTGCACGGCCAAGAGCCAAGTGCAGGATAATCCAGACTTTATTTAATTTAAATGTAATGAACCTCAAGCAATCTTTGAAATTCCACCATTATTGCAGTTTGTTGTTATAACCTATGACATACAAAGAATGCAACTATTATGAATTGAACCTATATATATGGAGCGATGGGGTTGCAGGAACTGTTTTGTATGGACATTAAAAGCCATTAAGGACAGTTGCGACTCCTTGGCCTAGAGCCCCGAGGAATAAGAAGGGATGAGGAAGACTAGATGCGGCCTTTTCCTTTGGGACTGGGACTAACTGGTGAAAAAGGTAGCACAATACACTGGGGACCAGATTATACTAGACTAATACAAATGAGCTACATATAGCAGCAGCCATACTTTGTAAAAAACCCTTTTCCTTCATTAGTGAGCAAAACAGGATGCAATTAGAAGAGGATGTCAGTAATCATGCATTGTTTTACTATTCAGCCAGGGCAATGGTGCCATCAAATCACTGATTCTGTTTGCAGATATACCAGATTGCTTTGACTGCTACTTCTAAAAAGAGGAATGTGAGTATATTCAATCTGTAAGTGTCTTAGTCTGGTGACTCTTTGTAGTTTAACATTTCAAATGACACTTGAAGTATTCATCATGTGTCAATGAGGTCCTGTGACCTTAAATGATGAAGTCATATGATATAGAAACAGTTATTCAAAAGCAACTTGACACGCCTTTACTATAATGATAATGAGTTTCCAAATGTGTGAAAGTTTTGTGCAACTTGCATAACTCCCCGAGCACCATAAGATATCAGGTATACTTGGGATTCAGACTGTGGTGGAAGCAGAGGATTCAAAGCAGCACATCACAATGTGAAGATACTTCATTATTAGTTAAAGAAAACATATGCATATGCATACATAGATTTTTTCCAAAATGTAAGATTTGTTCAAAATCTAAGGTGAAGATTTTATATATTAAACTGCAGTAACTATAGTTGTCAGGTAAAAGTACAAATGTGTCTAAACTGGCAGAAAAGGGAATATATTCGAGTAAACTATGTAAATGTACTTACTTTCCAACACTGCATTCAAGCCCTATGTGAAACAGGTAGTCCTATTAACTTGTAATATGTTTAAACTGCTACATTTATTCATAATAGCTGCCCATGTGCATGTAGTTACCCCGTCTAAACCTAGCCACACGTTCATCCCATTCATATTAAATACATAATTGAAACAGTAGATGATAACTGTGCCGGGTTTCTATCGCACCTGCTTCCAAAGGCCAGTGAAAACAGCCCGGTGGGCCAGGCGCCACGCCTCTTCTGATCCTGCACATGCACGTGACATGCCTCTATGCGAGGCAAACAGGTCCCGCCTTCCTCCTCTAATTGGCTGCTTAACAAACGCTGCAGATTTTCATTGGCTGTGGGGAGTGCCCTATAAACCAAAATTCCATTGCTGTTGTCTTAGAGATGTGACGTCAAATGTATCTAATGTGATGAGGCTGAGCCGAGTAATTTTGGAAAGTAGTTGTCCAAATTTAAAAGTCAGTCGAGAAGAAAACTGATTGTAGGCCTACCTCAATAATGACTCGTTGCTTCAGATCGGTTTTAATTGTTTTTGCCTGTTAGTTCTGTCAAAGTTTCCATACGTTTTAGACTGTAACTGACTCATCCTCAGGGCTGTTAGTAACAGAGTTGTTGTAATGATTATGACACGAATCAAACAGCAGCAATATATTCAAAACGAATGTATATATGCACACAGGCTGACAATACTAATCAGGAAGGTAGGCTGTGTGTGCTGTATGAAGCCATAGGGATTCATTGTCACTTTAGTTGCTTTAGACTTTTACTATTTGTTCTAATGTTTTGACGGCAGGGTGTTTTTGTGCGCGCGCGCGCGTTTGTGTGTGTGTGCGCGCGCGTGAGAGAGCAAGAGAGAGGGAGAGAGAGAGAGAGGCAGTTCGTCAGATAAGGGGAGGAGTCTCTCACTGACAAGAGGGAGACTGGCTTTTCTGAGTTTGTCAGCTCCCCCTAAAATAGCAGTCAGCGTGTAAATGTGAACTGAAATTACGTTTATCCACTGGAGCCACCGATATAGAGTGTCTATACACGGCGACTGACTTGGGAGTTAAGGTGAGTAACGGAAATAGAAACAATGTTGCGGAGTATGGCAGCGGTACTGTAGCTACAGTGAGTGTGAGCAGAGGAGCGCAAGAGGGAGACGTAGAGTGAAATTTGGGAGACGAAGACATTAACTGTAAATCCATCCATCTATCTTTCTAGCCTACCTACCTTCACCGGGCTGCAAGACGAAAATGAGATACAGAGTGTAAAAGCTGTGTCGTGTCACTTAACACCAGTCATGTTGCATTATCAGTGAGGTTTTGATGCCGCAAAATGTCTTGGTGTCTGTTTAAAGGGCGCAGGCAGACGCGCGCGCTGTTGATATCAGTCAATCGCGAGAAACTTTTGGAGGATTCATCGTAATCGGTAATAGGCCGGTGAAACGCTCTCCTGTAGGTCCTTCGGTATGGCGCGTTTGTGAATTTTGAATCTTAAAACTCCCTCAGTCGTGGGATCTAATGTGTGAAGTGTTAAACTGTTGCCCAATTTGTATTGAAACAGGCGCATCGCTTGGGCAAAATAGTAATCAATGTGTATATAATAACACCGTTGAGCCATCACAACAACAGCAGGTTACAGTTCACACAGTGAATAACCCGGTTATAGGAGTTGATATTTAGTTTACAGCAAATTGTAGGTTTGCACGTTATAAAACTTCTAAAAAACACGTAAACCCAGCCAACCTACTTTAACTTAAAATACAGCCCTGTAATTTTGAGTTTTGCAGCTGGGCGCTAAGGGTCGCCAGTTTGGATAATTGCTTGGCGTTAGTGCTACTGAAGTGTAGATGGTGCTGGTCAGCCCCTGCACGGGGACATCACTACTCTTGCTTACTGCCATACATGTTGTTAACAGTGTTGTCTGTATATCTGCAACATACTGGAATCGGTTTACGACTGCTGGCCAAGCACAGTTAGTTGCATGACATCAAGCCTAAGCTAATTTGATTTTGGCCCTTTAACGTCATCTACAGAGATTCAGGTCCTTATATTTGACTTAGTCTTTACTTTATTTAAGGGAGATGATGGGGGTTAATGACTGGTTAACACTGAAATAAGCCCCACTGAAATGTACCCAATCAGGTTAATTGATGATGGAGGTAATTGCTGTCTTCTGGCAACATGAGAAGACCACTTCAAGATCCCGCATTTTTATTCTTTAAAGTGACAGGCTATGGGACAGTGCACAGTAAATTTCAGATAAGCTGCATAGGCAGTTTTGTAGCAGAGTTTGTGAGAGAGGATCTTTGCTGTCTGGTGGTTCTCTGAATCTCTGGGGCATCTTGTGACCCTTCACCAGAGTGGGTAATGGCCAGCAGTAACCTGACCTTCTCAAATGGCTCTAGTGTATGCCTACACCATAGCCCACATGTCTCATTAACATTGTACAGAAGGAGTCGTTTTTATTCACTTGTAACAGACAATACCACTAGCATAACCTGAAATTGTTCTCTATTCGTTTCTCTTTTTACGAGTTCATATTGACATCAATTTAGTCTTTGGAAAGCTTTTTGTTCTCAGACATATTGCAACTTGTAAAGTGTGTTTTGTGTTATTGTATGGATTCAATCCAGCAATTTGATGTATCAGCAATGCCTCAAACCTCGGTATTTAGTGGATTGTTTACTAACATATATTTAAAACTCATTTGCCTTAACCCCAATAGTAAACATTTTGCTACTTACAGTACATCCCTCAGTTATCAGGTCGAAGCAATGACACATTCTATTGATAAAGTGATTCTTCAGGGACATGTGTTGTTGCAGCATTACTAAAGCATACTTGTATTTTTCACTGTCCATTTTAAGTTACCGCTGTTCTGATTTACCATACCAGCTGGCTGCCAGTGATGTCTAAAGCAAAGCGGTAAAGCACCCTCCAATCTGCAGTCATTAGCTTCTGTGCTGCCCCAGGCCTCGCCAGTAATGGGCCTTGTTGCTCATGATCCACATCATGTGAGTTCTTATGTCTAATGTGTAGATGAGGGATTCTTTCAACGCTGCTGAAATGAATATCATTTTAACAATTGATGCCGTATATTAGTCAAAGGAATGAATATGATGTCTGTGAAGGCCCGGAGAGAGCCATCATAAATGTCTTTCTCATGCATGAACTGTTGCTCTAACCACAGAGACCCCAAACGCACACAGCGAGGTTTGATAATAAATCTATTAGATGCCACCCTGTATTATTTAATCAACAGTATGATGTGGTAATGCAAGCTAGATGGAGGATATTCCACGATGACTGCCACTGTTTATTAAATGTTTTAGCCTTGTTACATATTATGTTTGTGTGCCCCTGCATGTCTCTGTAAATGTGCGTGTTAGCATCTTAGCACAAGTTCTCAGTGGAAAGGGAGGAATGAGAGGTGGTGACGGTGTGAGGAACGGGCAGCTGCAGCATCTTTTACTGCACTCCTCATCCCACTTCAATCTCAGTGTCTCAGCTTCTCCTTCCAGGAGAAATGTGGAGTGTGTGGGCGAGTCGGATCTGCAATTAACGCTGGTTGTCAGAAAGAGAATGCTGGCGTTTACACGATGCCTCTGAATCACTGAGCGAAAGTCTTTCTCCTCCACTCTCCTCCTCCCAGGACATTTTTCCAAGGAGGACAAAAACACCAGAAAGCTGAAAGCCAAGCATGTATTGACTAAAAAAAATAAGAGATAGAAGCTGAACATTCTTATTCCAATAAAGAGGATAGTGTTTCTTTGGTTGTTTGGTAAGCCAAGATGTTCTTTTCTACTGCAAATTTAGCTATACCATTACAGCAATTGTGGATGTTACCATTGCTTTACGATTGTTTTATAAAATTTTTTAAATTATTGGACATGTTTGTGAATCTATAGGTTTGGTCTTTTTTGCTTTATTTAAATCATATATTTTGCAACAGTGAAGTGGCATCTATATAGGGCCGGTTGTTATCTTTATTAAAGTGAAGTTTAAGTACAGTTGAGTACAGTTTCTGTAGAATGTGAACATTAAATACAATTTTGTTGTTGGTTTGGTTGAATAAACTGCCAACAATAATGTCCTGAAACATCAGAAAGTTTGCACAAGTTCACAGACAAATGCATTGAGGTGATTGGAGCACTTTTTTCTTTGAAATTAAAAATTGTCTTTCCCTTTATTTGTTCATTTAATTTTTACTTTAGTTTTGGTACTAAGGCATACATACTTTTTTAAAGTGTTTTTTAAGATTTTCTTTTAAGATCCCTCCAAATAAAAGTGGTATGATAATATACTCACTGTCACATTGTAACTATTCAACTTTCTCTTTGACTAACAAAAGCATCTTAGTAACATGAATCATTGTTTATTGGAGCTCTATCATCAATATGGAGATTCCAGCGTTTTCCTGTGAGACCTTGAGGTTGGATGCAGAATCTTGAGCCTGGCAGATAATGTTTTAGACCGCAGTTAACTGTAGACTGTGCTCTGTAGACAAAAGAGAGAAGACTTGTGCTGCTTTTATTTGTAGACAAATAGCTGTCCACTGTTGTACAGCAAACCAATAATCAAACCTAAACTATGAATTTAAAGCAGGAAACCTCTGCTAGTTTTATTTCAAATCAAGAGGTTATTCATTTTGTCTTTTTTTTCTGATTTTGATTAATGCTAAATAGGTCACAGTGGGCCTTTGGTTAGCACTGCTACCTCACTGCAAGGAGGTCCTGGGTTCAGTTCCTGGCCCTCTTTCTGTGTGGCGTCTGCATGTGCTGTGATCATGAGCCGTTGGTATGTGTGTGAACTAGCACTGGGTGTCAGACAACATCACCTTGCGAAATACTGCTTACCATTTTACATAGAGTGGTTGATTCAAAGTTAAAGGAATTTTCATTTAAACATTAAAATACAGCGTTTACACTTCAATACAGTTTTCAAATATCATTGAGTGAATTTATAGAACTCAGACAATGGTAATTACTTGTCTAAACAAGTGTTTTAAAAAAAATATCTATAATGAATAAATGCCATAATGACGGCTATAAAAACATATAGCTCTTAAATTAAATAAGTACATTTTACTGGCTGTCAGAAACTCTGCTGTATTGTTTAGGCCCTCTAATAGCCTGATGTAAGCTCAGGGGGTGAATGTATTACCCGCTGAGGCACTGTTTGTATAGCAAGACAGCTAGCAGTGACCTTTCAACTGTCCTGCCCTTGACTGAGACCTCTGGTGGTAAGCCACCCCGTTTGGCTCACTCAGCACATGTGCTGCTGAGCAGGGCAGAGCAGCTTAAGGCCGCACCGTCTTTTCCTGTCTCTCCCCTGCTCTGCCAAACGAGGCTTGACTGGAGGTCTCCTCACCTCTTCAACCAGGAGAATCAGCAGGAAGAACCTCAAGCAGAGCTGCACTCTAAATCTGCTGTTAATCTGCTTTGGCCACTATGATCCTAGTCTGTCTCTCACTCCACATCCATACTGGTCACTTACTGAGACTCTGAAACAAACAAACACATGGCGTTGTATAGCCACTGTTGCCACAGTAGTATACTAAATATAATGTTATAGTTACTTTGTGTCTTGATTTTTTTTGAAAGCACCATACATAATTTCTTGTTCCCTCAGTTGCTGGCTACTGTGTTAAGTTTTGACAGGCCACATTCTCTAATGAGCATAAAGAATCGCACATGCACACGATGTGGTTTGGGAAGGTAAACAGTGGAAGTGTGCGGTGGAGCAAAGGTGATGACTTTGAGACGTCAAGTCATTTGCACCTTTCTAAGATGCCTCCGCCTCCTTTGGCTTTCTGGTGTGCAAGAAAAACCACAGTATCACACTGTGCATCATCTCAAAAGTGAGGTCTTAGAGGACATATAACCAAAATTTGTGTGTCCTGTGGTTTGGTTAGTCATTCATTTTTAGCTTGTTTTCTTATTTCTTATTGTTGTTTACAGGAAAAATGTTGCCTGCATGGAGATGTAATAATAGTAAGTGACTTCGTTGCTGTGCAATACTGTGGTGATATTATTAAGTTGAATCATGTATAGACAAAAAAATTATAGTTGAAAAGGAAGTTAAGAAAGACATCTCTTTGCTGAGTTGCATTTTAACTTTTGCATTTTAATGAGACAGAAAAAAACATAAATCAAAGGAATATATTATAATCTAATTTACTAGATCAAAAGATCTCCCATGATTGCTAATATGCCCCACTGTATTGAATTCCTGATGTTCTACTGTAGATCTTAAAAAGCATCTCTCACTGGAGATTTAACTTCTCTGGCTTTGTATAAGTCGATTAAGTAGAAGCATCACAAATAGACAAACAATTGAACTGCGTGCAAAGTAAACTTTAGTCTGGCGAGCTCCGTGTGATGAAGCTGTTTACTATGTTGTTACAGAGTGCTAAAATAGGAGATTTGAAACATCATTTACAGACTTTATCACCATTTAATCTAACCTCCCATTATGTCACACAGGATAACAAGAAGTAGAGTTCAATGGAAAAATGTTTATCAATGGCTGGTGTAGTAAATCCAGCTGTGTGACTTGGGTCTCCTACAGTGAGCACATTGATTACAAGTCCAGTAGCTGCTGGAAGGAAGAGTTGGATCTCCTGCAGCTGGGCCTGCCCTGTGGCCTCCCAAGCTGCAGGAAGGAGGTCTGGCCTGTGATATCCTTGTTTTTCTGTTTGTCTGAGAAGCCCCGTGAACCAGGACAGCTGGGGGGGATGTGATTCCTCCCATTATTCTGCAGCACACATCAGCCATATGAACAGGGAAGGGAAGTGACCCAGCCCCCTCAGCTCTCTGGAAGCTGCTCTAGTCCACCGCAGGGCTCTGACTTGTAGTTCAAAGTTGCCTTCCTCTCTGCTGTTAGGGCTAAGCTTTAGCAGCATGAACACTGCAATGCCTTATGCATGTTCTTCTTAGCTAGAGCGCGAGTTTCAAAACTGTTAGATATAGTATGTTGTGTTTATGTTGTGTTTGCAGATTCAGGATGGTAAGGATGTCTTTTTGACCTTTCCCACTTTAGGGGAAGTGTAAGCCTGGTATCACTCTTACAAGCCATGATATCATCTCTAGACTTTTACAGCTCAGATGCCATCCTAAAGGGTAAACATTACTCCTCTTTACTCTTAAGTGGACACAATTTCAAAATATTTGCACTCTGTCAGGCAATATTTGTAAAACTAGTCTTAAAATCAAGGGCATTCAGAAAGTATTGTCATTGCATCTCCAGTCTCTAGATCCCAGCTCTCTATAGTGTGACTGTGATTGTGAGTGAGGTGTTGAGTCTGCCCGCTGTTCGTGCGTCTGCCCGTCTGTCCTCTCCCTTTCTCCCAGTCCACTTTCCATCTGTGTGCTGTGGGCCACAAATCTAGTTGAAAATGGTGTAGTGTTTCCACCAGTGAGCCGTTGCCAGCCTGTATTCATGTCAGACTCTGTTCTTCTTGTTTTTTGTTTCCCTCCTCCCCTCAACCTCTGTCGCTGGTCCAACTGCCAGAGGTGTTCAGAGCGTATTTGGTGGGGGGTGGGGGGGGGCGCATCCATCATCAGCTGCTGGCCCTGGGACTCAGGACCAGAGGCTATCAGCAAACAGTTTGACTGAAAAGATTCCTGGAGAGGCGAGCAGCAGCAGGACCTGTGGGGGTCTCTCCCTCTTTCCCTTTCTCTGTCTGTCTCCCTCTCTTTTTATCACACTGTTTGCACACAGTGTTCATGTGACAGCTAGCACACATCATCTGATTAGGGAGAAACTGTGGGCTGTAGCTGCAGAAATACCCTTTAGATTATTTGCTCAGTGAATGCTTTTCATTGATGTCAATAGATTTTCAAATTGAGATAGACATGAGAAAAAAAGCTTTCAGATTAAAGTCAGTTTTCCAACTTGTATCCGTGATAAAGAAATTATGATATGCCTTGGACATTTCCCATGTGCCCTATGGATATAGGGCTTTCAGTATATATTAGATATAGTTTACTGTTAAAACACATCATTTCACAAAGCAGACTTTGATTATTCAAAATAAAAACTGGCTCTCATTGTGATGTTACAGAAACCTCATAACAGAAAACCTTATGACAAATATTCATAAACCCAGATTTTATTCATTTTCAAGCCACTTACAGTTTGTATGTGTCACACTATTTTCAGAAATGGGTGAGCAGTTGCTTTATTTGAAGTGTTTTTTCTTGAAAATGAAATGTGTGAATAACAGGCCTGTGTGAGATCATTAACAGACTAATTCTATAACATAAAATTGTAAGAAAAAAAAAATCAATGCTACTTTAGCCAGCCCCTTTCAATGTTGTTATGACTCATGGCCATCCTCACTGCTCAGATTGCATAAACCTTTTATGTAATGGAACACTGTGGGAAAGAGGCATCGAGTGGAAGAGAAAAATGGGAAGACAAAATCAAATATTTATTCTCAGCTTTTTAATTTTTTTTTCCATTAAAAGCAGACATTCTCTGAAGGCAGACAGTAACCATAATCCTAAATAATATGGACTACATGTATGTGTACCAAAAACTTTTGTCTTTCTGTAGTGCACACTATTTATTTAGTTAAATCTGCCTGCTGATCATCAAACAAACACCGGGGGAGAATTGAATATCTGGAATCTCAGTGTTTTAATCTGGATCCACAGTGTTTCCAAAGACGTGTTGAGATCGGGTAAATGCTGCTGCTGAGACACATTATGCATGACGTCCCTAATATCCTTACACTGTGGATTCCCCCTGGAGGAAGATCTTGGTTCATCTTTGCTGTTTACCATCTCTGAGTTGCGGTCTGCACAACATCAAAAGGCTGCCATGGCACTTAACACAGCTTGCAGGGTTCCTGGGGGGGGGGGGAGTGCTGTTGCTCCCTATGGTGTTGACATTATTATTGTTCCCTAGTGAGAAGTCTATCTGATGATAGACAACCATGCAAATGGACACATGCCATCGTGCCATATCAGACCACAGCAGCAAACTGTAATGCTATGTAAATTTATAAACCTCTAGGACCATGCATGCATGAGTTTTACTGTATTTGTGTCTTTTGTGTGTCTGTGTGCAAGTTTGAAAAAAACAGAAAGACTTTCTTTTAAATATTTGCTCCAGCAGTTTACAGCAAGTTATCTCTCCAAAGCAAAAACAAAAGTATTGAAATAGTGAAACTTGAGATTAAAACCCCCTCTGATGCATATCATGTAACTTTATCAGCAGGAGCAAAGTGTGACACAAGAAGAGTTGATCCATAAAGAGTGCTGAATACTGATGTTGTGTCATGTCAAGACACTTGTTAAACTGACATACTGTCATAAGAAATGTTGGTGATGGAGGGATTTTGTTCAGAGACAGTTTGTTAAACCTACGGTGTTAATATGAAGTGAGTAGTTAGCCATAAGTCAGTCTATTGCATTTTACTGACATAGCATGACATACTGTAGATTGGCTGATTAGAAATGATTTCTAAGGGTCAAGAGGTTAACCTAATAAAGACGTTTCTCAATCCACAATAATGCTTTACTCTGTCTGTGCTACAATGAGAAATACTGTAGCTTTAACAGTTTGAAACTCCAGCAGGACACTTGCCCCAGATTGTGCCTCTTATGTATCACCATTGCATTTGAGACACAGAAAAATAAATATCCAGCGAGCTTTAAAAAATCCAGGTCTTCTAACAACACTTATAGTTGTTCCGAAGGTATTTCTAGATTCCTCAAAGACTTTGCCCACCATCTGCTGCACAATAAAAAGATTTTTAACCAGTTTTTCAAGTTGCAAGTGTATTTCAGAAATGATTTCTTTGGTCTTTTTGTAAAATTCAAGCAAATTATTAACAATATGTTAATATTTAATATTGGAAAGAAACATCAATATACAGTCTACCAATATGATTAAAACAATTGGATGAGGAGAAATGTCAGAAATAAAGTGCAGAAACTTGGGGAAGCAGGTTAAAAATTATTTTTGTCGTGGGGTGGATGCAATATTTTTTAATTTAGTTTAGTTAGAAGAGTTTTTAAAAATTCTGGAAATACCTTCAGATCAAGTCTTGTTACACGACCTTTGGGGGTTTTCGCTTGGTAATTATTTTACGTAAACCCGGATGCTTAGCTCTATGATTCAAATGTAACAGTAATACTTTAAAGGCACAAACTGGGGCTAGTAGGACATTATAGCAACTGTACCGTACATCTATGATTTCTCAGTTGCCAAGCGCATTCATTTTTAATGAGAAATAATTCATCACCCTAGCCTTGCATCAAGGAAGTTATCATCATTTTCTTATTTCATAAAAGTTTCACTCAAATGTACATCAAGGGATTTACCTTGAGGAGAGTAGCTTTTCTACATGAAATGGATATAACTGGTTGGAGAGGGTCATGTCTTTATCCTTGAGAAACTGAGAATCCATTCATTGGCTGGGCTCGAAAACCTGACTGACGCAAATGGATCATTGGGAATAGAAGTGTCCCAGCAGTAATTATGTTACAACGCCGCTGCCACACACTACCACAGAGGTGGGATGGGATGGGCGTGGGGAGCTTTTTTAGTCTTGTTTCCCTTACATCTTTCCACATAGTTAACACAGTCATACTGTCTTCTCTCTCCCACTCTCTCTGTCTGACTCTCTCTTACACTTGTTTTCTTTCTTTCTCTTTTTCATACACACACCTGTTATCGAACCCAAATGAACACATGAAGTGCAGTGGAAAGTTTCTGACTAACATTTATCCTGCTCTGTTGAGCGAATGTCTCATCCCTCTGTTGAATGACTCTCAAAGTAAGGAAAAGGTTGGTAGCTGATCATGTCACCTATTTGTCACTGTTGTCTTCCTGGCCTCTAGATCTCCGCTGCCTGTGCCTTGAAGCTAAAGCAAAAAAATATGTTTCATTTTTTTCCTGCTATCCAGGGCTCTGTGGCACTAAGTCAGTTAAAAAAAGAGACATGAAATTAATGTAATGTCAATGGCGTTTTCTCATGAAACCCCAAGGCACTTAGTCAAAGTCACCTTGCATAGTCCTCTCATCCCCTGACAGTACTGTGAGAGTGAGATGGAGGAGGTCTGTCTGGTAATACTGTCAGCGTATGATGTCCTTTGGTTATTGGTTGTTATGTCCACTCATCGTCATTCAGATTTTGTAGGGATTGGATACATGTCCGGTATTTATCTGAAGAGCGTCATCATTTCCATTCAGTCAGCTGTGTAACGTGGCCTACACTGAAACATTTTCTCAGTGAGAACAGGTTCATCCTGTGGGGTTTTCTTTCCTTTTGATGTCATTTTGGAGGTGATAAGTAGCTTTCTGTCTCCTGGTCCCTGTCTTACAGCACCATCCCCCAGCCCAAGCAAGGTGCTAGCAGCATGGAGGATTGTTTGAACTTGCATTGATCCAATGTGGGATTACAGCTGGGTCATTGGAGAGTTGGACTGATATACCAGTCATCAGGGCAGATTAACCACTCACTGTCTGCTTGGCTGCCATTTCAGTGCGGGCTCTCACTGCTGGGTTTGTGACTGTCCCCACTGTGCAGGTCACATTTTTATATCTTACTCGATTGAGTTAGGTTCAGACTGATTTAATATGTACAGGAAACATATTGCTTTATGAAATAAGACAAGAAAGTAGCTTGACAACCTTCTTACAGTGCTATAAATCTGTAAGCAATTTATGAAACATTTACCAGTCTTAATTTTACCATCTCAAGAGTTTGGCTGGCAGGGTTTTCTTTAGTACGTATATGTATTTGATTTTATTTCAATTTTAATTTTTTCTTCTTTTATTCATTTCAATCTCCCCCTTTAAATGTTATTGAAATCATTCTCCAGCATGAGAAATGTCACCCCAAGCAATGCTTTACAGAGGAAGGGGAAGTGCTGCAGAAAGTCCATGTTTTGCAGGCCGCCACACCTCTCGCTACATTTCTCGAAGCCTCCTTTTTCACGTTTTTGTTCGCATGCCCTTGCGATAGCTCTTATTAATTATATCTCATTAGTTGCCTTGGAAACTGAGGTGAGGGAATGTATAACAGGAGTTCAAAGAAAAGGAGAAAGAAACCATGAAAGAAATAAAGAAAGAAAGAAGGGGGAGGGTTGAAAAGAGGGGATGGAGAAAGTGGTTGTTGAGGGATCAGCCGTGTGTCAGATTAGCATCAGGAGACATTAACACTAGTGATGCTGCTGGGGCCACAATCCTGCCTTTCACTGCTGGAGAGGGAGATAAGCATACTCTCTCAAAAGGGAAGAGGGAGAGAGCGTGAGAGGGCTGGCTTGCCTCCACTCCCCTCAGGCCAACAGTCCCATTTACAGGTACAACACCTCCTGATGAAAGCAAGAACAAAGAGGTGGATGTTCATTTTCTACTGCGCTGGTGTCAAGGCTCCATTAAAACAAATCTGTAAAACTGTGGATTTAGGCTGCTTCGCTTTATGTCTTCAGTATGCCAGAAGCTAATCATAACCCAAGCTCCAGTGTTGCCACTTTGAGTTCGATACACTTCAGAATGTTGTCATGGATTATTTCGCAGAATCCCCATATCAATGCACATCAGATTACATGCATGAGGCTGTTGAATTCTATCTCAAATGTAGTCATGATCATGTTGTTTCAATGTATGTTTACTCATGGTGCGAGAGCTGTGATTCATTCTTATGTAACCAGTGTAGTGTTTGAACGATTATGAAAGTTCTCTGCCTACTAATTGTAAAGTGAGTGGCTGAGAACAGCGTGTGCACGTCGTCCAGCCTGTGTAATGATCCTTCCAGTAAACATAATAAGCACACAGAGCGAAGCCACAAGAGATGAGCCTCTGTTGTTGTTTAGTCTCGGACTTTCAGTCGGGACGGTAATAAGGGGAAGGATCAGAGGGGAAGGGTGTCCCCAAGGTGGTCCCTCCCTTTCTTCCTCCTCTCCATCTCTCCCCGGCTCCCCCTGACTCCCCCGCAGAGGGGCATGTAGAAGGGTCCTGAATAACAGGAAGTGGAGGGGCAGGAAGTTGAGTCTTGTCTGCCCCCGGCCTGTGGTAGGATACTGAGGCTAATGCTGCCTTGCACAGGAAGCGCAACTGTCACGGCTATGCTCAAGACTTTGGCTGCTGTCCATAACCTTCATAGAAGTGGCGGCATGGGTGCTGCTTTAACACTGCTTTAAGTCAGATAGGATGAATTTTTTGAATAACCTGTAATATACTAGATCTTATTTGGATATTTGAGATGTGGACTGGAAAAGATTATAGCGGTGTAGATTTAGATAATACAGTTTTATTGTATTACAATTGTACAGAATATCACAGACCTCTTTTTTTTGCTCATTAGCCAAACCCTGCAACATAAATCTACTATGTAATTTTATGTTACCTTTTATATAGGACAACAGTTGAGGGAGTAATGCCTCAACTTTGTGTGGAGTGAACACAGGCTTACAAGCACAGAGGGAGGAGGACGTGCTGGATCCAGTAATCACACTGGGAATTGAGCATGTTTTATTGATTGTCAAAGGGCCAGGCCTGTCACCAAGCCTCCTAGTGTCTCCATGGTCTGTCTTAAGGAGGAGGAGGCAGGCGGGCCCTCCTGTCACCTGACCAGTCTCACACCTTGTCATGGAGGACCAAAGCGACTCTGGTCTGAAACGATTGTAATGCTGAGTTACTTTTATAGATACTGCATATTCCAAAACGTGTATGTTTGTTTAGTAGAAGGTAAGGCATGGACTCCTTCTGTTAGTCATATTGACTTTCTGTCAGGCTGATGTGGTCGTTCCTATGGCGACATATTCTCAGCACATTGATTTATGCGTTACAAATGTTTGGTAAGCAACTTTCAGAAGTGCTGGACTGGTTTATATCAAAGTGGACCAGGTGTATCCTATCAAGGTCTTTTATATGAGTATGTGATGAGACACGATACTGATCTGACACCAGGGCTCTTTTTTTTAAAATAGTTTTTATTTATCTGTGTAGAATAAGAAATATGTGAGATAACATGAAGCTGTAACTGCAAATCACTTATTAACTGTAAGTGAAGACATTTATACACCAACATGCTTTTTAGGCTTGTGTAAATTTTACATATATTGTTTAAAAGGTTTATGAAATAACAACAAACCTCATAACAACAGACGGACCATAACGTTTTGTGTAATAGATGCAATACACACAGTTTTTGCTGTAGGATTACTGGTGTTGTGAACAGGTACAGACTTTACAAATAGCTCTGAGCTGCTGTGAGCGGAGGTGTTCAGATCCTCAGTGCGTCCACACGGAAAAGGCTTCCCTTAGTATAATTACATGGTGCTGCGTCTGTTTTCCCAGAACAAAACTGACTTGACAATGTACCTCAACCAATAGTGTTTTTTAACTCCAGTTTCTGAAAGTTCATAAAGCTGTAATGTCAGTCCTTGTTTCTCAAGCCATTCAAATCTACTGTTGGAAAAACTATATGGAGTAAAACATTGCTAACATTAGCTAACCACGTGAGTCCCTTTTGGCCGTTCACTGCTTTCACATTAAAATGCATTTATTGTGCAGCACATGCAAGAAGTAGCAAAGTATCAGTGGTAGCTTTAAACACATTAGCTTACTGCTGTAAATGAATGGACGGAAACAGAGAACTGTATTTCATGTGTGGCATTTGGCTGGTACCTGATCCGCTAAACAAGGTCAGTTTCGGCGCCAGTACCAGTCCAACAAATCGGATTGATGCATCCAGGGTTTCCCCGAGAAGAGTTGTTAGGCCTGGCGGCCAAGTGTATTTTTTGACGGGGGCCCGGCGCGGGCCAGCGACAGACTGATGGCGGCATTAAGGTAGGGATAGTTTCTGTGATAACAGAATCCCGGATGGAATCGTGGAATTGAGAATTTAAAAAAGCTATAACACAGATTCCATAGAGCCCTACATTAAGCTGAGTGGAGATTTGAAAATATGACTACGTAACGTGTTGATAAAAATAAGCCATTTATTGATCACACATTAAAAAAAATCGACAACTACAGCAGAGTCTAACAAAGAATCGAACAACGTACAGTCTTGGAATGCTTTGTTTTAAACAACAACAAAAGAAATTAAAATAAATAATATCAAAGTTTTTGCGCTCTACAAAAAAGTCAAGTCCTGATTGGCTACAGTGCTAGATCAAGCGAGAGATCCAAACTGCTCACTTTAAGGCCTCGGGAAAAATTGGCACTTGGGACAATTGGGTCCTCTACTTCACGAGCACCGGAGTCAAACAATTATACATATGACTTATTGAGGTGGGACCTTTGCAGTAGGGTTTACACCCTTTTTACATCAAGTACACAAGTATTTATTGAGGTGGCCTCATAGCCTCGTGTTGTCCTGCTACCGCTTCCAGGCTCGGTTTGCCCCCTTTCCTTTTCTCTTTTTATGTTTATCTCTTGGTCTCTATTTCTTACACACATGCACACACACTCACTCACACACACAAAGAGCACATGATTTGGGCCATAAACAGACACTCTGTCCTGTTCTAACACTCAAGCGAAGTCAGAGTGTCACGCACAAACATGTACTCTGCTACAGTACAGACATTGTTCTCCTTTGTAATCTGGCCATCTTCTGACATGTCTAGTGGTGCCGGTTGAAAATTTCGCACTTAGTTCTTGAGATTGAAATTGCATTAGTGGATCTACAGCGAAGTATGTTGTGATATGATCAACCACAGCATTAGATTAGAGTGATCATTCAAGGTTTTGTCAGCAAGATGTTTTCTCTTTCGGCTAACTTTTGATGAATGTGGACACTAAGTTGGGAACGTGGCACACCTGCAGTCTGAAGGCTCTCTCAGCTTGTCATTTCGTATCTGTGTAAGAGAAATGTCATGACACACTCTATTTTGCCTCTAGACTTGAACTGTCCTGCTGTGACAGCTCCTCTGTATAAAGAGAAGTAAGGATGTGCACACGCGTGTGTACATGTGAGAGTGTCTCAATTCTTTCTGATGTACAGTTTCACTGGACTTTTATAAAATGGGCAATATTGTCTAAACTAACACCAAATTCACACATAGGTGCACGGATGGAATACTGTAACTAGTGCATCGAAATTGAAAGGCAAAAAATGAAACTTTATTTATGGTCACCTATATTTAGCAAACAGTATAAACAGCCTCAACCAAACAGATCACATACTGAACAAATACAGGGTGAGAAAAAGATTATCTTTACACCTCTGTGCAGATAAAATACACCATAGTGGTTAAGTTGTCTGTCAAGTCCATCACTTGCCTTTTCAGCAAAAAGCATTAAACTTGTTTGTGAAGCCAAAACTCATTTGACGTGCATTCAAAATAAAAGAAACAAAGAATCAAGGTCAGTGGAGAAATCCAAATTTCTGTCATTATTTTGACCTTTTAAACACACAATGAATTCAAATGCATGCCTCCCATTCCAGTAAATTCACAAACGGTTACAATAATATACAAACAATGAATGGTTATGGAATTATCTCTTTTTGCAACTTACACTGCTATTGCTTTCAGGGTGGCTCAGGTATGTCTTTGGGGGAGCTGAACCCCCCTTGATGTTCCTCTAATCGAACTCCACTGCCAGTGTGTGTGTGTGAATTGGTGAATGAACAAGAACATTGTCATTCTCCCTGGCCGGTTGTGATGTGGTTTGGGGAAATTCTTTGTGGGGGTTTAGGCGGTTACTTTCCTGGCTCAGACAGCCATGCGTGGGTAGTTAGCGAGGTGATCTCAGTCAAGTTTGCCTACAGTGGAGGCCCGATTCAGACAGCCAGACACCATAATGCCAGTCCATCTGTAACCCATAATGACTGTGTGCCACTGGAACTAGTCATTTTCATTTTCACTGCCAATTCGGCCCCTGGCTTACTCGCCTCACAACTGCTGACTGCATCTAATGGCCTGAGTTGTTAACCTTTCTACATTTGTACTCATATGGGAAATGTAGTTTGTTTAGACATTTTCTATTTGCTGGGTGTAAGTGATGGATGCACCTCCAGGGAGGGGTCTATATATCTTCTCGCAGAGAAGCAGAGACAGGACAGAGTTAGACGTTCCAGGGGAACAGTGCGGTCTGAACCACTGGCCAGGTTAGAAGCTCATGTGGGAATATACCCCCACCCTCTTCACCCCCCATGGCTTCTCCTCCAGCCCAGGAGATTTCAACTACTGTCAACCACAGACTGGGTGCTCTCTTAATCATCTTAAGAACAAAGATGGCATCAGGGTGGGTGAGCTCAGGAAGAGTAAGGAAATGTTTGATTTTCTGTCTCTGCAGGCAGGGAAAGGTAGACAAACGTCTTCTACTGTATTAAGGTGAACATAGCTTTGTAAAACGTCAAAACATATAGATTAAATAAATTTAGTTGTAGTACTTAAAGCAAAATCTTTTGGGAAATGCACTTTCTTACCGAGAGGTAGATGAGAAGATTCTATACGGTGAAAATGAAGCTACAGCCAGCAGCCAGTTAGCTTAGCTTAGCACAAAGACTGGAAACAAATGGTAACAGATAGCCTGTCTCTGTTCAAAGGTATCAAAATCCACCTACCAGCAGTAGTCAGTAACATTTTATATCTCCTTTATTTAATCCATACAAAAACCAAAGGGTAAAAAATGACAATTTTCCATTTTACGAGGGTTATGTACCGGACTATTTCTTGACTGGAACCTGTTGCCAGGCAAACTGTGGAAATTCCAGGAAGGTACTGCTAGGGCTGGGTACCGATACTTTTATGGCACTGACTGAATTGCTTCAATACTATTGAATATCAAAAAATGCCTTGTGAGTAGGATGTTTGACGTTTCTGACGGCAAACGTGTTGCTTAACGTTACAGAACGGCAGATGGTTGTCAGCTACTCTTTAGCATAGAGAAATTATGAGGTCTCACCCTGCCACTCTTTCATAGTACCACAAACATCACCCACACAGTCATTCCCTTCTTCTTCTTTGGATTAAGGAGACTAGACGCTACACCATTGTAGTATCGTTCAGGAACTGGTATCGAAGTCAAGGTATCTGTACAGGTACCAGATATCGACATTTTTTTAACAATACCCAGCCCTAGCTCCTGGACCAAAAGTAATCCGGCACATAACCCCCCTTAAAACAGAGACTTGTCGTTTTTACACTTAACTTTTTATACAGATTAAACAAACAAGATATGACATGTTATTTAATGAGTTTTAGAGGTGTTGGTAGGTGTATTTTGTTACTGTTGGACAGAGCCTGGCTAGCTGCTCCCCCAGGCTGATATTATCAATTAAAATATCAGCTGGCTGCTCGCTCTTGCCTACATAAAGAGTGGTATCAATCTTCTTATCTAAGTCTCCAGAAAGCAAGTAAGCATATTTCCCAAAATGTCCAACTATTCTTAAAATATTAGCTTTAAAGTATTTTGATTATTTAGATTATTTTGGAGAAATTCACCAGCTCCTTTTGTCATTGTCTGAATGTATACATCACTGCTGCGCTATTTTCCATCTTATGTATACATTCTATGTATTCTATGTTTATCGTTCTTTTAATTTTATTTTTACTATTATTATCAAGAGGGTTTTATTTTCCATCTTATTTTCCATTAATTATAACATTCTATCCTTGTTTTTATGTTCATACTATGTCTTTCATGTGATAATTATTTTGTTGTAAAGCACTTTGAGCTGCATTTCTTGTATGTATTTGCTATACAAATACATTTTATTATTATTATTATTATTATACGATAGTGTACAGTTCAATACAACTAGTCAGTGAGTCTTGTATAGCTGCTGCCCTCTAAGTGTGAAGCCATCTTTCCTTGACCTCAGCTGTGGTTCAAGTGCAGCAGCAGAGGAGATAAGGGTACGCCATGTGGGTCTCATACTTTCTGAATGTGCTTGAGAACAGAATACAGAGCCCTCCGGTGCTTTGAAGTGCCTAAGGAGACATTGTTGACTGCCAAGTTAACTTTCTGTTTTTCTCTCCCACCCCCTTTCTCTGTCTTTGTTTTTTTGTCCTCTTGCAGATTGTGGTGTGGTCTGTTGAAGAGCGTATTGCGAAGAAAGAAGAAAGAGGGTATACAAGAAGAGAGACTGTTGCACGATGTGCTAGGAGAGTGGGGAAAGAAAGTGTGTTGTTTTTCTGATATTGTTGAGGTGTCAGAGAGACCGGAAAGGACGCAGCCATGGGGCGGAAGAAGATACAAATCACCAGGATCATGGATGAGAGGAACAGGCAGGCGAGTGTCAGAATTTGCTATCTATCTATCTGGAGCACTAAAATATTATCAATGATAATATTAGCTTATTTCTTAGCTTATTTTACAAGATGCTACTGTATCCTTCTTTTGTGTCTGAGAAAGAAAGTCTGCTCTGTACCTGCCTGAAGGTTATAGTCTTCTCCTATTTTCCTTCCTGCCTTGGACCAGAGTTCAGCAGCTGTCATGGTGTGCATGGATCTAAACAGACATACCTCTCTCCCCAAAGTCCCCGCCAACTGAACAGGGACCATGACATTTCTTTGTCAGTGCGGTCGTATTTACAGACATGATTCCCCTGCCACCCTGCAATTTCTGCCAGAGAAGTTGATGAGGCAGCAGGAGCGCTGGGCTGCAGCGGGGGCCTCATGGCGTGGGAGTGAACTGAGGGTAGCGAGGAGCACAGCGGGCCGCCTGTGGCCTATCCACACTGTAGGGCTTGTCCCCTGGCCTGGCAGTACGGCTGGGCCCCTTCGCTGTAGCCCTATGTGTTTGCAGCTGCTTGGTAGTAATTAGGAGCAGCCACTGCACCACAGCACCCTCTCATTTGCAGGGTGGGTCAGCAGGACACACAGCACCCTTCTCTGCCTTGGCTACACTGGTCCCAGCTAGCCGCAGAGAGGGAGCTGGAATTCACTCTGTCTGCTCACATTAAATATAAACTCCTAAACAGCAAAACATTGTACAAAACAGCTCTGGTCTGTTTGAAACAAGAATAACAGGCTTGGATATCTATAGCAGGAAGGCTTGGTCCATTTCTTTTTTAGCCACGCTCCCTTTGATTTAAGAGCTAAGTTAAGGAAGCGTGAGTGCAGTTTTTGACTAATTATACCAATTAATGAAGATGTGTAGGTCTCCCATAGCCAAGTAGACCACATCTTGTTAACACCCCCTCAAAATAACCTTTGCATTCCTTCACAGGTGGAACAACTTTTTGCTGTGCACACAGAAATATAATGGAGGCACAGTAGCTCTTCCTCTCCTGAGGGTTTTAACATGATACGGTGCTAGCCAATCGGTACTCTGACCATGTCTCTGTCTGTTACTGTGATGCTAGCAGTTCAGCCAAGTGCAAAACAAAAATCCACACTGTGGGCCAATTATCAGTATAACACCTGGCTCTGAGTGGGATCCAAACAGGAGGGCAGGAGAGGAATCACCCCTGGCTCATTGCTCTTATCTAGACTGTATGCAATGACCTGTGACATCAAGGAAAAAAAGAAAGAGAGGAAATTACATGAAAACAGGTTGTCAACTGGTCGCTAGCAGAGCAAGTTAACCCTTCAGATGAACCATTCTTTATACTGCATATCTGAAGGGAGTGAGGGAAGACATTTTGCTGTATTGTTTTACAGGAAAGTGGAGCTGCACAGAGAGACGTTGCTTATTATTAATGTGTCTCCCAAAGTTGAGTGTTTGCATCAGATTTTAAATGTCTCACTGTATAATTTGTGAGAAAGTTTATCAGCAGAATGCAGGCTTTTCAGCTTGCATTTAGTTGGTTTTAGCTGGCTCAGCAGAGAATCTGCTGTGACAATAGGCCGCCGTGCTAAAATAAAGCTTTGGTGTAAAGTGATGTATGCGTGTGTATCTTTCTCTCTTTTTTTTCTGTGGGCCATGAAGCGCACAGTGCCATCTCCCTGGGGCGTGCTCCTAACCAAGGGGGAATAGCCATTAGCATATGATCCCCATTGTCGAGAGACAATTTGAATCTTTATCTACGGCGCTCTGCTGCTAGCTATCCATACTCATAGCATTAAAATGAAAGAAGTCCTTAAGTGGGCTAATTAGATAGTATTGCTATATGAGAAGTTGTGTGGGGACAACGGTGCTCCCTTGCTTTATCACTGCAAGCGCTTCAGGAGGGCTGTTAACCTTTCAGGATTTATAACACAGAGTGTGGCAAAGGCTGAGAAGGTCTGTAATTGCACAATCTATCAGGAATTGTGAGTGCACAGTTTAGACAGGCAGTGAACTTAGCTGAGATTTTTTTATTTTGCTTCAAGTCATTACCTGCAGTGGGTAATGACAACACATCTTCATTGTTCAGAGTGCTGAGTTGTATTGTGAAAAAATGACAAGTAAGATAACTATTAAAGTTGTTGCATTCATCCTGTATAAGGAAGACCTTTTTGGCAGCAAAGTGTGTGGCCTTGCAGAGGTGTACAGAGTGAGACATGAAGGCAGCAGAGGTCCCGTCATGCATACTGTAGGATGTCGGAAGAGTCAGTTCCTGAGCCATGCCCTGCATAAGTGATGGTCTTACAACACATCGGTGCAGTCATCAGCCAGACTGACATGCTGATTGCAAATGAATGCTAGATAACAACTAGACAACAGCACCGCTCTGGTTGATTCTCCTCATTTTCAGTATTCACAGCAGTTAGCACCTTTTCAGTCACAGACAGATACACACACATGTATTATACACTATTATTTAACATTCACATTTTCATCATTTCCTTCTGTCATACCCACACATACAATGCCTTACAGTGGAATAATATGGACCAGTGAAAAGAGAGGAGTATCTGTTTGACATGACAGGTTTGGAACTCATGAACCATGCAAAATAACAACAGCAGAGCCAGTGGCACTCAATGAGCATTTTCAGAGTCTTTCACCTACTTCTCAGAGCAGCTGTCATGGTGTTCGTGGATCTAAAGGGGGAATGATGGTGGAAAAGGGAGGGTACACATTAGTCTTGTAAGTTAGTGTAGGGAACAGGCTGGTGTAGCCTAGTGAGCAGTGTCTAGTGACGTCCTTTGGATGCCATTAAGCAGGCTCGCTGGGGGTAATTGCTCAAGTCATTAAAAGTTTCATGATTTTGCTGCTGGGTGGAGGGTTGCCTGCCCTTGCTGTGGCTCATTTTGGATTTTGCTCTGGCACATCAGATGCCTGTAGGCACAGAGCAGCTCTCTCTCTCTCACACTTCGTCTCCGGGGAGAAACACAGCGCATACCTCCCATTTTTCAGCCTTCACCCATTCCTGAAGTTCTGAGCGGTCGTCATTATTTTTTTGACAGGTAAAAAGCTTGTTGATAGACCATGGACAGAACAGAGGAACACTGGTAAATGTGACAGCGAGCGCATATATTATTGTTCAAGATGATATGTAGTTGTCATAGAACTGCGCTGAAGCGGCAAAACATGAAGTTGGGTGATGGTGATTGTATTTTGCTGTCGAGTGTTACCGAAACGGTGTACCTTTACAATGCATAACTAAAATTC
This sequence comes from Coreoperca whiteheadi, assembly GCA_011952105.1. NCBI lineage: Eukaryota > Metazoa > Chordata > Actinopteri > Centrarchiformes > Sinipercidae > Coreoperca > Coreoperca whiteheadi. Next base: position 15,632,538 of record CM022474.1, on the reverse strand, counting down.
TTACGCTTTTAGATGATGCATAAAATATATTTAGTATTTTATCAACACGGCGCACTCTTATGACAATTACAGTTTTCATTAGAAATTGATCAATTGACCGTAAACTGGATCATTCTCCTTATTGATTAGAGATATTTCTAGGAAACCTACTTTACGTTTTGTAAACTAGCATGTCATCCCCTCCACTAAACAGGATCAGTCACGGCTACTGTAGGTTTCAAGGTCAGTCCCACCCAGTGGACGAGGCCTTTTCGCCCTCAGTTGTCCACATGGGGATCCTGGGGCTGTCCTCTCTCCCAGCGAGAGCTGATCCAGGCAGACAGTTGTGGTGGCCCTGGCCTGTCTTCCAGGCCCGCACACTCTGGCACTGTGTAGCCAGGGCAGCAGCCACAGGGCCTGGGTCACTCTGCCAGCTGGTGCTAGACCTCTCTAACTCTCAAGCCCGCTCTCATGTCTGCCATGGGGGGCGTCAGAGGTGACATGAGGTTGTAATAAGGCCGCTAGGTCCTCACCCCTCCGAAGGTGTTAGTGACTCAGGCATCTCCTGCCATGCCCCAGTCACAGCTGCACTCTGAGTCCCAGATGTCTTGTTTGTCATCTTGGCACCTCTGCCTGAGGACAGACATTGATAGACCTTATGATTGACACATCAACTCAGTGTGGATGTGTGTATCGGGGTTTGTTGTAGCATATGTTATTATATACTTATATATACAGTTTTCTGTGACAGGGTCTGTCTTTTGGAGGATAAAAATGATAAAACAAAAATTGAATATAGGAGGAAAAGCATGCTTGTGCTATAGATTTTAGATGCATTTGTCTCAGGAAACATCGATGGTTGCATTTGGCACATCCAGTTATCATGTAAAAAAAAATCTGTTAACTTTGCTCAGCATGTTTACCGACCCAGCCACTTTGTGATTATTCATTTCAAAAAAGTGACTAGAACTAGTGAGCCCAGTTTCTCCAAAAGGCAAATTTGCTTATTTCTGTTTATCAAAAATGTTTGTAATTTCCTCTTGAGTTTCATTTGGTCAGTTTCTCTGAATGAAGATTTCCATCAATAATCACTCCAGAATTTTATTTAGGCAAATAGGGTGAATCTAACTATCACGCTTTTCTCTGCTGCAGCACCACTCTGTGATTTTGACCGTTATAATTGGTGGATTTTCACAGAAACATCTTGCATAATGCATAGAACACGTCAAACCATACCCAAAGTATAGCAAATAGCCATTTAAGAGCTGAATTACCAAGCTCAATAAAAGCTCAGTAAAAACAGCTAATGGTAGCGGGGCACTTGGGAAGAAGTTGGAAATGCGGAAAGTGTGAATTGAGAACAGAATTACCACCTCATCTTGACATTGTGAAAGCTTCTTGAAAGGCCATAGTTTTTAGTCTGGCACAGTCTAAATGAAAAGCTAGTATAGTCACTGCCTGGTATTGTCTAAGCTGTTATAATGATCTCATCAAAAGCAGAGAAAGTTGGGATCACTACTGGAAGTTTAAATGTGGCCTCCCTTCTCTTTTGCCATAACATTTGATTTCTCAGAACAGCTGTACGATGCACTGGTTTGCACTGCACGGCTTTACTATACTGATCCTGTCGTTGTGAATTACATGAATTAGTCAGGGAGCTAGACTACATGTGTGCCACATCTTACTATAGGTGCGACTCAAATTTTTAAAACCAAATTGAGTGTCTTTGTGGGTGTCTTTGACTGAACCATCGGAAAGCTTAGCCAGTTAACCTCCCACTTGACCTCAAAGATGTCTGTGGTTTTCCACTGTCTCACCAGTAACCCCAGAGACGATTGGGGTAGATGGAGGTTATATTTGTATATGCTGCTCTTTATGCTCAGAGCTGATTTGTGTCATGACATATCAAATTAAGCGAGACTTCTTACATATTCTAACAAAAGCAGAAAAATAAGGCACAATTGTACAAAATAGCCTCCTTCTTTCCCTATTAAAGGTAACTGTGAAAGTACAGAAGATAAATGTGGTCGTCACCTTTTAATGGCTGTGTGAGCAGCAGCTGGCTTATGTAGAGGTACTGTGTCTGGAGCTGGGACAACGACCAAGTCTCAGTGCTGCTGCTGAGGTTGAAATGAAGCGGTGCCTGGGTCAGCAGCCCTGCACTCAGCACTCTGCCATGCATCCAGGTGGAACAAAGTCCTCGCTCAGCGTCTCATCCTGGGCTTCCTGCTGAAAGGTGACATCTCCATGGCTTAACAGCAACATTCATCTGCTAAAGAGCATACAATTTGTTAATCATTTGCCCACATGACAGACCCTGCTTTCCAGTTGGTTAGGCAAACAAACAAATATGCAAGCAGGTAAATGAGCAAGTGGGCAGCCCTGGTGTGTAGGCATAGAGGACTAGTATCAGCTGGTTAGAACTGCAGGTGCTCTAATAGGGCAGAAATGTACCTAAGACTAGTCCCCTTGTCTGCCTCAAAGCAGTGATCCACCTTCAGAAAATCATCAGAATGACATTCACAAAACAACACAATTCTTTTTCTGCTCCACCAAACTCACATAAAGGCTTTATGTGTCTGCAAGGAAATGTGTCATTCGATTCAGCTTCTCCTGTATTTAAACCTTGTCATTTTAAGAAATGTCACTTAAGAATTTGGTTTGTCATAAGAGCTTGACAAACACCGGTGCATTGAATAGAAAATGACATGAGGAGAGGCTCCTCTGTGTCTAGAGCGGGAATAATGGTCCTGTGTAATTACCTGTAGTGTGGAAGATTTTAAATTCTTTTATCACAGTTGGAGTGACCCCACTGCCTCAGCGGTTACATAGAAACTATGCAACACATAGGATTATACTGCATTATACCAGTTAAAATGAGGGTATAGCCGCAAGCTGTGACCAATTAAAGTTGAACAAAGCCAGCTCATCTGCTCAACTCCTCTCTTAGTAGGTCAGTGAAACTGATGGTGAATACAGACACATGCAATCCTCTGTGGCTCAACGCATGGCTTTTACTAGCACACATTGGTTGTATAATACATATTTCACAAGACACATGCACTAAAGAAAAACAAATCTGAAGCCATGATTTCAAATATACATTTGAACTATTTTCTGCAAACAACCATAACAAAACCAAAGAAGAAAACAGCTACATTTCTATCCTCTCTCCTTGTGAATGATGTTTTTAGCTTGAGAAATGACTGTAGCATACTGTAGAGGTGGTGCAACATAATGACATGTGTGTATGGGTCTGAAGCGACCACAGAGACAGAGCTGCAGAGATACAGGACATAAAGTCACTTTGCAGAGAGGGTTGCATTACCATTGGAGTGATGTATGACCCGAAGTCCCATCTGAGGGCTCATGTTACAAGGCTTATGCTGCACTACGGAGATAGCTTTCCGTATATGGAGTCAGGGGCTACTGTAATGTATGGACCCCTGTTGTTGCCAAAGCTCTGAGTCAGCTCGCTGACTTGTGCCTCTAACCCTGCCCTCTGTCCTGATAACTAGACATTTCAGACATGCACTATGTCATTGCAATCATTCCTGAAGGAGCTATGATCTTGTTTTCTGTCACCTTGATTACAGTAACATAATATAATGAGAATGTTAATACTGTATGCTCCAGATGACAGTATTTGTTGCATAGATTTTCAAACAGAATAAAGCAGCTCTTCAGTGTTATTTAGAGAAGGTTACCAGCACAATTGTTGGAGGTGGAAGTACATTTACTCCATTACTGTACTTTAGTGAATGGTTGTCTGTCAATGTGTCAGCCCTGAGACGAGTTGGCCACTGTCCAGACATTGTTATAGTTGAAAGTATATAAAATAGTGCTTGTTTATACTAATTATCTCCACCTCGACCAGCTATGACATTTACATGCTGCTTACACATAAATACAGCGGTAAAAAACAATGATATAATAAATAAGAACATGTTGCATAATGAGTAACTTTTCTTGTGATACTTTTACTACTTTTTGCTGATAGAACTTTTGTACATTTACTTTAGCAAATTTGAATGCAGGACTTTTACTTTTACTTTTACACCAGTGACAATTGTACAGCAAACATGGAGTTGAAAAAATAAACTACTCCTAAATTGACATTTACACTTGTGTGAATTGCATCTATATTGTTGATGTACAAATTATTAACTTGATATTGATTTTCTTTTTAATTTAAATATAACCAAAATAATGGTTGGTTTTTGTTTTATGTGTGTACCTCAGGTTACCTTCACAAAGAGGAAGTTTGGCCTGATGAAAAAGGCCTATGAGCTGAGCGTACTATGTGACTGCGAGATAGCCCTCATCATTTTCAACAGCTCTAACAAACTGTTCCAGTATGCCAGCACAGACATGGACAAAGTGTTGCTGAAATACACAGAGTACAACGAGCCCCATGAGAGCAGAACCAACTCTGACATTGTAGAGGTGAGCGAGCGTCTCCTTTTTACTTTGTGAGGAAAAAATTCTTTCACAGCATTCCTTTTCCCTCACCTTGTTTAAGTATTTTCTCGTCTTTATGATTTGTTATACAAAACTTGTGTCCAGATTTATCAGATTTAGGCTAAATGAATCATTTTAGAACTGGATTCAATTTCAGACTATAACATTTATTCTGCTATAAATGTAGGCTTAAAAGCTGTGTAAATGCTCCAAGGGGTTTTATGCACACATGAGTGAGGAACAAGTAACAGTTTCCTTCTAGTCACCATTCAGATAGGGCAAAGGAGGTCTGCACTCCCTGATAAGTTCAGTTTCTCTTGTGCCCATCAACTGACGTGGAAAACCTATCTCTGCACAAGCATGCACACAGTAGCTGCTGACCACCATTGCCAACACTGTTTCCCATAGATATTGTACCTGTAGGGCTTAGTTCTCTGGCTGCTCCTCATCACAGAACATCAGCTTGGCTATTGCTGCAGTGAAAATACAGTGTTTAGTACATTCCATACTGCTCTATAAAACTCGACAAGCACTTGTGTTTCCTGGCAGCTCCTGCATGCCCGGCGACTAGCGGAAGAGTAAGCCACTTGTTATGCCAGCATACAAAACTGTCAGCCAAAAGTGTAAAAGCCAAAGTAAATGAGAATGATTAGGGATACATCCTGTTCCAAACATCTTTCACTGGCACACATTTGCTCCTCAGCTTTTTCAAGATCTGCTTTAAGAGGCTGGTATCTTCATTTTGAATAAATGAAATATACAATGTATGTTAATGCCTATTGATAAACTCATAACATGGCTAGTACAACGTTGCCCATTCCTTTTTATAGCTATTATTTCAAATACACTTAGACTAGCTTCTTCTGCACTGAGATATTTTTCTATTAGACAATACAGAGGGCTGCATCGCAATACACTGTTTTTTCTGCTACCACCTGCTCACCAAAACATACAGCATTTTTATTACTGCTGCTCAATTAAGAGACATTAAGGGTTTAAGATGGGTGAGATTGAAAAATGTCAAGAATCCTAGCTTTGGAAAAGACTTTCACTTGGAGGAATTAGTGAAATTACATGCAGCATAAAGGAGTCAGCTGTGGCCCATTATCTTTTATTCATGCTTCTGCTGCTTGTGAATTACCTGCTTGGCAGAGCTGCAGAAGAGTGCTCTGGCATTCAGCAGACCCATGCAGTCAGTCCTCCATCAGGGGCCCTCAGAGCAGAGCAGGGGCTCACCTGCATAAAATATACATGGACGCATCCCTTACTTACGTAACAGTGACCACAAATTTGTTTTTTCCGTGACTCTGGAAGGTGTCTTATTTTAAACTAGCAAACACAGCAACATCCCATACTCAGCATCCTTATGTGGTCATTCCCTTCAGGCTGTTATATCACACGTATTACATATGTCTGGTGTGTGTTTATGTTATTGTGTAATTGGAATGTACATTGTGCATAATGCAGCACCAGTGATCCCATGCTGGTTTGCCACTTAGCCCTTCTGGCTACTCTCAAGGAAGCTGTCCCGCTGCACAAAAGGCGAGAGAACAAGCCACTGTTGTCCCCGCTCACTCGGCCAGCATCTTTGCAGATATGCACAAATCCCGCTCTGCCTGCTGGGTGCATGGTCAAGGTTCAGAAATGAAGAAGCAGAGCAGAAGTAACCAACCCAGTCCTCCACACAAACCCACTATTCCCTTGGCCAGAGAGCCGGATTCAGAGGTGGATGATAATCCATGAAAGCTATGGATTGGATATATTTAAACAGAAAACCTAATCTGAACTGTTTTCCTGACTGCCTCTTTCTGTGAAGCCCTTTTCAGTCTTTGCTCTTCTCCACAGCTGTACAGATGCTTGTGTGCTACATGGAGGAGCTGATGCATTTGTATTGATGGGAAGAATTCACCCTTCCCCCATTTATCTAGCAAAATGGGCCTCACATGAGGACACTTACACTGGACGCCTATCAAAAATTTTTTAAATTGTGTTAAACCTATCTTTGACATGCAAACAATCATGTGCTCATTTGTCCAGTTTGGGAGGCCAGAAAACCCTTTTCCGCTTTTCACTGGGAAGCTCGCTCCGTGTGAGAAACTAAATCAAAGGTCACATTCCCACTCAGTAGTACCATCTGTAGATAAAGGCTGAGCTGTGCAGTGTGGGAGAACAGTCTCCATGTTTTCCACAGATGGATGCATGCCTGGGCCGCAGTTTGATAACCCAGTGGAGAGCTATGGACTTTGTCTCAAACTTGGCTCACAGTCCAAAGGAGAGCAGTAGGCTCAGATTTTTCTACTATGTGTGTGTTGGCGTGTGTGTTTGTGCGAGTCAGCATGTGTTGATGGTCTTAACCTTACCAACACTCCAGGCGACAGGTGAACTGTTGTATGAAATCTCTCTTTTTATGCGCTTACTTCTGTGTGTCAGACAAACCCTTCTTAATTTTTTAAACATGCCATAACGGTATATTATGGTGGAATATTTTCAGATGTTCTCAATAAAGTAGTAAACAAAGTAAATGATTGTGTCCTCAAAATCATATAGTAAAGAACCACAGTGCTCTGGTTTGCCTGGTGCATAAAAACAGGAAAATCAGCAATTTCAACTGAAGACTAGATCCCACTCAGAGTAATAAAAAATGTTTTAGGGTCACATTTGCTGTATCTTTATTCTTTTGTAATGTAATAGAACACGCATAATAAATGTGGTATTTAATATGTTTCTGTTATTGTCAACCGAGCCTAGTATTCATGGGTGAAGGTTTTATAGTGTTGTTTCCATTGTGTTTCGTATTGAATTCTGTTTATACCACAAATGAAAATGCTGCCGTTAGTCATTAGATTAATCTAATAATATTTACTCTTCCTCCCCTCTCTGCTAGTGGGGCTAATGAGATTTTGCTCATGCTCTGCTATAACCTCACACCGTTCTCCAGCACACAGAAAGATCACTGTGTCTCCAGGAGAAACTTCACAGGCGTCATTTGGCATTTAGCTGTCCTCGCTATTCAATACAATTAAGGTATATGGTATAGATTAGGATTAATCAGATTTGCAGGCACACGGAATCAACATTAACACTTAATCTTTTAAATTTAGGGTTGTGAATAGGCTTTAACCCAATTTGAGAATGCAATTTTAGTCAAATACCAATGCCTTGTAATAACTGGACTGCACCATATGCAAAGCACTGACTTTTCACTGCTGTTTTTTAAATGTCTTTTACCCTGATGATTTGTGAGAGTAAACAATCCAAGATCATTCATAGGGAAATTCTGCTTATCTTCCTCATAATAAAGAGGGGTGGTCATTGTTAATGTGACTTGGGAAAAACAGACAATTCCTTCTCTATTTATGAAGGAATGTCCCCTCTCACAAGACCGCTACAGTGAGAGGAAATGAGCATAATATTATCGGGGTAATTTCCATTAGGTTTTATTTCATGATCCCTATCAGCCGTTGTTATAAACAGAGCTGTATTAATCATACAATAAGATGTGTTAATTTTGACCATTACTGAATGTCAAGCCCTGTGTTTTCATCTGAATCACACCTTTTTTATTTTGTTTGTGAATTTTCGATTGCCCTTTGCAGATTTTACAGTAACAAAAGCTGTGTACACTATCATCACAATAAAGGGTTAAATTTGTCATCATGTTCAATATTCTGTATTTTTATACCAATTTTTTTTTTATGAATGCGTTAAGCCGTTGAGCTTCAGAGTGCATTTTCATTAACTTACAGCTCAAAGAAAAATAAATGTTATTACCAGTTATGGAATGAATCCCTTACAGTGCTTTGGGCTGAATGAACACCAGGAGTTTCAGACAGGGGATGTTTATGTTGTCAATCAAAGGCTGAGCAGTGATTAAGACTCATTTCGATCTTAATGAATGCAAATTGGCACATCTGCTATGGTGGGCTAGCTGTCCAGACTCTTCAATTAGCATGATTGATCAATTATCCTCCTGCTGGTGGCGCACTGGAAATGGAGGCTGGGGAACGGGTGGGGAGGGGGGAAAGGTAGAGAGCTAAAAGAGCATGAGAAAAAATAATTAACAGAAAACTGTCCAAAACCTTCACTCAGTAAATCAGATTGTTTATTTGATTAGACTTAAAGAATAATGGAATTTCATTTTACTCAAAGAGGGCACTCTGTATCAACTGGTTAACAAAGTTAGGTTTCTAATAGGTTATGTAGTTCTGAATGTGTAATCATGACTTTTTTACTTCATTTGTTTTTTTTGTGTTGGCATTCCCATTGTGATACATCAACTTTACATGAACAAAAACACAATTTGCATTTTAAATCTGCGTCTGATTCTCCATCAGCAGATTTTATGATCAAATATTCTTGTGAGAAATGAGCTTCAGCAATGCAAATATTTAGTAGATCAGAACTCTTTCAACTCTGAATTCTGTCGAGTGCATTGTTGTGGGCAGATTGTTTGTGTTTGTTTTCAACAGTAAGTACAAATCCTTGAATATCAAAGCACACTGCTGAGGCTACTCTGAGTAGCAGAGGCAGATTGTCCCAAGTGTGTATTTATAATTGTGAAACAAAAACATAACAGGACAGTCAAATGAGGCTCTGGCTGGCACACAGGGAAACTGTCACTACTGCTGTGTTCTCTTATGTAATAGAGAGTATTACAGTAGCTGTATTGTAGCAATAATATAGCTATCAAGGCAATAGAGTATTTGCATTTTTAGTATAAAACTACACATTGATCATATAATAATGAGGAAAAACACATATACTAATAGAAAATGTACAGGTCTTTTGTATATAAGTAGTTGTATTTGTCAAAACTGATTATGGTATTTAAATGAAACCATTTAAAAGTCAGTGTTTTTAGTAAATTCAGGTATAGTAGACACATGAAGCTGTTTTTTACTCTCTTACATTGTATCAGTGGTGCTAAGCAATTTAGAACACTCTACTGTTGTCTAATATATTATCCCATGAAAGTTTAAAAAAAGATGACATCAAGAAAAGTCAAATGGTAAACATGAAATACTGAGCAAATGTTTACCTTGGTGACTTGATTCTAAGTTGACCAGAGTCACAATTGTAGCTTCTGTATTATCTGCTAAGACATTATGGCTGATGGGTAGAACTGGCTTGTTGCACTCTCTTCTTAAAGGGCCATACTGAACATTAGGTATACCAGTGCTTTTACATGTATAAGCCCAGTTCCTGTTTCCTGTGTACTACTATTGCATTATTGTCAGGGGCGGGACCGGCCTACTCAGTAGTGGGGGGCAGTAATATAATCAGTAATATTGTTCGTAAACACAGTATAGAAATTGCCAAATTTTGCCCATTGATTCAACACTAGTTCACAGTTTATCATTTTAAGCCCTGTATAATATAACTATAATATCCCTTTATCATAAATCTGTCTGGACGTGTTTTAAATCAGTAAAAAATACTATAAAATCTTATTTATGGTTAAAAAAAAGGGAAAACAGGGTGGGATTTTATGGGCTTCTTTATGGGGCGCCTTGTGGGCCCTGGGTCGGCTGCCCCCCCCATAAAAGCTATTATTATTATTGTTCCTTAGTAATGCAATCCACACCTTTCTTGTTCATCTGTTCTTGCAACTACATTGCCACAAAATGATGCAACTGATAAAAGTAAGGTGCAGTCACGTTATTTACAAATTACCTTAAACAGTTTTGAAATCTCTGTGTATTGATTATCACACCAAAATTCATAAAACTAAAACACAGCAGCATACTTTGAAAAATAGTTAGCAGTAATGTGGGGTATACATAGTAGCACAGTAGCAGCTTTAAAGTTACATTGGTAAAACATTATTTAAAAGGTTTTCCCTTCTCTATAAAATGTTTCATAGTATGTTAAAAACAATTAAACTAATATACCACAAGTTTTAGTACATTAGCTAAGCAGTATTATATACTGTATATCATTTATTATAGTTAAAAAGTAGTTATTACTATAAATAGTAGGATAAGTTATTGTTGATTGTTAAATGAATAGTTGCCTAATAAAACCTTACTGTAGTTGTGTGGGGCAATTTTAAATGTGTTTTTAATTGTGGTCATTGTTGTATATAGTTTAGATGATCTGATTAGGTTGAGCAGTTGGTGGCAGTTTTGAAAAGCACATCAGTCCTTTGGCCTTTTTCTTGAATTCAGTGCTCTTTTGTGAACTTTTAACATGTTTTTTTATAATTCAATTTCATGAAAGATTCAAAGATTTTCTTTGGAAGTATCTACAATTCTTCTGCGTTTAAAGCCAGTTTAAAAAGATATTAGATTTGATGAGGTCACCAGAAAACATTTTACGTTGTCACGGTTGTGGAGAGTTGATACAGTATTAGAATCAAAAACGACATCACTTCCATTGCAATAGAGCATTTTTCTGTGGAAAGTAGAGCCCCCCCCCCCCC